>VZTJ01004967.1:32990-640677 GCA_013397795.1 Orthonyx spaldingii
CCTTCCCTTCCTTCCTCAGCATCCCCAGTCTTGTCCCTAGAAGTCTTCCCTGTCATGCATTAGCAGCTGCAGCAGAGGACAAGCAGAGAAAGGGACACCAGGGAGAGTTCTGCATATCTCTCCCAGAGGGAATTTCTCACCTCCACTCTGTTCTGCTCAGCTGCCCAGGAAGCAGCCCTGTCGCCAGGGACAGCGTCTGGCCGGCTGTATTGACAAAGTCACAAGAGATGTGGAGTGAACATGGAGATCAAGGCAGGGCTGACATAGGCTTTAAGCTCATTCCTGCTGCTCTGCTCATCAGAGAAAGGAGGCAGGGGTGGGAAGGGGAGAAGACTTGTCTTCTGCACTGTATCGAGACCCGGAAACAAACCTGGGCTCCTCGTCTTTCCCCAGCCCAGGTGCTCTCAGCCACTCACACTTCCCTGCCTGGTTCCAGCCGGAGACAGCACAGGGTTGACAGCTGGAGGCATCACTCCATGACCTTTGCAGAGAGAGCAGGAAATATTTTCCTCATATTCAAATAGTGCTGTCAACACCTGGCGAAAGTTCCTGTGTCAAACACACCAAGGTTTTGCTCCCAGACTTGCCAGGGAAGCAAGCTCTTCAGGACAGGCATCCATAGGGCATGCTGTCTCCTTCCTACTCTTCTGCCCTCCAGTTGCAGGGTTCCTCATCTGGATGATTCCTCATTCAGATACTTATCTGCTGAGTTTGGCATCAACCCTTAGATCTGAGCATTCTGCCCACGATCCTGCTGCACCCCTGTTTGCAAAGGATCATGATGATATACATTGTAACTGCCTGGCAGAGGAGGGCAAGTTCGCATTTGTCTGGCAGGTCTCATGCACACATCTCGACTGATTGCAAGTGCTCATCCGTGCCTCTCTTTAGCACGGAATTCACTTGCCAGGAGGGGTTTGCCCGTTTCCACAGGCTGGGACCAGAACCCTTGCCAACACCTCCAGCAGCAAGAGCAAAGTTGCCTGGAATGCCCCCTCCCCGCATCCTCCCAGACATCCAGGCTCTGTTGTCCCCTACTCACAGCCCCCCCAGCTGCTTGCACCACCTGCCCCCTCCATGCTCCAATCTGCCCTTACGAGCTCGCTTCAGCTAGGTGGGAAACTCAGGCATGTTGGGTGCACGAAAAAAAGCCTCCCTCTTGCGTTGCAGCGCTCCCAAGCACTTTGTGCACTGGTCTCTGGGTGCTGGTGCCTGGTAAGACATCAGGGGAAACTGGTGGGCTCCCAGGACTGAGAACACATCCCCAGCCGTAAGTGACTGCTGTCCTTGTCACTTGGGCAGACTGGGATGAGTCAGCAATAACATTTCAGTACTGGTGTATCCTTCAGTGGGTATCCTTCCTAGTATAGAAATGTTGCCTTCAAAAATACACTTCCTACCTCTACATGTCTCAATTTCATTGTGAGATTGACAAAATAAAGGCCAGCTTAGCCTGAAATAGCTGCATTTTTAATGGTGCTAGACTCTCACTGAGGACAATCATGAATCCCATCCCCCGAAGGGCAGCAGGAGTGGTGCTGGAAATCTGGCCAGCAGTGCTGCCTCTGCTGGCAGCCCCAGACATGAAGTGATGTGGATGCAGGACTTCTCACCAGGAGGGAAGAATAAGTAGGACTTCCCCTTCCCTGATGCTCTGTCTCCACCTTTGTGTTGCAAAAACAAAAAGGTTTGGGTGTGATCCCGCCCTGTGCCCAGCGGCAGCTTTGGCGGTTGCGTGCACAACGTGCTCGCTCCTGGTGCTGCTCATGGAGGAGGAGGGTGTCTGTGCCATGGGCACGTTCCTCGGCCCCCGAGGCACCATGCTTCTCCCTCTCCAAAGTACACATGCCTGCACCACCTCCCTTACGCCGGCAGCGGAACAGTTGCTGGAGACTTTTCCATGCTGCAAGCCAGGTTGGATGAGGAAGGCCGGGCTCTTCCCAAGGTGTCCAACCGCCTCCTAACATGAAATCATGGAGTTGATCGATGCAGATGAGCACGTAGAACAGTGTGTGCTGTCTCAGCCTGACTAAAAGAGCTTATGGTTGACAGCCAAACCTGGACTGACCTCCTCCAGGATCATCCCAGGGAGCAGGGCTCTTCTTCTCTAGCTCTCCTTGTCTCATTTTATTATTTTGACCCTTATAGCAGTATCCAACTAAACCCCTCAGGCTAGAAAACAAGGGGCTGCAGTTTTCCTCAGTGGTCAGTGGAAGCCAAGAACAAGGAGAGCCACGTACTAATTCTTTGCAACCTAGAATAGCACATACAGGGTCAAGGATCCCACCACCAAAAAAACAGAGGGAGGGCCACATCTATATGATGGAGACCATAAGGTGTCAGAAGAAAAATCCCCTGACACTACTTACGCATGTGTGCCCAACTGAAAACCACTGCCAGAGCAAACTGTGAAGACCCCAGACCAGGAATGGAGCTATAGTAGCATGTCTACCCAGTTTGGCTCCCATGACGAGAAGAGGAGTCTGTGGTAAGCAAGCCGGCAAAGCCTGCCAAAGCCAAGCTACACAGTAACATTCGCTGTCAGAAGCAGAGCCTCTGGGCTAGTCAGTCTAGGCTGCCTTTTTTTTTTTTTTTAAGTCTTACTCTGCTTTTTCCAAGCTCCCGACTGACAAGCATTCTGGACAGCCTGGTAACTATGTGCTAAGTTTGGCCTGAAAGCATATAATCCTAATGAGGATAGAAAACCTGACTCTCTTTGGGAGCTCCTGCTAGACTTCAAAGGATCCAGGATTTACCAAGCAGTTTTGAAACACATCCATGACTTCTGGCCCACTTTCTGATTGCCTCTGAGGAGGGAAGGCTGTGTGCGTGCCTGGGAAGTGGCATGGGGCTAGGAGAGGAAAGCAGGCAAGTGTTCAGTGGGAGTGGAGTGGGAGACATAGGGGGTTTCCATGCGGGGAGGCGGGGAGGAGTCTGTGCCAAAAGGGGACCAGGAGGATCAGGAAGGACAGACACAAGTTGTCTTCTTCTTGTTGCTGGAGAGAGTACAGGTGGCATGGTGGAGACGAGAGAGTGGAAGGGGAAGGAAAAATATCCCTTACTGTCCAAAGCGAAAGACTTGACAACAAAGAGAGGCCAAAGCTGGGAAAACAGGACTGGGTATCAAAGGAGATGTACAGACAGAAAAGGCAGCCTGGGAGCACACACATTATCCTGCATGGATACCCACATGCATGCTGAGTTGGGATTCCTGATTCTTCATTTGCCCACTTAGTAATAACTCCCTGGACCTTGCAATACTATAAACACCTCTCCCAAAGGAAAGTGCTTCCTAGGGCTGGAGAGGATCCATGAGAACAGGCTCTCTCATTCAAAACCCTTTTCACCTTATACTGGTTTTGCTGCATATGTCAGAAGGAAGCACATACATGTCTGTTTCATCCTGGATACTGCCACACAGGTATTATCACTAGCTCAGGGCATCACATGAACCAAGAGCAAGGGGGAAATGAGAGTTGGGAATGCAAGACCCAACTGGACAGAAAACAGCAGAGCCCCTCTTTGTATCCTTTCTGTCTTGTCAGATCTAACATTGCCCAAGTCAGGGCTGCACACAGATGTGCTGCTGACAGAGCACCATGCAGGTGAAAGCCAGGTGCTATGCCAGGAAGTACGTGTGGCACATTGCTAATGCAGAGAGGGTCTATCTCCCTTATAGGCACCAGTGGCATTTCAGTGCCTGATCTCTCATGGATTTATACACATCTGGCCATCTCGTTGCTGGAATGCCTTGAGTGGATAGGCAACTGCAATGCATTTATCAGACTGCACAGAGATGCTCACCTGCCTGCCAGCTGCTTCCTGCTGCTCTGCTGACTTGCTTCATCACTCCCTCCTTGTGAACATCAGTCTTTTCAACACCAGTCAGCAGCAGTCATAGCTGTTACTTAATGACTTGCTCCACAGGAGCTGCTTGCCCAGAAATAGAGGCAATGGCCTGTCTTCTGCATTCTCCATGGCTGCCAGACTGCATCCCTAGGGAGACCCCAGCCCCACCACCCACTCCCCACCTCCTGGCAGCAGTGAGGTGGGTGGCAGCATTTCATCCCATGCACAAGCACTGCTGCACTTCAGTGCTCAGAGCTGACAAGGCCAGAGTGTATCACTGGTCTGTACCCTAGCCCTCTTCCAGCCCAAGAGTGCAGAGACACATGTATACACCCTCTCATCCTGGGACCACGCAGAGCCTCTGATGCAGATGTGCTCTCCTACCCAGCACTCAAAGAAAATGGAAATGGTCTCATTAAAAAGCTGTGGACAGAATGAATCACAGCTTCCCTCAGGCCTCATCTCTGGCCCTTCCCAATGAGGTGAGATTGGCAAAAAGAAACCAGCCCATCACCCAGAGCTGCCTGCTAGCTTTATGCAGCACCAGGGGGAAACACCCTGCTTGCCACTCTGGGACGGGGCTCATCCCAGTAAAGAAGTGGAAAGAAAAAGCTCTCCACTGAGATGGTAAAGAAGCCCTGGGTCCACACCAGGGTCTGCCAGGGAACAGTAGTCCTGAAGTCACAGGCCGTGCAAGGAGCCGTGACTGTTGAGAGATGCAGGCAATGGCATAGCAGTGAGAGAAAACTGATCTTCACCAAGGGGAGCAACCAAAGGTTTTCCCCAGGACCCAGCAGTGATGACTGTGTCTTGCTCTGGGCTGGTCTGCTCTGTCCTAGAGAACGTAAGAACTAGCACCTGTTTTACTTGTCTCTCCCAGTTCTGGTTTCAATTGCTTGTAACTTTCACCACTTGGGCTGACATTTTCCAGGTCCATCTGCCTTAGCCTGTTACAAGAAAAAGAGGAGAAAATAAAAGAAAACAACCCAACAAAAAAGACCCATGCACACTTAGGGATTTTGACCATTTTCAGAGTGCCCAAAAGAAAAGACGTTATTTTGTCCATGCTAAAAAAAATCAACACTTACGACTCGTTAACTGAGAATTTGCAGTTTAAATCAAGAACTTGCAAGTAGGCAAGAGAAGCGCCTAGCTGCCAAGAATATGTCTCTGCTGTCCCCAAGAAAAATATCCCTGAATTTTGATCCAGTTATGAGCTTGATACTCACATAGAACAGATTTGGTGGAGTTGGTGGCTCCATGCTGCAAAGTTTTTGCCCCAAGTGAGTGTGCTGCATGTCCACACAGAACTCTCAAGCGTCAAACCAAACTGGTCCTACACCAGAACATCTGCATCTCTCTCTCTCAAGGTGCGTGAGGTGGAGCATATTGATGGAAATGTTACTTTCTCTGAAGAACATAAACATTTCCCTTGTAAAATCTTGCTGAATCACTTGGTCCCAGTTTCCAAACGTTACCTGGAAATACTTGCCAGGTCTACCCTAACTTCCTTCACTTCAGACACCTTTTGATTTCTGCCATGACCAAGATTGTGTGTCACAAACAGCTCTGGTTTCCTTCCCTAGAGAAGCCAAATCCATGTTCAGCAATCCTAAGACCAATGCAAATCAGAAAAACACATAGAAAAAATGTAACATGATGGTATTTCTATAGTATCTGATCTCCTTATGTTCAGGGAGTTAAATCCTAGATGCAAAGAAAACCTTAGTTCCATCACTTCCTCACTGGAGAGGTTTGACAATATTTTTAATCTCTATTGCTATGTAGGCTCTTACTCTTTCATCTCTATAGTTTCTGAGCCAGTCCTAAGCAGTATTGATCCTGACTCTGAGACTTGGTCCTCTGATTCTTTTACCCTGCATCCAGGGGAGAAACTGGGGGAATATTTTGAAGCCTCCTTCCTCAGACATTATGCTTTTGGATAGATGTTGCAGAGTGGGGAGCACAGTTCACAGACGTCTGCTCCAAGAAGAGTTCTAGAGAGGAAAATGAACTAAAGGAAAGCTGTGGCTCCTCCCACCAACGGCTACTGAGCTACATCTTTCAGGGTGTTTGGAGGTCCAGATTTCCAGATTCAGCTTTCATTTCAGCAGTCCAGAAAGCAGAGTAAACCACGGCATTAATATACATAGTACTTTTCATATCAGGACCCCTGGGCATTTTGTATCAGTTTCACCTCCCAACAGACCAGAAAGACTCAGTAATAATTACTACTTTTTCCTTTTGAAGAGTAGAAAACAGACACTGAGAATGAGGTGAATTACCCATAGACAACAAATAAACTGTATGCAGAGTTATGAGAAGAGCCCAAATGTTCTGACTCCTTTCTTCCTGCTCTGACCGTGACAGTGAGCTGGAGTACCAGATGCCACATACAGATAATAATAACAACACAGATTGTTGCCTTATAGAAATGCTGCACCCTTTAATTTTAGCCAAGACTTCTGGGTACACTTCTTCATTGTTCTGCTAAGTATTTATCCATAGCTATGTCTAGCCACACTGATAGTGATGCACATAGCAAAGGGAGATGGAGGGGAAAAGAATCATGATCCAAAGTGATGAGTATTCATGGGGTGGGAGATGGAATAGGAGTGTTTTCCTCTTCTCCCGTCTTTATTAACACAGAAAGGTTTATAAGAAGAGTAGTGGGGTTTTCTAATTAGAGCAGCTGGTGTATTTGGGAAAAGATAGACAAGCTGTCAGGAGTTTGATCTCTTCTTTAGGTCGGGAAGAGACCTCAAGCTAAGTACAGTCTGCAAACAAGCACTCCAAGTTTGACTTCGGTCTATCAATCAGCTAGTTGTTCTGAAGAAAAGGGGATTGTTAGTGCAACCACAGCAGTAGGAAATACTATCAAGGGAGAGGGGTAAAGGCTGTTCACTTCCATATAATAGGTAGAGGCAGAAGTTCTTGCCAGACAAATAGCAAAAGATTGGTGGAAGAGTGGGGAACTGGGGAAAATTGTAAGACCAGTAGAACCACAGAATCATGGAAGAGAATCATAGAACATTCTGAGTTGGAAGAGACCCACAAGGATCACTGAAGTCCAGCTCTTGGCTTTGCACAGGACATCCCCAAGAATCACATCATGTGACTGAGAGCATTGTCTAAATGCTTCTTGATCTGTCAGGCTTGGTGCTGTGATGACTTCCCTGGGGAACCTGTTCCACTATTGTTGTTGCATCCTTGATTTCCATTAAAGTAAGGAATTTTAATTCCCTACTCACCTTTTGAAAGTGTTTCCTAGGTTTGCCTTAAGGATCAAGATCAAGTCTGTGACAGAATGACTGTTTGCTCTGTGAACAGCCCTCTCCTCCCTGTGCAAGCCTGTTTCTGTCATGTACCAATGCTCCATGTGAGTTCTTTCATGGTGCGGGGGTGGTTTGGTCCTTCACTAGTTTCCCTGAGGACACAGAGCCTGCTGGAGGACATGTGTCATGTTCTGCATGCCACTGAGATGATTTTGGGACATCTTAATGATTTTATCCTCTGTTGTTCAAACAGAGTTTGAATTCAGGGTGGCAATGCCTTGCTGTGCCATGTAAAATCCCCAGCATAGACTGCTTCTTGATAGCTTGACTTATTGCTAGCACCACCCAGCACTTCATCCCTTTGTCTTTTGTTGGCTGCTATTCTGTGTCTATATCTCCCCATCAGAAAGGACATAGGACTGAGAGCTCCCTGCAACACAAGACTTGCACTGTGCAAGCTGCCCAGCTTCTCTGCAGGGGTTACAAATGGTTATCCCAACACAGGCAGGACCACGCTCATCCTCAGCCATCCCTGAGTGCTGGGAGCTTCCATCACAGTGACCACACTTTGTTAGAGCAAATGCTGTAAATCTGGATGGAATACTTTCTTCCTGCTGCATCTTGCCCTGTTTCAAACATCTCCTTTTCTGACTCTCTCCTCCCTCTCTCTTTCAATCTCTGCTGTTTGTTCTATGAAACTATTCATCAGATAATTCCCACAGACGGCTCCTGGGCATCAGTTCACTCATCAACAGCTCTGTGAAAGTCTGCTTGAAATACCAGCTGCTCTGAGTGGATGTACAGGTGCCATGGGATCCTTTTGTCCTTTGTCATGAGGGGAATCCTTTAGATGGTGCAGATATTCTCACAAACAGACAAACTCTGAAGTGGTTTCCTGAGGTCAGTCTCTCCTGTCTGATGTTCATGTCCCTTTGGAACACAGTGAATACTCAAGGCCGAATCACCATGTCCAAAACAGATAAATTAGTAGGTGAGGATCAATTTAATCAGAGATGCAAACATCTCTGGGCAGATTGGACAGTAAGGCCAGCAACAGCTAATTCTCCAGCAGGCTTATGTAAAGTTTCCATGCCCCTGCTAAACTAAAGGAGTGTAGAGATAGATAAATCAATATCCACTGTTTGTCCTATCCTGTTTCCATGCACTCCTCTCTGGGCACAAACCAACCAGAGTCTTTGCCTGGGTCCATCCCCAGCAGTCCATCTGAACCCTACTCTAGCTGAGATCACATTGGAAGGCATTTCTCAGGATGATGGGCCTGCTTTCCTCCAAAGAGGGGCTTAAAACAAAACAACCAAATCAATTAGAGTTTGAGGCTTAGAAGACCCCTTATCTCATGAAAAGAGAGATTAAAGCCCTCTGATAATTTATAAAGCGCTTAAAAGTTTAAAGGGGAATTGGGCTTTTATCTGAACTATCAGATAACATGAAGAGCGCAAAGGCTATGCACAAGTCAGCCCCAGGGTGCAGTCACTTCATCATAGAGAGCTTGTGCTTCCAACCATGGATCTGATCCCAGTCCCTAAAATTAATAGCCAGACTCCCAGACTCTCACGGACTAGTAGCCAGGCCAGTCTGACATGTCCCTGTGACTCAGACACGCAGTCACATAACTCTTGCCTAGGAAGTCCTTGGGTGTCCTCACTTAGTGATGCCTGACAGCTCCTGTGGTGAGATGGGCTAGATGTCCTGGATGCCTTTGAGTGAAGATCCTGGCATTGAGGGCTTCTCCCACCACACCAGTGGCCAGTGCTTACTCAATGACGGTATGTGGTGTGCTCAGCATGCCCTAAGCAATGTATAGTTGGCCCAAGTGCTCTCAGAAGCTTGCCCAACCTGTTTTCCTTTCAGTTGGTATTTCGAACAGCCAGCCATTATTTGTGTGGTTGAGGCTATCATTCGTTTACTCTCCTGGTAGACTTTTGCTGTCTTCCCAGCTGTCTCTCTCTCTCATGCTCATGTCCACTTTGGCTGCTTCTGACAATGGTATCCTGACAGGCTGAGACCACCATCGAACAATGGAGGGAGGAACACGTGTGGGACACAGAGCGTACCCCGGAGCTGGCCCTGGATACTGAAACTGGCTCCTGCAGGAGACTGGGACTCTCAGGTTCACAGCAAAATGACAAGCTCACTATTCCTCAGCATTGCCCAAGCATAAAGGAAATAACTTGCCCTTTGAGCAACAGGGCTAACAAAGCCTGGGGTTCCTGGGGAAAAGGTGATGTTCTTTGTCCCCAGACATCTTCTCCTCACTAGCTGCATTAATCCTCGCCCCACAGCATACAAGGGACAATAGCAGTGTGCATAATCTAGAGCTAGATACCTGCCAGCGGGCAAGTCATGTTCATGTGTGGTGATGGTGTGGCCAGCTGAAGTCTAGCAGTTGGGTTCTCCCTCACTTTCCTTCAGAAATAGCTGGTTTGTATCATTTCACCTATTCTGACAGCTACAAAGTTACTGTTTTTGAAACTTCTACTGTTCTTTCAGATGTGATTGAAGCTGACTGATATGTTATAAAGCTACTGCAAAAAGGGAGGATGGACAGCCAAAGAAGCATTGTTTCCTTTGGAAAATGAGCTTTAAAAATACCCTGAAAATAAATCAGACTTTCTTCCTTTGTTCTGACCTTCAGTAAAAGTGTGTACTTCATCCAGCAGTCCTAAACCCAGACATCCCAGCATGCAGACAGAGCGACCTGGCCCATCCTTACTGAACCAAACTACTCAGTCTCTCGTGAGTGAATGAATCAAAAACTCCACCTTGCATCTGCTTTGCTGGCAGCCCACAAGAGGATCAAAATGTTCCCAAAATAAAGCATTATGAAAATTATCTGCCAAATACTTGTTTTGAAGGGCCTTTATTGCATCCTTTCAAGTCCAAGTTGAAGGTTAACTCTGCAGACTTTGGTGCATCACTTGGGGAGACAGCTTTGTCAATCTCTGATCTGAGGGCCAGGAAATCTGAATGCCTTTCCCAGCTTTTTCTAGGACCTTCCAGAATATCTTAGAGAAACAATTCCTTTTTGTATTTTCTCTCAGATTTTGTCCATCCACTTTGTTTAAACTGTTTTTTCTTTGGGAAGGAGGCTGGCATTAGTGAAGAAGTGACCAGCATTTCCAGAATGGGGCCATGAACTTGACAGATAGGGCAGTATAACACTAATAGCACACAATAATATATCAGGACTTGGCAAGTCTTCATTTCTGGAGAAATACATGCAAGGAAATAAGTATAACAGAATATTCTTAGTTGGAAGTGACCCACAAAGATCATCAGAGTCCAACTCCTAGCCCTGCCCAGAACAACCCCAAGTATGACACCATGTGCCTCAGAATATTGCCCAAATGCTTCTTGAACTCTGTCAGGCTTGGTGCTGTGACCACTTCCCTGGGGAGTCTGTTCCAGTGCCGAACCGCCCTCTGGGTGAAGAACCTTTTCCCAATACCTAACCTAACCCTCCCCAGCTACAACTTCAGGCCATTCCCTCGGGTCCTGTCACTGGCCACCACAGAGAAGAGATCAGTGCCTGCCCCTCCACTTCCCCTCACGAAGAAGGTGTATCTGCAATGGAGTTTCCCCTCAGTCTTCTCTCCTCCAGGCTGAACAGACCAAGTGACCTCGGCTGCTCCTCATATGGCTTCTCCTCTAGGCCCTTCACCATCTTGTTTGCCCTCCTTTGGATGTTCTCTAAACACCTAATTTCTTTCTTATATTGTGGCATCTAAAACTGCACACAATATCAAGGTGAGGCTGGCCCAGTGCAGAGCAGAGCAGGACAATCCCCACCCTGGCCTGGCTGGTGATGCTGTGCCTGATTCCCCCAGAACCTGCTTGGTCCTCCTGGCTGCCAGGGCACTGCTGTCTCATGGTCAGCTTTCTGTCAACCAGAACCTCCAGGTTCCTTTCTGTGGCACTACTTTCCAGCATCTCATTCCCTATTCTGTCCGTACATCCAGGCTTGCCGTTCCAGGTGCAGAATCTGGCACTTTCCCTTGATGAACTTCATATGGTTGTTGCCCAGGCCTCTGATTTGTCTCTCTCCAGTGCCTCTCTTACTTCAAGCACGTCAACAATTCCTCCCAGTTTTGTACCATCTATAAACTTGCTTAGTATCCCTGCCAGTCCTGTGTCCAAGCTGTTTATGAAGATGTTGAAGAGTAAAGGGCCAAGGATGGGGCCCTGTGGAACCCCTCTAATGACAGGTCCCCAGTCTGATGTCAGTCCATTCCCTGTAACCCTGTGCCCGACCCATGAACCAGTTGCTCACCCATCACATGATGTGTTTATCCAGTTGTGTGCCAGACATATTGTCCAAAAGGATCTATGAGAGACAGGATCAAAAACTTTACTGAAATCCAAAAAGATTACATCAACATGTAATACACGCATAATATACATGTACATAATATATATCTATGGGAATGCACATATATATATATATATATATATATAATGTTCACATCTATAAAGACCCCAATATAAAGTGTGGGAATTGATGTATTCAAAGAAACCACTTTGAAAATGTTTGGAAGTGTTTGGTCTGGTCATTGGTACTGGCAATGTGCACGGGACATGGGAAACTGCTGGCAATTAGTGAGATGGATCACACAGCCAGGCCTGTCCAACACCTTCCATGCAGCCAGGCAAGGCTTGCTCCAGGGACCACCACGTGCCAGTACTCAGCAACTGACAGCTCTTGTCTGCTAAAGAAGATTTTGTGTATACATCAGCCACTTGGCTTGTGTGGTGCTGAGCATGGGAGCCACCATGAGATGGAGGTGTTCAAAACATTTATGAAACATTAGAACATTTTTGGGGGTTTGTGCTGTGGTTTCTCCTTTGGTTTGGGACACCACCAGAACCAGCCAAGAATACTTTAGCGTGACAACATTCTCATTCGCATGGCTGGCGTGCTAACATCCTCATTCTTACCTTGCATGTCTGTCAAGTATAAGCAAAGTATCTATTAATTGTGTCTGACTGGATTTCAGCTGCTCTTTTAAAAGGTTGCTGATACAAGTTTAGACAATAGGCCAAGAGGAGGCTGAATCCCTATGGAGAACACACAAGGCATTCTCTTGTGTTGCTGATTTAATTCAATAATTTGATTTTAATTAAATAATTAATTTAATAAGGAAGAATTGAATATTCCTGTTTAGAAAGCCCCAAATACTTTGAAGGCTTCTGCTTGAATGGAAGTTGGAATTCACCTTGGCTGTGCTCTCACACTCTGCATGCTCACCTCCCCACACTGCCCCAGCCAAGGATTTTACTGTGGGAACTTCTGCAAGAATAGCAGGTGACAATGCTAGCTTTTTGTGGCAAACCTTGTTTCCAGAAGGTACTTCCTTCCAAATGTGAGACTCATCCTCCAAGGCCACCAACAAGAGGTGAGATGAGATACGTGATATTCAACACCCAAGACCATAAATTAGGTGATCAACACATGCCAAGAAAATGAAATTAATTTTGATTTTGAAGCACTGGGGATTTGTCAATAACAAACTTCTGAAAATTCATTTGTAGGCAAGACATAAATGTATCACTTGAGATGACAAATAATCAATCATAAACTCATGGACTGCTTAACAACATGACCAGGTTTGAAGTGCCCCAGATATATGATTGGGAATGTTACTCACTTGATTGCAGGCATGACTCCTCAGGTCCACATGGAACCAGAAACTCAGCCAACATCTCACCAAGCTGGCCCTAGTTGCCAACTCCAAAGCCCTCTGCTTAGTCAAGTCCTCTGTGCAATACACACTTCCTGCCCTATCCCTTGCCAAAGTCCCACTTATCTGCAGCTCACCCCCAGCACCAGATGGAAAACATCCACAGCAAGAAGCAATGGGAAAAATCAGCTCTGGTTGGCTCCTTACCTCTCAGCATGCTCCGAAATCAGTGAGCTGTGCTGGCTCCCTGTCCCAGACAGTGCTGCCATCTCTCCCTTTCTATTTTAACTGCTTCACATAAGGAGTGGAAAATTCTGCAAGGGAATTAAGCTGCTGGGAACACTGGTAGGCATTAAGCTGTGAATAACCTCTCACTTGCCTGAGTCACAAGAAACACGTTAGTGAGGGAAGCAGGGTAGGTCAGTGCCATGATGGGACACAGGCATGGATGTCTCTGTGCGTCAGATGCCATAAAAAACAATGGCCCATGCATTATATTTATTATATAGCTTTATAAGAGCTCAAAGCAGCAAGATGTACCAGTCTGCACAGCATTACAACTTTGCAGAGCTCCAGACACAAGGTACAAGCAGGCACGACTCACTCCCTGGCACAGTATCTCCCGGAGCAGTGTACTAGAATTTCGTAAGCGCGGTGTGTCCCCCAGCACAGGAACACGAACAAATGCCGCGTGCCTAACGCACCCAAGTGTGGAGGCTGCGCATTATTGCAACTTTCATAATCACAGCTTCGTATCTCAGATGTGATAACAGACAGACAGTTTCTATTACGCAAACAGCACCAGGTAGGGCCAAGCAACCCACAGCAAGGCATCGCTGGCATTCTAGGAACGGCTCCGGTCCTCTGCTGCCAAAACACACCACCCACAGCACGACCCAGTGCAGTGACATGCCAACAGGGAGCTACAACATTCCGTGGCAACACGGGGTGCCTTTTGGGATTGACGAGGAGCATATTTTGGAGGGATACTGTGAAGTCCTGCTGGAGAAGGCCAGCAGCTGGATGGGTGTGGGACAGTTCAGGCAAGACCTGACATCACACAGGGTGCCTGTTGCTTATATAAAACAGCTAATAAAGCTGGTTATCAACCCAGCAACTCTTGCCTTAGGTATCAGTGGCCATGGAGAGGACACCTAAAAGCAATATACATACTGGCTTTGCTGCCCAAGGAGAGGAATGTGTAGTAGGAACTCAGCAGTTGGATTTTGTTGGTCCTTTAACAGATATCTAGCAACAAATGTGGAGCAAAGCTCTTTTCAAAAGGCACTTAAGCATGTGTGGATTAAAGTTAAGCATGTGTTTGTGTGCTGTCCTAGATCATATCCATTTCAATCTCAGGGCCTGTGTCTGCAGAGGCTTTGTTGGCAGAAGGTGTCTTAATGCAAAATGCCACCTACTGAGAATAGGCTTTTGCTGGGGTCTCCTGCCTAAATGGAGGACATAGCAAGGTGATGTGCAAAAACAGAGAATTACCCCAGCAGGTGTAGAGACTCCAAACATTTTTAGTCACAGAAATCATCAGAAAAAAAAAAAAAACAAACCCAACAAGCCCTTACAGCTGCATCTTGCTCATAGACTTTTGTGAAAGGGTCTAGAAAGCATGTAAAAGAGACATACTCACACCTCTGCCTGCCGAGGACAGACACATTCTTCCATTCCTTAGGGTGAGGATGTACCATAGTGTATTTATTTGCAACCAAAAGCATGACAGGAAAGGCCTCAGTGAAAATTCATCCAAGGAAATTGTAAAAGAACATTACAAGTACCAGGGGCATCAAATGAAAACAGCAAGCAAAGCACACAGTAGGATGTGTCTGTTTACACGACAGGTAGTGACACCGTGGAAGTCCTTGCCAAAGGATGCTGTGGATACTACAAGTTCACAGAGTTTAAAACCAGCAAAACAAATGTGTGGAAAAAGAACAAATAATGCAACAAAGATACTAGGTCTGCCTCAGAAAGTCCCCCAAATTGCAAATTGTGGGACATTGGGGAGCATTTGGGAGATGAAGCACTACACATTGCTCTTTGCATGTGTTATCAGCCACTGTTGGAGACAGGCTGCTGGGCTCCAAGAACCCTTGGTGTGACACGGCACAGCTGTTCCTCCCTTGTGGACATACACTTTTTGCTTGGTGGAGGCAGAAAGAAGCAGCAGACTGCCAGCCGTCAATGCCAGAGGGAATACTTCAGCTTGGATCAGGCTCTATCCCATAGCTGGTTGTGTGTGATCAGGGATAGATATTTTTCTCAAAACGAGATTGGGCAGAGACTTGAATCTGGGCATTTCTCCCTAGGTACAAACACTAACATGCACCCGTCATATATCAGCTCTGAAAAATGTAAGTTTTGGTCTGAAAATCACATTTCACACACAAAAAATGGAAATTTGACACAACACAGGCTCTGCCAGAATAGCTGAAATATTGTGGCTTTGTTCCAACATAGACCAAGAGCTAATTAGAAAACTTTGAAAGTTGTTCCCAAACAGAACCGCTTTCCTCTGGTTATCCACCATGGCAGGCTCACTCCAGAAGTAGACAAATATGTCCAAAAAGACAAGGATGAGTATCAGCAATTCATAAATGTATTTGGAAAAGACTGGTACAGTCTATTTTACACAGAAGTGGTAGCGTGGCTATGGTTAGAAGCTGAAGCTCTGAGAAGTGCTCAAATGCTCCTTTTCCAATGTTACAAGAGGAAATGCCAGAGGCCAAGGACACGGGCAGTGCTGGGGGGAAGCTGGCGGAGAGGTCTGGGATGTCAGCCACAGAAGGAAACTTCCATGATTAAAAAACACAACAGAAAGATAGTAAAGTATCATTCTAACAGAGTAATGGCAATTCCAGGCACCCATGCTCACAAATCAGATTAAAAAAAAATTCATGAGCTTTGTTTAAAACCAAAAATATTAAATCCAACACAGTAAGCTATAGTTTTTATATCTGCAACAGAACATTTAAGGGTTCAGACTTCTTACTCCCAAGCTTTTATTGATGACTCTTTGGGCTGGAAACTTGTTTTAAAAGTGCAGAAAATGGGGGGTTGCAGATCAAACTGGTTTTGGGATTTTTTTTTTTTTTGTCACAGCCCTTTTGAAATCCTTGCTGTTACATGCAGAGCAGCTCCTGCCTAAGTAAAACTTTGGCCTAAATATTTGCCCTGAAAAAGACTTTCAAAAATAGCAAGGTCAAAGAAGAATAGGGCCAAGGATCCATTCATGACTATCAACACTAAAATAAAATTTTAAAATAAGAAAAAAGTAGAGAAACTTGCTACATGTTTTGTTTGGGTTTTTGCTTTTGTTTTTATTTTTTTAAAATAAATATCATCAGTGGCATGAAAGAGGGCAGACAAATTTTCTGGATTAATTGATGAGTAAATCCACTCAAGCTAAGTGGCTTATGAGCAGAATAGCCTGCAGAGTCTTAGGAAAAAGAACGAACAAAGATGCTAGCTGGTTTTGCAACACAGAAAAAGAAAAAAAAACTTTAAAGTAGCTGCTTTTCTGTGCAGACAGTTCCTGACATTCAAAGTCATTAATGAATGATTAATTTACCAACTCTTTAGAGGCTATTTACATTGTTTATGAGCATATGAATAATTACACAACGAAGATAGTGAAACATAATCACCTAATAACAGCATATAGTTGTGGCGTAGATGCATTGGATGATGGAGGAGATCCTGCCTAAGTGCTGCCAGCAAGCCCCAGCCTGCCCTGATCATGGGGTACTTGGAGACTCCCTCCTCATCTCCCACAAGCAGCAAGTACAGGAGAGATAAAAAAAATTTCCAGGGACACTTGCTACAGGGGGGCCACAGTCCAGAGCGAAAGCAAGGAAGGAGGTATGCCCATCCTTGCAGGGAAACACAGGTGAGAGACCCTGCACAGAGCCTCAATACCGGTGTCACCACCACGAGGAGTGTAATCAGGACGAGTGGTATTTGGGAGTGGTTCTCATTCTGTCTAGAGGCAAATTCCAAGTCAAGAATTTGATCCTGATGAAAGGTGTTTGACAGGTAGCCTTGAAGATCGATGGCTTTAAGGTACAAAAAAAATGGCAAAATCGACACAAATTCAAGTTATGTTAACAAATTAACTTCTTAGAATATCACATCTGCTATTTCTTAAAGGCTTCCTCTGACCACTTCACCTTTCAATAGCAAAAAGGTTGACATGGTCCTGTCTTAACCAAAACCAGTGTCTTAGGGTAAAGGGTTGTCTCAGCGATGGTAAGAAACAGTGACGTTGAAGACCTAGCTCCAAACTGATACCAAGTTATGGCACAGAAGCTCTTCAACTGCAGCAAGAT
This sequence comes from Orthonyx spaldingii, assembly GCA_013397795.1. Taxonomy (NCBI): domain Eukaryota; kingdom Metazoa; phylum Chordata; class Aves; order Passeriformes; family Orthonychidae; genus Orthonyx; species Orthonyx spaldingii. Next base: position 50,151 of record VZTJ01004967.1, read on the forward strand.
GCTTCCTTTGCAGAAAAATACCATGCAGGAGGAACATCCACCAACAGCTCAAAGTGATGTGAGCTCTTTTAGTGCTCAGGAGGATGTTCTGTGCAGTGGCCAGCATCTGGGGGAGTGGCTGATACACCAGAAGGCTGTGCTGCGACTCAGCAGGACCTCAGTAGGCTGGAGAACTGGGCAGAGAGAAACCTGGTGAGGTTCAACAAGGACAAGTGCAGGGTCCTGCATCTGGGGAAGAATAACCCCAAGTGCCAGCACAGGTTGGGGACTGACCTACTAGAGAGCATCTCTGTGGAGAAGGACGTGGGAGTACTGGTGAGTGACAAGCTGACCATGCATCAGCAGTGCCCTTATGGCCAGGAGAATCAATGGTATCTTGGGCTGCATCAGGAAGAGTGTGGATAGAAGGTTGAAGGAGATGATCCTGCCCCTCTACTCAGTCCTGGTGAGGCCACCTCTGGAATACTGTGTCCAGTTCTGGGCTCCTCAGGACAGGAAAGAAAAGGAGGTATTGGAGAGGGTCCAGTGGAGGCCACAAAGAGGATGAGGGGTCTGGAGCATCTCTTACGAGGAGAGACTGCTGGGCCTGTTCAGTCTGGAGAAGAGAAGACTGAGAAGGATCGCGTTAATGCATTTAAACCTCTCAAAGAAGGGTGCCAAGAGAATGGTGCCAGACTCTTTTCAGTGGTGCCCAGTGACAGGATGAGGAGCCATAAACTAAGACACAAGAAGTTCCACACCAACACAAGGAAGAACTTCTTTCCACTGAAGGTGGCAGAGCACTGGAACAGGCTGCTCAGGAAGGCTGTGAGGACTCCCTCTGGAGACATTCAAGACCCACTTGGACTCATTCCTGTACAACCTGCTCTAGGTGACCTTGCTTTGGCAGGGGGTTTGGACTGGATAATCTCCAGAGGTCCGTTCCAACATTAAAAATTCAGTGTGATTCTGTGTGCATTGGTCAGTGGTCCCACATGCATTGGACTTGCAGATGAGCTGTAACGGGGACACTGAAGCACGGCTGGGTCAGGGGAGCACAAGAGTGACTGCCCACCAGTAGCCAAGAAAGCCAGAGACCCTCAATGTTTGATAACCTCAAAGGTAGCAATGTCTTGAATGAGGTGCATCCAGAGGGTAGTGCTTTATGGGAGGTGACAAAATCAGCCAGACGTATGGTACCACTTAAGAATATATGTGGTCTCCTAGATGCCATCCCATCTACTGCCATCACAGCACCTGCACTTATCAGAAAGCTGCCTGCATCTCCCAAAGTGCTCCCCAGGTCAGTAGCAGAGACACGGCACCTCACACACCCTGGCTCCCTGTGCCTTCAGCACTGGAGGTCAAAGCTGTGATCCCTGACAGAATAATATGCCCACAGTCATGAAGCAGAGTGGTGGCAGGAACAACGTCAGACCACAGCCATGGCTATCTGAACGCACCTGTGAGGGGGTCAGTTTGTTGCCAACTCATATCTGTTGTTAGTGGTGTTTTCTCCATTCCTCTTCCTTAAACAAATATTTTTGCTGCTGTTTGAAGTGATGCAGAGAGAAAGAGTACATTGCATCTCAAATGGAAACTGGAAGTCTGACAGCACCTCTTAATTTTGAGTACGGCATAATCACAAGGATCCAGGACATTCTGTGTGGAAGTCACCCACTCCATTGCTGCAAGTGCTGAACAGTCACACACAGAGAACCCTCAGCATAACACAGGGAGAGGCAGAAGAGCCCTTGCCTTGTCTGGGAATGTTTTCTCCATGACAGTGCCCAGAAGGGGGATGAACACCTCCCTGATGGGGCAGACAGGCAAGAAGGACATAGATGAAGTCCAATACCAGTTTCTGCAGGCAAGCCAGTGGCAGCACTCCTGTGATCTACAGCTCCCTGTGCCTGCAAGCTCCTCGTGCTGCTCTTATTCCAATAAGCCCAGTGCTAACCATATGTTACAGTTTCCCATCTGCTGCCAACTCCATCCCAAGCTCATGTCTCCAAGGCTGCCAGGGATTTGTATCCCAAAGCCCAGGAGCAGCTCCTGCTTTTTGGACTGTCTCTTTTGGCCTAAATGCAAACTGAAGCTCCAGCAAGAACTACATTGCTCTGAATGAACCACAGGGAAATCTCAGCCCAACTCAGAACCCACAAAGGACAGGCAAAGGACCCAGATCTCTGAGTTATCCTTTCATCTTCTCTCCCCTCCTGCCCTGAACAGGATGGTCAAAAAGGAATATGGTGATTTATTAGTGTGCCTCTTGTTCTGAAAAGAGGCCCTGGGTGCAGAACTGCTGAGCTCAGCTGAAACTGGGCACCTCCCACAAGCAGCGGGACAGGGAAATTTGTGTCAGCTGAGGAGTGACCCTGCTGCATAGTATCCAGCTGTTTCCCTTCCCGCCTGAGACAGCGCAAGCCAGCCTACCCACTTCCCTCCCCCAAGCGGACTGTCACATTTGTCACAGACTACATTGGCCTAAATAGTTAGGTGTCACGTAGCCAGCAACCCATACGGGAAGATCTTACATAACTCAGATAAATGGGACAAGGTCAATGCCAAGCCCAAGCTCCTCTTGCAGAAGACCCCGCACCAATAGGTTCTCACAGCCCTCCTGCAGCATAAGGGGCTGCCGGGTATGAGGGGAAGCAGGGGCTGCCCAGGAGCCCTGGACACTGTCCACAGGCAGATCAAAGGGCACTGCTGATAGGTGCAGGAAGGGATTCCTGGTAGGATTTGCAGGATTGGAATTTGCCATCGTCAGTCAGTAACCAGCAGTCCCAGATGAGGTGAGATGGTTTAGTGAAACCACAGGTGTGGCCCTTTGTCTGTGCCCAGCGTCTGGCACGGTGGAGTTTTACCTGTGTTACCTCACATCCCCTGTGCCTGCTCATTCAGGTTCCTCTCTCTATTTTTAAACAAGGTGTTTAGTGTCACCCAGTCAGGAAAATTACTCAGTGCCTTCAGGAACAGAAGCTATACCTTATGTCTGCTTTGCCCTGTCCCAGGGGAGTCCCTCAAGGGTGATACCATTTAGCAGCCATCAATGCTGCTCCTTCATGCACAAGCATTTCTGATGCATCTGCTCCAAGACTGCAAAGCATGCATTTATGGGAAACTCACTAAAAGACAGGCAAAGGAGGCTGAGTTGTAGGAGAGGAAAGCACAGGGAGAAGAGGCAGCATGACTGTGTGTTTTGCATTTGCATGAAAAAGGAGGGAGGATAAAAAACACAGTTTGGGGAGATGGGCCAGGGGGACTGGGTGCTGTGGGCAGCACTAGTGGAGGTCAACAGCCGGACAGTGCCGGGCCAGGATTTGGGAGCACTGGCCTCAGGAGCAGGGACAGATACCAGCTGGGGAGGACAGATCTGAAGAGGGGCCTGCCCCATGCAACAGGGAGAGAAGAGTAGTCAGGGGGCAGAGGCACACAAATTAGGATAGGTTTTGTGACAATGTGGGTTTTCCTTAAAGACCCTGCTTTCACTGAGGGAAGAAAACTTTCAGGACTTGCCTAGAAAAGAAAGGCAGTTTCTAGTCTTGGTGGTTTCAGAGCAAAGCTTAGAGTTGTGCCTCAAGAGATACTTTAAGGGAAAGCATTTGGGAGTGGGGAAGGAGGGGAAGGGCTGTTAAATACAAATACTTTCCTCTACTGATATTTTTACTTAATCAATTTGTTGTGCACTTCAAGCTGGCAATTTTAAGAGCCAGTATGCAGGGTGACTGCTCTCTGGTCACCTCTGCCTTGATGGAAAATGCAGTGGGGTTGCAGCACTGCTCCAGCTCTGTGGCCCATGCTGCTTAGGAAGGATCCAGCCCCACAGCAAGTCTAGTGCGTCCATCTCACTTCCCTCTCCTGCATTCCCAGTGTTCCCTCTGCTTCAGGGAGCATTGGCTCCTTTATGCAGACCCCTTTCATACCACCACACATTGTCATGTTGTGTTCTGTAGAATCCAGAAAGCAAGTCTGCAGCGCAGTGATGACTTTGTGTCCTGTGGCCAATAACCCTGACCCATCTGAGGACAGGGGGCCAGCCACAGGTGTCTATCACCTGGAGGAAGCAGTCGGTGAGGGTGTTTTTATCACGTGTGGAGAAGGAAAACCACAGTATCAGCTGGAGGCTAAAAACAACAGCTGGGAGAGGAGGAATTCATTAAGAGAAAAATCAAGAGAAGCAAAGTGTGTTTATGTAAAGGCAGAGCCAGCGGCAAGCCATCCTGCAACCCGCGGCCACAGTGAGTTGGAGCTGGAGCCATGCCCACCCAGCTGCTCTCACACCAGCCATCTTCTCAGCTGGGCTGTCCTGGCACTTGGGGAGCCTCCTGTCCCCTCTCAGTGGCCTGCAGGGCTCCAGCAGAGGGGCTTCACCAAGCTTGATGTTTTCACCTCCCCCCCACCCCAGCATCTTCATTTGTTGCTGGGCTTGGGGCACTCCAGCAGCCGTGGCTCCTGGAGCAAGTGGGTGATTTTTCTGAGCCCAAGGTCCCACAGGGGACACACAGCCCTGCTCCTCATGGCTCCCCGGCTTAGCATCCCTTCTGGCATGCAGGCCAGCAAGTTCCCAGCAAAACAGTTGGAACAGACTTCAAAAGGATTTACAGTGAGCAACCTTTCTTGATCGTCTCAGCTGCACACTGGATTAGTGGCTGGCTGAAGCCTGGAGCCCCCAGTCTGAGGCTCGCTCCCCTCGTTCTCTGGGGATGCACCAAGGACCTGCTTATCCCCAAGTCCCAAATTCTCTGTTTCCCATGCTGGCCTGAGGCAAGTTCTCTCCTGTGTCAATGGCCTTTCCTGGACTCTGGCCATTGGGGCACAGGGGACCCCACAAGGACATGGAATGGGTTTGCCCACTACAACACAACTTGGTAAAACTCAGTAAGACAACAGTGTCTTCTCCACCTTGGGACTGCCATTAGGGCTGCCCCAGGCAGAGATCTTTATCCAAGAGGAGGGAAACCTGAATTAGCTCAAACCCAGACTGTTTTTGCCAAGACTGTTTTCAATAGGTGGGGATGGGATCCAAGGTGGAGTCACTTCATGAGGACAGGAAACTGCTCAAGCAAAGTTCACACTGCAAAAGTGGAGATATTTAGCAATCACCAAAAAAAAAAAACAAACCAAAAAGAAGTAGCCAGCATAGTGGACAGGGTTACTGCAGGGCAGAACACCAGGGCTTCCCTCCAAAGTGGAGGAGAAGGGCTGAGAGGCAGCATTGGAGCAGCAGAGCAAGGGTCGAGGAAACAGGGTGTGGAAGAAACATTGCTGCACTTAAAGCCCACTTTTACTACTGACTCCCTGCAGGACTTTGTGTTAATCTCCTTTGTGCCTCAGCCTACTCCTACGAAACACAGAGAGGAAAAAAGTGGGGCATCTTCCAAGGGGAGGTGAAGGTGTCACGTGTTTAGAGAGCTGCTGAAAAAGGGAAAGGATTTCAACCTGCCACTGCAAGTGATGGATCCATTAGGCTCTACTGGGACCAGTTTGTTTGCTGAGCCTTCGGCTCCCATCACACTCTCTCCACAGCTAGGCTAGCCAGTGCAGAGGGGGGACTGCACTGGGAGGTGCCAGCTAATCACTGGACAGAGTCACCACTGCTGCCAGTGCCGCTTGAGCTTGTTTGTTTTCCTTAATCCCAAGAGGCAGCATCTCTGACATGGCAGCAGTGTGATTAACAAGATCCAGCATTGCTGTCACAAGCATGTAATTATAGGTTTCCTGTGTCACTCCTGCTGGGAGGTCAGTGACTTGCCCTCCCTCACTCCAGCAGAGTGAAGCCGCCAACTCCCATCTGCCTTTTAACCCCCTGCCCAGCTCCAGCCTCCAGCCTCCACAGCCCTGGCTAGGGAAGGGACAGCAGGCTGTGAGGGATCAGGGAAATCCAGAGCAAAGAGGAGGGGAACCAGGAAGAATGGAGAAATGGGGGCTTGAAAGGCAGACCACAAAGGATCCTCCCTGCCTTGCTGGTACTCAGTACCCTTAAGTTTGCCCACAAGACTCTGACGCACAAGGGCACATGTGGAGGCAGCTCAGTAGCTGCCAAGAAGGGACTTGCCTTTCAAGAGAGGGTGTCTGATTCATATTGGGAGGCTGTCCTTCAGACCCCATAGCAGTGGGAACTGCCTGCTCGAGGGAGACCTTGGTCCCAGAGAGATGGAAAAGATTCTCCTCATGAGCACAGGGGCCCACTGGAAGTCAATGTGAGGACTGCACTGCTCATGGATGCAGAAAAGTGGAAACTGTGGCCTGTTGTCCCTCCCACAATCGTTTTCAGACATCATCATTCATCTGAGACCATCCTGAGTGCCTGGCAATCTTTCTTATCCCCTACATCCACATACCTCTGCCTACAAGTATATAAGGTACGGCAGCTTTGCCACAGTTTGCCCCTGTTCTCCCAAAAGCACTGCAAAATCATTTAGGAGGCCCCAAAGGAATCATCTTGCTCTTCAACATGTATGTTTCCCTTACAACTAGCAGGCTGGTGAGGGATGCAGAGAGGAGCTGCTCTCACCAGATCAATTTCTGAAGCTGTTGTACATGGGATTATCTGCAAATCGCAGTGGAGAAGGACCCGCTGCTGGCTTGTCAGAACAAGAAGAGGTTTTGTGCTGCATTTGCTCCTGGAGAAGGCCAGGTTTCCTCAAGCTCTGTTTGTTTAGTAACCCCTACAGAAGGGAATCCATCACATAGCCTCCTTTATTAACGCTGGCAATCATCTGCAACCAGCTGTTGCCCAGCTGTCAGAGCTGGTATTGTATGGGAATCCCTGCACAGAGAGCCACATCTCCTTATAGACCTGGGCTCCAAGAGAGACTTAAAGAAGAGTGGGAGGATATGGCAGCAACCTGTTTAGTGGGGTTACTGGTACAGGCAGATGCAGGGGACCTTAGCTCTTAGCCACACAACAAACTGCAGCTCAGCTGCATCCCAGGCTGGCCGTGTCCCCACAGAAGCCAGTATGAATGCTCACCCTTGGTAGGCACAAATCACTTCTGTCTGAGGAGCTGCTGAATGGTCACCAGTTCTGAACCCGAGCAAAGAATAGCTCTCTCCAAAGCACCACATGCTGTTTTATTTAGATGAAGGCCAAAGCCCAGACCAAAGCAGATTGGCACCTCATATGTAAAGCCAGCTGTGAAACTGAATCTCAGTTCTTCCCTTACTGATCCCAACTATTCGCATCTAGCCAGGCTTACCTTCCAGAAGGTCATCCAGTTTCAATCCAAAGACATCAACAAACAGAGAAGTCGCTATCACCCACAACAGAGTGCTCCAGTAAAGAGTTGCCATCACCATTGAAAAATTCTGCCTTCATCCTAGTTTGGATTTGGCTGGCATGAGCTAAGAAGCAGGCAAACCATGCATGAGTTGTGTTCTCACCTAGCACAGCTACCAAGAGCTTCAGTCTTGAAGTAACTGCTGTATAAACCTACATGGGAGCAGACGGTGAGGATTTTTGTTGCATTAAAAGGTAAACAAGCCCCATCCATAAAATATGCTGTGAGCAGGGGCACAATCTAGAACCTCACAGACAGAGGCGGAGGGTTTTCTAATTCATACCAGTAGCCATTGCAAGCCACTGCTCAAATAATCAAGGTTTCCCTGAAACAGAAAACAAAGGAGCACGGAGGTCCTTCAAGTGAAGGCTCCCAGAAGCAGCCTCACATCACAAAAAACTGCAGCTAATGCACAAACTTAGGGGTCACTGGGCGACTTAGCTATAAAGATACTTCTTCAAGGGGCAGCATAAAGCTAGCAGTGGGAGTGCAGAGACAAACTGGAGGAGGCATGAGGCAGCTGTGTGGATCCTGCCAACCATCCTTCCCACTTCCTCCACAGGGAGTAGAGGGGAATGCTGCAGCATGCTGGCTTGTGGTGAGGATTACTGCTGAAATCCTCAGTGCATGCCCCATGTAGCTGGTCTGCTCACTGATACAGCCCTCTGCACAGACAGGGCCTCCATGAGCAGCCATCTTGCTCCTGACCACTTGCACAGTCAGTCCCTGAAACTCCCCTGGTTTCTTTCTTGCACCCCTCAATTCACATGACACAACACCTTTGTGTTTCTGAGCGTGCTTGGGGTGATTCATAGGCACACGGACAATGACTTGTTTTAGCGAGAGGCCAGGGAGGAGCTCTGCCTGCCATGACAGAGATACTGCTGCTTTCTGAAACATTTCCCAGAAGGGAAACCCTTCACCTTGCCAAGGGCAATGTCATGTTGGCTGTGCCGCTGCAGGGTTAGCAGTGAGTGACACATATAGAGTCCCCTCCCAGAATGTGGGAGCTAATCACTTCCCCTGACCTGTCACAGCCCCGGGGTGGGAATGTGTCCCATGGCAGATGAGACATAAAGTGCAAAGCAGAGGTGGTGCTTGTGGAGGGGAATGGGATGCTGCTCTATATATATTTGAATTTCTGTATAGTGGAGGGATCAACATGTTTGCACACAACTTTGAAAGCAAAGCACAAGGCATCCATTAAACACCAGGCAGGGAAGAGGCATGCAGTTATTTGTCATCTACAGTACTATTGAATTGGTTAGGACCACCAAGGCCATCAGTCCCAGTCCCTGCAACTACAAGCTGATCCAGAGAGATCAAGGACTTTCACCTCCATCTTCTCCATCACTCACATAATTAAATGTGTCATTTTTCTCCTCTGCAGTTCACAGGAACATCTCCTGCTGGCCAAGGGAAGCAGACTATGCCACGCATTACAGAAGATTAAAAAATTGTTCTGGCCAATCTGATTTGGATGGAAAGACTTTCCTGACCCCTAATCTGGCATTTCCTTAAATCTAGAACACATGCATTAGACATGTCAGGTAGGCCTTGGAGGTATTTCTGTGTGCCACTAAAATCACCATGACACCCCACAACATCTTATATCTAGCAGAAACCAGTAACTTGTGCATCAGGGGGGAAAAAAACCAAACAAAAACCTTTTGAACATCTTTTCAGCATTCTAATTGAATCAAAAGGGGGAAAAAAGTTTATTAATGGGTTTATATGGGCAACTTGAGATAGGGATTCATTTAGCAGAATTGTCTATATTCACTGGGATTAGTTAGTGCGCTGCACCAAACTGAAATGAGATCACTTTTCATGTCCCTTTTGGCAATATCACCAACTGGAACATCCAAAACTCAATATTGCGAGCTTAATCCGTCCAGTCCAGAACCCTGTTTTTCTGATATCCGATCCCCTCCATAAATTCAACAATCCTGCCAATGAATTATGCAGCTGTCCTAAGTCTTAAGCATCAGCTGCTATCCCCATATAAGATCAAGATCATGAGGAATGGGAAGAGGGACAAAAGTCAGAGAGTTTGCTTTTTCTGAAGATAGAGAATGCCCTATAGCACATCCCAGGAAAAGGGCCAGAGCTCCCCAAAGTGCCTGTGCTTTCCTAGTTAAGATGCAGATAAGCCACGGAGAAGGGCAAGAGGCTCATGCACTTGATATGTGTATTGTATTAAGACCATTTGTTGAACTTGTATTCTTTGACGATCTTGGTCCTTGAGATTTCTGTGAAACTCCATTTTTCACTGCTTTTTTTTTTCCTATTCATCTAACCCACAGATGTAACTGGTGTGGGAAGTACCGACAGGACATGACTCAGAAATACATACAAGTATACCACTCTACATTTATGCAAGTCAATTCCCATGAATTTGCTGCCAAGGATGGCTGCACTGCAATGGATGTAACATGTACTTGTACCAAAGTCCTCAGAGCCCTCTGAGCTTGTGTAAATGATCCCTCCTTGGACACTCTGGAGCCTTCTCCCATCATAAGAAACAGCTATACTTAGTCAGGCCTGTGACCCACCACCAGAAGTCACAGAATCATAGAATCATTTAGGCTGAAAAAGACCTTTAAGGTCACCAAGTTCAACCATTAACCCATCACTGTCCTAGTACTTTCTGCTAACAAAAGCGAGGAAGCTGATGGAGAGTGATGTGTTTTGGAGTGTGAGATGAGATCATACACTAGCTGACCCCGCACCAGGAAGTCAAGCCCAGCTCATCTGTGATGGCTCTGCTGATCTTTATCTGATAGAAACGTGATTAATCTATCCGCAGCTGGGTCTGATACGGAACTTGCAAAAGGTGAAAGCTCAGTGAGGTGAGAGGCGGGAGAAGACTGGTTGGCCCTAATGGATAAAAGCTTTCCTCAGCTCAGACCAAGGGGACCAAGACTGTGAGCTCTGCAGGAGGACAGGGGAAAACTGACAGTCATATAGAAAAAGCAAAGCTCTTGTATGCTCCTTTGGGACACTTTTTGAAGGTCATTACCACCATGCTATGGCCAACTGCTGAAAGAGACAGATCCCAAATTACAACAAAAGACAGAGGTCTGGGAGTTCTGAAACAATGACATAAATCAGGACAAACATTGCCACAAAGACATAGGAGCAGCACTGGAGAAGCTGACCCTGCTACCAAGCTCTGCAGAGGGCCACCAAGTCATTAGGCCTTTTCTACATGTCCTGCTTGAAGGGCATGCAGAATAATTCCTTCCTGAATTCTGAGTGCCAAGGTGCTCCAGGGGGAAGCAGAACTTAAAAAAAACAAACAAAAAAAACCAACACCAATACACAAGTGTGGTAGAACAAGCATGAAGCAAACATTTAACTGCAACACATAACACCTGCATTGGGAATTCCAGAGAATTCCAATGTCCTTCATGACAAGAACCAGTTAAATGTTACATCCTTGCAAAAAAGGCATTTCTACTTTACCAATCAGGAAACTGAAGCACCAGGAGATTCCAACCGATGTTTCTAAATGTAGAAGCCTTAAATCAGATGTCTAAAAGTGCTTGCAGGCATGTTAAAAATGGTCTCAGTCTTTCCAACGTTCTTCATGTCCCCTCTGTTTCTACCTGAATAACTGCCACCTGACCTACTTCAGCATCTATAACCACAAACATTTCCATAAAGCTGACAATTACTATTTCTGATAAGAGGGCACAATTCAACCACTCCATTTTTCTAATAAATTCCAAGGCTTCTAATGCCATTTCCACCTGATAAAACAGAGAAGAAGGTTGTCAAATAATTTGCTTAAAATTTCTCCGAGTTTTCACAGTTACCTCTTGCACAGATTTTTTTTTTCCAGTATGAAGGCAGCAGACTCATGCATGACTGTATGGGGCCATTTGATCCTATCACTTTTCAAACAAACGCCCCCCCCCCCCCGGAAATCAGGTGCTAGCAAGTCCAAGCAAGAAATATCTGTGTTCCAAGACCATGGATGAGTGTAGCTGAGATCTGTATTAACATGTTCTTTCCAGGCCAAAAGAGAATTCATATCTTTTTATTGTAAGTTCACTTTATCCAGACTTCTGGTTTAGATCACTGAATCAGATGTTTGAACAAATCTTCCCACTGCTCCTCTTATGGCAGGACAGCAAGGAGTTTATGCCACAGGGTTGATACTGCTTTGTAAGATAAAAGAACACAACTTTTTGAACATCAAAAAAGTGACCCTTCCTCACTTACAATGCAAGTAGGAATTCCTGTCCATGAAAATACTAACCTTAACACTTTCCCAGTCTGTGTTAAATTAGTAGCATTCATATGCAGCACTTCAGGCCATTTATGAGGCGCATTTCCTGCAATCAAAAACATATGTCCCGTAAATGGCCCATTTCTAAGTTTGCTTTCCTAGAGCAGCTGGCCATTCCTGAGAATACAAAGGAGAATATATAAGCAAGTATAGTGTTTGCTGATACCCGGAGTTGGCTGGGAAATAGAAATCCCTTCCAGCAAGAAAGAAAACAATAGTAGCTGGGTTTCTTTCTAAGGAAAATACTAAACTGAAAAATCAAAAATGCTGTCTTGATTAGAGTTTCACAAAAATCAAGCTTTACAAGAACCAAAATAAAAACTTCTGGCCTCCTGGCTTTCTATCTGGTAGGGATATATTTGCTTTCTGCAGGTGAGCAGGTGAGCTGTCAAAAACTAAGGGGGATGACTTCCCATCTCCCAAGCCTTCTTGTATCTCTGACTGCTCAGCTGCATATCTGATTTCTGGACCTGAGGGGAACACTGAGTGTCTGAGCGCTGCACAGAAAGACAATTTCTATTAGTCCGCCTACAATGCTCTTGGCAATTTTATTTTCTTCTTGCAAAAAAAAGAGCCAAGGATACTTCAGTTTGATTTTCCCAAAGGAAATCTGTAATTTTGTTACTGAAACAGCTGAGTTAGTGAAAATGGCATTTTCCATTGGAGAATTATTCTGATGGAAAATTTCTCAACTAGCTTTATTAATACCCTTGACATTGTTTTGCCATTCCTCCTATTTGTGTATCAGTGTCTGGCCACTGAACCAAATTTCCAGCCAGGGCTTTCATAGCTATCATTCCCAGAGGGCCATCATGTAATTCTTGGAGTACAGTAGACCTGAGATTTATTACAGTAAGTCCTCTGGTGCCACACATTAGGCAACCTGGACATGTATTTCAGTACTCTCTTTCCAGCCAAGAAGGCTCAAAGAGGCCGTGTGCTAAGCCCATCTCCTTATCCTTTCATCAGATGTCTGTCGACTTGGCTTGTTCCTTCTTTCACATTGCGTTAAGATACCTGTCACTCTCCAGGTGCTTGTGGTACCAGGCACTAGGTATTCCCACCACACCACCCAAGCAGGAAGTACCCCAGAAAACCTTCCTTCGTCCTAAGCAGGCTGTTCCTGCTAACACTGAAGCCAGTGTTCGGCATTTGCAACCAGAGTAAATTGTTTCCTCTTGAGATAAGCTGTGGTTAAACCGCTGACCTCCCAAGATGACCTGTGGGTCTTTTCTCTGGGTGTGAGCACAGAGCTGCAGACAGATGCCAGCGAGCCCCAAGTGTGGCTCTTTTGAGTATTTTACCCTGATGTCTGGCTTTCAGCATCAGTGTTGCAGCCCCACAGCGAAGTGCTGCAAGTTAATTTTACAGGCAGTTTCATTTTCTGCTAATGCAAAGTTGTTTGCTTCATCTGGAGCCTTGGCACATCATGTGGATCAACATTACTTCTGTCCTTTGTGCACTGGTCTATTTAGGGAGTGTAATAGTGTTGATGTGTTGGGCAAGACCCATTGGTAATAACTGCCTATCCCCAGAAAGGAAGATAATTGTGACATATTTTGTAGTTGAGGTGCCTTGAGGATAATCTTATGCATTATTGTGATTTATGAATATCATCTACAAGACCCACAGCATATGGCTGAGGCTCTGGAAAATTCACTTTTCCCTCATTTGCTCTGTAGCCATTCTTGACAGCCTTACCAGTACCTCCACAGACACCCCCTGTTGTCATTTCCAATAATCCTTGCCTGCATAGCTCTGCAAGTTAAAATGTTTTGCAATAGCTGGGCCAAGACCCTCCATCAGAACATGGGTGTGGAAACTATCCTAGTGCTGGCTATTATGCTGGAGTAAAACCTTGTGTGCATTATTAATGGGAGGTTTTTTGCCATCAGCCAGCACTCCCACAGGGTTGATAAGTTTTGCTTAGTCAAACCTAGGCAAAGGATATCCATCTTTGTTCACAGCAACTAGGGAACCACCACAAAATGGAAAGCTCCGTCTTTCCTCCTCAGTGACATCCTCCCTCAGTATAGGGAGGGGAGAGGATCCCAGGTCCTGCCCATATTGTCATTCTGCCTCTATACAGGTTGTCCTGTGGATGGGTTCTCAGGAGCAGGGTGGTATAAAATCATGTTTCTCTTCCAACAAAGCTTTCTCTCATGAATGTTTTCAATACTGATACTCTCCTGAAGGACTTTCACCCCAAAGGGGAGACTGTCCCCCAAAAGGGGAGCAATACAAGTTTTGTTTCAGGCTGTTTGATGCTGTTGCAACTCCCTGTCTTCTGGAGTAGTTGTATCCTTTGACACAGCAGTTCCTAGAGCACATTTTAAGGCCAAATCAGCCCCAGTTAATAACCGTTTTTGTATTGCTTCATTTTACATACCACACACTAACCGCTCCCTTGACACAGTATTTAAACTCTCTCCAAACTGGCAATATACTAGTAATTTCCTTAAACATCCCCCTTTCCCCTCCCCATTTAGAAATTGTTTAATTTTCCCTTTTTTTTTTTTTTTTAATTGCATTTTTCAGGAACTTAAACACAATGCCATCACAAGTGCCTTTATGGAGAGAGGATTTGGAAAACTTCCATCATCTAGGCAAGCATTTCTCCCACTGGTTTAACAGAAGCCACAATTCTGTGGTTTCCTCTTCAGCTTTTTAGCAGCCACTGTATTCCTGGATTATAATCCCACTCTGGTCACCATTTCTTGTTTTTCTTTCCTTCTTAGACATAATACAAAGAGCCACATGGTCACGGATCAGCGCTTACTGAGTATACACAGCAGTCTCTCCCACTACAACTTGGCCATGAGTGTGGAGCAAATGTTGCTTTCTCCTTCAGCATTTTGGCCTGTCTTCTTAACCATTTATTTGCTTCCAGGAGGCTGTTTAGTTTAGGGATGTAAAGAACTGGTTTGATCACAGAATATCTGTGAACTGATCTTGAGCACCTGGTGATCTCCATGTCAGGTGCTGCTCTCATACCAGTGAATCCTCACAGGGTGGAGCTCAAACACCCAGGTTGTTGTACGTGCATGGTCAGTGGTGTAGAGGCCTCACCACAGCACACAAATAGCTCACACCATTGCCAACACACATCTCTGCTCTTAGCTTCAGCTTCAGGCCTTTGACCTCTTTTCTCCTCTCTTCTCCATAAGGGACAATGTGGTGCCTTTGTTTTCCAGTTCATGGTTCCTGCTTTGCTGATAGGGAACCTGAAGTAAAGAGATCGGCACCATGCAGCAGTTGTGGGGATTCAGCCTTCCTGTAAGCCACTGTGAACAAAGCAGTTAGCTGCCCAGATGGCTATGAGTGAATGACCTGTAATTCCTCCCTATGCCATGGGGGATCTCTCCTTGCACTGCAGCAGAATGACAGAGGTGCCTCATGATGCTTGCTTACTCTGCAGGCATTGTCTCTGCTCATGCCCTGGCAAGAAAATGTCTTATGTGCATCAGTTGTGGAGACCACAATTAGGAGCAGAGAAAGGGAGCCCATGTATCTTAGGGGAAGGAGGGAACTGGAGGGATAGTCCGTCAATACACAGGGACAATCCAGGTACCTGGGAGGGGAAAGGCATTTTTCACACCTTCCTTCTGGCACCACAGTATATTCTGGCAGAGCTGTGGCAATTCACCTGGGGTGTTACATCATTGTGGCCTGGCAAAAAAACGCTGAAAAGAAAGAAGTTTCACCAGGCACTCAAGCACTGGCTACAGGTACAACAGCATGGTTGGAAAGGTACCGAAATGTCAATGAGTCACAGGTGCACAGTCACATCAGAAAGGGGATATCAGCTTCTCCCTTCCCAGTCTGGTTTCAGAAGGAGTTGCTGGTCCTGCTAGTGGTATTTTCCATGTAAACTTGGCAGAGCTGGTGATGGCCAGGATTAGCTTCCCTTGAGCGGGGAAAGGAAAGCCAGGTGATACTTGGAGTTGTGCTAGCCTGATCCTCATGCAAAAAGAAGACTGGGCTCTTCCCAGGCTCTGTTTCTTTCTCTTGCCTGCCTGCGAACGACATCCCCCAGAGGGGACAGGCTGGGAGGGCAGAGAGAGAGAAGCTAATGCAGTTATGCTACCTAGACTGGTCTGATGCTACAGCAGTGAGGGGCATTGCAGGAATTCCCTGTTGCAGAGAGGAAACTACATACCATGACTGCTTATTTGGTGGGGCTTGTCCTTCCTTTCTGACATGCTCTTGCTCCCCCTGCCTCGCTCACCCACCACACACACGACAGACCTCACAACAGCTGCAAACTCTCACTGCTGTACAGAAAACAACAGGCCAGCAACTCCTTGCTGTTTTCTTTTAGCTTAATTATGATAAATGTCAAAGAAAAGATGAGAAATTACTTTGGCCTGAAGCTCACTATGGACAATAGTGAAAGTCAGGCTTAAGGCAATTTTCTTTAAGATAATTACCTTACATTATCTTACATGTCTTGTAGAGCACTGGTGTCCTGCCTTAGGAGAGGACTATTGCAACCTTTCCAAAAGCACCAGGCTAAGCATCAGCTCTGCATAGTCCAAGGCAGCCTGCCTAACACAGCATGGAGCTCAAAGCCATGATTTCACATGAAAAGAGGAAGCTGTTCAGAAGCATCTGGGGGAGAGGGCCTGCAAAGGAGGACTGCACTATCACAGGCCCTGGGATGCTGCAGGACACAGGCAGAGCTGGGGTCCAGGGCTGGACCAGCCAGGGCTGAAGGGCAGAAGTGTGGAAAGGTGCTTTGGGCTGGATGAGTTGCAGATAGGAATGGAGGGCACAAGCTGAGCTGCATGGATGACATTTCCATAGTTGCTGTCTGTAATAAATGTGGATCTTGCCTCTGCCCTTGGTCTAGTCATCCTTAATGAGCCATGGTTGGTTGGTTGGTTGAAGCAATTTCAAACCCAAGAGTAAAGCTGGAGCTGCCTGGAGGAGTGCTACTGTCCACACACTGGGTGACCTCATGCATATATACACCAGGGAGGTACATCCACCATACAGTAATGACCCAGGACCTGCAGCTTTAAACTCCAGCTCTAGGTGTTGCGTCAGATTATGTAAAGTTCAGTTGCATCATGCACTGTTGCAAAATGCAGCCTGATGGCAGCATGCCATCTTCATTCATCGATCAGGTCTCATCGGCCACAGCAGGCTGGTCAGGAGAGAAGTGTCTGCTCGTCAGGGTACCCCAGTGTGGGAAAGACTCTCCCAGATCACCACACCCTCCCAAAATGTGCAGGGGCAGTTGCCACCCAGTTCTCCATGGTATTTGGCACAACAGCAGCAGCACAAGAGCCCAGTAGGCGAGCAAGGCATGAGCTGCCCAGGTGGCCTCCTCTTGACCAAAGCTGAGACCACGATTTTTGTGAGACCCTCTGCAGGCACTGCTCCATGGGAAGCTCTGCCAGGCAAAATGTACCATTTCAGAGCCCAGGACTCACCTTGCCATGGTGTATCTGTGTGACAACTCTTGCAGGTGGTCTTGGCCAGCCCAGCCCAGCACTGGAGTCTGCCAATGTAGCTGCTGCTCGAGACATTGCCGCCAGGATCTGCAGAAAGCATCTACAGATCAGCCAAGGATAGGGCACTGCACCAACACTGCCCTGCTCTAGCAATTCAAGCCATGGACTAATGGGAAGGATGATGAGTGGCTCTTCAAGGGCCAAAGGTGACGAGAAAGCAGTTGGAAATCACAGACCACCAGGAGCATACTTGAAGTTCAAAGGAAGTTTGCATTTATCTCCAGAGAGCCCCTGATCAACACCCCTCCCTGGATGTGCTGGGCCACCCATGGTGGCAGGCTCGGCAATGTTCAGTGGATTCGCTGCTATTGTGTGAAATGCTGCCTTCTTGCCAAACGGCGCCCCTCCTCTGCTAAAAGCGCAATCCCGCGATGACCCACTCCAGGGCGTGGCATTGCAAGCAGTGGCCCATCCACCAGGATGAACTGGATGACAGCCCTACAGCATGGGAGGATCTCTTCTGGGAGGGGTGTAGGGGCACCTACCTCTGCAGCAAGGTGCTCTGTCCCCCTCCAGTGGCAGAGACCTTCGGGAATCAGCCATCAAGCTTCACTTGCCCAGCTCACCCAGCCACAGACATCTCACGCTTTCCATAGCAGAACGTGGGCATTTGTGGCCATCAGGCAGTGCCACACGTCATAGCCATGATGGGTGCCAAAGCCACCAAGGCATTGTACCAAGAAAGTCTTCGCAAGCAAGGTGTCCTGGTGTGTGGTCTAGTAGCCTGTGGGAGACCTCAGCCAACCAGAGCCTGCTCCCGTGCAGATCTTGACATCAGCAAAGGCATACAGACCTTCATGGCTCCTATACTCACTTTTAAAAAGTAGTTTTTGACTTCTGCTTCTTCTCTGGCCAAGGTACTGTTGCTAGAAATGGAGGAAGGAAATCTCCAGTATCTCTATACAGAATTATACATTTGGTCTTGCATTTGCCATGCCTGCAATTTCCTTGTGGATCTGTAATTGAGCAGGGACATGGACTGGTTGTCTGCAAACCTACCTGCCCCTGCAGTACATGTATCTCCACAGGGATCATCCCAGCTCTTGTGGAAGACCCCCAGAGAGCCCAGTACAACAGGATCCACCCAGATTGTGGCATGGAGGTGCTCAGGAGGTTTTGCTAGAGCAGTTTCTGGTAAGGTGGTAACACAGCACGAGAAGACATGGACCCAAGTTCCCTGCAGACCAGATCACCTTCAGGCAGGAGAAACATCCTCTAGCCTGGGCACAAATTTGGCCCAGGGAGGATGAAGGTGAGAGGTCTGGGAAGATAAAGGAGCCTGACAGGCTGGCATGTCTAGTGATTTTCCTCTGTGCAATGACAGGAAGAAAACACATCCACACCCTCATGACTGATTTTAACACCAAGATATTTTACATTATCTGCAACAGGAGCACATGCTGAAGAAGAGTGTTACAACCAAGCCACAGCCCAAGTCTCCAGCAGCTATTTGCTCCCTCCAGGAAGGTACTCTGCAGCCAAACCTGGCTTTGTGAGGTTTACTCAGGCTGTTGAGTAGGAGAAGGGTTTAATGCCAGTCAGTCAGTGGTGAACTGTGAGGGCAGACTGAGCTGGACAAGGGCATGGAGAATTTGTTGGACCTACTGTGACCTCTGCTGGCTTGGTCTGATATTGGTGTGCTAGTTGGCCTTGTCTCACCAGAGTGTGGTGGGAGTTGGTCCCCCTGCTGCAAGGCTCCCTGGAGCTCCCACACTGCAGTCCCTGGGGATCACTGCCTCTAGCAATGTCTTTGCTCTCACTCCTGGCGTAAACATAATGCAACACCCTTGACACCTCTGGAAAGAAAACTGGCCTCTAATCCTCATGACAACATCCTTCTGCGGTCCCTGGGCATGTCAAGTTTAAGTTGCCATCCCCCAGACCCTGTGTGGCATCAGGGAGTGCCACATCAAGACAGCAGACTTCCATGGGGCAGTGGTGTCCTGCTCCAAGAGGACTGATGGTTCACGGGTTCCCACTGCAGGCCTCCCCCATCCTGCTACTAGTGTGGCCGTTATTAGGCCTGTGCCATGGAAGGGACCCTCTTGTGGAGGATGCAAATGATGCCCTGAGCAACTGTGACCATGACAGGCCATGACAAGTGCCTGCTTGGGTGTCCTATAGACGAGCCTTGGAAAGAACACCCCAATGAGGCAAGCAGAACAGCTCGCCCTATTCAGAGCTGCTATCTCAGGGTCTGAGTCTTGATCCATTTTTCTCCAGAAACAAAGCTGATTTAAAAGTTTCTGGCCTTTCCTAAGCCTGCCCACTTGTTCCTGAATCCATGCTGCAATGTTCTGCCTCCTCAGGGGCATATTGATGACAATTTTTCCTCAGCAGCAAAACTGCTTAGGAAGCTCCTGCCCTAGCCTTGTGTTTCTGACCCTGCACAGCAACTTGTCCTTCCTCTTGTCCCTCACCCTCCATGGTGCCACTACATCGATGTACATGACCACAGAGACAGCTCATTCATTGAAATGGTTTGGGCTAAAAAAGAAAATAAGCTTCTAAACTTAAAGCAAGTTTTGTGCCTTTTCGTAATCCTCTCTGTGATCCAGCTTGCAGATGACAGCAGGAGCACAACCAAAGGCACAGTCAACCTCAGTGCAAGGGAGAGAAACCTCTGCCCATCTTTGCTGCCAGGCAAACTGCAGCTCTGAACCGTGCCCTTGGGGTTTTGGGAACCCAGAAGAAGGTGTTGCATTGCTTCTCTTTAGACCAGGGTTTTGATCTTGCCTATGCAGGCAGAGAGCAGGAAGCTTTCTGTTTTAAAGGAAATCTGAGCTTTCGGTTTAATCCCATGTTTTTAGGAATGCCTGGATCTTAATCCAAGCCTGGAGTTTGGACTGTTTTAAATGGATGTTGTGCGACATTTCAGAGCCAGTTGCATTTAGTTGGTGACCTAGAGTCTGTTCCCACTGCCTTGTATGAAGTTTTAGACTACAGTTTGATGAGAAGCACCAAAACACATTTACCCACAAACCCCTCTTCAGCCTTTAGATATAAAAAGAAATATGGAGGGAGAGAGAGAGGCAAAATCATTAACAAACCAGTAGGGTGCTGAACTTCACTTTGAAAATAAAAACCAGAGACTTACTGGTAGTGACACATTAAAGTGTCACAAGTTATTCCCATAAAAGATACTGCAGAACTAGTTTTGGTTTGTGCTTTTTCCTATGCAAGTTACCTCATCTACAATAACACAAATGTTTCTTGTAGCAGAACATTTTCGGTTATTTAACATTTCAAGCACAATTCCTCCTGCAGCACCAAACAAGACTGAATGCTCATATAGCTTCAGAGTTTTGCAGTCATCTGACCTCTCTTGTAATCCAAATACTCTTCATGACAGCGAGCACACCTTCCTCTGGCTGTTTGTTCCTGATAAACATGGGACAGATTATTACAATGCTGCAATATGTACTGAACAAACATTGTATCATGATCTAAAAATAAAACCTGGTGAAATGAAAAACTGAGACATTTAAAATCCCCTAGAAGACATTCCTGAGCTACGGGGATGTCTTTCGAAAAGCCAAGACACGCAGACAAATGACACAACACATCCTTATCAGACAACCTTTGTCCCAAAACATCAGACTCCTTCTCCCCCATATGATGTATGGTATGGACTTGTGGACTTGACCTAATTGTGATGCTTTAGTAAGAGCCTAGCCTTTCTTTAGCAAAGGGGATTGTCCACATAAACAAGAGGAAGTGATTGGTACACCTCCAGATAACTAACAGTGTCACTGAAGAAAATATTGACAGCACTGAATAAATACTGGTGAAAACCACTAGGCAGAAGGTTTTGTTATTACCCTTACTATCGCATTTTGGTTGCAAAATTACCTAGAAGATTTCAAATCCCATCTTTAGGCCCAGTGTGCAAGGCTGACATACATTTGCCTAAAGCTGGGACCTGCTCCAAGCAACACATGAACTGAGACAGGCAAACTAATGAAGAGCACAGAGAAGGGCAATGTGATGACAGAGGGAGTTCCCAAATATGTGCTGTGCCCCACCACAGGGGCAGCTGAATTTTCCAGGTCTGAAACAAAACTTGTACCATTGAGAGAGTTATGATAATTGTGACTGTGAGAACTATCCTGCAATGTCAGCCTTGACCTCATTGAAGCAAAACCCTCTTAGTCCCTGAGGCAGGGTGGAGTGAAGCAAGATAACTTAAGGAAAAAGAGACTCAAACACTCCCAAAACAAGAGGCTCGATAACAAGTGAAGAGTGACTGAGCAGGAAGGCAGTTGTGGGCTCTGCCGTGGGCTCCAGGCTGAATCCCCAAAGCTGGAAAGTTCCTTTCAGTGTCCATATAAATATTTCTGTAAGTTATTTTTAAGTGTGTGTTTTGAAACTGAAGTATATTTAGACTAGTTAAATGAAAATGTGGTTTAAAGGAAGCTGCTTCTTTAGAAATTTCCCACACTGGGGAGTCTGCTCAGCCATGCTCGGTCCATGCCAGGGCTGCCCAGTCCCGTGGGCAGCTTTGCAGGCTGGCACCATTGTGGCAGCAGTGGCACTGCTGCAGGGCAGAAGCAAGGCCACCTCTCCCACTGGAGACAAGACAGCCATGCACCAGCCCCCCTGTTGGCACAGGAACACTGGCAGCCCACACAATGTTTCCATGTTGCTTTTTGAGCCTGGCATGCCAGGAGTGGGGTACCACGTGGTGCAGCACATGAGAGAGGGGAAGGGGGAAGGAGGAAATCCTGGATCTAGAGAATGCAAGCTTTCTCCTTCCTGTGAGCCTTGGCCAAGTGACTTTCCCAGGGCGCAGCAGGGGTCATGACAATAGTCTCTTCCCAATGCAGCACAAATCTGGGGTACTCATCACGTGTGGTCTGATCCCAGAGCACTTGCCACAGAATCAGGATGTTGTTTTGGCCAGGCTCCAACCTGGCTTGAGCAGCCAGCACCCTTTTCACAGAAGCCAGAGATCAAAAAAGTTCGTGAGATGGACAGCACAGTCCCTGTCCCTGGTCGGTGAAGACTGGCCATTTAGGACCACAGTATGCCATGTTCTACCTCTCTGTTTTCTTGAGAGAGTTTCAATGGGCTGCAAACTAATTTCTCCTTGCACACCCCAAGTCATTCATGATGCATTGCACATCCTATGCAGTGCATTGCACATCCCATGCAGTACACATGGACACGTTTCTGTCCCACCCCAGAGAGAACTGCTCTGCAACGTGTGGTAAAGTCCTCATACCTGTGCTTAAGGCTGAAGGAGGAACACAATTATTTATGCAGTAGTTCACATTAAGTAATGTGATCTGGGAGTGATACTATGTAAAAAAATGCTTTTACTTCCATTTTTTGCTTGCATTATCTGTCATCTCATGAGCAGAATTCTCACAAGCTTTCCTGTGGATTTCAGCTGGCTGGATTGATTTAGGGAAAACCTTTTGAAGCTTTTGCACTCCTGCCTGCACAGCTGGATGACTTTTCGGGGGAGTTCTGGGAAGTGCACATCCAAGAAAACCTTTCCAGGACTCTGATTTTCTTTTCCAGCTTTTATAGATAGTCCAGCTGGAACAGCAGCACCGTGTATGCTATAGTTTAGAAATCTGACCTAGTTCCTTTAATCCGTACTAGCCATGGGAGTTCTCAGAGGGCTCAGAAACTGTGCACAGCCTCACCAGGTCACTCGCAACACAGGCTTTAAAGAAAAACTTTCATCCAAAAGTAAAAACATCCTTTGATGGATATGAAATCAACCTAAAATAGGGGCAGGGGAGACTTGGAGCTTAAGCAATAGCAAAAGTATTGTAAATCTTGTTTCTTCTGCAGATAAATGAAAGTAAAACTCTCTGAGATGCAGCCTCCATCACCCATGAGAGCTCTCTCCAGGGGAATTCCAGCAAACAGAGTAAGAAGTGTATCTGTTAAATACAAACACACAATTAACAGCAACTGACCCAATGGCAAGACCCCAATCAAGCGGCTGAAATGAAATATAAAGCTTGCAGTAAGTCCCAGATTCCCTGTTTGCTTTGCTGTGTATCCCCAGTGCTGGACAGGCAGTGTTCCCTAGCTGGTAGGCTGCCATCCGCAGAAAGGCTGCCGAGGCAGGGGTGAGATCACCAAAGTGTTATTAAATCCCATATAAAAGCAGTGTTGCTTCTTTCTGCCTCTGTCCCAGTGCTATCCTTAGAGGCCCAGAAGTCACCTCTCTGAACACCATTTCTCTTCCCAAAGTCATCAGTCAAGCATTTTGATGTTCCTTTTACTTTTCTCTCACACAGAAGGGCTTCTTTTTTAGCTCTTTTTCCCAAGTGAGGGCTTACTCCTTGCAATAGGAAAAGGCTGAGAAAAAGAAGGCTAAGAAACCCATTCTTAGGTGCCCTTTTCTCACTATAAGCAGAGGTTTTTATAAACCATATTCACGGTCTGTTTGGAGCCTGTTTTCTTCTTACAATGATAGGTGCCATTTAAAAAGAGGAACAGACCTGCTCTCCCTCTAGTCAAAGCCAACGACAACATTTCTTATCCTAAATCACCCTCATCTTCTCTCATAGAAGTGCTTTTCCCAGGCTCCCAGCTTTTCTCAATAGCAATGCCCCAACCCCCTCTGTTTCTTTTTTACCAGAGCTGGAGACTATATTCCCTTCCCATGAGAAAATGCCACTATAATATTTGCTGGGTTTTATTTTTTTTTCTCTCTTCCACCCCACTCCCGTTTTTGTTTCCTTTTGACCCCAGTGACACACTGGGAAGAGCTTTCCATCCATGCCCACTGATACTGAGCACCCTGGCCAAGCAACTACAGCTGATTTAAAACACAGTCCTCTGAACGAATGGTTTGACCAGTCCCTTGCGTGCACCTTCCCCCAGATTGGTTTGCTTCTCTAGGCCTCAGGGTCCAGATGTTCCCACTGTCCTCCTCACACCTGCTTCAGAGCAGAGATAATACTGTTCCAGAGAAGAAACCTCCGGGCCCCATCAGCAATGCTGGAAATGCATTTTGAATGCAGTCTTCATCACAGAATATCCCAACAACAGTGACATATTCATCTCATTGCTTTGATCAGGCCACTCAAGAATATCAAGTTTACAAACAGGACATTTGCTGAGATCAGCTATGAAAATTTAAGAGGTGGTCACTGCCCGCCCTGTAACAAAATTCCTGTTCCTAATCTGCACAGAGAAACATTTACAGGATCATTGGAGTTTTGTTTCGCTTGTTTTTAGGCAACGGGAATTTTGGTTTTGTTTCCCAGGAGTCACATGCAGCCAAAGGGTTTTTCTGAAACAAAACCATTGCAACCCAAAAAAAGATGGGTCCAAAGGGCATTCTGACAGCACAAAAGCAGAAATATTATACTAAGAGTAATAATTTGAATAATGAAAACATTCAGGGTGAGACAGCTGAATAGAAAGAAATAAAGGTGAGTTTTGGAAAGACGTATAGCCTCTGCTGCTGCTGCACAGCTGATACTTCTTTTGGACTCCCGGTGTCAGGAGAAAAACACCCCAGATACAGGTCACAGCATCACTGTAGCTGATCATACACATATACCTGTGCAGTGTCACCATTTGGCTGCAGAAGAGGAACCCCAATATTCCCATTCATGGTTGGACTCTGCAGAGGCCGTAAGCCTGTGGGGCCAGCCGGGCATGCAGTTTCCCCCACCTCCCTCTTTTTCAAAGGGTTCTTTCTTATCATCCCCCCCTCCCCACTCAACCTCCCCATTTCCACACGTTACTGGCATTCAAGGCAAATATTTCTCCCAGACTCTTTGGTCTGGTGTGTCCCCCCCGGCTTTTAGGAGGCCCCTTTATCAGGCAAGATCACGGCGAGTCGGGCAAACATTACCTCAGGGGCACCGTGAATCGGGGCTGGGGGCGTGAATAGGCCCCACACATTCTCTCCAGCCTCTTCCCTTTCCTATAGCAACCAAGTTGGGAGCAGGCAGGTCACACAGCCCCTCCGTTGTGTGGAGAGCCCTGCCGGGGCCGGGGGGGCAGCCATTTGGTGGGAGCGGGTCGCAGGGGGACGGGATTGGGAACAGGGGGCGCGGGGCCAGCACTCAGCCCTGTGCAAATATGGCAGGGGGTGCCCCGGCTTCCTGCTCGGGGCCTGGCCCATGGCTGTGCCCCACCCGCTGGCGCCTGGCTCTCTCTTCCCTGTTAACCAGTCATCTTTTTTGGTGTGAAAGCAGAGCTGCTTGTCTCCATCCTGGTCTTTTCTGCCCTTCAGAGAGCAAAAAGGAAAACAGCATAACAAAAAATCCTCTGTGTCAGCCACAGATCCCAAAGGAGGGCACCAGGCAAAAGGGAGGGAAGGAGCAGGAGGAGCCTGGCAGGTCTTTCCACAAGCAGAGGTTCCTCCAGGAGTCTTAGAGAGGGACCCTCTGCCAGCAGACCCAGCACACTGTGTGCAGGGCAGGAGCCACTGCTCAGGAGGGTCTCTCCAAGGCAGCATCCCAGACCAAGGGATTGTGCCTGCCTCTCCACGCCAAGCCTGACATCTCGCTGACAGACTTTTCTGGGAAAGCTCCTCAGCCTTGGCACATACAGCAGCACCAAGGTAGGAGACATCTTCCTGTGCCACCTGGATTTTGCGTGGCAGTGCCCAGGGGCTGGCATCAGCTGTGCCTCTCACCGAATTTCAAAGCAATGTGGACCTCACTTCAGCAATCCCCTCGTCCCTCACCAGGTGTGAATGCCAGCTCCCTCACAGCACCCAGAAGGTTTCCCACAGCCCTGTGCGTGCACTCTCCTGCTCCCTTCCCCACCACAGGGCTCTGTACAGTTTCTTCCCAGGGGAATTTGCACTGCACAGATCATGTAGTGCTTAGCTAAAGATACCAAAGGCCTATCTGTCCTCTTGCTTCTGACCTCCCATAGGTCACCCCTCTCTTGGCACACTTCCCACTGTGAGTGTGGAGACAGGATCTAAACATAGTTGCACGAAAGGACCAGATCTCACTCGGCCCCATGAAACTCCATGTCTGGGTGCCCTCAGGGACAGCAGAGAGAAGGCACACACCCTGGCACCAGTGGTGTGACCAGAGACAGCACCGATCAAAAGCCTGGGAATGTGAGGCAATATGCTTTTTCACAGGAAAAGGGGAAGAGGATGACATTTTGGCTCTGTAAAGCTTTCCCTTGCAAAATATTTATGATCTGATGTGACAGGGAGAGTCATGGGCAAACTCTACGTGCAACAGCAGCCTCCCTGTGGCTCCACATGTAAAGAACAAGCACAGCTGTGCTGCGTCAAAGTGAGCATCAATCTAGCCAAGTGCTCTGTCTCCAATGCTGGCTGATAGATGCCTGAGGGAGAAGAAGAGAAGAGCAGGCCAATAGTGATATTGCCTCTGCATGCTCTTCCAGGTTGATTGTCGCTCAGGACTTCATGAGACAGAGAATGCTTCCACAACTAAGAGTCCTTGAGGGACTTTTGGTCCTTATGTCTGACTAATCATCTTCAGGAGTCACAGATTTTTAGTGCTCACTGCATCCTGATGCTTACCCAAGAGTTGTATGAAGGACTAACCCTCTTGGTTTTCGTACTGCCTTCCCCGGGCATCTTAAATAAACAAAATCTAACATTAAGTAGGTAATTTTTCTTCTTGGAAGCATGATGGTGTCTGGGATGCCAGACCAGATCCTTTGACCCCAGACTTCTGGCAAGATGCTGGAAACACCCACCCAAGTAATGGGATGCACAGGAACGTGTGTCAGTCCAGTGTCTTTTCCATCATGCCCACGTGTAATGGGGCTTATTGCCTGTCCCTGCCAGAGACACAGCTCCTGGGGTTGATATTGTGCTTAGTTGTTTGGGACAGCTCCTGCCTCTGTCAGGGAGCTCTTCCAGGAACTCCTGCAGCATACAATGGCACCACAAATTCAGCCACATTCTTCTCCCTTTTACGTTGCTCTCCTATTTTATGTTCTTCAGCCCTTCCCCAGGAGCCCTTTCAGTCACTGACATGGCATACCTCTCACAGAGGATAGCCATGGATAGGTGCAGTCCCTTCCTCAGGCTCAGCTTAACCCATCAGAGAGCTCCCAAGCCATCACAAAGCTCCCAAGTCTGAAAACAGAGATATTGAATAGGACTTTGTCTTTCAGGAGAGAAAGTAGGATAGATGGTAGAGGTGCAGACGTGAAAGGGACCCTGCTCAGGTATCACCAGCACTGAGAGATACAAGTCTAAGCTCCTCTGAAAACATCACAGGAAGGATCTCCCATTGTACCCTTACATTGTTTGCCCCTCCATTAACCAGCCTGACAGTTAGAAAGTTTTTCCCTGCATCATACCTCAAATATTCCTGGACACTTATGCGTGCTAAGCCTCATACCAGCTGGAGCTTTTCCAGGACCTGTGGTTTTACTCCTAAGTATAGAGGGAAACTGTCAATTTGAATTCTCATATGTTTCCAAAATGAGTGTGTTGTGGTTATTTTACTAACATTTTTTTATGTCACAGTAGCAGCCATGAGGCACTATGAATTGTACAGATGGTGAGGAAAGAATGGTCTTCCCAAAATCCTACATGATTCATGGAGAATTAGGATGCTCACAAAAGGTGGGTAGCAGGGAGCAGTAGGCCAGGAAAGTGATAGTGATGGTGACTAATATCCTGCAATCCAGGAGCCATTTAGGCTCTCCTACCCACGCCTAAGACCCTCCGACGCTCTTGTGGTTTCACAGTCATATATTCCACTTTCTAAAAAAGCTTTCGCTCTCCCCCAAAGTTTGTGCAAGGCCCACCCAAACAACGGAAGAAACTCACTGACCAAACGAAAACTGATTGCACCCAAAGTGCTGACACACGCACTGCATGACCCAGCCAGGAGCCGAGCATGAGCGTTTTCCTTCGCTCTTGGGAACTTCACAGTTCAGCAAGGAGATGGAAATAACTATGCGAGAGAAGTGCATTTTTAAGTGGATGGTGCCCCTTCAACAAGTTGCTACATCTTCTGCTGAGAGATAACTGGGTCTGTCTCAGGTTATAGGGTCATAGGTAAAACATCTGATGCCTTCTGCTGGATCAAGGGTAGGGAAATTCCTCCTACCAGGGCCGCTCTCTTGCTCTGTGAGAAGAAGTCTGCCTCCATCCCGACATCCATAGCCATTCCCACCGTGTGGCAAGGATTGCGCTTTCCAGGCAATGGAGAAAACCAGGCTTTTGATAACACGCTGAAGACTCTGCTAGTCATATCACAAGGAAAAGGCTGGAGGACAGCAAAGAGCAGGAACAATTTGCAGAGTCCATGACCTGTTCCTCACAGGCCTCTGAGGGCTTTAGGAAAGATGGGATATAGGAAGGAAGAGGTCCTGTGCCAGAGAATGTGGTCTGTCAGACTTTGGGCTATGGTCTGCAATCCCAGCTCTACAGGGTGACATGACAGGGTAAGGCAGCACCATATGTACAGTGAGCTACCAGATGTTATACCAAGCATGAGACACAACAGGACATAGTAATACTCTCCAACATCACCCTAACCCGCTCTAGAGCCGGGCACTGCCTCAATGTAGGATTATTGCCCCATGCATTCAAGCTCAGGCTACATGGGAACACGGGAAAGGGTTTCTCCTGGTTCCCAACCCTCAGGGAGGCTGGAAGTCAGCACTGGCAAGGGTTAACCACCACCATGGCATAGATAGCCTCAGCACGCAGAGCCACCCACATTCCTTCTCCCTGACTCCAGGGCAGAAAACCAGGCACTTCCTGGCAATCGACTGTATTATTTGGCTTTAGGATGTTGGCCAAGTTGGTGGATTTGGTGCATTGGCCATGCTGCAGGCAGGGCTGGCTGTTCACAGTGCAGCAGGGAGAATGTGCTGCCAAAAGGACACCAGCCTCAGCCACAGAGCACTCTTGCCACACTCTTTCCACCAAAAAACCCTGCCCTTGAACAAAGATTGTGGTGGAGAAGGTAACTCCCAGCACTGGCCGAGAGGATCTGCTGGCAGGCTCTTTGTCTCCTCAAAGCTCAAAGATTCAGCAAGGGAAATTATCAGGAGTCCTGAATTGTCAGATGATATTCCATCCTAATGCAGAAGTGGTACCAGTCATACCTGAGCCACACAGAATCTTTGCACATCCCTGTTCTCAGCTTTTGCCTCTTCTCCAGGTATTCTCACAGAAGAGAAAACATGAATTTGAGATTAAAGCACTGGCCTCAGGTCTCCCTCCTCTGCATGCAGCAGGCAAACCCCTCCTTGCCTCAGTCCCCCCTTCCAGGGCCCAAGGCTGGCAGGTCCCTGCCCCCTTTTCCTGGGGTGATGGGAAAAAAATCCCATCTGCTGAGGGCTGTGTAGGCATCAGCCCCCATGCTTCCTGATGAGGAGCAGGTTAACACGTAGCTTGTGCGTCATGTTTGCAGTTTATTTAAAATCAAAGATAGGCAGGAGAATAGCAGGGATGCATTGGCCAAGGGCCACTTATCCTGCCACCCCCATGTGTGCAAAGTCTCCATTTGAGGCATCTGTGCCTCCCCAGGGACACATCCTCTGCTCCCGGACTGTGGGCAGAGCATCTCTTTCCAGTTGCCTCCTGCCCCCCAGCCCTGCAATTGCCTGTGAATGAAAAGGAGCTATTATTGCTACTTCTTTTAAAACCCACTTCCCAGAAAAGAGAAAAAAAAATCCATGTTAACAGGAGTCTTCAGCAAGGCACCCACCTTTGTCTTCCTGCCTCACTGCCACCCACCCAAATCAGCAAGAGCAGTGGGTGGCATTTACAGAATATCTCCCTACTGAGACGCAAAAGCACTAGGAAGGTGGCCCAGCTACCAGAATGGGAAATGCAGTGGTCTGAGAGCACTTGGCCTCAAATCGAAGTGGTTTATTTCTGGTAACTCAGCCACAGCAGCTTCCAGTAATGCTCATAAAGCTCCTTTCCGCTTGGGAGACAGTGACTTCCAAGGGCCATCTCAGCTAGGGTTCTAGTCTGGCTTCCCTTAAAGCGTGCTGGTGGTAGGCTCAACTCCATGACGGAGCTGAGGCTGACCAAGATCCCACGTGGAGGGCACTATAGATCTCCTAACAGAACCCACAAGGCACTTTTATACCACGAATATTGACAAGCCAGCCTCATATGGTCTGGCCAGCATCCATGTGTTTGGAGAACAAGGGAGCAGGATGGCTTATGAAGATTGCCAGTGCCTGTCATTCCCAAAATTTGCCTTATCCAGGCAGGAACTCCCAAAGACCTGCTCCGGACAGGTTGCTCACATCACCTCACTCCCACCAAGCACAAGATAGGGCAGTGTTAGCTGGAAACAGCTGTAGCTTCTCCTTACATCTGCTCTAGACCTAATGATGCCTGGCCTTTGGACGGTCCCATGGGGAAGCTGGGATGCTGCCTGAAAGACATCTCTTGGGGAAGCTGTAAGAACAAAGCCACGGCACATCAATACCCAGCCTTGCCCAGAGCTGCTGTACATCCAGATCCAGTGACTTCATGCCACAAAAATGCCACCAGAACTGCACCAACATGAAGTGAAGCTGAAGAAGGCATGGTCCAGCCAGCTACCACAAACCACTCTCTTGCCATGCCAGACGCCATCGCTGATTGTTATCCTGCTTGTCGCCAAACAGACACTGGAGTTCTCATCTATCATGGTGCCTGCCTCCCAGCTCCAGTGCAAAACGGTAGCAGGGTCATAGAGCATCAGCTTCAGCAAAACATAACCTCTGCTCCCCGCAGCACCCCTTGCTCTCTCTGGGGTTTCTCCTGACTGCATGTGTCCAGCTACCGACCATTGCCACAGCTTGGCACTCAGCCCTGAGAACCTGACCCTGGCCAAAACCTCTCCGGATCCTGGCTCCAGTGGCTAAACAGCACCACCTGGGGCACTTTTTAAAGCAGTTGGCTAATGCTGTTTCTTGGTCATTAAAAATATTTCATGTGTTCTGCACTTAATTATTTGGCTGGTTTCGAGGATTGCACAATCACCCTTTTTATCTGCCTGGAGTTTGGACCCTTTGCATTTCAGTCTGTTCTCCATTTACCTGACACTGAAAGCTGTGACACACCAGAGCCTCTCTAGATCTCCCTGAAACATTTATTCCGCTATTGCATTGCCCTTATTTCATTTTCAAGCTGCCAGGTTGGCCACAGTGCTTCCTTGCTTGAGGCCTTGCACTTGCTACAGCAAATTGCCCCATTTTGCTTCCTGTCCTGTCATTTTGGGGGTCAGAGCTGCCCATGCAGCACAGAGATGGGAAATGTTGGAGCAGCAAGGAAAGACAAAACCTCTGCCCATGGAAAGCAAACCCAATGAGTACACATAGCTTGGCCTCAGCAGCATCCCACTGTGTGAACAGGCACACACACACAAACACAGCAGCAACGCACACACAGACCCAAGCACTGCCGTCCAACACCACTGCACTGGTTCCAGAGCACAGCTCAAGGGATCTGCCCCTGACCTCCCAGATGTGGCTTCCCATTCCTTCCCTCTCCCAGGGAATACCCAAAGCACTTGTTCATCTTCCAAACCAAAAGTCAGGGCAGGAGCATCAAGGAAGTTGTCCCAGCAGATCCCACTTCCCATTTGAGTAGGCAAGCACTGCCAGTTTCCTGGGGTCAGCCAGGGGCTGTTGTTAGCACAGGGAGGAGGGATCTCATTCCCAGCTGATGTGGAAATGATAGGGATCAGCTGAGAGCCCATTTCCACTCTCTCCGCTGCTTCAGGCTGTGATCTGGCCTTTCCTTAGTCACTTTAATGACTGAGCATATCTGAATTTCCTGCCAAGTTTCAATCACAGGGATGGAGCGAGAGAGAAATACATGCAATAAAGGGGAAAGGCAAGCGAGGCAAAGGGAGGGAGGAAGAGATATGTTATCTTCAGCACGTCAGCTTGGGAGAGAAGGTCCTGAGGAAATGAAGGCAAGCAAAGCAATATATGCTAGCAATGGATGGCCTTTCCCTCAGGCCAGTTAAGACCAAAGCTGGCCAGGGAGGTGAGGTGCTGCAATAGGGGAGAAACATAGCCAAAGAGCAAAGGGCATCAGTAGGGAAGGAAGAGAAAGAGAGGGAAAAGGTGAATAAGGATGTAAGCATCTTCATCCTTCACACAGATTCCTAGAAATCAGGAGTATTGTAGGAGCCTTCAGGCTCTAGACCAGCGAATTAGTAAGGGTTAACCGCCAGTAGAGAACAGGTGGCCAGAGCAGCTTGGATGTAATGCAGTCTTGCAAAGAGCTTGCTGATCACTGAAGTTCATAAACACAAGAGCCCTGTGGTGCCTCCAAGTACCACTGGCCTTCTCTCTGGGAAGCCCAGCCACTATAGCACTCCATCCTAATACATAATGTTTTTCAGTAAAGGTCTGTTCCCTTCATGTCTGTGCCTCTGCCTCACCACTCTGTGAAGGAAAATGCCAGCAGGGATGTAGCCATGCTCTGTGTGCCCCAACAGGGCAACAAGGCCAGGGGCATGCCTGTCTTTCCAGTTCCTTGTCTGTTGCTCACCCTAAACCAGAATGCCCCCTCTGTCTGCCAGTGGCTATGGGTGAGGCTGGCTAAGGCTTCTTCATAAGGAACCCAAAGCTTCTTCTGCTCATGCCTCTCCACTTCTCTGATCCTCTCACGCCACTGCTTCCACCCCACTCAGTTTGGACTCTGGGTGAATGAGCCTTGAACTTGTCCTGTCCTCCTGCAGTGACCAGATTGTCCCAGGGATATGCTGGAAGTGCTCCCTCAGGTCAGCCGTGTTTGTCACTGTGGTGTTTGCCAAGCCGGACTCAAGTGCAATCCAGCCTGGGCTTCTACAGTCCACCTGCCTTTCCTGTGGGGCCCCACACCTCTGGCCTTATGCAGCCCCAGCACCTAAAGGAGAGTGAGAAAAGCTTTTTCTTGTCTTTGGAGAAGGGAAAAAGTGGTAAAAAGAGAAGAGCTGATGGTACCTGCAGTGTCTTCTCTCTATGCAGATTTGTTGGCTTCTGTCCTCAGTTCTGCAAATAGCAACAAACACTATGCATTGGTATTACTGGCAATGTTTTAATTATTGTTACTAATAACACAATTGATATTGATAAACAGTGCTTTCTGAGGAGGGAAAAAAGCCTTACAGCAGATGCAGAGGAGAATGAAGTCAAGGAGATGAACTTGGGTGGGTATCCCACACCTGCACTCCCTGCACCACACTCCACCCCTATGCCATTGTTCTCCTTCACCCCATGGCCCCTCTGGTATCTCCCAAAGAGCACTGTGGCATCGGGACAAAGTCAGTGTCCTGGGCTTCCTCTCAGCCTGCTGGGGGCCACCACGCTTAGTCTCACTTCACAGCAGTGCTGAGCTGGCTTGGAAACCACTGTGAGTAGCCAAGGAGAGGAAATTAATTCTGAGGCTGCTTTACCACGAAGCCTCAGAAGCTAATCAGGGAACTTTATTAAAAAATAATAACGGTGATAAAAAGAGAAAAAAGTAAGCCGCCTTGGAAGCCGTTCAACTGTGAGCTGCTGGGAGCACGGGAGGCCTTTCCAAACACAAACACAAGCGAGCCTCCTCAGGGCCAAGCTGTGCTCAGGGCAGCAGGTTGCAGTTATCAGTCCTGCTGAGGTCCAGTGCCAGATCACTTCTGATCAAAACCAGCCCCTGCTGGGAATGAAACACATTCCCTTGCCACTATTTGCCAAGATCAGTTCCCGCCTGGACAGCAATGAATGAAAGCATTTCACAGAAGCTGATGGTGCTTCTTCCCAGAAGTTTTCCTCTCTGAAGCCAGGGAATCCCCAGTGGCATGCCTGAGGCTTACCCAAGTCCTGCTCTGTGGGCAGCCAGAGCTCTTCCAGCACCTGGTGATGTGGCAAGACCAAGATAATCTCAAAAGCATTTTGTTTTTTAATGTTTTTTTAACAAGTGTTTACAAACAAAGCATTGCTTAGAGGCTCAGGGTGCACACCTGGGGTATACTTCTCTTGATATCACAGAAATCAGACTGGGCAGGGTTGGCTGTCCTCAGAGGTACTTGCACCTTGTAATTGCATTTCCTAAACTCCCTCCCTGGTACTCCCTTCACCACCACTGCTAAGAAGAGCGAGAAGATTGGGGAAGTACCACCGATTTCTCTCTAGTCCCTTCTCCAGCTAGGAGCCAAAGTGTGACTGAAACCCATGCAAACAGGGAGCAGCCAGGACTTTCCTGGGGATAAGGTTCCATGGACTCAGAAATGCTGCCTGAAGTCCAGGCTTTTCATCTGTGTCATGCCTCTCCTCCCCACTGCTGTCCTGCTTCAGTGCTGGATACCATGGCTCTCCCGCAGTACTTACTAGTCTTCACCTGTCTCTGAGTTCAGCTGCTCTATAGCAGTTCCCTATTGTCTTTTTGGCATCTTCCTGCTCAGGTGAGCTTGTCCAGTTTGAGGGAAGGGCTCCACTGATTTATCCTTCCCACTCTGGCAGTTCCTCCCAGGTCACAGCAGAAGGAATGCTCCAACATATCCCTCACATTTTTTCACACCACAGGCCTTCATCCTTCAGATGCTCAGATTTTGCATATCTCACAGGATATGTGTTGTTTCAGCAAAGCATGATGTGATGCTTTATTTTCCATCACACCTAGAGTACATCACCCTGCCAGTGAAATCCTCCAGATAGAAAAAGTCAATTCAGCATGTCCCAGTGTAGGGATAGTACCTTTAGCATCAGCCCTCAGGATGGTCCTGTCCTCATGTGGATGGGTTCACCCTGCCTGTTCCCTCACCAGCAGCTCATGGACAAAATGGCCATTTCGTGCAGGTGAAGCCCCTGTGGCAGAAGATCATCTCTAGGCAGGATGAGACACTGCTCCAGGAATAAGGCAAGCCCAGGTAAGAGGCAGAAGCTGAGGAAGGAGCTGAGGGACACAGGAGGAAAAGCCAGAGCAGGGAACAGAGCTAGCAGAGAAAGGAATACTGCCATGGACTGTGGGAGGCTGGGTCTTCATGGCTCAGTCTGATGCATGTCAGAGCATGGCTCCAGTTGGTCCATCATTGTTGTACTGGGTTTGACTGGGACATCCCAGATGAGGTGATGCTGTGGTCACTGGAGCTGGAAACCACTTTCATGTGTCCAGCTGGTACATGTTGCCCTACACATTGATCCTCCACATCCAGCAGAGAGCTCACCAGCAGGAGGGCCAGACCGGGTCCCAGAAGCTAAAGGCACCTTCCAAAGAGGTGCTCCTGTGCCTGGCTGGGATTGGGTTCATCAGCCTGAGTCACTCCTGAGACAAACAGCCACCAGCCCACCTCCCTGCAAACACAGCAATTACTGGGGCAGAGCACAGCCGCTCATCACTTCAGGTGCCTCACACACAAACCTGGCTGCACGTGGAAGAAAGAGGCAGCTTAAGGAAATCACAAAGCCTGTCTCTGTATCTCCCATCCCAACTGTCTCTGGATGGGATCAATAGGAAACCAAACATCCTGTACACACACAGCATATGGTACGGCAGAGACTTGAGGTTATTGCCCACTTCCTCTTGAGCATGTCTGCGTCTGCCCTCAGTCCCGCTCCCAGCACGTAACAAGAGATGCAAACAAACTGCCAGCTCATGCCAAGCTCTTCTTCCCCAGGTGGCCTCCAGGGAGCAGCTCCCCTCCCCTTTCCATCCTTGGGGCACAGTGGAAGCAAGAGAAAGTATTGCTCCTCTGTTCTGGGGAGAAAGGAAACCTGCAGCCTAGACTGCTGCAAACCCAGGTGCCTTTCCAGGAGTTTTCTCCCCTCCTGGTGAGGCAGCACCCACCAGGCTCAGCCCCCAGCAACTTGCCAGTGTGGCAAGGAATTGCTCCAGCAACTGGGCTCATCCTTCTCCCCTGGCCCAGAGTCCTGGAGAAACTCATGGAGAAGGAGAGAGCACAGGCACTTAGGGCAAGGGAGTTAATAGACACTGAAAACCTCAGCTAAGGGAAACAGGCGGCAGAGTCCCTTCAGCATGTCTTGACCACTATCTATGAGGCTTTCCCCTGCAGTTTCTGTTTTCCTTTGGGCCAACCTCAGCATGAGTCCCTTACTACTCCTGTTATTTCCACTGTGTGGTCCATTACACAGCTGGATGTCTTGGATGTAAAAAGCAGCTCTCGTGGCTAAATTGACTGAACTGCCTAATGCTTCATCACGGCTGGGAGTTTTCATCTTGAGGGAGAAGTGATAGAGGTCACTTCACTGCCTCTGTTAGGTTAAATGTGAATCTCTCTGGGGCTCTCCTTGAAAATCAGTCATCTGGGAGCTGTGAAATGCCTCCAGGGAGGCATAGGCAAGGCAGAGGAGGGCTGAGAAGGGAGCAGAAAGCTCACTTACAGACCTGGAGTGCATCTCAAGCACTGATATTGAATAAACCCTATGAGCAAATTCTCCCTTTGCCCAAGGACACCCTCACAAGGGAAAACACATGCATATATAAGTCCTGGAGGAGACGCTGCACCAAAAGCCACAAGCTACTCCTTCATCTTGCAGTCCACCTGCAGCCAGGGGAGATATTTACACCTTCCCTGACAGCCCACTAGGATTCTCCTTTACTCTGCAGCCCACTCTGCCTGGCAGAAGGGATCAAGGTAAGGAGGCTGAAGTGGCTGCCACAGCCCCTCAGGCTCCTTGTGCCACTCCACCCTGGTCCCAGGCTTCAGGAGATCATTATCAGTCACAAGTGATCCCCGGATTATCTCTCACCACCCTTCACGCTCCTGACATTGTGCATTCATTACAAGCCTCCTCCCTTCTGAGGAGCAACCTGGCTTTCCGGACCCCCCTGCAAGTTTTCCAGGGATATCAGGACACAGAAGGGGTGGTGGAAGACATAACCAATAGCCCATGATGCGCTAATCCCAGGATTAGCCAGAGTTCAGAGGTTAATTGCAAAGGTGCAGAGAGGAAGAGGAGAAAACAGGGACCACGGGTGGACCCAAAATAACTCCTCTTCCTAAGCAGCAAGCCTGGCCCCAGGTGGGCTGCAGTTTCTGAAAGACAATGTGAAGGAGGCAATACTCTGGGAAGACGTGACCTCCCACCTGCAGTCAGAAGGGCTGGTCCCCCCAGTTCCTGACCCATCTCCAAGCCACTGAGCATCTCCTAAGCCCCAGGTCATAAAACTAGCACTGTCTCCCCCACAGGGAGTGACGAAACTAAACCCACTGGAGACTGTGCACAGCTGTAATATAATCCAGGCTGTGCAGGAACATAAAATGGGAACGTGCAGGGCAGATATTTCAGGGAGAGGCAGCAGGAGTTACAAATCTTCCCATCCAGACTGATTTCTCAGACATCTCTGTGGCAGACAGAGGCATCCCGCAGGGCGATCTGAATGGGCTCGCAAGCGGGAAGCAGCATAAACGCTTCAACCTCAATTCATTATCAGAAAACATCACTAATTTGCTCCAGCACAACCCTACTAAGTGCGGTTTTTTTGGCTTCCAGGCCATAAAGTGACTATCTCTGCAGGATACTGCTCTTGGATTAAGTAGCTTTACCCACCTGTGGAGAGCTACCTGGGTGCCCAAGCGTGGCAGAGGCAGCCCTGTGCCACCCTCTGAGCCCTGCTGATTGCGAGGGGAAGTGGGGGAGAGCAGAGGGCCCCTCCCCGGGGTCTCCAGGCAGCAGCTCCTGGGGAGTCAGTGCTGTCGGCCCACCAACAGGTTCCTGGCATGCCCCTCACCCACCCCATCACTGCCGCATCCCCAGGGCTTTCCTCTGGGATGTCATTAGTCAGAAACTGCAGCATATGACCACACATCTGGAAGGAATTAGATGACAAGAGCCTCTGCCAGCTGTCTTCATTTAGGTTTGTTCATACTTGGAAGCACTCTGCAGCGTGATCTGTAAAATAAAAAGTTGTGCTGATTGACACAAGCCAAGGGTTTCCTCTGAGGCGCTCCCTGCCCCCATCACCTCTGCCCAGGACGACATTAGTACTTATTACATCCCGGAGGCTGGCTGCGTACTACGGAGGAGGTTGTGTAAGAATAATGATGGCACAGCTGTTAACCATTGCCTTGCTCCATGTCAGAACATGGCCAATTCCAGCATGGACAAGGAGCCCATGGGAATGTCAGCCCTAGCTGACATTTGGACAGACCCAATGATACCACCAAGCATCACCACCTAAGGGGCATCCAATGGGTCTTTGGCACAGCCCTGCTGGGAAGCCAGGGCCTGTGTCTCAGGACTTCACCCAGTGCTGAGTGCTGCAGTATGGGCATTGCATGGGCTATAGGGCAGCTGGTTCGTTCCCTATCCCTATTTCTGTACACTGGGCTTCTCCAGCCTCTTTTCGAGTCCCCAGCGACCCCTGAGTTCAAGTGTTTTGTTCTGCTGCAAGAGGGACGTAAGCCCCCTGTTGCAGTGATTTGGGGGGCTGGCCTCCCTGCAGCACTTCCCACAGACCTCCACATGCCAAACTGGGGCAGCTGGGCAGGTTGTGCTGCATCCCCTGTAAGGAAGGAGATGGGGAGGAGGACACCAGTGTTGTGGGAACACATGGGGCACTGGGTAACATAGCAGCAAGCATCCTAACAGAGTGTAGCAGTGGGGTTGGGCACCTTGCTGCAACCACAGTGCAGGCATTCCTCACCTGTGCGTTCAGTCTAAATATCGCAGATACCTGCAACGCGACTGAGCTCAGGGAGGGCTGCAGAGCTCACTGGAGAAGCAGATGAGAAGCTTGGGAATCTCCCTTTTTCATTCCATACACCAGTTTCCCATCTGAAGCTGTTTCTGTAGGCTTGCCTCTGGGAGATTAACAAGGTCTGGGGTCAACCAAAAGAGGCTATCAGAAGAGTAATGTCTAAGCTTCACTGACTCTTCTTGGATTTGCCAACAGACTTTAGATCAGCTGTTCCCAATCTAACAATCCAAGTCCCACACACGAAGCCCGGGGCTGCTGAGAAAACAGCTGATCTTTTTTAGGATCTCCCAGGGTTGGATCCTTCCCTCAAAAGATGAAGGAGAACAGGAGCAGCCAACTCCTGACATTGAGTCCTTCCCAAGAAACAGAATGTTGCTGTGGGGAGAGAAGTGGGAAGGTGTGATGCTGCCTGAGTAGGTACTCCTGCAAGAGCGCCATGCATTCCCACAGCCAGGTACAGCTTCCCTCAGCTTCTGTAGGACGTGTGTGACCTGCCCAAAAGCAGCACAAGGGGCTCAAAACAGAGCCGGGGTGATTGTCTCGGCTGTGTGACACATGATCTCCCAACGAGGCTGCCATTGCTGGGCCCCAGCCAAGGGATTGCGTTCCTAAGGACATGGCTTCAATTAATGTATTTTCTTCCCCATTTTGTTTAAAATTGGGGTTGAGCTGCTTCTAAACAGATGTGTCGGGGTACCCAAAATATCTGCACTTTTGCCGGCTGCTTGTTTGGCATCCATGCCTGGCTGATGCTAAAATACCCCTTCCTCCCACGGACACGGAGTGAGAAGCAGCTCAGAGAGGTGGGCACCCTCCACTCAAATGCCCAGAGAATCACATTCAGACAGGTCTCTGCTGCCTCGATGTCTTATCTGCAACCCTGGCATCTCCCACGTCAGCTACATGCTATGGAAGCACAGGAAATATGAAAGCAGTTTCTGCCCTGGGAAGCTCAGGGAAAGAATGCCCAGCACCGGAAGGAGTGGGCAGCAGGCCAGGAAAGGAGCATCCTTGTGGGGGAACAGCAAGCAAAGCCATCCCGCACTCACTCTGCTCATCCTGCATTCCACACCAAGAGCAACCAGACAAGCAAACTTCCATCAAAGGGGTTCCACTGGCCCCTGTCAGGGTGTCACAGCCCCACACGGGCCCTGTAACCCAGGGGTTTTTTATGCCCCCATCAGCCAGGTAACAGTGTCAGGACTTGTCCATTCTGTGGAGGGAGATGGCTTTGGAGATACCCTGAACTCCAGGAAAATGTAAGGATGCACTTGAGTAAAAGACACCACACTGGGGGCTGCAGCAAGGCCAGTGCCTTCTGTCCCTGGGATCACTGCAGGAACAGAACCCACAAAACACAGCAAAGTCCTCAGGGACTTCCACCCACTCAGCGACATTCTCAGCCCTGGCTTGTCCAGGAATGTGCCTTTGGAGACGATTTCCAGCTGCCTGCAAGGAGGCTTCTCCGCACGCAAAGCCATGTGCTGGGCGCTGGGAAATCCCCCTGCTGTCAGCCAGGACTGGCTGCTGTGATTCAGAGGCAGGTGGCCGGAGGGGTGGACAGCTTACGTGCGAGCGCGGATGGAGGCGTGCGGGCGCACGGCTGATTGCTGCGAGCCTCGGGAAGCAGCGTGCAGACACTCTGTGACCCAGAGCAGCTTCCTCAGCTCGGCGTCAGCCTCGGGCTGGGGAACGTGCCAGCGTCACAGACGCGGGGGAAACCTCTGCCTGCCTCGTTCTTCGCTTAGGAGGCGTAAGGAATAGCACCGTGCTGTTCCCTCCTCCTTCCTCTCCGTGCAGACACAGACCTATTCATGCTGGCAGAAAACCGCAGTCAGTTTTGGAGTTGGAAGTGGGGCTGTCTGCACAGACCTCAGCCTCCTAGCACGCTTGGCCATGTGCCGGGTTAAACACAGCCCCCTGCCCTCACAAGTGGTCTCACCAAAGCTCCCAGAGCCTGACACGCCACCTTGACTCTGCAACAAGCTAAAAGCCAGTGGAGAGAGCATCAAACCAACTGCTCTGGCCTAGCAGTCTGATCCACCCCTACCCAGTCACACACCTGGACACACATCCACGATGCAGACAACCAAGCTAGAAACAGTCCCAGCACACCCTCTGGCTCTGAGCCTGAAGCACCACGGTGGGAGGAAGACATTTAAGCATTGCAAGCTTCTGTTCTCTTTTGCTAAAGGATAACCCATGATGCTATCAGTTCACCCCAATGCCAGGCTAAGCCATCCCTGCCTTCTGCCTCCTTTTTCCCCCCCTCCCCCATTTCCTAGGTTCCTCTTTTCTCACTTACCACTGTCCAAGTCCAGATGCTCAGGATAGACCTGGATATCAAAGGACATAGCACACCAGTCAGGTCAGTCCCTGGATACCCATCAACAGCTATTTGTGCCTCACTCAGGCTTATTCTTGCTGGTGGCTTATATAGCCACCAAACCCTCAAACCTGTGACCGCAGCCCCACAAGAAGAGGAAGAGAGACATTTCATACTAGTCACTCGACAAATTGCTTGAGACTACAGTAAAATTCACCCTTGAGCCACCAGCCCAATGCCCAGCACCTTAGCAGCGTGTCAAGCCATAGAAAGCCCTTACCCAAAACTGAAGGGTCAGGAGCTGACTCAGGAATATGTCTCTTGCTATGCTTTCATGTAGGGTTTTTGAGTTTGATGCCAACTCTTTGGACCCAGGTGCTTCTAAGCTTCCTCTGATCTCTGTGTCAGCTTCAGTGTCTTTCCTATAGTATTTTGTCTTCCATCATTTCCCTGAAACAGGACTCAGTCTTGTCCTCCAGCAGCAGACCTGTGCAGACAAGATACCACAGTGCTTCACCTCAGAGACAAGTGAGTTATTTTCAACAGCAGTTTAGATGCCAAACCAACCATGTGGGTCTGGCTTGCAGCACTTTCCAGCTGGAGGTCTGCCCTAGGCCTGATACTGAGGCACTCACCCACACTAGAGTTGAATGCATCTCACACAGACTCAGCATTCCATCCCTGGAAGTGTCCAAGGCCAGGTTGGATAGATCTCTGAGAAAGTTTTCCCTGCCCATTGCAGGGGAGTTGGAACTAGATAATCTTTAAGGTTCCTTCCAACCCGAACCATTCAGTGAATCTATAATTCTATTATTCCATGACCTGCTTTTGGTAGCAGATGGATCCAAACAATAAGAGACGGGAATCAGCAGCAAGGAAGAAGTAATGGCTTGTAGGATATGCTGGTTGAAGGCAAACAGTTGGCCCTTGTGGTCAAACTGGTCAAAGATGCAGAGCCAGAGGGTTAGAATGGTCCATCTCAATGGGACACAGAGCAGCACCAAGTTCCTCCTTGCTGCTCCAACTGCATGGCAGCTCAGTGCCACCAAGGGTTTGTCAGAATGTCCACCTAGCTCCCTTCCCTTTCTCTTCACTGAAGTCTTGCCTTGTCTCCTCTGCCTGGGAAGGCCAAGGAGAGAGAACAGAGTTGCTGCAACCTCAGTCAAAGCACTATACCCCAGCAAGACCCTGCAGCCTCCTAATTCCTCCATATAAAAGCCACAGGCTGTAGACCTGGTTTCCACCAGCTGATCATGGCTGGGATCCATCCCTTCACCAGGTAGAGGCTCTGCCTCTTCAGTCCTCCAAGTCCAACACGGCAGGAGACCTGACCATCTTCCCCTTGCTGTCCAACTCTTAAGACCTTAAGTATGCAAAAGCAAAAGGGTGACATGTAAAGGCTTAAAGAACACTCCTGCTGATCCCACATCTGGGTAAATGATGCCTCCTTCCACAGATGAGCCTTTGAAGAAAAGGCCACAGAGCCCAGGAATAATCAGTTTCTCACCTGCACTTCAGATCACTGCGGACTGTCTCCTGATCCCACAGCAAAGACATGGGCATGTTGTGAGTGTGCCCCACAGCAGCACATCTGTGACCCAGCTGTGCATAGCTGGCAGCACTGGCAGCATCCAGAGCCTCCTGAGGGGAAAGGAATCGCCAGCTTATGTGTGCTGTACAGGCTATTCCTCCAACTCTGAGAAAGGAGCTGGTGCTCCCTCTCAGCCTTTGAGACAGGAGCTGGCTGGTCCTCTGTGGAGAATCCCACTCAGCAGGACTTTTTGTCTGGATGCCACTACATAGGAGTATCCAGTGAGAAGGGAGGATGGTGGCGAGGCATTGCTTTTTCCCTGATCACCAACTCACATACTAGCTCATCATGGTGCCCCAGATAGGTCAAACTCCAGAGAGTGCTTCTTCCCAAACACCCACCAGGATGAATTAATTCACTCTTAGTGGAAATGTCTCATGATAAAACAGGACTTCCCTCATTTCCTCAATACCTGTGATTTAGGGCTTTGATTGCCCAATGCTTGTGTGATGGGCTTGAAGGGAAGGGGAGGGAGGTCAAGCCAGTGTTCTCAGAACTTGATGAGCATCATCCCTAAAAAGCCTCAAGCACATCTTGAAGGTCTGTCCTGAGTCATTCCCTGTAGAACTCAACACAGCCGTACAGTAAACATCCCACTCTTCAAGCTGGCAACATCAGCTGTTGACTGCCCTGACTGGCTGCTCACATACACTACTCACGTATTACTAGGGAGCACTCACAGATCTGTCGCAGCATCAGAGCATCATTGTATATTTCCAGTCTGTGAGTCTGACTCACTGGTGAGCAACTGGGGACGTGCGGGTTGTGTCTGGTGATGTTGTGACAAGCATACACACATCTGGTGGAGTAATTAGATCCGTGGCCAAACTCTAACCTCAGCCTTCCTCTGTGGTCCCACACTCAACCTGGAAGGCAGAGATTGAGGGCATAGTCTGGCCTTGCTGACCCCAGGTTGGGGAGACCTCCAATTTGAGGATATTCCTGGGACAAAAGATACTCCAATGTTCATTTTAGTCCTTACCAACCAGTGCCTTACAGGCAGGGTGAATGTTGGTGAGATGATGAGAGGGGGAAGGATGCTGGTGAGGCTCAGCTCCCGAGGCCCAGCACCAGACCCTGTGGT
Source organism: Orthonyx spaldingii (assembly GCA_013397795.1). NCBI lineage: Eukaryota > Metazoa > Chordata > Aves > Passeriformes > Orthonychidae > Orthonyx > Orthonyx spaldingii. The sequence goes on from VZTJ01004967.1 coordinate 93,813, forward strand.
GCATGTCCCCAGGGTGCACCGTTCCCAGGCCTGACTGCCCCCATCATTCTCCCCAGATACTCAGCTCAGTAGCACATCAGGCAGGGCATCTTCCAGTGGGTGCAGACAGCGGGAAGCACAGGCATGCTCAGCTACAGGAAATGAGGCCTCATTCCTCAAGAGTTGCATGCTGGACAGGCAGAGATTAAATCCTCCAAAATTTGCTCATAAAAGACCTTTTCTCTTTCCTTTGCCTTTCCATACCCTCCATCTCTCTCTCCCCACCTCTGACAGGCCTCCTGTACTCCCAAGAAGGAAGCAATGATAATGGCAGAGCTGGATAATATCACCTCTCTGATGCCCAGAAAGCCTTTGGTATGTTTGCTAAGGGCTGTCTCAGGGTAGCTGCAGTCCATGCTCAGGCAGGCTGACACACGGAGGAGGGTTTCTGCTGCCCAGAGCTCCAGTGGGGAGGATGGGGATTCTCCAGACTGGGCAAGGTGTGAGCAGACTGAGCCCCTGCAGATAAATTCCAGGGGTGAGATGGGAATCCTTCTAGATGAAGAATGACTGTAGTTTAAAAAATGCAAATTTTTCCCATATTTCCCTATCAGTGCATCGTCTACTCCACCTCAGTTAATGTCAGACCTTGGGGAGCACACAAGGCACAGGACCAACTCAGGCAGCAGCAGGACAAATCCACACCCTCTAGCAGCATCACCATCACCCACCAGTTCACACCAGTGAATGCTCCTCCTTGGGGGCCAAAACATCACTGTTTTTTTGTGGGGAGGGCTGCTACAGGGCCACAGGATAGATGCTGCCTCCTCTCCAGTTTTGCCATCAGTAAGGTCAGACAAACCCAAATCTGTAAACAGCCCACACCTGAAAAATCCTTTCATCAGGATAACAAATCCTTCCTAACAGGATATATTGAGGATATCTGTGCTCCTATGCAGTGCATCAAAGCTAAAAACCAGGCAAAATCAGGCTGGGCTGGCAAAACATGCCCTGGCTATTATGGCTTGGCACAGCCTGGGACCTTTGGTTAGGGGGTTTCACATGATTGTCTTTCAGCAGCTCTTTGACACACAGAACATGAAAGTGGAGAGCTGCTCAACCTCTGCTCTCCACAGAGGAAGCATGAGTGAGTGTTTGCAGGCTGCTTTTAGAGAAGTGAAGCCCTCCCCAGCCCAGGCCTCAGCCCTCCCCATCACTCCTCTCCAGCAAAAGGGCTCGCTGGCCCCAGCTGTCTCTCCGCCCCAGCTACCTCACCAGATGTTGGTCATTAACAGGGACCACTGTGAAGCAGGGCTGGCCTCTGGGAGCAGCCTCCCTGTGCTGTTAGTGGTAGCATGTGTGAGCAAGAGTGCGCGTGTGTAAGCCAGCCCATGTGTGTGCAAGCGTGTCTCCAAGGGCTGCAGTAACCACTCCTCTGGCCTGCTGCCAGAGGTGAAACGTCTTTCTTGCACACGCATGCTCTTGGCTTTTTGCTCACCCTTGCCCCCTTGCTGTTTTGTAAAGCCCCAGACTCATCTGACTCAACAGCTGAACTATCTGGAGGCCTGAAGGTGAAAGTGTCCCTCCCCCTTGGCTGTGTTCACATCCAGCATATGGTGCTTTCCCAGTGCATGGAGGTGCCACCTTCTGATACCATTTCTGCCATCCCCATTTGGCTCACTTGTTCTTGTCAGCCCAGCTCAGACACACACACGAAAAGCCCAGTGTCCCGGTTTCTTCTGATTCATCTGCTGTGGGTCCTGAGGAAAAGGAATCTTCAGCTTTTATTTTCTGAGGATGGAGTGGGAACTGTTTACTCAGAGAGATGATTAAGTAATTTTTTTCTCCTTTACACCAGTAACGGAAAATCATTTCAAAGGGAAAGGAGTGGGATCGGATCTGGCATCAGACAAAAGTTGAATGAACCCAGACAGGAATCAAAGGCAAACAAAGCTTCTGGGTGGCTTGTCCATAATACTGATCAGTCCCAACCCAAGTTCTCTGCCACCACAGTAATCAGAAAAAGACTTTCCATTAAGGGTAAAGCTACAGCCTATGAATCCTGGCTCCTCGTCCCCTCTCCTGGCCACTTACCCTCAACCCCTCCTGCTGCTAGGACATGATTTCAGCAGTCCTGCCTTCCAGAGGCCTTCTTCATCTATTAAGTCAATTCATCTCCTAACGCTGGAAGGGAAGCTCTACAGTTCAGCTCTGCTTGTTTGGCATTAGTATTTGGAAGAGCTTTTGTTCCACTCACTGAACCCAGCAGGGACTGTTGAGACATCTAGGGATAAAGCAAAAGTGGGACTAACTTTGTCCATACACATGGCCCCTTCAAGACATGAACACGGGGTCCTCACCTCATGCCCAGCTCAATGCCAGGTGGATCTGAGGTCAAGCACCTCCATCCTAGAAGGATGGAGGAAGAGTCTTTGACCCAAACTGAATGTGCAGTAAAATTGTCTCTAATATAAAGGTTTTTTCTCCTCAAATCTTTGTCTGATCTTAAAAGTCTCCTCCATTTGGCATTTATACATTGCAGCAGATGCAGCCAGAGTGCACCACATACTGGGTGGCTGCTTAGGAAGATGAGCAGAGACTTGTTGCCTCTTGCTGCAGGACCCATTGCAATGACTGCTGTTCAGTCATGAGGAGCAGTACCTGGGAGATGGCTGCTAGTGCCCAGTGGCTGATAGACTTAGCATTTCCAAAACTTTCTTGGCCACAGTGGGTCAGTGTTCCTAGGGGTGGCCTCAGCTCCCACATGGGCCTCTCTTGCAGCAAAAAAATAAGCAGAGATTGCAAAGCCAAGGACAATGTATTTACAAAAACCTGTGTTGCTAAGTAGACATGCAGCTGCGATTGACATCAGTTGAAGTCTCCCTCATTCCCCCTTGGCTCTGTTCCCAGATATAATGAGTTGTATTCAAGGAGCTGAGAGGTCCTGCTTCCAGATCTGCATCCAACAGAACATGCACGGGGGCAACCCATGGTTGTGTAACCCCCAGGACTGGAAATGTCATCATTGACTTCACTGGGTGCATTTCTCTGCTCTCCAGAACCCAACAGAGCGACTTGTTGACATCATTCCTATGGCTGGGCTTGGCAGAGGTGATGGGGATGAAGCCCAGAACAGCCAGCAGCCTGGGGATAGTCAGCATGGTTTCCACACATTAGTTCTTTCTCAGGAGTCTGCCTTTGCTGCTCAAAAGCCTCAAGTGTCCTCTTTAGCTCACCGGTGCAACAACCATGACTGCTGCTACGTATGTAATTTCAACACACTTACAGCAAGACACCCTGGCTAAAGGAGCAACCAACTGGAAATTCTTCATTGATTCTGCTATAGGCAGAGGGAAATGAAATGAGTCATCCATGCAAAGCCCATCCTTTTTGTTGAGTTGTCTATGAAATCTAAGGTTTTCACCAATGCTTGAATACTACCAACAACTCACAGAAGGATTTTGGATGTGCACACATCTGTCCTTCCCCAAATGTACCTGGACAGTGGGCAAGTGGCATAGGCAGAGAAGAAAGGGCAAGGAAGAGAAGGAGAAAGAGAGAGGAGGAGAGACAGCTGGAGAAGCACAATAGCAGAGCACTGGTCAAAAAATGAACAGCAGAGAAAGAATAATGGTTGCCATTATAAATTATCACATCCCACACTGGTCCACAGAATCCATTCAGCAGACCAGAGGCCACAAGAAGCTTTCTCCCAGTAATGTTGCTCTCCAAAAGGAAGTTAAAATGAGGAGAGATTTGACTTTATCTGGACCAAAATGCACACACCAAACAATGGTGTTTTCCACAAATAGCCAATGAGAGTGGCTCTGCATCTCAACACTTCAAAAACAGAGAAAAATGAAAGCTGTAAATAACACAATAAAGAGGATAAACATAACTTTTCCTAATGAGTGAGATAACTAGCTCCTCAAATAGACTAACAAACTGATGTATGTGCACATTATCACAGAGCAAGCTATGCTTGAAACGAGGAGAGATTTCCTGACATTTTGGAAAGTGAGATTGTGAAGACTTAAACACACAGTTCTTAGTCAGGATACTATGAACAGGGCTTTACTTTCTTATCAAAAATACCACTGGACTCTTTATTGATGAAGAGGAAGATCACAGGTCTATTATCTCAGCCAAAAGATTGCACTTCCTACACCCTAGTTTCTCCTAGTACTAGGATGTGCCATTGGGTTCAGCAAGGGAAAGTGCCAAATCTTGAATCATCAGGACTTCCTGTTCACTCAGCAGTGACTCACAAGACATATTTCTAAATTCTATCCACTTCTTGTTTCCCTTTTCACCATGCTGTTCATATTAGATACGGGTAGTCAGGCAGAAAATATTACACAGCCTGATTTCTGTTACCTGGTGTGTCAAACTAAAGATCCATTTTCTTGTTATTTTTTATTTCACTTGCTTGTACTAGTAGGCAAAAGGCTTACTGACAACTTTGCAGTGCATTTTTTCTCTATAAAATTCATCTGGTGCAAGATAATTTCTGGTATAGATTCTTTTCCAGGTGGAAGACTGACATGTCTGGACTGGATCTTACCTGATATTTCCCATCGAGTTTTCTTGCCTTTTTTTTAATTGAGAAAATATCAATTTACTGGAAATGAACAGCTTTCCCTGATACTGGAAGTTTATCAGGGATAACAGATCACATGGGTCAAGATTAGGTACGCAGGAAGGATGCAGGAGGCCCAGATTCACAGTCTGCATCAAATGGACCAGAGAGACCCGTTCATAACACTGCTGTGGTTCCTCTGACAGGATGAGGCCTGTACTCAAATCCCTCACCTAATGAACAGTGAATCCCTTACGCAACATGAAACAGCTCCTTGGGAAGAGGGAGACCACTTCCACACAGAAATTCACAAGATGGGAAAAATGTCTGGGACACTAAAGACTGAGATCTCAGTCCCTGCTTCAATCCAAGCAAATATTTAAGCAGCTCTCACACAGAATCTTCAAAATACTTTGTACCACATTGCCACAGTTCTCTGGGTGGCCACTGCAATGACCCGTGCCTGGCAGGTCTGACCTGAAGCCCTGCTCATGCATCCTTTCACCCAGGGGACTAGTGAGGACAGCTGAGCTGCTCCCAAAGCACATATCAAGTTAAGGAGTTGAAGCAAAGTGCTGAACCCCTACAGGGTAGTGAATGGTGACCACAGATATTAAAAACTGTTAGGAAGTCAGTTAAAGAGCCACTCCATTGCTGAGAAAACAATAGGGCCTAAATCTCCTAAAAGGCTTCCACTGGCACCCCAAAAAGCAGATGGGATTTCAGGTGCTTCAGGCTGTCCACTGGAGGCCCTTCTCACAGGCCATGGAGAGTCCCTGTGGGCAGCACCCAGTGGTCCCAAGGGAGTATTTTACCTCATCATTCCCCAGACCCCATTGGCTAAGCAAGTTTCTAAGCTGGTAAGCAGGTGTCATCTGCACAAAAACTGAAGAACAAGATCGATTGGAGCAAATAAAAGCCACACTGCACACCCACTCCTTTCCAGCAGAAAGCACATGGTCCACAAGCCACATCCTGGTTGTTCAGGCCTTGGTGTCTCAAGGCTGCTTATTGCGAGTGCAGCCCCCACTGCCAACCACGCTCTGGTACCACCAACAGATAATAACCCTGACTCCCACAGCCACCACAGCCCCGTGGGCCAAGACATAAACAATAATCCCCTGGCATTTACCAAACTGTTAGAAGGATACACTGACTACAAAGCTCAGACCTTGTGTCCTTTTTCTCTACTGCCCTATACCTGGTGGTGTAAGAGGCCACCTCTGGAGCTGGACATCAGCTGTGGGTTCATTTTTCATGAGAGGACCTCTCTCTGCTCACTGAAGAACCACAGCAGGGGCCTGCAGCAGCCCTGTGGTCAGGCATGTGTTTGTCATTGTGTGGGAAGCTTGGCTATCAGGAGAGCTTTGAATGCTGCTCCCAGCTGCACCTTGGCAAAGCTGCTTTCTGGCAGAATTGCTAGCTGGTTGCCATAGGCTAAGGAAGGCTGTACTTTCCTGGTGCTCCTCCTGCTCTTCCTCCCCACTCCTGTGTGCTAGTCTTTGCCCAGCCAGGGTGCAATCCCTTGCTGCTTTGCTTCAGGGGCAGTAGCTCCTGGGCTGCAGGACCAGTCCTCCTGAGTGCAGTAAAGCTCTGTGCAAGGCAGGTACCCCTGGCTCTGCCCTCCCCAGCCAGCCCCATGCCGTTCCAAAAGCCCTGTTGGCAGAGTGCCTCTTGGCTCCTAAGAAAACATCCCCTCGGGAGCTGTTCCTAATTGGTGGTTTCCTCCTCTTTCTCTTACAGCGCTGAGTTTTGCTTCCTAGCTCATATTTTATAAGGCTGGTTTTTAATAGGCTGTGCAGGCTGCCAGACCTGAGTCTACCTTCAGACTACTGGGAAGAAAACATCCTGTCTGCAAACCAGAGCATAGATGTGGCTTTGTGTCTGGATGTGGGCTAGGCCACTGGGCCTATCCAGAAGCCAGCAAGAGCTCTAAGTTTTGAGATTTCAGGCCTTCAACAATTTGAGTAGTGCCCAAGTATCACTGCAGCCCAAGGAACACAACCCAGGGGTGGTTTCCAATGTGCATTCCTGAGATTGGCTAACCCATGGCATAGTGTACGTGATGGGTGTGAAGGGTAGGAAAGATCTTCATAAACAGCCTGAATATTTATTACCCTCCCATCATCACTATATTGTTCTTCTCCAAGGATCACCAGCTGGGACAGGGAATAGAAGAATCTGAAAACAGCACTGTCTGAAACGCAGACAGATTTCATTGCTGTACACCCCAGCTGCTGAGGGAGGAGTGACTACACACAGGTAATTTGCCAGGACATGGCATACACACAAGAGGAGCCTTCTGCTCCCTCAGTAGGCCAGGCATAGAAGACAGAAGCTGGCAGAAGCAGCACGGTCTCCTCCAGCTGCCTTGGTCATTTTTGTCTCTGTCCCACCCCTACAAATGTTCCCAGTCTCCCTTAAGAACCAGGACACTGATGTCTCCAAGGCTACTTTGGCCCTTTCCTCCTATGTGGGGGCTTGTGGGGTGGTCTGGGCAGCAGGGTTGATATCCTGAAGCTGAACACCCATTGCATACCAGAGGCAATTGGGCTGGCCAGCATCTTTCTCTTTGCTCTGACAGCAAGTGCTGGCTCCGGCAGGGCTGTCACAACAGCAGGGCCCACGTCACCCTCCAGCCAAGCTGCCACTTGTCTGAACAGCTGAATTCTGTGCTCAGGAAGCAGTCAGGGATGGAGGCACATGGCTATGGTTGATCAAAGTCATAAGCTATTCTCCAAGAAGAAGCCCAGGCTGAACTCTGTGGTGGCAGTTGCAGTTCCAGATCCTGGAGGCAGACTGCAGTGAGGAAGACAAAAAAGCCCCACACAAGCACAGACAAAATCTTCATTCCTCTTTCCATCAGATTGTCTTCTTTACCATATGCTCAGCTCCTCACCTCCAAATCCTCACCAGCTCCTGGGCCTGAGCAAATCTGCAAGTTATCAACCCTCACCTGCCTTTTTGCTCAGATCCAAACTGGGGAGTCATCACCCCTTCCTCCTATCGCCCTCATCACAGTCTATTGGTGCTTGGAAAGGTTTCTCCTCTCCAAGGAGCCCACACACGGTGTGACTACTGAATTCCACACGTGGCTGGCAAGTCATGAGGGGATGTTTGTGCTCCCAATCCAATTTGCAGAACCAACCAACATACCGTGAATTACAAGTGTCAGATATCACAGGCACATCTCCAGCTGGATTTTCCATTCATAGGGGAGGTATCAGTTCCAGAAACGGCAGCAAGTGCCTCCGAAATGTAAGAAAGAAGAGTGACTGTCAGAGAAGGGTCACGGACTGATCCCTTGCCTCTATCCTTCCTCCTCACTCACTTGTGAGCTGAGGATGAGTTGCTCTGAAGTGTACTGCCCAATCACTGCCTGCTGGTGAATATTCAGTCAGTCTCTGTCACATCTCTGAGCCTTTGACCCTATTTGCATACAAATCTCCTCGGACATAAGGGGCAAAGGAGGGAGACTAGAGGCAGGATTGTTTCTAGAGAGAATAGCGTGCCGTCTGTTTTCCCAAGAAGAATCAGGAACATCCTGCATCCCTTCCAAGACACTGGCCTCCTTGTATTTCAGGGATGAACCTCACCACCAAGCCTGGACACCAGGTCACCAAGAAGGAGCTTTCAACTTAACCCTGTGAACGGCAGAGCAGGGTTTATTTAGGTGTGAATTGTTACTAATTGCTGTGAGCACTGCAGTAGAACAGAGAGGCTCCAGTGGAAATCGTGGTTTGCAGGCACAGACACATACACAGAAGCTCATCCCTGCCTCAGTGCTTACAGACTGAGGAGGAGCAGATGCTGATGCAAAAGGTCCCAGCAGGAAACATCAGAGGCTGTCTCAGTCCAACCTGAGTGCTCAGCTATCTGGTAACACTTGTATGGAGAGAAAAACACTGTCGGGAAGTAGGGTCTGTAAAAGAAAGCAGGTAAAGTACATGGGAGACTTAAGGAAAGAGATTCACTGGCACAAATGCCCAGCACCATTTATTCTTGCAACCAGAAGGCATGCTGATGAAAGCATACAAAATACCCACAGATATGAAGGTATTGCTGCTGTCCTTGAACACACAAGGGTGAACAGATATTCAATTAGATGAAGAAGCGACCAGTCTAAACTTCATCAAAGTAATTTCCTTCATTCATCTGGACTAAGCCATCCAGAACACAAGAAGATGCAGAAGCCAAGAATTTAGCAAACCTTATGAAAAGATGGACAATGATGTGAATGAGAAGAAGCAAAAAAGCATACTAATGATAGCTAACAACACTGTTGGAAAATATGCTAAAATTTATCCTCATGGTCCCAATCCCATCTCTAATATATAGTAACCAGAAAGTGATGTTAAGTGTTGAACAGATTATGTTACATCTGCCTACTGCAAAGTTCTTGCACCTTCCCCTGAAGCATCTGGCAAAGGCATCGCAGAAAGCATCAGATAATCAGTGACAGAATCTGGGAATAAATGGATTTTGGGGCTCACCCAGTTTGACCATTTCAAGGTTCCAGTGTTACCAGGGTCAAGATTGCAATCTCCATATTTGCGTATACAAAGTCCTTGCAGACACCAGTGAAGTGAAGTCATTTGAAGTACCATTGCCAGTGTTTGTGATGGGTTGTGGATCTCATTATACTGTTCCTGTTTTTCCTTAAAGCTCCAGAACCTGATGACAGATGCTTAGGTGAGAAACATGTTATCTGCATAAGACGAGTTTCTAGTCCACTCATGTGTGGGCAAAACCTAAAATTGTGACGCTAATGCAACATGTTTTCTACACAAGAGAAGTTTCTAGTAGTTATCACTGTGGGGGAAAACTACAAAATGCTATTTAAAGACAACTCAGGCTCAGAATCTGAAGCAAAGGGACAAAATTTTCCATTTATTCCTTTACAAAAGTTCAGGATTTTACAGTTATCACACCTTTTTGTTGTCCAGCTTAAAATGTCTGAACACTTGGGGCTCAGAATACTGAATTTAAGACAATGTAAACTGCTTTAAGCTCCCTCATGTCTCAGTTCTGTCTAGCTTCTCTCAGTTGCAGGGCGGGTCAGCAGCTCTGCAGGGTCTGCCTCCCCCCATGCTGCTGACTTTCTAGATTTCATCAGACATCCCGTTGAAGTCACTGTTTTTCTTAAAGCTCCAGCTCTCAGACTCACTCAATTATGTGAAAACTTACATCATATAAGGAAAAGTTCCTACTCCTCATAGCTGCCAGGAAAAGCTAGCAATGGAGCCTCACTGTAACTCAAATGCCCAATACCGAAGGCCTGAGAAAAACACCAGTATCTTCTTATACTATTGAGACGTTTATGATTTGAAAGATCCAGGTCTTGGATCGTGTATCTGAAGTCCTTCTGCTGGCAACATTGCTCTCCCCAGCCCTCAATTTTGAATGGGTCTCTCTTGTCTCCAGCCTGCTCTTATGCCCTTCTAAATTTACACCGCTAGAAAGGCTAAAAGGCTAAAAAGTGCTCCACAGCAGTATGGATTCTGGATAAAAAAAGAGAGACTGATGTTCCCTTGAACACCAAAACTCAGCTCAGGCACTAGTAGTATGTCCTAAGCATGGCCAAGAGCTTTGTCCCAGCAAATGTCACTGTCGTGTCTGCCTCCACCTGAGCTCTGTGTCCCTCTCCCTCATCTCAGGGCACAGCAGCCTCTGGCCAGGGAGCAAAAGCAGTTCTCCTCTTCTTACTCCCCTCTATTCCTGGCTCCCCTGTAAGGTTAGCAGAGGTAGCCAGAAGCTGGTAAAGATTACAACCACTTTTCCACTACTGTTGTAATTTGGCTCTTGTTTCTACAGCACAGCACAGCACCCTTTTGAAGCTGGGCTTGTGGAACCCCAAAGGCTTTCTGACTGAAGATGGAGTTGGACCTGAGAATTAGGGCATTCACAATTTGGATGGGAAGCAAGTTAATGCTCAAGCTCAGGCTTGACCCAGGTTTAGCATACAGTGTGAACATGCCCATATACTACAGTCTTGTCCTGGGGCCAACATCTTACAGCAGCATCTCGAAGGTGAATGTGCACATCTCCTAACGCCATGTAACCTGCTCAGGAAGGGGTTTCCAGTGCCTCCCTCACCCCGGTATGCAGGTGTGTGAGATTTGCATCTGTGGCTGCTATACACAGGCACAGCTTTCCAGGAAAGGTATGTTTTCCAGCTCTTTACTGTGCCAGTATTGCCGCCACCTGGAGATGAGAGGAATGAAGGGCTCCCAGCCATTTCCTTACCTTAATCCCTCTGCCTTGTCTCAGCCACAAAGCATCGCCCTCTATTTCAGCAGGAGGGAGAGCTGGCAGCCTCCCAGCTTCTGTGGTTATGATGTCCCATGAGTGCAGCCTGTTGTGAGCCTCACTCTGCAAAGGATGGGGCCCTTACGCTCTTGGTAAAAACACAGCTCCTGGGCACTGGGGGAGGATTTGGCAAAAGGAAGCAACCCCCATTCAGCTTACTTGCAATCCTTCACCTTTTGAGAGGAGGCAACTTGCCCTGAGCTTTCCTGTCCTTGGTAGTTTAGAATTTAAGTTGCAGATCTGTGTGAATGAATATAGGCTTGTGTGTTCGGCAGAGCTGTGCACATAAAGGAGAAGGGGTTTTGTCCATGTATTTTATGGCACCGCCTGCGTAGGGAGATGGGAGGGAGCTTATGCGCTGCATGTGCACGTGTACATTTTCATGTTGTCTGCATGTGTGTGCATGCGTATGTGCATTTCCATATTGTGTCTAATAGGCTCTTTGTTTCTCCAGAGAAGAAGGAAAAGGAAATCCGCATGTAATGAATCCATTTATTTTATGGAGCTCCCCTGGAGAGGGGCCGGGGAGCATGATTTATGCAAAAAAGCAGGCAGCTGCTGTTGGGAGGGGGGCATCAATCTGGTTTTGATTTTAATTCGTAAGTGGAGGTGGCCACACAAGCCAAGGCCTCGTAAACTCCCCATAGAAGAGAGTGGCCCGTTGGTGTGAGGCTGTCAGAGCCTATTTGGCCGTTAGTATCGAGCCGCTCTCCACTGCATCCAACTAATTCCCGCCCTGTTGTTCTGCTTTTTTAGGATGTGTTTCCCCGTGTTGAGGCCTCCCATTAAAAGGGAGAGGCAGAGCTGTACTGGGGCACAGACTGAAATCTTTGTATTGAAGGGCAAAAAAGCCCTTTACAGAGCATTTGCAGTTTATGTCACAATTCAGTGTACAATGTATACTAATAAAAAAATCGACAAAAAGTAACATGACCTGTATGCTACAGTCCAGTTGCTCCCTGCCATTTATAAAAACATAGGGAGTGAAGTGTGATGGAAAGACTTCTGGGTTGGGATAAATGGCCTGGAAACTACATAGCACTCATCAGTCTTTTTTCCATCCCTGCCATTCTGCATAACTTAATGCATATTGTCAGGACTCTGAGTGTAAAGGGACAGTGGAGAGGTTCCCAGTGGAAGAGATGCTTTAACAGGGCAGAAGTCTTGGCAGAATTCCATTTTATTATGTGACTCTTCATCAGATTAAGAGTCCATGGAATTTAACCATCAGCAGTATAAGAGAAAATTGCCCATAGCCTATTCACTCATTCTGTGTTTGTCCCATATGACAAGAAAGTTGCATTTGGCTTCCTTATCTCCCCTAGAATCTCCTTTGTCTGTGCATGGCATAGCTGATACGCAAAGAATCTAACTCAAAATCTAACTCAGGTCTGTATTCTTCACCATAATCTCGTGCATGTCCAGTAGAGGTAGGCAGGTAAGTGGACAGATAGATACATCAATTCAGGAAACCAAGAATTAAAACGGGTCTTTTCTGAAAAGTATCCTCACATGCTACCAGCAATTAATTATTGGACAAAATTAATAATTTTTGTATTTTACTTACTCTGTGTAACTTGAGTCCTTATAAAGAACACAGATTCTCTAGTTCTCAATACTGAATGATATTTTTAGATCACTCAGATACATGTTGTCCCTACAAAGAACAGATAACACTTGTCTGTTGACATTGAACTTTAAAAGACTTTTGCTTGGCAGAATTAAGGCCTAGTGGTGGGTCAGTGAGAACTTGGAAGAAGAGTTGTGGTTCACTTACCACTCCCTAAAATACCCAAACCACCTTGCCGAAGAAGGATTTGTTTTGAGAGCTACAAAAAGGAAGGCGGCTCATTTGCATGTTACGCCTTTGTTGATTTTCCAGGTAGTCTTTCCATGGCTTTCTAAGAACTTCATTTGGCACCAGCTTATAAGTCAAGGGTGTTTACTCTATGCTGCCAGCAATACAGCCCCTGGCATCACCCTGCTCTTGCATCACCAAACATTCTGAACCTCCTATTCCCAAGTATCTGGAGGGGAAAAAAAAAAAGGCTTTGAAAATATAAAGGCCAAGTATGCACTGATGTGAAATGCTGACTTTAGGAAGCAGCCACAAGGAATGTTTTTTTTCTTCTGAAACCAGTGGGATCAGGGCCTTTCCCTGAAGCCAAAAGTGGTAGGTCAGTTGGACCAACCATTTTCAGGCCAAGAGAAAGAGCTGATTTTCAGGCCATGCTGGAAAAAGCTCCTATAACAGAGTCTGGTCTGTGGAGCAATGAATCAGGTCACAGAACTTCCATCAGCAGTAGCTTTCAAGCATAAAGTTGGATCCATTTCACAATTTTATTTTGAAAGAAACCTAATTGCTTATTAAGTCTCAGAACTACTAGCCCTGTAGCAGAGACTAATAAAGATTAGCTGAAGGCCTCAAATTTGCAGTAAAGTGCCATTATCCACACTTGCCCTTTGATAATCCCCAATTCAATGATTTTACTCTGAGAGACAAGATTGAACACCAACACTGTGAAAGCCAGGTGAGTAGCTAAAAGTAAACAGATCACCTTCATGCTCTTCTGTTTTACATTTTCCTTCCTTGTATACAAACATAAGTGTCTTAGTAGCATTGCAAAGGATATTTATAATTAGGGAAATGTTTGAACTGATCTACCTTTCCACCTTCTGACTGTTTTCACTTCCACTTATCAAGTGCACATTTCAAGTCATCTTGTGAACTGTACATTTTATGAAGTCTTGGTTGAATGATACTGCACCTATCAAAGTTTTTCAATGGTCCCTTCAGCTACAGCTTGTGCAACTCTTAATTTTAATATGTTCATCTTCATACAGACCTACAGGAAAGAGAGGCACAATTATGTCTCAATTATGGTTAAGTCCCTGAGGAACTCAAAAGACTAAGGCTTGTCCCACACTGCAAAGCTCATTCAGCCAAAGAGGTCTGCTGATATAACTGTGCCAGCAAAACCTCTCATGTAGATGTCTTCATATTGATGCAACCCTATACTGTCCTCATTTTTGTCACTGGATAAACAAGGAAATGGTCCAAGGCTGGAAAAAAGAGGCAGTAAATGATGCCCAGTCCAGCTTCTAGACATGCAGACCATATTCCCCCTAGATGGCTCTGCCAATGTTGCTATGCTCCCGATCACAGGGTAATTATTATTCCTCATGTAAAAAACATACAGACATGTAGGTACTCTCTACTTCATGAACGGTCAGCATGCAAAATTTTATTCTGCTATTCTCTTGGTGTTTGACTTCTGCTTCTAAAAATGTGTCCCTTAATTGCTCACAAGAAAAACGTGTTAGAAAAATCACCTCATGTCTTGTCAAGGTGACACAGAAAGTCTGTAGCAAAGCAGAGAATTGAGGCCAGGTGGTCGGTGTCCCCGGCTAGTCACCTAAGAACATGGATCAGATGAGGCATGAGAAGCAGGACAGCCTGGAAAGCACCCTGAGAAAATCTGTGCCTTCATCAGAATGTAACAATCCAGAAAACAGAACACAAAATAATCCTGGGAGAAAGGATGAGCTACCTCAACCAACAGATACCAGGGCATGCTCACATATGCTGCTGCAAGGTTAGAGACCTGCTGAATATTCCACAGGACAGCGCTACGTACATTGGCGTGTCATGCTGCGTTATGACACCTCCTCTCCAGCTGGACGGCTCTGAGGACAATGAGAGCAAATAGTGTCCTGTACTATCTCTGAAGATCAAGAGAAGCCTCCACACAATTGGAGTGAGGACCACACAGTGGGAATGAGACAGCAGCTGGGAGCAGAGAAGGCTCCAGCCTGGCCTCTGGGCACCTGTAAAGGGAACAGTAACTTCTGATGCTCCTTACACAATAGTTGTAGGGCCATTGCTGCCTGTTTGGAAAGGGTCTTAGTATACAATGAGGAAAACTGAAAAAAAAGTCTTGAAGAGCCTAGTCTAGCTCAGCTGGTCGAGAACAAAGACCCTCCTAGCAACAAGTAACTCAGCACGGCCCTGACTCCTTCATCTGGGAAGTGATTTTTATCCAAGAGCTTCTCACCAGGAATTATACCTTTTCAGCCAGCTCTCTGCAGTTCCTACCGATTTGGTCTAATGAAAGTGACTCCTAAGTAATACTGGTTTAGTAAAGTTCCCACCAGATCAAAACTGACCTCAGTTGGCTCCTGTCATTTCCAAAAAGCTCCTGCTGATTTGGCTGACTGACTGAGCTCCAGGAAAATTGTGTGTAAGCCTTGCATTTGCAGAGGGTAAATTCTCCCTTTCTGGGACACAAAGGAGACAGGAACAAAGCCAACAGGAACAAACAGAGTCAATTTGTCTGGATGAAAATGTTTGCAGCAACCCCTGCTCTAAGGCTACTGCCTCTGAGCTGGACACCAAGACATCCTGGGCAGACCAGCATCCCATGCCACAGAGACACAAACCTTCCCAACCCTTGGCCAGTTTCTTTTTAGCTTTATTTGACTGCCCTGGGCCTGGACACCAGCACAACTGCATGCTGCAACCACTTGCAGTGAGAACTATCATTACGAAGAGTTCTTTCATCTTGCAAGGGGCCAAAAGACTAGGCCCAAAACAGACACTCAAAAGCACCCTGTACTTTGGAGATGAGCCCAGCAGGACTTTCAGGCACTTTCCTCACCCCTGTCAAACTCTTGGCAGAACAGTGATTCAAAATTATTGCTTTAATTAGAGGCTTACAGCTACTTCAGCATCTGACTTCCATGCATGGCCCACCTGGCAAAGCAGGCACACCTCCCCCAAACCCATGTCGGGCCCATAACATTTGCAGGCTGTGTGGGCTGCTCTGTTTCAGGGCCGTGGAGCCTGTCGTGTTCCCCTCCAGCTGCAGTGTCTGCAGCGTCACGCTGACAGGTTCAAGCCATGCAGAGAGGGTTGTTTTTATAACCCACTCTCTTTTAACAAAACTTTCCCAAGCTTATTCTTCTACATTATAGTCAAGATCACCTGCTGCTCAAGGGGATTCAGATTCTTAAAGGAAAATTGGGAAAAAAAACCAAAACAGCCCTGGAAATCTGACACATAATGGCATCCAAGGAAGAAGAAAGCACCTTAGCACTAACCAGTTAGTCCAAATACTGAACTCTGCCAATATCTCTCATTCCTGACCAGCAACTCCCCTCCTCTCTGTTGTTCCCTGGTGTCACCACAAGCTCTTCTGACCTGCAGCTCTCCCTACTATTCCAGCCCTGGGACCACAACATATTGCCTAATAGTTGTTTTTGAGCCTTGATCAATAGCCCCCAGTGCAACAGTGACATGCTGGTCTACTCATAAATTAATCACAGCTCAGCTCTGGGAATCCCACAACCCATCTCTGCTGCATGCCTTGGCCTTTGCTCATGACATCCCAACTGTTCTTGTCCCTCATTCACAGCACAGCTCCTTCCATGCACCTCAGTCCCAATTCACCACCTTCTTTAGTCCATACAAATGGAAACCAGCAGATGTGGAACATGTGAGTTGCTCCGCTGTATCGGTCCCAAGATCTCCATAGTTCAGTATTTTACCTCCTGAAAAACCTATCAGACTAGACAGGGGAGGGTTTAAAATCCACTTAGTAGCCTGTCCACCATCTAAATTTGAATTGACATTAGTTTAAAAGCCTGAAACATCATGTTTATTCTGGATTTCAATTAAGTCTTTAATAACTACAGTGATTCTCCACATACTTGCCATTCACACACTGCCCAACCAAGTAAATAGCAATACTTTAAGTGCACTGAGTACTGCTGCTCAGTTCTTCTCCTAAACTAACAGCATTAAATTAGAGCAATTCAAGATGTCTGAACAAACGAGTTTTCTCCCAAATCATGCACTGTCTCCTGGCATTCTACAGGGAACTTCATTTGCTATGGAGCCTCCTCTTTGGTAAGTTTAGCTGGGTCTCTCTGAACTCCCTTCTAGTCTTAATCAACCTAAATTTGGCTAGTGCTCACAAAGTAATATTTAAAGCTCACGCAGTGCAAATGAAAAAAACATGCTATAAATGGATTCAAAACAATACCATTTGTTTTTTGTTTTAAAATTTTGGTATTGAATTTCATGCTATTGAATCCACAGCCCTGGAGACCAAAGTCCCCTCCTTAACTCAAAAGGAGCTGCACAGGCAAGACAAGACTTTTCACAGTATGCTGGATGATCAACTTCTATGCTCCCTAGTGAGTTTAGACTCTGAGTAACATTTAGTCCACAACTTTTTTGAATAAACTATCAATGAGTGCAATGAAAGTCCAAAGCCTTTTAGAGAAAGGGATATTCTCGCTCACTAGGAACTGAACTACAAAAACCCCAACTTATTTCACACATGTACTGCCAAAGAGCTGTCAAATGGAAACAATTTATTGTGAAATGTTTTTGTCATGAGAATGAATATTCAGTCAAGAACAAAACAAAACCTACCAACCCTCCCGACTCTAAAAACAAAAAGCCCTCTGGCCAAGAGTTTCAAAGCTGTTCATCACCCCCAGCTGGCCTGAGATCCAGGATCCAACAAAGTTCAAGAGCTGCTGCCCAGTAGGACAGAGAATGAGATCCCAAACAGGTGTGGACCAGGTGTGAAAAAGTAGAAGGTTAACACACCCCATCCATCACTGTACAGCACATCTGTAAAAACGGAAATAAATATTAACTCAAGTCACAATCTTGTCTGGAGATGAGCAGAATTCCCCTCAGTGGCAACTACAGAATATCATGTGGTAAGGACTGCAGCTGAGGTGATTTACTGCTAAACTGTGCTTGTATGTTTGCAGGAGGCTCTTGTTCCCTTGCTGCTGAATTGCTTCTTCTCAATACAAGAGACAAAGAGTCCTAGTGCTCTTCTGAATATCTCTCTGGTTCATTTTTCCAGTTGCAAAGCAAATGGTTTGAAGTTTCATTGTCTTGCCAGACTCATAAAAAGAAACTATCAAGCGCTAGCCAAATTGTGAAGAACAGCATGTTTTATGAAAACCCAATTAAATTATGGCCATCAGTGTCTCACTTTCATCTTTGCCGAGCACTGCCTCAGCTTTCTTGTTGCATGCCAGGCTCGTATTCTTCTCTGATGCACTCAGTGAGATTACAGTTAATAGTTTTGTTTTCTTGTTTGGGGAAACACACACACACAGAGTCCTTGTTTATATACTAGATCTGCAGGGTACCAGAAACAAGTATCTTTGGGGCCAGGAGGGGACTTTATTTCCATATATTGGATGTCAAAATGGGAATTGGTTGTCATTATCACTCACACCAACAGGCACAGAATGTCTTTCCCAAAATGAAACTGACAGACATTAAATGAAAACCACCACATTGCAATACACTTTGGGAATCCTCATTACTGGAACAGCTCTTTGAGCCACACAACATGACCCACGTAGATCCTACACTCCAATGTACCAAGAGACTTGGAAAGTGTCATAAAAGTACTCTTTTGGAAATTCTCTTTTCCCTTATCTGTCTCTAAACAGGTCAGGCATTCAGCCATCCATCCTGGAAGATGAAGTGAAATGCAAGATTATATTGTGTTTTCACCTGATGGCAAGGAGAACGTGACTATAGTTTTCCAGCAGCCTCCAAGTCTCTTCCAGGTCAATGATTAATAAAAGTGAAGAATTCACAAAAAATGCAATGCAACAGATTGCAAAGCAGAAAGCACATACAGTTAGGGATGAAGTAAAACTGATTTAAATGAACCACCAGTCATCACTCCAGCCCACCTAACCTTTTTTCCAACATGCCAGTTCAGGAAGCAAGCTTGATGATGACTGAAACAAAACAAACAGAGATGCCCTACTGTCTTGCACTGTTATCACTCTTCTATTGTCTTCTTCTGTCTTCTCTTTAGAAGACTGTATAAGACTGTCTCCTATTATCTACTACTTAGTGCAGTTTTGATGCTAACTGATAAAAATGCAGTGAGAACGGCATTCCCTACTTTTATTTGTCATGATATTTGAGGCTTTTCATGCTGAACAATACTGGAAAATTAAAAAAAAAAACCCTAAAAACCTAGAAAGCAAATGCATTCTTTCCAGATTTGCAGAATGCAAAGATAAATCAGGGTTCAGATAACACTTCTCTATGGATTAGACAAATCTGCTGAGACTCTGAGTGGTAGCACATATATGTGTGTACAAGAAGTGCCATGTTCTAAAAATCTCTACCCAGCTGGAAAACAGCAGCATCACAAAGAAATACCACTCTGAGAGCCACATCAACAGCACAGTTGGCTAAGTGAGCACTCTTCTCAGAAATACTTGGAGGAGTTAGATGACTGAAAGTCTCCAAAAGTAAAGGGCTTTGAGGCGAATCCAGCTGATATATTTGTTATATGGTGCCAGCATAATTTCCCCGAATGGCTAAAGAAAAGGGGAAGCATGAAAGGGGTCAGTTGGGAATATATGTGCACGTGGGGGAGGGGGGCAAAGAAAACGCAAAACTAGCTGAGAACAGGCTCCATTTAAATTGCATACAGACCTCACACAAAGCACAGAGAATTGGTCAGTAGATTGAAGCCATCTGGCTGGAGGAGCCATAAGAGTAAAACCCTGCTGGAGATCTCCCCATCACGTCCCATCATGATCCAACATCAGAGCAGAGCACGGGCTTCCCCCACTCCAATCTCATGGAGTGCAATATGGGAAGATGAGCAAGAAGAGAATTGAAAAGTTCATCGTTATGACACAAGCCCTTACTCTTTTCACAAAGTATGTTGTCCCAAGGCCTCTCCAATAAATCTCAAGCTTTGGTGGCAACAAGAGAGAAACTGAGTCAAGGTTTTATGTGCTGCAGCCAACAGCAGAGAACACTGACACCAATAGCTGCCTTCAGGCTTCCATGACTCCCCAGAGAAAGACCACCCCAGGGCTCTCCTAATGTGAATGAACCAGAGCACTCTGGTCTCCTCCTGCACATCCTGGCCATTTACAAGCATGTCTGTTGTTGAAGGCAGACATAGCATTTGTTACAGTGCAGCCTGGAAACATCTGAAGAAGCAACATTTTTATTATAGAAACATACAAAAGTATTTTAAAACTTATAAATGTACTTTGATTTATGTCTCAGATAAAGCCTCTGATTTAATTTAATGCAAATTAACACTGCTTGTATTTCAGCACACTGGCATCTGAACACTCAGCAATGCAGTGGTCTTTACGCCAGCCAACCCTTACAAATTTAATGGTTTTTTATTGCCTGTTTTTCTGAAGTCCCTCCTTCACCTGGGTTGGAAAATCAAGGCACTTAACATCTGGAAAAATTAAAGCTTTGGAAGTTTGCCAGTCTGATTGCCATGGTGTTGTTATGGAGTTTTTGTTCCTTATGATTCTCCCTTGCAGCCCAAATATTAATTGCCAGAGACCAAATCCAGTGCAAGTGTTTCAGTTGTTTTCCATCATTTTGACTTGCCCATATGGAACATTCCCAAAGCATCAAAAGTCATCAGTATTTTTTAAACACTGAAAAGCTCAGAACTTATAATTTGTATATCAGAAGTGACTTTGAATGATCCTAAAGTCTTCTCCCTCTAATAAATGCCATCACTGAGGTATTTTAGCTGTTGTCAGCAATGCCACAGATACTGGGTATAAGAACAGTAGCAGCAAAAATGTATAAGGAGTGTGGTGGGGAGAAACAGAACTGAAATGCTCTTGCAAAAGGAAGTTGGATTAATTTTCCCATTGGATTTTTCTTGTTTACACTTAGCTTGAAATCTTGGAAGGAAACGTAATGAAATTATTCCTTGGTTATTTTACTTTGAAAAATAGCCATACCCACTGGGAAAATAAGAAAACCTTAAAAATATAAACAAGTTATATTCAAGTGAGTCACTCGTTCTTCTATCCGAGTGCCATCTCTCTCTGCTCTCTTTGCAGCACTTCCTTCTTACCATCTCCAGCCACCTTTTCATCCCCCTTCCCACTTCCAATTATTAATTTTTGTCCCAATGTCATTCTCCTCCACCCTCTAAAGTCAATTTCAGAAGCTAGCTGTGACTTCTTCATGGACACAGGCATTTGGGGTACACTGTTGTGGTATGGAATGGGCCGGCCTTTCCTTCTGACAAGATGTGGCCACTCTTGACCAGACACCTGATTCACATGTGATGAACCCTGCAGGAGCCTCCATGCCCTGAAGGACTCGTGACACCAGACAATCTTCAAGGACATTCCTATATCTCAATGGTTGAGTAGGATGAACCGTATTTTGGTGCAGGATGATTTTTATTCTCTTCCCTTATTTAGATTTAAGAGAGTTTTTGTCACTTTTGTCTTTTACGATCAGAAATTTGAGTTATCCAGACCTTTGTTTATATACCCGTAAAACATTATAGTACTATGTACTTTCTAAGTATGGACGACCCAACAGGTAAACCTTGTAAATCTGTGTCACTCTCATTACAGCCCAGCATCCCCAGAACAGTTCTCAGACCTGTAACATCTAATGTATGTACACATCTAACAAGTAATTTTGAAGAGCTCATTAACATTCCTCATTTACCATCTTGGATGATCGACTGTTGGATTTGAACACATCCCTTCTGCTTTTGATCACCCAACATCATATTATAGATCATAACATAAATTCTAAATGTTTTGCAACCTACTTGTAACCAGATTCAGGTTTCCTAATTTTTCAAGACGGGGGAAGGGCTGTTGGATGCAAAGTGAGCGCTGACCTGCACTGACCCCTTCTGGAAAGCACCAAGAATGTACCATTGGAAACAAACCTGCACTGGTCCTGGGGGTGTGTGTGGGAACTACTTGACCTAATAGCTTTTTCCATCTTGATTGCTATGACTTTTAATCATGTTTGGTTGGAACAGCCTCAGCCTTCAGAAGCTATTTGCATGGGTAAGGCTCTGAAGCAGATATACATGTCATCCATTAACATCCAGTGGACCAGAAAAGGCTCACAAGACCAGAAAAGTTTCTTTGTAGATGGAAGCAGACATGTTAATACATTACAAGAAACAAGAAAAACAGCAAAACACAGTACATTTTCAGACAAGAACATGACACAAATTAGTATGAAAAGAAAAAATGGAGCCTTACAGAACATCTACAATGTGTAATCCCAAAGCAGTTCAAGCAAGAGAATACAATTTCTTTGAGAACAATCCCATAAAATCTCTGGAGGCCATGAGCAATTAGGGTCTAAGTTTCTCAACTAAAACATGATGCTTCCTTGCTCCTGACCAGACCCACATTCGGGAGCACAAGTTTCATTTTTATTCAAAAGGTAAAGGAGTAATTCTTCAGTGGCCAGTGACATCCTGTTCTGCTCCTTGGAAATGTCCAGTTCTATCTAAACTGGATGACCCACCACAGTGCTGACAAATCACAGACTGCAGCTGAACCAGCTTACAGAAAGAAAATCACTTTCTTCTCTCTCATGTACAGGGACATAGTATTCAGGGCTATATTTCTTCTTCCCTGAACACAAGGTCTTAATGAAATAAACACATTCAAAAATTATCTGCAAGAAATCAGAAATATGTCAAATTTCCAAATTTGGAAAGAGATTATGGGCTTCAACTCAAATTGGCACATGCTTTGTTTGTCTCCTTGGGACTCGATGGTCTGCACTGCTAATAGTTGTAGAAAATACTCACATGACCAAAAAAAAAGAAAAAAAATCTTGGGAGAAGAGACAAATTGCTCAACCCAAGAGTGCAGGTTTTTCAGAAAGCAACAATCTTCCTTCTTCGCATTAAATTATTTGTCACTTAAACTCCTTTAGAGACATCATTTGTTTGAAGGTGAGGCAAGCAAGTGGAGTACTTACTATATTTGAACTATCACCATGTTGCTGGTCTCTTTCTGTTCGACCAAAAGCCACACTGTTGCTTAAGTATCTGCTTCAAAAGTCCCATGACATGGAGAAATTTTTGAACAGCCACTAATCCTCTGTCTACATATCTTTACCATGATGAGCCAGCACTGTGCTGTTAGTTTCTATCCCATAAAAAGAGCCATCCCTTTAGTTATCCCAAACATAAGAGGCAAGAAAGCCAGCAGAAGAAATTGCATTTATTTCAAGTCATTGAATAAACTCTTCTTTTAGGTTGTTTCTACCCCTAGGATAAAACTCACTTTATAAAGAAAAAAAAAAACAAACCAACATTAAAATGTGACATCACTACACCACTGTGCCCAGCAATGTTCCTTCTCCTCATAAGGAAATAATTCCCAGACTGGATGGCAGTAAATATTTTGTTTGGCTCTTATGTTTAAGCTTTTGGACAAGTTGAAGATCACCCTGCTTCTAGAAACCATGATATAGCATAAAGCGGCAAGAAAGGAAGAGATCTCTTCCGGCAAGCATTCTTCAATTTGTTCTCTGCATAAACGGGATGGCCATACTTTCACTACTTGGCATAAAGCACAAGAGTCTGGACAGAAGCTGTGCCTTCATTCCCACTTCTTTGGAAAGTCCCAAAGTTGAGTGCTTAAACCTGCAACAGAAAAAGATTTGCAAAGTAGACTGTAACAAGAAGCAAGTGTAACACATAAGAGGAAGGAGATGGAAGACCTCCTGTGACAGGAAGATCAAATTAAATTTTACATTTATGTTGCAGTTTACATTTTGCACCACATTTTACATACAAACTCAGAAAAACATACAGAATATCTTGGATGAGCACTGTTGACGACTGATGAAATAGAATGGCATGAATGTCCATCCGTGCACATGAGTCACAAGTGATTTTAATTTACTCTGTTAGTTTCCGCTTTCTGGATTTTTTTTGAGAGCTAAAATGACAGAAAACAAACAAGCACTTGGAGAAACTCCATGAATAACCTTTGCTCTCAAGTACAGTTCATCGCAAGTACGCTCTTCACAAAGATGCAGCATTACTACCTAAGATGAACTGTTTGTTGGTATATGAAATCCCAGCGGCCTATGTGGGTCTAAGCAGGCACCTCTAGGCTACCTCCCGCCACAGGCAAGTGTAAGCAATCAAGAGATGAGGTATGCTAAGAAAGATGATGGGAAAAGTGACCTCTCAGCAGCCTTCAAACTGTCAAAGGCAAGTGATATTAAAACAAAAACGGAAAGTGCTTGAACTAGACCAACTGTTTTATAAGAGTTACTGTCTGGCAACACGCTGCTTCAAGTTGTCGCCTGCTGAAATGCACAAAGTGCCGCAGGAACAAGCAGGAACCTCAGGATCCCTGGAATGTACAGCTGTGATAATGGTGATTTGAAATAAACCCCTTCCCCAACCCCATGGCTGGCCTGAAACCCTCCTTGATGCAGGAGCCACTCCGGAGCCCATACAGAGGAGCAATATAGTTCAAGCAAAACCACCTCTCGGCCTTCCCACACTGGAGAGCTAGGAGATTCAGAAGTTGTGGCAGGAGTGTAGCTCAGGCTTGCACACCACAAAGGCATCACTGCCTCTAGATTTACCTCCATCCTCCTGAACATGACCCAGCATGTGCCCAGGGCGCCAAGGAGGGTGATGGCATCTTGGCCTGTATCAGGAATAGTGTGGCCAGCAGGACCAGGGCAGTGATTGTCCTCCTCTATTCAGCACTGCCAAGGCCACACTTCGAGTGCTGTGTTCAGCTCTGGGCCTGCAAGAAGGACATTGAGGTGCTGGAGCAAGTCCAGAGGAGGCCAACAGAGCTGGGGAAAGGTCTGGAACACAAGTCCTATGAGGAATAGCTGAGGGAGCTGAGGGTGTTTAGGCTGGACAGAGGAGGCTCACAGGAGTCCTCGTCAATCTCTACAACTCCCCAAAATGAGGCTGTAGCCAGGTGGGGATCGGCCTCTTTTCCCAAGCATTCAGTGCCAGGACAAGAGGACACAGCCTCAGGCTGCGCCAGGAGAGGTTCAGGGTGGACAGCAGGAGGAATTTCTGCACAGAAAAGGTGATTAGACATTGGAATGGACAACCCAAGGAGGTGGTGGAGTCACCATCCCTGCAAGTGTTCAAGGACAGACCGGACGTGGCGCTCAGTGCCATGGTCTTGTTCCCATGGTGGTGTTCCATCATGACCTGGACTCAATGACCTCAAAGGTCTTTTCCAACCTAGCTGAATCTGTGATGCTGTGATCTCAAGCTGATATAACCTTCAAAAAACCCCGCCCCTCATGCTCACAAACAAACAAAAAAACAAAGCAAAAAACCGCATGAAAACCCAAACCAACCACAATAACCTTAAAAGAAACAAACGAAAACAATGAGGAGGACCACCCCGCGGAGCAGACGCTGAGTAAGGGAAGAGGCACCTCCCTCCCCACCCCGTTCTGCCCCTCGGGCGCCCGGGCGGGAGGACGCGCCCCGAAATGGCGGCGGCAGCAGCGCCGCCCCCCCGCCGGCGGAAGCGGCGTGACGGCAGCGCCGGCCCCGGCAAGATGGCGGCGCCCAGTCTGCTGCGCGGGGGGCTGCGGCGGATCTTCTCCGGGCTCCTGGGGAGCGGCTGGGCCGCGCCGCCGGCCCGAGCCCTCCGCCAGGGTGAGTCCGGAGCGGGCTCCGCACTGCCCCGCGCCGCGTTGCCTCGCTGCTGTCTCGGAGAGATGGTTGCGGTCACTGTAATTCGCCCTCTCCCCCCCGCCCCCCAAAATGCTACTTTTTTCAGGCTGCATGAGTCTCATTCTGGTTTCCCGTCTCTTTTTTCTTTTGCAGTCGTGGAAGTGACTGAAGGCAACACGACCACAGTAAGTCCCTGCACCCCTCTTCCTTGGTAGCTGCCTTTGCCGTGGCTTCTCCCTCCTTCAGCCATGTGTGTGTCCGTGCCCTACCCCACAATAAGTAAAAGAAAAAAGGGATATTTTTCTACTTGAAAGAGCTCTCAGGGTGTGAAGGCAGAGCCAAGGTAGAGGTTTGTTGCGAGTGCAGTCAAACAATGGAGGGTTTGGCTGCTGAAGAACAGGATTATCACCCTGTTGCTGGTGACAGGTGCCTCCAGTCAGAGCAATTCATGAGCACCAAACCCCTCGCCGCACCCCGGGTAAAGTTGGAACCCCTGAGCAGAGGAATTCGGGATCCAAAACACTAGAGCCCATTCTCCAGACGGGTTCGTTTCTTAAACTGGTGACATTTGGCTTCATCTTGAGCGTGGACCAGCACAAGGGAGGTTTGCCAGTGGCTCTGTCACTTCATCCTGCGCTGGCAGTGCCATGTGGCATTGCAGGACTTGTCTGTATCGGCTCCATGCCACACACATTGCTTGCCTTTTGATCTGTGTTGTGTTTATCAACAGTGTGTGCCATACTGACTTCAGGGGATACAAAGCTTAAATCTTATAACACGCAGTGAAAAAAATTTAACTGAAAGCGGTGTTTTCAAAGGAAGACCTTAAATACTAAAGGAAAACAGCTCCTGAAAATAAAACAGAAGTTACGAAGTAACTGATAAAGAAAAGCATCTCCTCAGCTACAGTTTAAGATAGGAAGGAAAAGATTAAAGCAGTAAAATTAGAATTTTGCCTAGTTAGCACCATCTAATCTGTTGTACTTTTATCGAGAGAATTGTAATTTTTTAGAAGAAGAACTGAAATTACTGAAGGGGAAAGGAGATTGCATTATTCTGCTCACATTGCGTATGGCAGTAGCAATATATGCCTTGGCTGAAGAGGGGTACCACAGATAATTTGAAATATAAGATGAAGAGAGTAAGATGAGGAGAGTGGAGGAGAAATTTGGGAATAGCTAGAAGGCAGTGCACCTAAATGTTAATCTATATATATGTAAATAGTAAGAAGGGGATGGACTTTTTTTCCTTGCTAATGAAACAGAAAAAACCTGCTTGTTCATGCCTATGAAAGTCTAGCTATTTTTGTTGGAGATATATTTTGTTGAAAGTTTTGTTGTATTTGTTTTAGTGGACATTGTCATGTCTGAAACCTACATGTAGCAGATTACTTACTCTGTTTGATATCATATATCTAAAATATATGGCAGTTAGCGAGATATCATAAGACTGTCTACAAAAAATAAGTTTAAGGTGTGACAGTAGGTGTGATGGAAAGTATCTGTTTCTTGCTTTCAAGTGCCAAACTACTAGTCTTTGCCCAGAAACCTGAAGAGAAGAGCTTGCAAGTGTGACCTGAAGTCGTTTTACCAAAACGAGAGGGGAGTGTGCACACCAACAAAACACACTCAGTGGATTCCTGTATTTTGCACTCAGTTTCAAAGGGAATGTAAATTATAATCTCAAAAATCCAAAACATTAACTGAGGCTTGAAGTAAAAAAAGTAAGCATAAGCCCTTTATGAAACTACCGTTTCCTGGAGATCTGGATGTATTTGCCGTGTAACATCCTAGCATCAATCTAGAATCCATCAGTGCCCCTAGATGAGGAGAATGTTGTCAAAAATGGTGTAAATTGGCAAACCAAAGGGCTGATATATTCCTCAGTGGTCACTCCATTTATCCTGCCAATTCTACATCAGTCTTCCCTGAATCCATATTTCTCTGCTAACCTTACTGTATCCTCATTTTTAATCAGTATTGAAGGAAGCATTTGATGTGAACCAGGTGAATGAATCCCAGAGAAATACCGGTTTCATCAGCATACTGGGAATGTAGAGCCCCTACACTCCCTCTTAGCTGTTTAACAGAAAAATAACAACTGAGTGGATTAACAGTATAGAAGTCCTCAGCATTTGGGGAATAATTGCCAAAACCTGTACACTGAAATTTATCTCAAGAAAAATTGATGCTGATGTAGCATTCTGAACCTTTATTCATTTCCAAGATGGAATTACTGTCATTGTACAGTCTGAAGCCAGACTAGCAAGAATCAAGACTAAATACACTGGCTTCCCTGAAAATAACTTTACCGATTTTCTATGAAAATTAGATACTGGCCTACAGCTTATATTCATAGTTAAGTATTTGTTTTTGTAAAACTGGCTGTTGTACTTGTAGGGGGAGGAATCTTACTTAAAAATTGACAATTCTGTCTGTTTGAGGTCCTGAGATGCTTAAACTACAAGTGACATACCTGTTTCCATTTTATCATCAGAAAGGCAGGAATCTGGGATATGAAATAGTTCTGTGACTTCAACTGAATGCCAGCTTCATGTGCACATGTACAGAAGAGGTCATGCTTTTCTCTTCCTAGGTTTTCAGGCACAGAACCTGATGGTTTCTTAAAAGTAACCTTGCATTCCACCCAGGATTTCTTTTCAAACTCTCTGGTGCTTGCGCTCTTTGAGGCTGACAGGTGGTGTTCAGAATCTGGTTTTAATCTTAATTTGACCAGAGGAAACTCCAAAATATCTTGGAGAAAAAATGGTTCAGTTTTATTGTCTTTTCTGTTCATTTCGGTACAGTTTGAGATAGCTCTTGCTTCAATTAGTAAGTCCTAAAAAAAACCCAAAACCACCAAAACCTAAAAACAAGTGTACATGTAGATAGATTTCGTATGTAGGTAGATTTCTAACACATCTACATTTAGGAAACAAATTTGTCAAGTTCTTCCTTTACACACCTCCTACATCTCTTTGCATGTTACTTATGAGAAAACTTGAGTATTAGATGCCACCATTTTATAGTGATGTAGAAAAGATCATTTTATAATCTCATAAAAGAATTATTCAGAGAGTTAAACTGGATAAAATATTGGTATTATAAAAGAAATCTACAAGCTCCACAGACTTTTCCTAATGATCTTTTCTTAAATTTGAATTTTGCTCAGAGTTTTCCCTGCTGGTGATTTATAATCCAGCAAGCCCCTGCATGTTTTCAAATATAACATGCAGCTGCTATTCTGTGACATTCTCATATTACCAAAAAAAAGTTATTTTAAAGCTTTTGGCTAAAGGGCCACCACAGTTTCAAGGCATGGTGGTTCAAAAGAGTACTGCAATAAATGGAACTCAGGTGAATATGAGAACTTCACACTGACTGTCATCTAGTTTACATTTAGTAAAACATACACAAGAATTTGCCAAAGGGTTTTATATGCTCTTTGAATTTGTCCTTCTCCCCACAGTCTGTGGCATAGATGCACCAAAGGGCCTGTTATGTCTGTATAAGAGGGAGTTGAATGATGCATATCCTGTTCCCCTTACATCCGCAAAGAGCTGACTGACGTATTGTGGACCTGATGGAAAGTATTCCTTGAGTCACAGGTGCAGGTAGAGCTGTAAGCTATGCCTGATCATTACATCCTTTGAATTGTTTCCTAGATTGAAGGGAGAATTATAGAGGAGGCTGAAGCACCACCTCCTCCAAACCCGTCTGGCCAGTGTCCCATCTGTCGTTGGAACCTAAAGCATAAGTATGATTATGTGGTAAGTTTAATGAAGGAGTTCCCCATCCTCATTGCTAGACAAGTATTGCTCTGAGATCTACCTACCCCACAACCTGCCCCTCTTGTCTTTTGCTGGGTGTAGTAAAGATGCTTAACTCCAGCTCTGCTTCTCTTGGGTGCAGCAAAAGCCTCCTACACAGTCATTGTTTGCCTTGGCTGATGGTGTTCCTGGGAAAAAGGATGAGCTTGTGTAAAATAGGAGATTTGGAATTACTCACAAAGCCATCAGGTCTGAAAAGGCCGTGTATCTCTTCTGTGCCCAGCTGCCTTTCACCATTGCACTTCCCAGAGAATCAAACTGGAATGCAGCATTTCGTCAGTGGATAGAAGCCTAACAAGTCAGAAGACTTGACTAGGTCCATTATGTGACTTCAAGAACTACGATTTCTCATTGGTCATTGCCAACTATGTTAATAACTGTTTCATATAGCTTTTAAAACTCTTATGAGTATGAAGGAGAGCATACATTTTTATTTACTGTGCAACAGAAAAAACACGTTTTATTCAAGCATTTTGCAGGAAATGCTAATGAGAAGTTTATTAGCTAGTGAGGGGATAACTAACACTAAACCTAGAATATAGGAAGGAGAGCCTGTAGTGCTTTAAAACAAAAGCACAACAGTCACAAACACTTTAGAATAAGAAGCGTGATATAGCAGATGCAGAATGTAACTTTACAAGAGGTCATTCAAACAGAGAGTTTACAGAAGGACTAAGTTCCCCCCTTGCAAGCTCAAAACCCAGCAATGGAATTAGAAAAGAAGAAGACCAGACAGGAACATGCTGTTACTAAGATAAGGCAACAGAATACTCAGAATAAGCTAATGTCAATAGGATTAGAGAGGGAGATATAAATACATTGGAGAAAAAGAAATGTTTGTGAGAAAGTCCATTAATGTGAGGAGAAGGGGACTGAAAGGCACATTGGTTGCAAAATGACTGAGCTGCTTGCGTGTAGTCCTAGTGCACACACACAAAGGAAAAATTATGTCTTAATATCTGTGTAGTGAAGACAATCATGCAAATGTAAAACAACAGGAAAAAACTGGTACAGAAATAACTTAAGCATTGAATTAGGGACAGACCGGCAGGCCTGGGTTGCATGTTGCCTCAAGGTCTTGAAGAATTAGCTAACAAATATATTACTTCACTCATAGGATTATTTTAAAGCATGAAAAAAAATCCTAGGGAGTCACCAAATGGTTTGAAAACAGCAAGCGAAATACTAAGTAGATGAGAAAGGAAGGAGAATGATGCTGATGATTACCAACTGGTAAATAAAATGTTGCCAATTCCAAGTAAAAGGGTGTCAGCTAGGAGTAAAATTAAATAATCTTTTGGATAGGACTAATTAAGACTCATGAAGAATATGAATACAGCAATAGTACCAGACAAAATTCTTGAAATTACTCCAGACAGGTGAAACAGCAGGTAGGAGGTGTAAATGTAGTATGTTTAATGTCTTTCAAAGCCTGTGTTGCAGAAATTGAGGCATTTAGAATCTAGTGTTGTCACTGATTCTTACTCAGGCTGGGTGCAATGTTAAACAGTGAAATAAGTTCGGGGCAGGGGAGTATTTAGTGTTTTCTAGCCTGGTTTCTCAACAACATGGGAAACCTGGAAATACAAGGAATTTGCAGATTATAATAAATTAGGTGAAATGACAAATACCATTAAGGTTTGTGAAGTACTACAAAACTGGATCATTTTGTGTTGCCCACATTTGAACACAGATTCCTTGCAGTTCTTTTTCATGGTTGCTGAATTGTGTTGTGATCAAAACCAACTAGTTACTCACTCTGGGAAATACTTTTTTTAAGGTTCATATCTTTTTATGTGACTTTTAAATGCAAGAAGTAAACAGCATCATTAAACTGGGTAATTCTAGAGATTTGCAGAAAGCATTCCATGAGTCACACATTAACAACCCTAGAGAAACTATAAACTGATGTTCAGGGATGAAATGAGCTGTGGCAGCGGATTACATCTTGGACATTAATACCTAGACTTACATAGACTCAGTTTCTACTGCTGTTTGTGGTAAAAGACTCCCCTGAGTATCTGGAGAGATAATAATGCCATCAAGAACCAAAGAAGTTTTAGACAATGCATTTCTATACAGTCTGAGTTCCAGGATTAGAAATTGGTCACAATGGACAGTGTGAAACGTGATTTTACGTGTGTTTATAGAGTGAACTAAGTTATGAGTTTCCTTCCACAGTTCACTTTGATTCTTAGATTCTGATTTCTACTGTGCAGTAAGGAGGCAAGAGAAAACTAAATGTGAAGAGAGATTCTGCAGCCAATCTTGATCTTCCTTAGATAATTTCTAGGAAATTGTGGTGCTGAGAGACAATCTAGGAATGTGGCCATCTCAGCTGTCACATAGATTTTGAATGCATGTGCATCTAGTGTGTATATATCCAGTGTTCCTTCTGGACAAAAAGCTAAAGAGATTAGTGTGAACTGGTATTTTGGAATTGTAGAAGTTTCTTGCCTCACATTTCAAAGCATCCCTCTGTGGGGCTGATGAGAACTAGGAGAAATTTGAGTTCTGGAGTAGACCACTTCCCTGCTTGTGTAAGTCCCTTATGTTTGTGAATGCTTTGTGCCAGTCACAGATTTTCAGGATTTTAAATGTTAAGGCTAATGAAAATCTCCCTTTTCTGCACTAAAGCACTCTCTGCTATTTTATTCTCTGCTGCAGCCATGATAAGTAGCAGAATCTTGAGATGCTTAAGTACTAAAGTGCAGGCATTTAACTCTGTGGGCATTTAAACGGGGACAATTTTCTCACTGGTGGTTAATTGTTCTAAATGTCTGTAAATTGAGAGCAGCTATTTTTGTTAAAGATATAGCCTAGTTCATACAGCATAACCTATAAGCTGTGCTTGGTAAGAGATTGGAATAGATGGTGGTTGCTTTGAGATTGATAAGCTGAGATCAGTCAGTTGCACAGAAGGGAAAGTGTGAGCTTTTTTGCTTGGGACGCTTGTAATTGGACTGAATGAGGCACTATGAAAAGGGAAGTGTTGAATTAGCCCCTGAGGGAGTTGAGTAATATGACCTCACAGGACTTTCCTTTTGTCATGTGCAACTAGCACAGTCTAAAGTAGTGGCATAATGAGTTACTCTGGCTGTTAGAGAACTGGGGGACCAGTGTCTCCAAAGTCATTAATCAACTGAACAGGCATTGTGAGCACTAGCAGGTCATGATTCCAACCTGCCTCAGCTGTGGTGTGGAGGCCGGCAGTTGTCTTTGCCAGTTCAATCCTGATCCTCTGCTGTGGCTCAGGATGACAGAGCTTAAAATCTAAATTCCCATAGTTTGTGGTCTGCATGTGTCTGTCTGTCCAGTGAAACTGAGATCTCAGTCGATTTTTTTTTCATATCCATTGGAGATAAAAAAATTATTTTGGTCATTGTAAGGATGCAACTGGATTGAAACCCGCAATTCTGTTACAAAATGCATGGAGAATGGTGTTCAGCTCCCAGGAGTAAGGGAGAAAGGAAAAACCAGACTCTTGTATAACTGGAAATAATGACTGGCAGACTTGTCTGATACAGCCCAGTAGTAATTTGGCTGTACAGATAGAACTGTTCTTGTGGTAAATCACAGTTTTAATGAATCACGTGTCCATCAAGGATCCTGCTTTTCAAAATGTCTGCAGGCATTAAAATGCAGGTGCCTCTGCATTTTGGTTGCCATCTATTCACAAGAATGCATGATATATAGTGCTCCGTTTAGCAAGTTTGTCCAGCCCTTTTAGAAGTGAAGGCTAAACTTGTTTTTCATTTCCCCCCTTATCCACTTCAAACATCATTAGTTTGAGTAGGCAGTAAATATGTCATCTTGCTTTGGCAACAATTAGGGGAAACCGAACTGCGAGCTTTGCCTATTAGCCCTAGATTAATTCATCCAAGTTGTTTTCATCAAATGCTGCAGATTACAGGGGTGGGAATCTGGGTCCAGCCTCATGGGAGCTGTCCAGTGATTAAAGCAAATCCGTGGTTACAGACTTGGCTGTCCACTAGCACAAAATGTGAATTTCATGGAACATGACGGTACCATGAGAACTTGCCAGACATATTTTTTAATTTGACATCTCCACGTACTTGTTCACTTCCCTCCACAGCTGCCCTATAAAGTTGGCTGTACCTGTCTGCTTTCTCCCAGTGGTAAGATACATCTGTGTGAGTACTCTGGGAGAGGCACCTGGCCTGTTAACTGTGGGGAATCTTCAGAAATGGACAAAGCTTTGGTCAAGTGTGCAGCATTTTAAGCCAAGCAGCATGAGTGTAATTTGGAGCTGTAGCAGCTGGGACATGACTGATGATTTCAGTCAAGAAATGACTGCCACACCAGGGTGTTGGTCAGTTGGTGACACTGTTGGTCAGAGATGATAACAGAGAACAGATTTTCTTGATTCTTTTTTTCCCCACAGGGAGAAAAAAAAAGATTACCTCCATCCACCACCCCCCTTTGTATGGAAACACTTGATAACAAGCCTGTGACTCCATGAGGTGTGGTGGTAATATGAGAAATTACTTGGACCACACACACACACCCTTCGCAAGAGTGTGTGGCCTACTTAGGCTCTCATGGCTGCAAAGACTGGAACTGCCTCAAACTTGCCATCAGCTCTCTTTTTTCTCTTCTCCACAGAGTAATGCAGCAGGCTAGTAGCAAAGTCTTGCAAATTTTTCTCTTTCTAGGCACGTGGAGCTGAACAGCTCTTTTTCACTTAGGGAGGTGGTATGTGCAAAATGGCAAATTGAGCTGTTGGTGATTTGAAGATCTGGACGGCTAAAGAAGAGGAAAAAGGGGATGGAGTCTTGCTCTGTTTCCTGAATCCAATCCAGTGTATTTCAGGAGTGGTCAAAAGTCAGTGCCCTTGGACTGTTTGGCTGGCCTCCATCCAGTTTCTACCAGTGCAACTGGCACCATCTGGTCCCCTGGTTACTGTTCTCCTTGGCAGGGCCGTGTTTTAGCTGGGCTGAGGGACACTCTGCTTCCCTTTTAACCATCAACAGCCTCCCAGGAGCGTGCTGCTAGTTGCTCAACTGGGCTTTTCTCCTTCTTTGGATACAGCATTTCTCTGTAGGGTGCCCGATAAGTCATTTTGTGTCAGTGAGACATTAAAGTCAGTGTCTAAATATCAGTGGGCCTGTATACATGACGTGCCATGTTTTCCTAGGAGCTGGATCTGAAAATCAGTCTGAATGTGTTCACTGTAGACAAGTGGATGTAGAAGGAAAGCCAAATATGGGAAGAGGGAAACTGTGTGTCATGGTTATATTAGTGAGGATGGTATTGATTGGGGGTGGTAAGGACAAAAACAAACCACAAAACTCCCAAACAAATAAAAACTATCGACATTTTGTCTGTAGCGCTTGTAACCAACACTTTGTCCCAGGTGTCTGGAATCCATTTGTTAAAAGGATAGAAAGGAGGACCCTGAGAACTACTGACCTATCAGGCTCACCTCTGTGCATAGGGAGATCACAAACATCGTCCTAGAAGCTGTGCTAAGGCACATGGATGACAGTGAGATGATTTGAGACAGCTGACAAAGTTTCACCAAGAGCAAGTCCTACCTGACCAACCCAGTGGCTTTCTGTGATGGAGTGACTCCATCAGTGGACAAGGAAAGGGCTTCAGATGTCATTTATCTGGACTTCTGTAAAGCCTTTGACATGGTCCCCACAATGTCTTTCTCTCTGAATTGGAGAGAGATAGTGGCTGGACTGTTAGATGGATAAGGAGTTGATTGGATAATCACATCCAGAGAGTACTGGTCAACTGCTCAGAGTCTAATAGACATCAGTGACAAGTGGTGTACCTCAGGGGTCCTTATTGGGACCAGTTCTATTTAGTACCTTCATTAATGACATAGACAAAGAGATTGAGTGCACCTTCATCTCATCAAGTTTGCAGATGACACACTTGAGGGGTGGGATGCCATCCAGCGGAACCTGGACAAGTTCAAGAAGTGGACCCATGGGAATTTGCAGTTTAACAAGACCATGTGCAAGGTGCTGCACCTGGGTCAGTGCAGCCTCTGGTATCAAGACAGCCTGGGGATGAATAGATGGAGAGCAGCCCTGGGGTACTGGTGGATGAGAGGCTGGACATGAGCCAGCCATGTGCACTCCCAGCCCAGTGAGTATTTTATCCTGGGCTGCATCAAACTGAGAGTGGCCAACAAGGCGAGGGAGGGGATTCTGCCCTTCTGCTCTGCTTTGGTGAGACCCCAGCTGGAGTGCTGCATCCAGCTCTGGGGTCCCCCGCACAGGAAGGACTCGGACCTGCTGGAGATAGTCCAGAGGAGGAACATCAACATGATCAGAAGACTGGAGCACCTTTCCTATGAGGAAAGGGCGAGAGAATTGGGATTGTTCATCATGGAGAAGAGAAGGTTTCAGGATGACGTAATGGCGGCCTTCCAATACCTGAAGGGAGCCTACAAGAAAGATGGAGAGATGCTATTTACAAGGATATGTAGTGACAGGACAAGGGGCAATGCTTTAAACTGACAGAGCGTAGGTTTGGATTAGGTATTAGGAAGAAATCTTTTACTGTGAGGGTGGTGAGACACTGGAACAGGTTGCCCAGAGAAGCTGTGGGTGTCCTATCCCTTGAAGTGTTCAAGGCCAGGTTGGATGGGGCTTTAGGCAACCTGGTCTAGTGGAAGGTGTCCTGTGGCAGGGGAGTTGGAACTTGACGATCTTTAAGGTCCCTTCCAACCCAAACCATTCTATGATTCTATGACAGCATCTGTCAGAATCCATCATCACCAGAAAGGCATTCTAAATTCCAGCAGCCCCCTTGACAGCTGAGCTGGTCTTGTGCAGTGGGGGTGGGTGAATAGTTCCGAGTTAGCTAGATTTCGGAATACTCGTTTTATATTCACTCGTAATTACTTGCTTTTGCAAGGGCAGTAAATGAATGTAGGAATGCTCCAGGGAGCTCTTTGTAAAAGAGCAAAGATAGAGGGTAGGAGCAGGTCTGTGAATCTGTGAACAGGCAGTCAGGGTCACCCAACATGAAAAGCAACAAATACTCTTTGTTCTTGTCTGTTGCCCTGGCCGGGGGTGCAAAGTTCTGCCATGCCTCATTTGAACTTGCTCTGTCCAGGTGCTCGCTGGCAGGTCTCCTCAGCCTTCAGGGAGCATCTACATGGTCCTGCTGCCTCAAATAGGAACATAGTTACAAGAGCCATGGAGAAGTAAACTCTCAACCAGCAACAATTCTGTCAACAGGAGGGGAAAAAACAAGCACGAAGTCTCTGGAGGCCCTTTGGGCCAACTTACGCTGATGTCAGGATGTGAAGGATGCCTGCCTATATTGGCCTGAGAGGTATCTTTGCACTGGTGCTGTGTGTGGAAGTGGAGAGCATGGATCTGAATCCTGGGCTGCTGTACTATGTACACTTAATGGGACACTCGTGCAACAGCTGTTGCTGCTGTGTTTAAAAATTTGTCATTCCAGCCCTGTGATACTATCTGATCCTAGAGATCCCTTTAATTTTGTTTTTATTAAGAGGGCTGCTTTGCATTTCTAGAGCTTTTCATTGTAAAGGTCAACAGCAGTGTAGTCTAAATGGTTCTTGAATCACAAACGAACCCTCAGCATGCTTCAAGTGCTCCTTCCATCCACCATGGCTGTCACAGCCCCACCTAACGCACAGTTGAAGGACTGAGTGCAGCAATTTATCCTATTAGGCTTTACTCATCAGCACATATTCTTTTCTTACATAAAGCTTTCTCATGCAGGATCTTGGACCATTTTCCTGCTATCCACCCCTCCAGAGAGACATGAGGGAAGCTCCACCATGGGAAACTGGATAAAAATTTGAGGAGTAGTTAGCAGAGAACAGTCCTGCTCTGAGGGAACAAGGACGGAGTCAGAGGTGATCTAACATATCTCTGAACTTTAGGACAGCAGCTGTGATGGCATTTCAAGTTGTGTAAACAATATCCATCTGTAGGTCTTGTGTAACTCTGCCTGAATACCTAGGACACATTATCTTAGCAAAAATCTTGGAGCAAGTAGTGAAACAGTGAAGGAGCAGGGATTGCAGCTGACATCATGTGTTTACACTAATGAAGTCAGGGGAAGACTCAAACCATCTGAGGGACCTTACTGAGCTAAACTGGCAGGCAGTGACAGCAAGCAAAAGCCACTTGTTGACAAGCTGTAGACAAAATGTGTATGAAGGAATAATTGTTTTGTTTTACATTGTTTTGAGTTCTGTACACAATGCAAGGCTCAGCACAACACCTGCAGTCACAGCAGTTAAGGTAGCTGGGACACTGATGGTTTTGCACTTCTCTCTGCCTCAGGATGTCTTGCTGCTGAGTCAGTTTATCCGTTCAGATGGAGGGATGCTGCCACGAAGGATCACAGGCCTCTGCTTGGAGGAGCACAAGAAGGTTGCTGTCTGTGTGCAGATGGCTCACCGTGCAGGTACATATCTCTGCCAGAGACAACCCCAGACTGTGGGGTATTGAACCCCTTGAGAGGGATCTCCTGCCCAATTAGTATAGCTCAGTGAGATGTCATTGTCCAGTCACCCAGCAAACTTGTTACAGTCCAAGTACTGGGACAGGGTGATGGAACAGAGACTACTTGTTCTGCTTTCTCTGTGTCCTGACTCCTGCCTTGACAGCAGACATTTATTCGTGTAGATGAGCCTAGTGTTGCAGAAAGATCTGGGAAGCAGCTCAGTCTCCAGTAACTAATGACTAAACACCTGCTTCTGAAATTACTTGATTTACGTAAGCTTGACCTATCCCATTAGTAACATGCAACTCTGCCATCTGCCATGTGATGACATTTTTACTTTTCCCTGGGAGTGGGACATAGGTTGATGCAGTCAAGAGTACTGTGCTGATCTTTATGCCTGGTACCTGAGTTGTATCCAAGTTAAATGGACTAAAAATTTTAATAGTCAGATTTTCCATCCTGGAGATGGAATCTGACTGGACACCAGTGCCCTGTGTCCTCTGTATAAGCCTCTGCGATGAGCCCAAGTGACTGTCTTTGGTGTGTATTTCCTCCCTATACCCATCACAACTTCCCAGCTTCTCTGGCTGGAGTGCAGGTTCAGCAGTGACTAAAGATAAAATACCCTTTCTACTGTACTTGAGCTTTTATTGTGCTGTCCCAGTAGTGACCTGGGTTGGCTGGCTTATGAGGCGTAATGTGACTTCTGAATGCAATAGAAGCAAAGAGACTGCAAAATATTTTCACATCTTTTTCTGTTTCAGGTTTGTTGCCAAACCACAGACCTCCACTTCCTGAAGGGCATATTCCCAAGAAACCCAAGCTGAACAGGTGAATAGTCTTGTCTTTTCACATTTCTCCTTTTCAGGAATAAATTGGAAGGGGAAAAGCAGTTCCTTACAACTGGGTGAGAAATACCTCAGGCAGCAGGGTTCATAAAGAGTACTCAGCATTTTGGAGAAGATCTGTCACGATATTCTCTTGGCAGTCTTTTAAGGACAAGTTATATCTCATATAAACCATTTATTCACACAAGATTAAAGCTGCCACACATGTTAGAGTCTGCCTGCCCTTCGTCAGCTTTGCTTTGCTCACCTCCTCATCACTAATAAGCAAGTAAGGCAGTCACAGGAGGATGCCACAGATGGAGTCACAGCATCACAGAATAGCTGAAGTTGGAAGAGGCCTCTGAAGATTGTCTAGTCCAAGCTCCCCGCTTAAGCAGAGTCACCTAGAGCAGCTTACTCAGAACTATGTCCAGCCAGATATTGAGTATATCCAAGGATAGACCTTCCTCAGTTTCTCCTGAGGGCAGCTTGTTCCAGAGAACCAGCCTCATACAAGACAGTGTTCTCTTACATTCAGACAGAATTTCTTTTTTCAATTTGTGTCCATTGCCTCTTTTCCTGTCACTGAGCATCAGAGACTGGGGAGAGCCTGCCCCTGTCTTCTTTACACCCTCCCTTCAGGCACTTATGAACATTGTAAGACCCCACTGAACCTTCTTTTCTCCAGTCTGAGCAGTCCCTTCTCTCTTAGCCTTTTTAGCCCCCAACAGCAGGAGGGTGCCCAGGCAGTGGTATCAGCAGTGAGGGGGGGGGCTGAACAGCCAGCAGGGGCCCATCACAGGCCTGTTACCCTCTGCGCCATCCCTGTTTCCTCCAGTCAGTGACTTGCCCTCTGCCTGCCCTTCCTATGCAGCAGAGTCTCTTTCCCCTCCCCAGCCTGAATGGCCCCTGGCCTTTGGTGGCCGAAGGGAAAGCCTGCAGCCGCCTCATGCTCTGTGCTGGGCACTTGGAGGTGCTAATCCCCTGTTTATAACCTCACACTCTGTTTCCATGGGAATGTCAGAGTGGTGTATGAACCTCGCATTAGCAAACCATGGGGTTACCAGAGGCCATGGGGCTGTCGCTGGGAGAGCTTAGACTGCAGGGCTGAGGATGGCTGGAGACTCC
Source organism: Orthonyx spaldingii (assembly GCA_013397795.1). Taxonomy (NCBI): domain Eukaryota; kingdom Metazoa; phylum Chordata; class Aves; order Passeriformes; family Orthonychidae; genus Orthonyx; species Orthonyx spaldingii. The sequence goes on from VZTJ01004967.1 coordinate 133,437, forward strand.
TGCATTTCAGGTCTGACTCTACAGTGGAGATTTGAGAGAGGCCCTCTGAAATGCTGGCGGGCTGCATAATGGGTATCAGTGAAGATCAAATTAGAGGACCCTACGTTTGATGCAGCCCTGTAGCCATCAGATACTTCAACTGTGATAACTTCTTCCTTGTGTTTTACAAGTCTTGGGGATTCTTTAGTATCTGTGTCTTATCTGGCAGCTGTGGGGTGGAGCACATTATCTTGTTAGCATTCACATTGTAACCCTGTGTAGCAGGTTGAGACTGGAAATGGTAAATGCAGGCTCTTGCTGGAATCACACCAGGACTCCAGATCTGATGCCCTGACTCTTACAAATTGTTCTATAGACTTCTAGGGAGAACAAAGAATGAATACCTCCAGATACATTCTACATGCAAGTAGGTGTGCTACACCTCTCAATTAATTAAATTGGAGATTATTACATTCGTAGCCCCTCCCTACACCACCCTTGTTTTTCTCTTCCCAGAGACGGAATGTAGCAGGCACAGTGGAAGCGATTTAGAAAAACAACAGAGCTGTTTGCTGAGGATACGGAGCAGCATTGAAGTAGGCAGACTTTGGGGTCTAGGTGAAGACAAGAGAATAGGATCAAGAAACGGGATTGAAAGTTTTGGTGGTGGGGCTGACACTAAACAAATGAGTCCCAAGAGCTAGAGTAAAGCACAGGAGTACTTCAGGAGTGCTCTCCTGGTCCCTCATGATACTGTCTTCTCAGCGTGGTGGAAGAGGAAAGCTCTGTGTGTTGGAGCCTTCCAAAATCTTGGCCATTTTGACTGTGCGAACCCCCACCTGTACTCCCCTTGTTGCTCTCGGGAGCAGTAGCTGGCATGGCGTAAGGCAGGAGTTACAAATTGCTTCCTTCCTCTAGCCTGAAGTGCACCCACATGCTGAATGACTGAAGTCATTCAGCCGGTGCTTGCTTTGGGAATGAAGCCAGAGCTCTTATCAGAGCTCTTATCCCACATAAATGACTTGTCCAAGCTTACCTTGTCTTTGCTTCTGTACTTGTTTCCAAAGCTTCCTGTAAGTCTGTAGTAACTTGGGAAGCACTCAACCTGTGGTGCTGCCAAATCAAGTGAGCTGACAGGGGAGAAAAGGGGCAGAATTGGGACTGGACTTTGGAGCGGAACAAGCTGCCTTGTTCAATGCCATCAGAACATGTCTGGGTCATCCTCTAAACGTGTCATACCAGGGCTACTCACCTGACTTAGCTTGTTCTTCATTGTGTTTATGTCTACTGGATTTTTAAGTGCCAGTTCAAGAAGGGATCAACAGCATCTAAAGAGAACCTATTATAGAAGGCAGTACATTGCACAGTTAAGTGATGTATTTTCCAAATCTTTGAGCTTCATCTCTTTTTGAGATTGCTGTATTGGCTGTTCTAGCCACCTTAACTACTCTGCTTAGGTAGGAGAGAGCAGTGCCTTTCTGCACTGCTGCTATAGCCCTGGGAATGTCAACAGGGAGAAATTGAGATGCCTCATAATATGCTTGGGCCCCTTGTTAAAGCTTTTCCAAGACAGAAACACAGGTAATGTAAGCAATCTGTTGTCTGTCTCTTTACTCTGAATGGAGAAAGTTTTCATTGTCGTAAAGGAAGGGCTTCTGAGAAGTCACTGTCTACTCCAGATGTTACCTCACACACTTCTGTGGGAATTCCTAGTGTCTGGGAACTGCCTGCCATCTTACACTGAGCTGAAGAATGTTTTGCTGATGGTAGAGCTCTTGACATCAGACTACAGCATCAGCTGCTAGAATGACAGGACCACTATGAAAGCCTGAGATAGCCTTAGGGACTGATACCACTCATACCACCTGAGACTAAAGGAGATTCATCATGGTAAGTGTAATGTGAAGTGGGAGTCAGAGCCCAGTGCCTCTGCCATGATACAGACCTGAGCATTGACTTACTGCATGTAAACTCAGAGCAGCAGCCCCTGCCTGGCTGAAGTCTGGCAGATTACTTCATTTGGATGAGAAATCCCTTTCATTTTTTTCCTGTCTGGTAAAGTTCTGGTTGGTGCTCCCTTTGGCCAGGCTTCTTCCAAGGCTGTATCAGTATTTTTGAGACCAGCTTCATTTGTTGCCAAAAGAGGGACAAATGAGCCTGACAAATTAAAAACTGATGTGTCCCTTAGGCAATGTACAGGCCAGCTGTACATGGGAGGAACTCTGGCTCCTGGGCAAAGGTGCTAAGGAAGTATATAAAGGACTGAGGAGCTGTATTAATATATACTTCTGAAAGCACTAAATCAAAGCTGCTCCTCAGCTATTTCTTTACCGCACTTGTGGCTGTCTTGGCCAGAATGTTTGGCCCATGTCACTGTCACCCTGATTAAAGTGAGCCTGCTTCAAATCCAAAGAGTCTGGCATGCACTGGCTAGCACCTAGCTGGGATTAAAAGGTATCATGTCACCATATGGAACTATCGGCAAACTGTCTTGTTTTAACAAGGGTCAGGGGTGCTGACATGCCATTGATTTAGTGTTGTGAAGTGTTGATTTATCATCCAGAACCCCTCTGCCTCTCAAGAAGGTGCTCTTCTGGTGCTTACTCAATGATGTTGTTCAAAAAGCAGAATTCCTGCTCTGTTTTCTAAACTGGTTTTACTATCTCAACTGTATGAACTTTGGACTTTCCCTTCTGCATGCCCCATATTTCTCTGCAAAGAGATAAGGATTTCCCTGCTTTACACTGGGTGATTTGGCAGCTGGCCTTCCTCTACCCACTCCATCTCCTTATCCTGTTTCCACTATTGGAATTCAAGAAGAGCAGAATGCTTTGAGAACATCTGACCTGCAGATCCTGCCTTGTACTTGGTTATACAACTGTCTAGCGTAGTATGAACATTCATCTGTGATGTAATGTAACACAGAGGAGGAGATTGGGAACTGCAGAAGAAGACATAACATGGAAGTGAAATGCCAAGCTTTGTGGTCCTGAGGGTGGTAGGAGATGTGTAAGAATACCTTGTGGTCAGAATTCAATTGGGGAGCGTTCCACATCTCCCACTTCTACCTCCTGCAGTTGGGACACTGTCCAGGTGAGACTTGCCATGATATTTCTCATTTCTTGGACTTCAGTTCTTTGCCTTTTTGCTTCCTGCCTGATTTGTTTTTGAGTGATAGCTCATGAATATTACCACTTAACTGCTTTACTAGCTATGGTTCTTTGGAAGAAAGGGCTATGGGAGTAACCCGCATCATCCACGAACTCTTGAGTCTCCTGTCCTCACTTTCTTATGTATCATTTGTCTGCAGAAGTTGGACATTGAAAATAAATGAAATTCACCCTGTCAGTGCAGAATTACTCCCTACAGTTCATTTTCCTCATATTTGGCCCAGTCTGGGGCTTTCACTCTTTCCAGGGGATCATTCCACAAGCAAATTTGTCTTGCAGCCAAGGATTGTTCCCTCATCCTCAGCCTGTATTCTCCTTTTCAAAACTTCCTGCTGTTATTTCTGAATTTGTTCATGCTTCAGCCTGGCATGTTCCAGTTAAGTTCTGCAGCAACAAAATATTTTCACTAGCCCATGAGGCTGAGGAAGTTCTAAGTGATTTCACCAGTATTGTGTAGGGTGGCAGACTGTTCCCACACTCCAGAGTCGTGTGTGCAGGCCACCACACACCAGAACCATTTGGGAAATAGTCAAGCTCAGCTGTAGGTCAAACTTCTTCCTTTCAGCAATGGAAACCTGAATAGCTCAGCAGTTTTCTTTTCAGCATGGAGGTTTTTGCATGGAAAATGTGGACTAACACTCTGTCCAGAACAGTGCCTGAATTCAAGCCAGCATCTAGATGCTCTCTTAATGTGAATAGAGTGCTCATGTTCTTCTGGCAAGTCCAAAGTATTGGTTAAAACACAACACTGTGAAGTCGTTCCCTTTCCAAAAGGATAGGCGATATCACAGGTTCCCTGACTCAGGGGTCTGTCAGCAAGATGTGCTGTAAGATTATGGAGTACTTGATTTTGAGTGCTCAGCTGCCACTCCATTTTCAGCTTCCTACTGGAAGAGCATAGCTTGGCACAGATAGTATCCAAGTCAATCCCTCCTCCATCGCCTGAACTGGAGGAGTTGCTCTGTGTTAAGAAAGAGGCAGGCTCCATACAAATTCCTCACGAATTACAAAGTTCTCAGGCTCTGTGGACACCTTCTCATCCCTGGGAGCATAATCTGGTTTCCCTACTATCAGCATTTCACTCCAGCAGCATGTGGTTCCTCTCATCTGAGTGGAAACTGTGTTGTGCATAGCATGTGTATTCAAAAGCAAAGAGCCAGAGCGGCTGCAGGTGAGCAAAGCCAAGAGGTGTCATGGGAAGGGATGTGGCAGGGAGGAGGCAGTCTCGCCAGCACTTTGATCGAGTGCTTCCTGCAGTCTGTAGCCCTCTGCCTTCTGCTCTTAATCCAAACAAAAGCCATATTGAAAAAATTCAGTGAGGGTTCAGAAGTTCAGACTTGAACTGTACCAACGTGGCCTTTGCTTGAGCTGTGTACAGGACTGTGGTTTTCACATTTCTCTTACCCTGCACATGGAAGCCTTGTGCCTACTCCTAGGTTTAAAGTGGCAGCCTCCAAGTGGGAAGGTCTGCCCACTGAATAAAATCCATGAAAATAGACTTCTGCATGCTACAGAGATTTTGGGCTATTACAATGACTGCAGGTGAACTAACCATAGTTGTTTCCATCCTGCTTCTATCTTGCCTTTTCCCATCAGGGAAATCCTGCCAGGGTTCCTATCACATTTTATCCAAACTACTCATTTGTGCACTTGGAGTCTGGGAATTCTTGTTCCTTCTCAGGGCCCTGCCGTACTCAAGGGGGCAAGCAGACTCTTGAGGTGAGTCACCAGTTGCCAAGACTGGCAGTTCTGTCCCCCTTTGCCTAGAGTGGGAGCTTTGCACCCTGGGGTAACAGGTTAGGAGACTGCGGAGCAGCCACAGTTGGCATCCACCTGAGCGTCTGTCTTGACAACCTTCAGCTGCTTGAGAAAATTCAGACAGTCTGCCAGTGTGTGTTTGTAGGTGATTATAAAAACTCCCCAAGACAAACTTTACTGGATACAATGAAAATTTGGGAGACTTGGCTAGAAAAGGGTGTACACTACCCTACATGGATGACAGAGTTTGCAGAAAAGTCCTGTGTGCTGGGCTTCGAAGCTCTCCTACGTGAGTTTTGTAGATTGTTGTTATTCACAGAAAAAAACCCCAAATCTGTGAATCAGTAGGAAATGGAGTTAGTCAAAGAGGAGAAGGAACTTTGTAGACTGACTGCTCCCAGGCATCAGGCTTTTGCACTGCTGAATCAAGGTTAAAAAAAAAAAAAAAAAAGGAGGCAGCAAACAAAATAGGACAAGTTTGAGTTTGGGACAAAGCAAGTATTAAAAGCCCTAAAAGCAAATGTGCTCCAGGAAGGGAAAGCGTCCAAATGTCTGTTTCAGCTAACAATGAAAAGCCCCAGCCTGCAGTCCCCAAAGGAAGCCAAAAGCCTGGACCAGAGGGCTGGATTAGACCTGCTCAAAAGAGAAATAACAAAAGCTTTAAAATCAGGCCATTACTAAATCCTCCTTCCTATGCAGAATTGGGGTGTGCACTTCCAGCCCCCACACAGAAACAGAGGGATTTCTTAAAAAGCCACTGTCTGTCTAAACCTGCATACAGCATTGATGTGTATCTCACATTCACACATTCACTTCTCTCCCAGTGAGATCATTTATTATCACAGGAGCACTTTCCCGTAATCGTGTGGACACGTGACCAGAATTGCACTTGGCACATTGATTCATTAAAACAATTTGGGATTTTTTTTTCCTCCTTTGCTGTAAGTGTAGTCTTGCAATACCAAAATTTGTGCTATGGCACTCCCATTGCAGCAAGGGGAATATGAAAAGGAGGACCTAGCCCATGTGCCCATGTAATACCCCTACAGCTTCTCCCAAAGGAGCTGCCTTGCCATGGTTCTTTGCCAGATTTCAGACTGGGGACCTGCTTTTGGTCTCTCTGAACTCCCCCTGCATGTGAAATTAGAGACAGGAAAGTCTCTCCTACTTCCTGTCCCAATGCTGTTATGTAAGGGATTCCACTAATGCACTAGCATAGCATTACAGGTCAGAAGGGATGAGTTTAATGCACGGATAGGAGAACAAGTGGCTGGATCTTGCTCTGTGTTGTCACCCAGACCCCTCCTGCTGTTGCTTCTAGGTGTTTTAACTGTCATAAACTCCTCAAAGCAAAAGCAAAGCATTTTGAAAATGGGTTGATTTCAGAGGCAGAAAGCTCCACATGTGATTAATTTTTCAGTTTGTGCTGTTAGGGAGTACTGAGGAAGAAAAGTCCTAAATGGGCTGCTGTTATGCAGTCTGTAGCTGCCTGGCATAGCAAGCTTTCTTTGTAGTTCTCAGGAATGTGCCAAATGCCTTCAAACACATGTATTACATGGTCTCTGTCCAAAGTTCTTAATATCTCAAATTTGCACGATGCAAATAAAAGGTAACAAAGCTTTTTGTGGGGAGGATGACTGATTGAGGTTACATTAAGACCATGGGATTACTCAACAGAGGCATGCAAACATTGCTGGACAAAGTTTATCAGTCTGTTCCAAATTCTAATTTGTTGGAGCATTGTTTGTGCAGATTATGCTAAGGTTTTACTTTGGATCTTTATTGTCTGAAAAGACTCCTCTTTCTCTGAGGACCTCTATTCCCCTCTCTACTAGTAGCAAAAGATTTAAAGCCTAACAAAACTCCAGGCCACCCAGCCACAGGGTAAGATTTCCAGTAACTGATTCTGGAGCTGAAATCCCCTGCCTGTTTGCAAAGCCAAGTCTAAAACTTCAAATGGTAAAAAGCAGAGGATATTCGCCAGACACTGCTCTTCACAGAGATTTGTAGTTGTGATGATAATTCCAGTTTAATACCTCTTACACTGTAGGTGCTGACTTCCTGCACAAGCAAGTTGCAGTAGTATTGTACAGAGAACACTAGAGAAATTTGGACATACAAAAATACAAGACTAGGCCAGAAACCCATTCCATGCAGAAGTAATAACTAATTATCCCCCCAAAGGAAATTAATTCGTTTTTAGAAGCTTTGTCACAGAATTTAGCCTTTGTAATTAGTTTACCTTATTGAGACCAGCTGTTGAAATAACACTTCCCCTAGAGGCTGGATGCATTCAGTCTTGGACTTAGTTGCAATGATGGGATTTGCCACTCCAGTTTAGCTGCAGGTGGACAACTTGCCAGCAGCCTGGAGACTACAGCTGATTTGTTTTGTGAAACTGGAAGTCAAGCAGGTGCCAGTGGGTTCAGTACAGAGATGAGCTTAGAAATTCCAAAACAAACAAAAACTCCTTTCCAGTGAGCCCTTCTGAATTGGGGGAGCTCTGCTCATTGTTATTCCTTTTGTAAAGAGGCATGTTAGGGAGGCAGAAGCTATAGTGCCTTGCTTCTGCCTCAGTTGGAACATTTTCTCAGTGATCAGTCTCAAACTGAAATGTGTTTGTGTTGTTTTGACAGGTACCTGACCCGCTGGCCTGTCAGATCTGCAAAGCCCATTTGGAAGAGGGGCCCTAAATGGTGCAAAAAACCCTTTCCAGTCGGACACCCTTTGCTGAAGGATAATGTCAAATATACACAAAAGCCTCTCTGTTTAAACCACTAGTGGCCAGAACTGGCATAGTCTGTAAGCACGTTTTCCACTGTTCTGCTGGAGATTTTTTCAAGTTTGTCAATATGTCCAATTTTCTTATTCCAAAATTGTCCATAGTACTCTATATTGTGTCCAGCTGTGATCTCTTCCTCTAGGAGAATACAAGAACCATCAAAGGAAAGTTCAGTGTGCAGGATGAGGCAAAGACTTCTGCCTCAAAGCCAGAAAGGATCTGAAGGCTTTTGTTTCTTTATGTTCCCCAAATGGGTCTGGAAAAGGATATTTCCTTCTTTTCCCAGCAGTGAGTGGTGTTTCCCCATTAACGTGTGTTTCAACTCAGATTTGCCTCGTTTGGGCTTTTGTACATGTGACACGGAAGAAAAATTTCTCTGCAGCACTGTATTTTCTTGGCAGTAACAGAAATGTTAATGACTACTGAAATTATTTTTTATATTATCATCTGTACTATCCAGAAGTTGCAGCAGAATACCTGTGGCAGTGGGAAACAGGTGTGTGTCTTACATGTCCCCTTAAGAATTCCTGGCTTGTGCTTCACTCCTGAATCTGGCAAATACACAATGTTGACATCTTTGATGACCTGGCCTGCTTTTTTTTTCCCTGGCAAATAAATTTTTCATAAATCTTCCATGTCAGTGATAGGGCTGCTTCCTGGGATAGTTTGGAGCTGATTATCCATCCTGTTACTAAAAAGTGAGACCATTTCTCTCCCTCTGTACACATATGGATCTTCCACCTACTGATCACTGCTAATTATGGGCCTGGTATGAAAAGTTCATTAAATTTATTGTGGCCATTATTGTTTTGGCTCCATTTCTTTGGTATTTATCTGGGGGTTACAAACCAATACAGAAATTTTTATGTACTGCTATGCGATGTAACCTTGTATTGCTTTTATCAGAATCATCTGCTAATACCTATCAGCATGGACAGGAACAAAAGGTAAGGATAAACCTGGATTATCCAGGAAATCAAATTAGATTTAAGTGCTTCTTTTTAGCCTTATTTTCTGAAATGAAAGCCCTAGATTCAGCCCGTTGAGCTGGCCAAGATCTTTTGCTTTGGGAAACAGAGCCAAGACTTCATTAACTATACTGAGATAAAATCTCTGGCTGACTGTCTATTTTGTAAAGCTTTGAAAGCTACAGCCCTTCAGAAAGGAAAATATTTTTCTTTATTCTCATACATACAGAAGTTACTACATCTTCTAGCCCAGGTAGTTCTGCTCAGTGAGCTTTGCTAATGGAAAAGTCACTGGATTAAACCATTGTCTAGAGATGAACCTAAATAAGCACATTTTTCAAGACCAGGTGATGCCCACAGCTATTTTTTTCCTACAGTTTAGTGATATGAGCTGGAAAGACCCCTCTAATTTTGGTGCAATCTAACATCTGAAAAGCAAAATACTCTCTTCAATGTGCCTTTCTAGAGTTCAGGGTTTAGTCCAGGTCTCTTACAGTATACATCAGCTTTCTACTCTGACTCCAACTCTGTTTTTGTCATTCATGGGTGACAGCAGGTATTCATTCATGTCTCCAAATTAGTTCTTGTGTAAGCAAGGTGCTTTTGTAATCAGACAGATGGCCTAGGTTTGATTTCTGACCTAGAACTTGCCTGTCAGGGAAGAAAATGCCATTTGTTACTATCTAAGGGATGTGCGGTGACACATTACAGGGAGAGCTTCGTGCTAATAATGCCGAGGTTGTGTTCAATCCCCATATGGGCCATTAACTTAAGAGCTGGACTGGATGAGCCTCACGGGTCCCTTCCAACTCAGAATATTCTGTGATTCTCTGAAATCAGTCTGGAGTGGAGGGAGGATTACATACAATGAAGTCCTAGGAAAAGAATCAGGGCCAGAGTCTAGGCACGAAAGAATCCTGCTCAAAGTGCAGAGGTTTCACATCTTTATTAGAACAAGCAGTAAACAAAAATCTCCTAAGTATAAAATCTAAATCTTTTCTAGTTCTTGAGTCCTTGTCCCAGACAGAAGAGTCACAGCATGAAGGGCAGATCGAGGTTCCTCTCACCAGTGCCAAAGTAGACGTAGCCGAATTGCTTGGTCATTGGGACATGGTAGAATGTCAGTCCCAGCCACAGCAGGCTCCGCAGCACCACCACAGTGCCTCCCTTCTCCAGCTGGATACTCCAGGAGCCTGTGCGAGAAGATGTGCAAGTGAATCACTGGAAAAGAGAAAGAGGCAGTGTTCCTGCAGCAGGTTGTCCTAAGCTGAAAGGAGGTTCTGCCTGACCAGTTAACAGTGCACAAGGGTGCACTGGGGTTTGTGACACCCGAGAAGAGGGAAGTCGGAGAGAACATAAACCTCGATGCCCTGTTTTCCTTTTGTCAGTTCAGCACTGCAGGCTGCCCTCGTTTCCAGATGACTGTGTCTGGGTTCACATAGTAGCATATTCCCATGGCTATGGTGGTAATGTCATATGCGTCACAGGAAGGGACCCTCAAGCTCCAGACTTGTATAGTCGATCCCCAGGAGAGGCTGCAGCTATTCTTGGCTGCTTCTGAGTGGGCAGCAGTTACTCCAACAAGCTCTGCCACCTACTTGGTGTAGCTAATAGCTATAGAGAGCCAAGATGAGCTATAGCAATCTTGCATAGGTATGAAATCTGTCCTTAAAATAAACTTCTAGCACTAGTAGAGGGAAAAGGAAGAAGGTGCTTTCCTCCTTCAGGGAAGACTGGTTTCTCTGAGGCAGCAACTGGAAAAGAGATGAGAAAATGAAAAGTAGGGTATTTCCTATCACTGAGAAATTTATGGAAAAGGTTAATTCTCTTCAGTCGTTCTTGGCTCCACTGTTGAAGAGGGATGTGCGTGGTAGGGGCAAAGGGATTAGTTTCCACATTAATTTTGCTTTGGCTCCACAGAAGAGGTTCAGAGTCAGTGTGAAAATGCAGTTTCTTCTGGATGCAAAGAGCTCAGAGCCACTGAGTATTTATTTTGCATCTGACATGACAGCTTGGGAACTGTGCCAGAGGGAGGGGGCTGAAGCATCAGCTTGGATTCAATGCTGGAGGGCAAGGAGCTGCCAGGAGAAGAAAATACCAGCTTCAGCACCAAATCAGTAATACCTAGAGGCTACAATGCAGGGAAGAAGGTTCCTGCTGAATCTCCGTCTAAACAAAAAGGAGTAGGCCCAAATTAAAAAAAAAATAGTGGTTGGAACTGTCAGGCTACCACTGGCCTAGAGTCAAGCAGTCAACCTATCTGCACCCAAAGCCAAAATCTGCCAATTCCAGAGTAAGCAGAAAGTGCATAATGTGCTGGGCCATTTAGGCAATATTCATCTCTGTAGATAATTTTAGGCTCATTAATTGTAGGCTCATCAATTTATGCTATGATTCATGCTTACTCATGCCACGGTTAGCCTGGGGAAGGGCTTCTGTGATTGCTGTCAGCTGCCTGTCCTCCCCCTCCCACTCACTTGTGACTCTTGGCCAATCTTAGTCACATCCAACAAAGGGCTGAAGAGCTTTAACACCGCAGGTTCCTACAGCAGGTCTCCCTGGGATGTGGCCCAAGGGTTCACTGCAGCTCCTGGAGCTTTGTTTGGTCTGCCAGCAGCTGCAAGGAAGCACAGGCTGTTAGGCCTGCCTGGCAGCCACGAGGCAGCAGCTAGCTGGGCAATCCACGTTTGTGCAGCTTTGGGCTCTTGTGTGGTCCCTAGCAGTACGTGTTGTCTCCTGTGCAGTTCATGGCAAACTACAGTAGCTGAGGGAAGGAGGGAAATTGAGGGGAAGCGTTTATGTGGTGGCTGCAGAATCAGAAAGGAACAATACAATTCAAAACCTTGTAAAACCAGGTGTCTCGAGTTGTGCTGCTCACCTGTTACCCAGCTCTTCACTTTGTATTTCTGTACTTCTCAAAAGTTTCTTGGACACCATTGTTTCTGTTTGTTATACTATAATACACAAGTCCTGTGTCATCTCTGATGTGTTACCTTGCAAAGTACCCTCTTCAGTCATGTGCAAACATGGAACTCGGTGAACAGCAAGAATACCTACCTCCTTTCTAACAGAGTGACTCAAGCTGCTGCATAGAAGTACAAAACAGACATTCACAGCCTTTTGACTCAGGAGATTTCTGCTTTGGAGAACTTACTTCTGACTCACTCTCCTCCACGGTTCCACTAAAGACAAACAACTGGGGTTGCAGTAAAGCAGAGCACTACTTAATATGGGATAGTCAATACAAGTGTGTGCCATCTTTTCACCTTCCTTACACTGTGACATTCTTTACACAAGTCCTAGGTACAACATGAGCTAATATCTTCACAAGCAGTGGTTTCACATACAAGGCAACACCAGTCTCCCATCCAGTCTCTCCAGTGCCACTCATATGGATACAAACTGGACTGGATCTTTTTCATACCTGGAGTAAAAACAACTATTATGGTTCAGCCACTGGGATCACAAATCCTGACTGAGGGGGTCTCTATAAAATCTGTGTGTTCTTAAGAAATTTCACCACTTGGATAGCATGGAAACCCAGACAAGGAACGCTTCACTACAAGGCAGATCATCCAGTGATTGAAGCACTACAGCCGTTTGCTGTCAAAGGACAAGCTTTCAGTTTATTGAACTTTGTCTCTACAAGTTTTCAGCATTTGCTAGTGGCAGTACTAGCATGACCATGCATAGGAGTGTTGAGCAACTAGGAGCAAGCAAATAGGTCTGAATGCAGTAGTGACAAATAACTTGAACTCAATTTCTCCTTTGAACGACTGCTCCCAGCGCATGGTTCTTCAGCTTGAATTTGCAGAAATTATCTACAAGTCTTTCCCTCCAAATATTGGTGGTACTTGCTGCAGCTTTACACATTGGTTTGTGGGGAAGGGGACAACAACATGCTGTAAACTCTTTGAAAAGCTTCTCTGACAAAAAGAATGCAATGAGGAACTCATTGTCTTTGATTTAGGACCAGTCCTCTGAGAAGCAAGTCTGTCAAGACTAGGACTATGCCTTGCCTTGCTGGGTGGTGAAAACCTTTAGGGATTATCTCATTTGTTAATGCCTCCCAACATGCTGGAAGCATCTAACAACTTTGGTACATGTGATAGCTTGTTTATATATGTTCACCTACACAGATGAACTCTCTGCCCCAAACTGCTTACACAGAACAAAAAGAAATGCCTGGAGCATGACAAGTGGGAAAGGTAAGAGAGAAAACAGGGATTTTAATGTTCTTAGGAACGATATCTGGATTCAGACATCTTTTTGTTGGATAAATTCATAGACGAGGTAGAGTAAAACAAGTTCAACATAATAAAATCCCCATATCTGTGCTCTGGGGCAATAGAGTACATGAATCCATGATCTCGCCAGAACATTTATCCAGTGATACACAGGCTTATTAATCTCAGCAGAGTATTCATCAGTAGTTAACTCTGCTGATCAAAGGAACTTCCCATGCACCTTCACACTTAGCAGAAATGTAGATATAACTGAAGACAGCTCCATTCACTTTCATGCTACATCTCTGAAGGTTGTCATGTGCAGCTTCTGCATTTCCCTATCGTCTGTCCAAGCTGCAAACTCTCAAAGGGCTCAAATTTGTCATTTCATAAATGTGAGACCTTTGGAGAATATGAACTGTTATTATTATACTTTCCAGCTCTTCTCTGGCCCTTCATTCTGCATGTAGTTCTACACAAATATGGATGGTAAAGTTTTGCTGATGCTGCATAAGCCTTCCTGTGAAATAAGGGCCTGAACAAAAACAAGCAGGTTACGTAAGGGCAATCCCATCTGGACTGGCACAACATAGGTTGAGAACAGGAAAAAATTACAAGAAGCTGTCTGGGACTGTAATGTCATTTTCACTGGCATCCTGTTTTCAGCCAGAATGATGATTAATCCTAGAGTTGCTCTTTATTCTGCAGAGCCAAAGAGTAACAGCAGTGCCACCTTCCACCTTCTACTAACTGGATCACTAGAGACATTTTTCTAACCTAATCATCAAAAGTGATTTTCCAGACTGGACTTTTGCAACACACAAAACCCATTCAGAAACTGTATTTGATACACAATGCTAGTGTATCTTCCAAGAAGAGATTACATTAAAGTCCTGGAACCTATCTGGGTTCCTTGGACCTTTTCATTAGGGAAAAAAATTAGAACCCATAATCTCAGTACTTTTTTTTTCCCCCATACCTCACCACATCAGCAGTATTTGAGGAAATGGTGCATGAAACAAAATTTGAACTAATGAGACATAGAGAAAGATATTCTCTTGGAAAGATACTGGTCACTTGTATTCTCTTTCATCACAGCTCAAATCTCACAGTATTCAAAGAACATGCTTTTTCAGACCCACCTTTCTTGTAGGAGTTTGAAATACTGATGTCATAAATCACTCTAGAAGTAATTTAAACAGTAACTAATGAACAGTATGCAATAATAGCTTAAAAGGAAGATGCCACCTTTTCTTCCTCAAGAGAAAGTCTTAGAAATGCATTTAATAATGCAATATAAAAAGGAATGAGAACTATGAAAATTAAATGCTACTTCCATCTTTTATTTCTTTTTCTCTCTTTTGTTTTTTCAACTTCTGTGCTATTACGGATGGTTCTTGGGGTAAAACCATTGCATAGATTGCTGCAGGTCTGTATTACTGTAAAAATGCAGAAGCAGGCTTCTGGGTCCAAATCCTTTCCATCACTGGCTGAGAATATTCCATGGCAGTCCCTGTGTCAGACAATATGTCTCTTACTGAGAGACTGGGAAGCTCAAAGCATCAGTCTATAAGGTACACCAAGATTCCTAGATAAAAGTGGTCAAGAAAAAAAGATTTTAAAATATTATTTGCATTGGCAGAAATACAACTAGAACTAGGAGATAGCAAGTAAAGGTTGGATTTCCTAGAGTAAAATACTGATTTTAACTTGCATCTCTGCGTGTGCTGTCTCTAAATCAGGCAGCAAAGTTAACTTCACTCATCATGTAAAGCTTGCTGAGGTGCAGAGAACTGGTCATTGCTCTCACACTAGAGATTCCTACCAGTAACACCACTCTGGTGAGGTTCCCAAAGTTCAAAATACATTTTTTAAAAGAGCAAGTTAATATTTAAGCTGCACTCAGCAAACTTAAGAAAGCCAAGCACTGTCTGTGCTGAAACTATTGCCTGTTGCTGCTCCAGAAGGGAAGGGAGGGAGCTGCTGTGTGGGAGGAAAGAGCATGGGAAAAGCATCCGCTGGATGAAGATCTGGAGCTTCCTATTCCCTCTTTGGATCAGGCTGCAGCCTCCACCCCTCCAAACACAGGCAGGAATTCTGAGGAGTTCCTTACATCTTTCCCAAACAAGAAAGTGCTTTGATGATCCTGATGCTCACCCAGTGTTAAACCACTGCCTTTTTTATGGCCCTTCAACAGCTGCCAGAACACCAGGGCTGAATTTCAAAAGTCAACCTCCTTCTCAGCTTCTTCTTCCTTTCCAGTCGCCAATAGAAATCCCTGTCTCATCCCCCATGTCTGCCTCAGCTATGGGCTGAATCTTGTAATCCACAGAAGGAACAGGGTGCGTGAGACATGAGCTTTTAAACAAAACCCTTTTAAGAGGACTGTTTGCAGAACTTTCCTGCCATAACTGGTCCACTTTCAGCATGACCTCTCATAACACTGCTGCTTTGGAGGTGATTCAGCAATGCCTCGTTTCAGTGCAAGCTTGAGAAGAAACAGCTTTAAGAGCTACACAGCCTGATAGAGAGGCTTTGCATCGCAAAAGCTCACAGAGGGTCATAAAAGTGACATTATCAATTCCTCTTCAAAGGAGGAAATGTCGCAAGGGAAAAGCAGCTACAGCGTGGCTGCAGTTACCATTAACACAACATGCTGCCACAAGAGCAGGTTACAACATCTATTGCTGCAGTTAGTCCTCAGTGAGAGTCAAGCATGGAGTTACAGGACAAATATTAACACCCAGAGAGGGGCAACATAACCATTTCCCTCTGCAAAAGCAGCCCTGCTTGGCTGCGTGACCCCAAGCACTTAGAGCTGACAAAGCCTCACTACACCCGTGGGATTTAGCTTCCATTTCCCTCCAACAGAAAATCCTACGCGGAAGAGCTTCCTACTTCTAATTTGCTGTCTGTAGGGAACAAAGACAAATCACAAACCAGAGCAGCTGTAAGGAAAGGTCACCGTGCTTTGGCTCTCAATAAATTGTGCCACACGGACATTTCACACACAGCCTACCAGCCATAAGGACACGTCCAAACACTCCTATGTGGGGCCCAAACTCCTTCGTGCCACTTACTGGCTGCAAACTAAATCTCTTTCATTTGCTTGACACACCACCTGCACCCCATATGTTAACACTGCTGTCAATATTTCCAATTCCCCATATAACTATTTAATAATAATTAAATAAAAACACAGACTGGTTGCAGGTTCAGTACTATTTTTAAAAGCCTCCAGAGCCAGGAAAGCACAGCTTACAGTCAGATGCTGCCAAGCGGCTCTTGCATGGTCCTAATGCCTGCCATGTCCTTGGTACACAAATACCACCATGCCCAAACCCCAAAGTAAAATGATCCTACTTTAGAGGCTTTCCCTCTCCATTATCCTCTCCCACTGGGGATGCCTCTGCACTAAAAATTACTTCAACAGGCCCAGGTCTTCCATTTACACATGAAGAACCTGTTTCCTGCTGACAAGGAACACTCAGGGATTGCAGTGCTGTCCCAGATACACAGTATTCAGGTACCTCCAAGTAAAAATTAAATTCAGGCCATACCCAGACATCCGAAAACAGTGCTGCTTAATCCAATTGAAGCAGCCTCTGCCCTCAAACCCTTATCCCCACCCTCACCACTCTTCCATCATAGAGACCACAAAAGTGTTTATTTACTGCTCAGTGAGTCAGGTTGGGAAAACGATCTGGCTGAAAAATATACTAGACAGAAATAACATTATTTTTCCAGCTGGAATCTAACTGCACAGTCGGCAATGCCAACACAAAAGAAGGGACAATACAAAGATATAAATGATCAGCAGAGGATGGGAAGGACTGAATAAGCTAGCACTGAAGTAATACACATCAAATTACAGCCTCCCTTATAGCCCTGTTAGTTTGCCCTTTAGTCCTAAATCCACCTGATAAAACAAAACAAAACAAAACAAGATTCTAATTAAGAAAAAGATACAGACTGCACAGAAAGCATTAGAATAAAGACTTGGAATGGAGCTGTGCAGTAGAGGAAACAGCAAGACCATACGCAATCAAAACTTACAAAGAGTAGGAAAAACTGACTAAAATCCATGTTATTTGTATTCTGACAACTACAGTATAGATCATTGAATCTTGGGTTTTCTGTAGGAAATTTAGAAATCTCTCAGAGTGGCAAATCACCTCCTTCCAAAGCACAAGTTTATGCTGGATCTCATCACACTCCATATTTCTTGTTCAGCTGGTCGCTGTGGAAACGTTTTTGGAGCGTGCCAGGAGTCACGTAGCATCTACCTGGGGAGCCCCTGCATTAATCCGTCACCTTCGTGGGTTTCTCTGAGCCCATTGGTTGGTAGGAAGAAAAAGGAGTCTCTCGCCCCTCCCTGCTCTGAATGAAAGACGCTTCCTCTAAATCTTGCTACAGGATTTCAGGCTCAATTCAGCTTCTTTGGGGCTTTTGTCACCAAACAAATGTGATGTCTTTGAAAGAAAGATTAACAGTTTGATGAAAGGATGCAATGGGCAGCTTTGTTCTAGCCTGCTTCCCCTAGAGCTTTTGGTCACTGTCACTTTCTTACCCACGGGAGAATATCTGTCTGACTCTCAGAGGAGATTATGGCCACCTTGTAAGATTTTTCCTCTCCTGGTAACAAAGCACTGGCCACTTTGAGGAGGTGATAATGATGAACGGGGGCTGGATTAGGGGCAAAGAACCTCACATTGATCTCTGAATTCTGAGAAAACACAAAGGAGTCGATGTTGGGATTCAAAACCCACCAAATGCTTAGAGCACATCCAATTCGCTCTCCTGCAGGAGGGGCAAGGCCACAAGCCCTGTCAGTCCCTCAGTTGTACTTTTTACCTCATCACCAAATTAGCAAGGCTAGTTAAAAGGGCCTGGGATGAGGAACAGATGGCACGGATTATAAACTGTTGATTTTTTTTACTAAACTACATACGAATTCTGGACCAAATTACCCGAAGAGTTTACCAGTTTCTGAGAATACTGTCACACTGAGCATATCCACACCGCACAGTGCAGTGTTGATAGTCAAGCTAATTCTGAACACTAAAGACGGCTAAGCATCTTTTAATGCCTGTGACAGCCTAGCTATTTCTGCTCAGCATAACTGCTGTACAAATATACCCGAAGATGAACTGTCCCTTGTCCTTTTCCCCTTACACACTGCCGCACACCCCTTCAGCATGCAGAATTTCAATTCATATGATATTTGTGTACAGTAAAACAAGATAATGCCATTTGGCTTCCTCCTTGGAAAAGCTCTCTGGCCAAAGTGGCAGCAAACAGCAAAGCAAAGCTATATGCAGGGCTGGCACCAATGCCAACAACTGCACAGGCAGGAGCTGCCACTCCTTGGAGCCCCTTCAGAAATAGATCACTCCTAGCAAAAGCTGACCTCATTGTGACTTCAGTGACACACAGGTTGTCCTAGGATTTGCTTCACAAGTAATTTTTCATCATTCCCTAGAGAAAAAGTTAAGCCAAGGCTGACTGATGTGGTGATAAACCTGCAGCTTCTCGTTCTATAAGGCTTTATCAGCATTTTACATCATTTTAGCAAGATGTTCATCTCCTTTTTAGCTCCAAGGAACCAGGAGCTGAGACAGGGTAGGTCATGATTTCTTTCACTGAGGAGAAAAAAAAACCTTTAAATACAATCCCTGGAAAGTAGCTACGAAGACTCTGTTTCTGCCCTCATTCTTTCCCTACAGCAGTCAGGAGGGCGAAGGACTCCACCACAGCTCTCAGCTGATGGGCAGCCCTATTCCAGTATAAACTCATCCAAGGTCTGGCTAAACAAGACCCTGAGGTGATATAGACCTAGGACCCAAAACCAGTGAATTCACTGATTTATTACCCATAGACACAAAGCCCAAGGAAAACAAGCTCCTTTCCAGTAATTAAAGCAGACCATGATCAGCCAGTCAAAAGCTCTAATACTAGCTGGCCCGGGAGTCCTCCTGCTGTGCTGCCACGTGAGAGGTTCCAGTCTGATCTTGAACTCCTGAGCTGGCAGCACCCCAGCTTGTAGGAGGAACAGCATCTTGTCTTGCTCCCAGGCAACTTTCTTGGGTCACTGCAGGAATGGCCTTAACAGCCCTACACATCACTAGCAAAAATTAAGAGTGACCCTACTTTTGAAGAATGTAGGGGACATGCTTATATATTGTCTACGTCTATTTGCATGCATGTGATCTCTAAGGATGCTGAGAAAACTATTGAAAAGCCTAGATACCATTACAGAAATTGCCTAAGCTTGAAAGGGAGAGCGTATCTTCTCTATACCTACAGTTCAGGAGGCCAGTATGCCACACACAGTCTGGAAACTCAGGCCATACCTTTTCCTCGATTTGATGCTGCTCTTGGTGATTTTCTTTCTTATTTTACTTTTCCGTGGTTTCCTTTTCTGTGCTCGGCACTGACAATGCTGGCACTATAGTGCACCCTGCTGGAAGGCAGCAGCTAGTCATCCTGGAATTATTTCTAGGGATGGCCGACTTCAGTTCGAACAGAGAAATTCAGGTACCAATGCTTTAACTAATAACCCACTGAGCCAGCTACTAGATTCGATTTTCTGATCAGAAATGCTACTGTTCTGATGCACACTCCTCTGGTTTTCTCATTCTCTAACACTGTATTCTAAAGCTTGTTTGTCAAAACTACTTGTATTAATGTCAGGTAACTCCATGGGATTCTATAGCCCAGTTTCACATATTCACTAAGCTTAAGGATCACATCTCCCAACGACGAATGAGGATAGCTGTGAGCCATGCTAGGTATTTCAGTCTGCATTTTGGCTACCTCTTTTTATCTTTGCGAACATGAAGTACTGCCCTCTCATTTATTATAAGTCTTTTAGTTTGGATTTCAGTGAGACAGCTTGAAAAGCCTTGTCCCCGTGTGGCTCTTGGCAGGCTAAGGAGTAAAGTGCTCTTGCTCTCGGCGTTCACAGAGCCGGGGAGGTGCTGCTTATTGTTAAGCAATGAAAGGGGAGGGCTCAGGTCACATCTGTGAAATGTTAGTGGAGAAGGGAGGCTGGGTGAAAGTAGGTGGCCAGCACAGCATAGCACTTTGCTGGATTTTGCAAGGCCACTAGGGAGATAGGCAGCCATTTGTCTTAGAGCCCTGATAAAGGGCCCTTGCCTCTGGTGGCTGGCTGGGGGCTGTAAATACCTCTGCAGACACAGACTCTTCAAATGGCTGGAGACCGAGGCTGATAGGGGATTAATCGCCTTGAAGGGAGGGGCGAGGGGGATCGAAAGCAAGTTAATTAGCGGTTTTAATGTATGGAGATAAAGCAGGGTCGTGCCTCCTGGCCTTCTTCCTTCCTGCACCCTGACTTTTGGGACAGCCATGATGGGGCTACCAAAATGGCCCTTGAGAGCAGCCACGGAAACTATCTCCCACTTAGAAATTCAACCCCTCCATCTTCAAGAACCCATTAGGCACCAGCTTTTGCTAAACCGATAAAGACCGTGCTAATGAACCTTAGATGACAGGAGGTTAGTGTTCTAACCGTGGCTACTGTTCAGCAAGCTTACAGAAAAGCTAGTGCTGAAGGGTTTCAGCCAAAGAAATGGCCACAAATCCCTTTGTCTGTAATGCTGTATAAGGAGTGCTCCACAACCACTGCACTTTCACGTGAAGAAATAGAGCTACAATCTAAGTGGCTATCACTTCCTCCACAGTCAAATGGTAAAGGAGCTGAAATGATCTTCTGTCTAGGCACTTCTACCCTACCTTCATCTTGAAACAGCAAGTAGACAAGACACTGATTCACCCTGCCACTGTATACCCATTTGGAACGATGCTATAAAATCTCTCCCAGCAATAAAGATTCACAATGGACAGCAGTAAGTCAGGAATCTCCTCAGTCCTCTTTTGAGGGCTCACGTATCATAGTTGAGAAAGCAAAGCCAGCTGAAATGAGCTGACTTCCAGTTAGAGTCACTGTCTCAGGAACCCATTGTCACCTTTGTGTTACTGTCACTGACAATGCAGAAGTCCAAGCTGAACATCACCATCCATGGCTGTCATCAAGTTTATGGCCAGGCATACCCAGGAATCTGGACTCCTACATACCACTGCCCATTAAACTGGAGTCAATTACGCATGTGTGGAATTATCAACTTGTATTTGCATTTGACTGAAACACAATTCCCAGCATGATGTTAAGATACCAAGAGACACAGGCTCATCCATTACCCTGGCTAACTGGTAATCATTTCACTGTTAAAAATTGTATCTAATTGTTCATTTTAGTTCTGGCTATAATTTCAAGCTGCTGATTCCTGTTATGCCTTTCTCTGCTATAATAAATAGATCTTCAGTACCTAATACTTAAACTCCATAGAGTATTTACACAGTGTAATACAGACATTCTCATGGGCTTTTCCTCAAGATAAACAGATTGAACTGTTTATGACTCTCACCAGCCCTTGAATCATTTTGTGACTCTTTTCTGCAACTCACCAGTTTTGCAATGTGCAGTAATCCAGTTATGATTCCACTAACAGTATATGCAAAAGTAAAGTCACGCCCCTGTTCCTATTTGCTACACCCTTCTTTATGCGTCTGCAGATCAAGTTACACTTTGAAGTCTCAGGATCAGCCTGGGAGCTGATGTTCAGTGGGTTATGCCTGATTTCCTTTCAGCGCCACAGCTTCTAGAATACAATTCTCAAAGTCTGACTTATAGTCCTTCCTTTCCTCATGTGACTTTGCTGATAGGTACATCAAAATGTACTGTATTTAAGTAAGCCCAGTTTTCCAGCTCTCTGTATCCGTCCTGCCCTTGTCATTATTTGTCTTTCCACCAACCCTTTACTTTTAGATCATTTATAAATAAGTTGAAGAATATCAATATTGGTGCTGGTCCCTTTCTGACCTCTTCCAGAAGTACATCCGTTCAGTGAATTCTGAATCATAACTGCTAATGAAGGTTAAATTTAGGGGAATAATTCTGCAATGCCGGGGTTTATTAAAAATTATTACGCCACGAGTCTCCTGAGATAATGACTTCAGAAGCAACTTAGATCTGTCTCTGCCATTTCAATGATTTTGACCCACAGTAAATGTTGTTTAACTCTACCCTCCCTTAGCAAACAGTCTGAAAACTGTCTGAAACAGTATTTTGTCTTTGTTTGAGCAAGTCCATATTCTTTCCAAAAACAAACCAGAAAAAAATTGAGCTCTTCTGTGCTTCCACATGTTTATCAGCCTTTTTACCATCATCATTTAATGACAGTTTCCAGTACCTTTACTATGCTTTCTTGTCTTCTCAATATAGTTTAAAAAATCTGCTTTACCATTGTCACAGACTATTCCAGTTATTCTGGCTCCCGTTGTCATTCTCTACTCATAAATTCCAATTTATATCAATCATTAATCATTCCAAACCTTCTGCATTTCCTTTTATATGTCTTTTTAAATTCTAATTTCTACTCTTAATCTACAAGTGAACTGTGGTAGGTTTTCAGCCAAAAGCAGCTCTTTACTGATTGGGAGTCATGACTTTTGAAGAAAGTCTTCTCATATAAATCCTATTTCCGCTCATATCTTTTCCTATCTAGACATACCTCCCTGCCTACATCAGTTTTTAGAAGTGTTCTGTTGGTGTCCCTTATCTCCATACCAAAGTGATCTGAGTCAGTAATCTGTAACAAACCCTCAGAGTCAAGTTATTGCTTTTCTGAACCTTGGTTTGGAAGTGCCAAAGAACTGAATTCTCCATCCCTTGTCTCACTTCCTTCCAAGCTTTCTATTCCACACTAATACCTTAGGCTTTCACTCATCCCCTTTCTTTATCCTTGCAAAATGGAGCATAGTCTGATCTGATACCAGGGTCACAGTAAAATCAACCTTCCCCCTCCATTTTCACTTCCCCCATCATTATCAATGCCTGAAAAGTGTCTATTAATTTCATATCTCCACAACATTAAGTCATCAAGTGAAAATGCTGTAGGCATGCTAGGAATTATTGCTATTTGCTTTGCCATTCCATTATCTACAAGCAGATGTAAAACTGCCACAGCCCTAGTTCCTGAAATACTATGTCCACGGTTCCAAACTCCATGCAGCAGAAAGGACAACGCTGGCAGTGTGCCAGCAGCTGAAAGGCCACATCTAATTGTGCATAAAGTTGAGCAGATTGTCTGCTTAGACTAGAGCAAACAAGCTTATCTTTAATGCAGACATATGGCCAGCAAAACCTACAGATCCCAGCATGCAACGTTCTGGCCAGCTGGCCATTTGGATCAGGATGAAGCATTACACGATCTGATACTGTGGCGACAGAAGATCAGTATCACAACCCCTCCATGTTCATGCTGTCGAGACAAGATTCTCATTTCCCACTTTTCTCTACAATCATTTTTAAAAATGCATTTTTTAAAAAAAAAGTGAAGCCAGTCACTTGTCTGTGGGAGCTGAGACACCAAGAAAAAACAGACAGACTCACAGGATGATTAAAGGAGAAGCAGCAACATATTCTGAACTCTTAAAGTGCACAGATAACCTGATACATAGACACACAGAATCTGGAACCTGCAAACACTGCAGATATCACTGGTAAAGATAAGGATGGCAGACAGTTTTGTTACAAAACTCCAGATTTTCCAATTTTGCACTAAACTCTGCTTTTACCATTGTTGCCTTTATTCAACCCAGTTTTAACTTCCTTTCTTCCCACCTCTCAGCTGTCATATAAAATGTTCTCTCTGCCTCCAACTTTCCATTCTCTAAGACACCTCTGCTCTCCTATAATGACACACCATATATCTTATGACAGTTACCCCCTTGACAGCCATCACAGATGCTAAGTCTCCAATTAATAGAGAAAACTATTCCAACAGAGTTGTTACTTTTAGACAGGTTAAAATCAGCCCTTAATCTCTCAGTTCTGTTCTTTAGGTCTTTTAAGATGCTTGGGGAATTTAGCCAATGCAGGCTGGGAGCATCACTCCAATGTTGCTTACCCTCAGATCACTTCTTATGTATTTGTTGAGAAAAGAGACAATTCTAGCTTCAGTCACAATTCTGGATGCAATAAATTTGAGAATTCCTACTTCTGCTCTGACAATAACTGTTCAAGACAGGATCTAACCAGGAAAGGCAAGAAAAGCTTCAGGTCAAAATGAGGGGATTTTCCAGAGCCATGAACAACATGTCAGTAAATAGAAAAAGCACTGACTACTTTTTCTGCTCTGTCAGGACCAACATGCACTGTCAGAGCAGAAGGAAAGTAATCTGAGAACCAGAGTTTGAGTGTCTCACAACCAGGAGTGACTTTGGCAAAGCCATGCTGATAAAATCAGCAGAAAGCCTGTGTCTGCCTTCTGGTTTTTCCCCTCCCCCCCCCACATTTTCACAAGCAACCAGTACTTTTAGGCAACCTGAATGCTTGTTAAAGGAGGCTGGGTTGATCTTTCTTTAATGTCAGAGCTCCCATATGCATGTGTTAGAAAGCAATTAGAGAGGCTACATGCCTTGCTGATCCTATAATCAATTCCTGTCTTACCTCCTTCACCTCCTTTACTTCACCCCCAAATTCACGACAGAGCAGGCAGAGCTGCACAGGCACCATGATGAATCTTCTCTCCCATTAAGAAGCACTCAGCTGCACTTTAGCTCAGGTAGTCTTTGAGAGGTAACTTTTTTAAGAAGACTGAGATCTACACTAAACAGCAACCTCTTCCCGAGAAGGGGGCAAAGGTTCATGCTTACACAGACATCAGGCTGCCACAGGAACATAATCACGACAGTGGCACAGTTAAGTCCCACCTTCTATCTGCCACTGGGT
Organism: Orthonyx spaldingii; assembly: GCA_013397795.1. Classification (NCBI taxonomy): domain Eukaryota; kingdom Metazoa; phylum Chordata; class Aves; order Passeriformes; family Orthonychidae; genus Orthonyx; species Orthonyx spaldingii. The sequence continues at coordinate 158,135 of VZTJ01004967.1, forward strand.
AAACTACAGCTACAAGTCAAATTTGATTTGAAGACTAACAAAACCACCATCTTCATGTCTGCACATGGTGTGTCTCCCTACCATGAGGGAGGGAGGAAAAAAGAAGGGGGAGCAGGGGGAAGGCAAACAGTAGCAACACCGAAACTACCACACAAAAGTGGAGCTAAAGTTTTCTAGGATCTAATCCCTCTTGCAATACTGCTTCGAATCAAAAGGGCCACTTCAATGAGCCAGTGTATGTAAAAATGTGCAGCCTTTCCAGAATACACCTCTGGAAAATGATTGCTTCAAGGACTCTCCCAGTAAGTTGAAGAGTGGTTTAGATTTTAGTGGTTTATGCTCTGTCAAAAATGTTCAGAATTCAGGCAGGAGCTCACATTCTCAGTTCTTTTTTTGCCAGTGGTAAGATTGGGAGGAGGGGCTAAGAAGAGAGAGGAAGGGAGGGATAGAATCTGAAAAGCTATTTACATCACTGGCAATTCACTGTGCATCCACTCAATTCCATCTGGCACAGGCCACCTAGTATCCTATCCTACTACTCCTGGACAGGAATAAAATTACAAATCTAAGTTCTAATTGTTTCCCTAGAATCTTTCTAGACAGAAGACGTGAAAATACTTGGTCGAATCCAAAAAAAATGCAGCAAATCATCAAAAAGCAGATAGAAACAAATAACAAGACACTCCCATCTCTTTAGAGAAATATCCTGCCAGAGTATCCCTGGAAGAGACTTTAAATATATTTGCAGTTGTCCAGCAGAACAGTAGAGATGTAAACTGAAGATACAATCCAGTATGCCTGTATTTTTTTTCTCCTTTCACGGTGTATAATCCTGCCAGAGTACAGACTATTCCACACTACAGCATTTCCAACACAGTTTATCAAAGGAACATTTGAATTCAGCCTCTCTGAGATACCAGCTTGGTGTTAATGAGACCCCATTTAGATAAAGAAGAGCAATACTGGGTGGGACAAGAGGTGTGAAATACTTCAAACCACATAAATTCCCTCTATCACTGGTGGAGTTATCTCTCCCCGTAGGGTCACCAGTTCTCACAGGCTTTACAGATGTCAGGAGGGAATATGGCACTGAGGCAGTGTGGTCAGACCTGTTGCGAGGATATGACAGGACTGGTCCACTTACACCTTTCCATTGTAAGCGCTTAGAATTGCATAAAACAGGAAATAACTACAGTATTTAGTAAAGGATAAAGTTCCTTTAGATTCACAGAAGCTTCTCCCAAGCATACCACCTCTACAGTAACCCACACCAGTGCCCTCACTGTTTCCTAGGCTATTCAAACTGCCTTCCCTTTCATTGCATCTGTTGATTTTGCTACCTTTACCTCGTGGGATATCATGCTCCAGAGAATTTAGAAAGTCGATGGATGGGTCCAGGTCAGCCTTTTCCAGCAGGGTTTTATTCTTCAGGTTAACAGGCTCAGTAAAATGGAAATAGGAACTTAACTTTTTTGCCTCCACCAAAGACAGACCTGCAAACAGCCATTGGTGAACATTAATACAATGAACTAGGGTAACATTCATTATACTATCGAGTATAACATTGTTTCTCTAATGCCCACACCCGAGGACAGAATCACAATCTTTCTCCAGTAGACTCCACAGAAGGCTTGTCAGAAACAGGTGCCAGCATTCCCCGATGCTGTGCCCTGCAGACCATAGTGACTGCAGTCCCAGATAAGCAATAGGTACCGAGTTGAGGACAACTTTCTGTGCCCATTTGGTCATATCCTATATCTAAATGGACAGTTCACTACATCTACAATTGCTAAACACTGACATAAACTACAGTTTACACAGACAAATGACTTGGTTTAATGACTCAGAACTATTACTGACTCTTTTCCCACCTTCCGGAGTTGAATCACGAACCTGAACATTAGTGGCACTGCATTCTCTCCTCCCTGTTCGTCTTACCCAAGGGGAAAAAAAACCCCAACTGAAATCAAAACATCTGTTAGAGAAAGTCATCTTAATTTACAGCCTTTATGATCAAAGTACAGTAGATCCTGATAAAGACAATCAGAATTTACCTTCAAAATGTCTGTTTTCATGCACAGACCCAAGAGGAGTCTTCACAAATGCTCCCCGGGGGACGATACCAACTGCTCTGTCTATCTGTTCTATCGTAGCTATGAGGCGGGCCTCCTCCTTGATCACAGGCTTTAAAGAAAAGTAGGGACATTTTAAAGGCAGGGCTTTCCTTGTTTTCATTTCTGAAAATAAACTCAAGGTGACACAATGGACTTATCATCTTGGAGTCCAGTGGCACTAAGAGGACCTCAAAAGACATTTCTCTCATAAGCTATGATAGAAGAAGTGGCTAGGAGCAGACAGTTTAGACTCACCAGAGATCTAACTATCTATCCCTTCATCTGCTCCTTCCTCCCTCTCAATTCACCTAATTATAAAGAATGCTGCCTGCAGTTACTATTAAAGCTTCAGAAACTGCAGTGAGGATCTGTACCCGTTGTGCATAATAAAGCATAAGGGATATATATACTATTTCTGAGGCCTGTCAAACTCTAGCAAAAACTCAAGTAAGAGTTCAATCAAGAAGCTGTTGCTGCACAATGACAGTGAAGAATTACAGACAGAGTTACAGAATATTCTGAGTTGGAAGGGACCCATAAGGATCATGAAGTCCAACTCTTAAGTGAACGGCCTGTACAGTGATTGAACCTGCAACCTTGGTGTTATTAGCACCAAGCTTTAACCACGAGGAAATTGTGTATTTTTTGCCTGACCACACACTCATGCTGCTCATTACAAATGAGAAGCCATCACCTGTCCAGCGTGAGGGACACAACTGCAGCGAAGCGAGTTTGGAAGTGTTTTGCTGTATTTACCTCCTTACCACCTGCAATCAGTCTTGCAGCAGCTTCTGCGTTTATCTCAGCTAAGTCGTACTCAAAAGAAGGATCGCCCTGAAAGCGGCCCATCAGCTGCTCGGCCAGTGCGAGCATCTCCTTGGTGGCTGGTGTCAGGAGGCTCCAGTCCAAGCAGTTCAAGCTGCCAACGACAAGCACGACTCAGGGCCGAGCCCCTTAAAGAACATGGCTCGAAGCAACTTTGCCAGGCCCCTCAGGGCACAGCGAGGCTCCGTCCCGGAGAGCCGGACAGCACCCCCCGACTCCCACAGCCCCAAACCGGCCCGGCCGTTCCCGCTCCCCGCGGCGGCCCCCGCACCTGTAAAGGCGGCTGCGGGGCGCGGCGCGGTCGGGGCCCAGCCCCTCGGCGATGTAGTAGGCGCCGCGCACGCCCTGGATGCAGCCCCAGAACCAGACCCGCTCGAAGCGGTAGTCGCGCTGCAGCAGCGGCAGCGAGGCGGCCAGCGCTGCCTGCCTCTCCGGGCTGAGCCCCGCGCCGCCGCCGGCCACCAGCGCCAGCGCCGCGGGCAGCGACTGCGCCTCCATCGCGCTTCGCGGCCCCGTTGCCGGGAGACCGCGGCCCGCCCGCTCCGGGGCACGGCCGGGAGGCTGCGGCTCACCCTCCGCTTCTGCCGCAGTACCAGGGACCGTGCTCTGCTAACCCTGCCCGGGACACCGAGACGCTGACCAGCAGCAGCACGATGAGGGTGCAGTTATGGGTGTCTGCCTGCGCATGTGGTCCTCGGTTTCGACAGGCCTAAATCCAAAGCCAAGTCCAAAAAGCAGGAGGGCATACAATTGCATTGCACCTTCACCCGGATACCAGAAAGGGCTCTATTTTCTTTATTTCTTACATGCACAACAGGGAAAAAACCCCTTCTGAAGCTCACTGCTTACAATGTCAATCTTACAGATGCTGAAGAGGGCCATGAAATTGGTAAGAGGACTGAAACACCTCCCCTATGAAGGCAGGCTGAGAAATTTGGGTCTCTTTAGCTTAGAGAAGGTTTTATGGAGATCTCATAGCAAACTTCCACTATCTACAGGGAAGCCAGAGAGCGACTTTTCGTCCGGAACCACAGTGATAGGACAAAGAGTGATGGGTACAAACTGAAAGAGAGGAAATTGAGGTTAGATATTAGGAAAAAATTCTTTACTATGAGGGTGGTGAGACACTGGAACAGGTTGCTCGGGGAGGCTGTGGAAGCTCCAAACCTGGCAGTGTCCAAAGCCAGGTTGGGTTAAGGCCTTGATCAGCCTGGTCTAGTGGGAGGTGTCCCTGCCCATGGCAGGGCATGTTGGGACTAGATGATCCTTGAGGTCCATTCCAACCCCTTAACATTCCATGATTCTGTGATCTTATCTAGCTCATGTACATCTATAAATAAATGGCTTATTTATAAATTACAGCATTTGGATTGCTCTTTGGCAGCTCATTTTGCTGAATCACAGACATCCAGGAAACAGCTCCTGCCCTAAAAATCTTGCCGTCTGGCTTAATACAAAATACAATAAATAAGTAATGAGATTGTGCAGCTGCTCAGACAAATAGAATTTCTGTTTGACGTCTTCAGGAAGTTTAAGCTTTTATATGTGTGCATTATATAAATAAATATCTGCATGCACTTACATTTAAATCCATTGTAAAGTCATAAATTCTTTCTTTTTCATCAGTTTCCTGTTCACTTCTAAGGAAACACTGATCCTGGGACCGCTGCCTGTAACGGTTGTCACCTGATTTTTCGTCAAGTGAGATGTTTAATGGGCTGTACAGCACACAATCTGACCCATTAGCTTTACTTAGCCTGCACAAAAGGCGACTCAGATTCCTGAAGATTAACCACCTCTCTTTGACACGAATCAGGCAGAACACACAGGAGTGACCACAGACTTTTGATCCACGCTGCCACCTACCTCTGCCTGATTTGCTCAACGGAATAGGAATTTTCAGGCTTTGTAGACTCATTTAATCACTGACTTCTTTAGAAGTGTGTGTTAATATTTTATGTTAGGGCTACGATTGACCAGTAAAGAGCAGAACTGCAAGCCAAACTCATTTCACATGAGTCAGAGAGGTAACCCAAGATCATAATGAATTTCTGCCACTGTCAACCACAGCTGGATTCAAACCAGATTCTAACAGCTGAGAAGCTCTTTAGCCTGTTATGGATCTTCTAAGCCACCTAGTCTCTAGTCTTTGCCTGTCCTGACTGAAGATAATCAAAAAGGATATCTATAGCTTAAGGAAATTCTTCCTGGTTCAGTAAAGTCTGGTGGGTAACTCTGCTCCCCTTTGTCTTGACCCCAATTACTAAACACTGATAAGGATCGGGAAGTAAGTGGTTGCATTATTTAACAAATGAAAGGTCAAAAGCGCTGCTATTCAGTAAGGTCAAAGGTTACCATCACTGTTATTAAACAGTTCCAAAGCAGTTTCTCCCATTCCTTGCGGGCAGACAGGAGGGAAGAGAGGCACCAGGCATCATTCAGCTGGCAGCTGACTGGGTGGCATTTCTGAGACACCTGCTTCAGCAAGGGAAGGTGCCACAGTCCAGCAGCTCCCATCAGAAGACTCAGTTCTGCCTTTGCACAGAACACACACATACCTGCATGCCAAACAGCTTCAGGTTCTCCCAGCTCCACTTTTTAGAGCTGGCATCCTTTTGGGGGAGAAATCAGTCTTGGGCTCCCGTCCACTTATCTCAGGCAACGTAGTGAAGCTTATAGAACTGAACATCTTGAAATACATCTGATTTGCTGCTGTGTGTACAGTGGCTCCTGGATGCTTGCACACCTTCATAAAATATTTGAAAACACTTTTGGTGATGTAGTGAAGTGAGCTCATCTTCCTGCATGTTCTTTAATATACCTCATCTCCAAAGAAAGAAAAACAGCTATCACTCCATGTCACTTCCATTTCTGGTACAAGTTAAGAAGGCTGTCCTCAAAATACTCTTATAGAACAACTCTTGCACTGTCCTGGGCATCCATTGGGCTGACTCTGACCACAAGTTATATTGCTATCCATCACCCACTTTTTTATGTGGTGGGGACAAATCTGCAGTTGGTCCTTATGGAGCAAAAAAAATGGATAGGGGTTATTCCTCCCAGATGTGTTGAATATAAAATCTGATTTTCCTTCAAATTGTATCAAAATTTCAGACTGTCTCTGACTTCATAAACATTACAGCTTTAAATAATTTTCCTGCATGTAAGTCATTACTTCTAAGGATAGTAAAAGACAGTAAGCAAGAGAGGAAAGTACAGGGTTTTTCTCAATAAGGAAGGAAAGATAGATGCTTGTCAGAAGGGGAGGAGACTGTGGATGACAAACAGCTGAACAAACTTCAAGAACTGCAAAGTGAAGCCTTGAGCTATGCTGAGCATAAAGTAAGGAACTAGAGCCAAGTAATGGTTTAACAGCAACAGAAGGGATCAGGAGCATCCCTACCTGATATAGTACAGACACTTTCCTCTGTCTTGGAGATTGTACTAAATATGGAAAAACTCTGGAAACACCTTCAATGCACACTGTTCAAAGGAAAAAGTTGTGGGTCTTTTGGCTTGTCCAGGACCAATGCCATTTTCTCCCTTAGTAAGACCTGAGCTAGCTGTGTGCAGTCATGGGGAGACACAGAGAGGAAGGGGTGAAAGTGCAGTGTGTGCCATGAGCTGGACTCCTCCACTTCTGGAATGACTGCAGCAGCACTCTCAGTAACAACTCAGCATGAAATCGGGCTAGTAGGTCAGGATGGGAACAGCTGTGCTGAGATACAGAGAAAATCTTCAGGATGACTGTGACAAGCCTTCCCTGGAGATTCTCTTTGGCATAATCCTGGGCAGGCAATATGCCCAAAAAAAGTGGTTATCCTGCCCTACTCAGGAAAAGACAGGCACAAGAGCCAAAGAGCTTTGTCATTTGGTGGCATGAAGTTTTCTATGTCTTTAAGGTTTGCTTCATGCTTTTCATCACTCCCCTAATAGTATCTATCATGCCGACTGCTCTTGGCACAGGGAGCAGGTAGAGTTTACTGGGATAAGAAATACCAATGTGCTGATTACATCATCCTGCCTGGGCATTACACAAGTTGCTGTGATGCTTCAAGCTGACAGCTGAACACACATGTCTGTCTTGGTTGTTTTTCAGGTACCCAGAGGGGTGAGATGCAGCACTGTGACTTTGCACACACCATGCTGCCAGTCAGACTGCTGACAGCCTGAGGGGGAAGGTGCTGTTGAGGAACCCTGGGAAAGACAAAACAGCACAGTGAGAAATTGCTATGTCAGTGTAGTTCTGACTGTGGTTAGGCTTCAGGAGGATTTAATGCATTGGTGTAGGTGTTATCCACGTTGGTATGGGTGTTATCCAGCCCATCATTTTAGTGTCTTGGCACTAGGATTTAATATATTCACAAATAACTAATACAGGGTTTTTCAGACATCCTACAAGGATAGGAAGTGCATGAAAGATTGCTAAATAGTTTTGGTGATTCCTTGGCAGCAACTTGCTGACAACAGTCCCTGGTCTTTATAAGTTCAATTTTTAGGACTGACACTCATCTCTACAAGCTGCAGTTGCTACAGCAAAATGATAGAAGAGCATGTCTTATAATGCAGGGACTTGAATGATTAGGCTTTTCAGAGCCTGGACCAAGACTACACATCATAGAGAGGAATGAATCAGCAGGCAGCAGTAATCACAGTCTTGTTGTAACAAGGTTTAACCAACTTGTCCTTGGAAGAGAGCTCAACAAGTCTGAAGCTTTCAGGTGGTTTCAGGCAGAATCTCTCTAAAGTGTTTAAGCAAAGTAGCAATAAAGACCAGGGTGATGCCTGATGCATGTGGAAAGCTGATGATGGGCTGAGTGTTTCTGGCCTACCACCTGAGAGCCCAGAACAGAAGTAAGGAAGTGCATCCAGTGGAGCACTGGGATCAGAACAACTGATGGGGCAGATCTCATTAATTAAAGATAACATTTCCAAAAAATATTCCTCTTGTAGTAAGCTTGGTTTTTATCTAGGCAGAGCTTATTCCTATTGGAGACATCTGCATGTCTCTCTTTGCCAGATAGTCAGAGACCACTGGCCTTTTCTCAGTGTTTCTTTCTATAGTGATTGCTATTTTCAACAGGTTTTTTTTCTCAGAAAGTACTTCCCAATATGAAATTTCTATTCAGTCTAAAGCACCTGCTTAGGTCTTTTAACCTTTAAAAATGTACAGGAGCCAGAGACCAACACAGGTGGGGTATGCGGCTTCAGATAACTGTGACCTCCAAGCATCAAACATCCTGAGAAGTGTTTGCATCCCCATCTTTGGGGCACTGACTCTTACCAGCAAACCTCAGCCATCTCCTCAGCAAGCCTTTTGCCTTTGTGTGGATTCACTCTTCCACCTGCTGCTGAATTACTTTGTTTTAAAAACCCAGCTGCATTGTGCTGACATTTGTATGTGGTTTCCATTCCCAGTAATAGAGTAGAGCCAGGTAAATTGTATCCAAAAGGGGAGGAAAAGAGAGTTCTTTGCACAGCATCTGCTGCAGAGTCTGTCCGTCCACATGCAGTGTGTGGCCCTCACCCAGCCAGCCTTCCAGCTGCACTAACAAAGGAGGGGTTTCCTCGTTTTTACTGCAAGACTGAAAAATATGTTCTATCTAATTCAGGAGAAAATGTTACTCCTCTGAAATTTCCAGCTTTTCTTTCCTGCCTCAACTCAGCTCTCGGCAGAGATTGAGGAAATCTGAGATGACCCAGGAGAGAGAGCAGCAGAGACCTCTGCCTAAACTGTTTGAATAGATAATACCCTTTCCAAATGCTGGCACCTGGGAATCCTTTAATGACTTGGATGGTGCTTTGGGTAGACTGAATATCTCCTTTCAGAAACAAAGGCTTATTATTATTTATTTATCTGCCTTAAATCTTACAAGAAGGTCGAAAGTAACCCTTTCTTGTGTTATTCCTACCACTGTGCTGAATAACATGAGGTCGAAGTTTGTTCTCATTTACTCTGATTTGACTACAAGTGTAAATTCAGATTTTCAAAGGGCAGATTTTGTCTCTACTCATTTAGTAAAATCTTAAACATTTCCCATTCATAAGGCATTTTTATGTGAAGAATTCCAAATATTAAATGGATGTGTGCCTCCAATATAGCTATTATTGAAGAGCTAAGTAATCAGTTGTAACTGAGAGGATCAGGTTGTCACTGAAAGAGGTAATAGAGCAGCGTGTAAAATGTATTTTGTCCTCTGCATTGGGAAATTGTTTTAACAACTGAACCTTTATTGACATTTCTTTATTGACAGAGCTCTGGTAGGAGTAATTTTTCCTTCCTGTCTGCATAGAGGCTTCTTTTTGATCTGAAGAGAGAATGCAGTCTGTGGTTTCATGGGTATGAATGAAGAGTCTTCTTAATAACCTGATGCAGAGTCCTAATCCTCTGAAATTTATTTCTTACCCCTCTCTTTGTCTTGACTTTTTTATCATTGTCTGCATCATTCCCAAAATCTGATCAACTCTATAAAATCATAATTTGTAGGCTTGAGCCACATTCTTTTCAGACACCACACTCTTCTTGGTTTCATCATTTTTCCAGTTCTTTGATCTTTAAACAATTTATAGCAAAAAACAAAACAAAACAAAACAAAACAAAAAAAAAACAAAAAACAAAAAGTGAACAAGTAAATGCTGCAGCTTTAGCGGTTTTATTTTACCTGAGCCCAGCTTACAACTACAAGGGTGGAGGGTCACTCTGGGTTTGTTCGGCACCTTGCAGAATTAATCCTCCTCCCAGTCTGGCCTTTAGCCTATATGGAAATACAAGTGGTGTCACAATAATAAGTACCAGCTTGCTTTCCTGCAGTAACTGTTACATTTGCCTGTACTTCTACCAACCTCTACCTCAGAATTTCCTGCAGCACAGTGACCTCGTCCAGCAAGGTCTGGAGGTCATTGCAGATCTGAGCCAAGGAAGTTTCCATATGACAATAAGAGAAACCACATACCCAAGTCCACCCTGTGAGTTTGTCAGTGCAGCAGCACAGCAGTGTGCCCATGAAAGATGGTGTGGGTCTCTCACAGCCCGTTATTTGGGCTTCATAGCCAGCCACAGGGCAATTTCCTGCTGAAAACAACTTGTGAGGTGTAGAGGTGCCTCTGAACTGTGATGCCTGGGGCCGTTTTCCTGCTTGGAGTCCCAGATGTGCACTGCAGTCACACACGGCTTGTTTGTCAGGATGCGGCCTGGGTGTGTAACTGTCTGCCCTCTCTTCTCTCCCCTCCCTACCATGCTTCTGGCTTTCCATTGGAAAGAAAACTTGGATTGAGGGCAAGAGGGTGGGTGGAGTGGTGGACTCCTGAGTACCTCATACTTTCATACAGTTCACCTCAGACTAATAACAACACATTGCAAAACTTGACCTGGCACAGCAGAATCACTGTGGGATGGGCTGTTGCCAACTTCTAAGCATCTAAGACATGCAGGCTTGGACTGTGGCAGTGCTTTTGAACCAAATTTCCTTTCCCAGATAACCACCATGAGGTGCCCTCGTGCACTGTTTTACAGCTACCATTACCAGCAGGGATCAGCTAAGGTATAATTGTCTTGGGAGAGGGCTGTTAGGGTCAATACTGACTGATCTGCCTAATTCGAGGACTTGAGTGAGTCTCTGTGTGCAAATGCTTAATCAATTTCAAAATACGAAGCAACCTAAAATTTCTTTTTCATTTGACCACAGCTTTCTTTTTGCCCCTGTTAACCCAGAATCAGATCCTTTCAACTTGAGATCATTTATCTTAGAAATTATGGGCCACAGCTGTATGAAGTTGGCTGAGGGAAGGCAAATGCTACAGCCCTTTTCTAAACATCGTCTACTTGATGTAAAGAGAACTAGGATCTTGGGTAGGCTGTTAGATGTGTGCACTGATGAGTGGTTGGAAGAACAGTGCTGTGAAAAAAAATAATGAAATCAGGAATAGGTTAAAAATACAGGTCTAACAACAGCCAGAGGCTATTGGTTGAAGCCTAGGTCCAGCAGAACTCAGTGTCAAAGCTTTCATTGATTTTGCTGGATCAGGATCTCACCTGGAGAGTGCAAATGAAGAGTCAATGGAACTGCAGTTGCAGAAACAGCAGTAAAGAAGCTGTGGTCAGTGTTTCATACAGAGAAACAAAATTACATACCTACATTATGAACGTGATCAGAAAGTTAGAAGTGGTTTTGAAGTGTCTACCTGTTCTCAAGAGAAGCTGTAAGATAACATCATGGGAGATGATTAGAGCATGGCCCGGGCTCTGGCCATTGGGAGTTCCTCTCCCAAAGAAAACCCACAGCTGTCTCACATTACTGACCAAAGCAGACTCCTAAGGGGAGAGATTCCTCACAAATTACTTGTGAGAGCACAACAGCATGGTTCAAACTCCCAGAGGACTTCTGGTTACAATTATATAACAATACTAAAGTCCATTGAACTGATTGCTTAAGCCAGAAGTAGCCTTGGCTGATGACTAGCTCCCTTGTATGCTGTAGAAATCCTACCTGGTAAATATTCACAGGCTTCACACCCACCAGAGCAGCCCCCTGCTCCCTCAGTAGTAAGAATATCAAACAGTCATTCCTACCCTATAGAAATTGGTCTGGGAGAAGGCAGCATGCAAGAAATCTCTTTTTGTTCAGTTTAAACAACACTTCCTTGAGTACTCTGAACAACTCATTAATAGTAAGTAGGATTATTATTTCTCTTCCCCTCTATTGTTTTTAAGCAGAAAATTTAATGCTAATAGAACCTGAAGGTAGCAAGGGAAGCTTTTGTTTGTTTGTTTAGTATATGCTTTTTAAAGTTCCTTTTCAAATCATATTTTATGAGGATTTTTTCTTTGCAAGGTTATGACTAGAAAAGACGTGGAGTGAATGAACAAATAGCTCTCTCTCAGGTGCTGTGTTCAGAAACAGATGTGAATTGTGTTCTATGGGCAGCTTGTTGACGTTTTTTATTGTTACAATTGTTGGATCAAAAAAATAGTGGAGGTAGTGGAGACAGCAGGCCTGTGAGCAGCCTAGGAGCAGGCAAGCAGCAAATGGGAATGTCACTGAACTGATTTTGTACCACAAAAGCTTGGTACACAGTGCCCTCTTTGTTCCACAGAGAAGAGTGCATCCCTCTGAACCTTGTGAAAAATTCTAGCTAAGAAGTATGTTGAAGGGATGCCAGCCCTTCAACTTGGCCTCCTTCTTAATCTTTGTGCATTTGGAAATGCTGTGCAAGTCAGGGCTCCTCCAGTCCAAAGTGGAGACTGCAACAAATATCTGAGTGTAGACATTTGTGTCCCTGCAGGGAGATCTATCAGGCATGGACGCACAAGTCTTTGCCAGCAGAAGAGGGGCTTTGACCCTCTGTAGGAGCACCAGAACTGTGTTTGCTTCAAATGCTCTCTCTGTTGAAAGGCTCTTGGAGTTTGGAGCATTTGAGGGACCCAAATGCAGGGATCCAGTGAGATCCTCGCTTGTTAGATTCTCTAACAATGCCTCTACTAGAGTTCAGCCAGGCTTATCACAAGCTGGATATGTCTTTCCTCTCATAATTTTGGTAGCAACAAGAGGATGGGTCTTTTCAGAGAGCCCTCCTCATTGAAAGAAACACAAAATGCAGACATACAATGAGCTAAGAGTTTTCACACTCCAGGAAAACACAAAGTTTCTGAGTTAGAAACAAATCTGCATGGGAAGAATCTGAAAGTAGCCTGCTGCCCAGTGGTGTGGAAGTGTGTGTGGTGGACAGACTGCACTCAGCATCCGGGGATGTGGCAGCTGCTGTGCCTGGCGCACACACAGGTGCTACTGAGGCCTCAGCTGCTCACAGTTCCAGGAACTGGAGGAAGAGGCAGCCAGAAGGAGCAAAGAAAACACAGATTGAATAATCAGGAAAAGAAGATAAACTGTGCTGAGTGGCAGCTGGTCTTTAGAAAACAGGCTGTGTAAATACCCCAAGGGCCTTGTGCATCATCCCTGGGAAGCTAGTCCCCAGAGAGGGACTCAGCTGGATCACCACGCCACTCCACACTGGAGGTATGTTTACTTCTGCACAGTCTTCAGTGTTTCCTGTGAGAACATTCCCCTGCTCATAATCAGTATCTGCTGACCTTTCAACAAGCAGTGTTTCCCTTCTCTGTCTATACACATCTGTTTGTGCCAGAAAAAGCCTCCAAATAAATTATTTACTGCTCATATTCTTCAGGCCACTGAAGGCAAAGGTGCAGTCCAGTCCCACTTTTTACAGTGTTGAGGGGAGAGACCAGTGACCAAATAACAGGATTATGCATTTTGTCTTCAATGCGTAGGTGACATACAATGTAGTTTCTCTACCTTTGTATAATGGAAGCTGTTTGTAGGGAAAACTTGCCTGGAATAATTTTCCGCATTATATATACTGACAATTCTAGTGATACTTTTGCAGTGGTAGTGATGGGTAGCTTTTAGAAGAGAAATGCAACTTGCCAGGAGTGTTTCAGTGCCAGCTGTTAATGTTGCCTCTGGCTGTAATTGTGCAAACCATCCTTGAATGAATATTTGACAAAAGGGCAATAGTTTGCCCGTCTATTTACCCATAGGTTCATTTTGTGTCTGCTATAGCCCTTTCTTTTTCTGTTCATCCTTTGCTGTGTTTCTCTCTTCTCTCTCTGTCCTTCCCATGGTTCTCCAGAAATGTGCCTCGTAATGTTCATTTCCTGCAATTCTTTTGCACTGGTGGACTTGCCAGGCCTGGAGGCACACAGCAGTTTTGGCACTGCTTTGATGTTGTCTCCAGTGATCTTGGCAAAATAACTGACCCCAGCCTGGAGCTGTGGGTTTCCTTATAGTGCTCTGCAGAGGCCCCACAGAGCAGGGGTGACCAAAGGAGAGGGACAGTTGAAATGATTTGCTGTCAAACAGTTTCTTTGTCTAAGCTGAGGTTTGGACCAGAAGAGCAGTACTGTCAAAGCAGTGCTTAGGTGCCCTCTGGCTCTGCTTGGCTCTTGGGCTTAGCTGTTGCAGCAGTGAGACATTCAGTCTTGCACCATCCAAATCTTTGGTCTCCCTTCCACTGTCCCTAGACTGTGGTTTCTACCCACCTCTTTCATGCTTTTGGTACCTGTCACCACCCAACACCTGGTTCAGCAAAGGAGCTGTCTGTTAGAAAACTTTTGGTGACTGACTTATTCTAGGTAATTAATAAACAAGAAACTCTGCCTAGTGCAGTCCACACCAATGGCCTGTCAAGCGTACGGCAGTGCTATAGACATGCTGTGCTTGGTGCCTCACACAGACAACATCCCTGCTCTAAGAAATTGTCAGCTTGATTTAGAAGTGAAAAACAGGAGGAAGAAGAGAGGAGATGTGCTCTGTGGCAGAGATCTGCCCTCTACCCAAAGCATGCATGCCATTTAGAGTGTTTATTTCATGCAGGGGAAAGGAGCTGAGGGTTAGCTGTTGTCTTTACTCTGCAGGCAAGCAGCAGGTAGTAGGAACAAACCAGGGAGTGGAAAAGTAGTCTAAAGAATTAACTTGCACATTCAGAAAAGGTGAAAGGAACTAAACACATGGTGACTCCTGGAATCTACTTCTGAACTTACTGTTCCACTCCTTAGTCCTCTATCTACGATCCATCCAGCATCAGTTAAGGATCTACATCATCCCTTTGTTTATTGGCTGCTCATGTTGCCCACAGACTCCAAATGAGAACAGATAATTATTTGCATTTACTGCAGTACTAGGGAACTTGTGCTGTCTATCTGAATCTAATTGTTCTAGGAATACAAATAAACAGAAAACACGGAAGCACAGAAAAAAAAGCAAAATTGCTTTCAGTCTAAGAAGATTAGAAAAAAGAAAGAGCTGGAGAGAGAAAGCATTATCACTTCCTTTTCATGTATGGGAACTGGAGCATTAAGAGATCAAATAACTTACTCAAAGTCATAGAGAGGGTGGGCCAGGAACCAAATCCATCACTAACCTTTGCTTGCAATCCCATCTCTTCTTTAAATAAGGACTCTGCTCCACCTGTGCAGGGAATGTGGTCATATAGCTACCAGGCAATAGTCTGAATGGGAGCATAAAGCTCCCAGTTTAGGATGTAGGTTAAATTGTAGTTTTTATAAGGGGTAAGAACTGATGCTGATAATGACTGGCTACTCAATTCCACAGATCCATGAGAAGGACTCAGATTATACTCACTTGCATTTGTGACTTGCCTAAGTCTGACAATTCACAGGAGCTGCAATCACCTAAATACTAAGAGCAGTGTTTTAGGACAGAAAAGCAGGGGAACTAAAGACTTGGAATAAAAATCTGTTTTGAGCTACCTATTTTTTAGTGACGACTGTCTTGAATATCCTCTTGAAGAAAGCCTTCCTGAAAGTTGCTGAGGGATGGAAAAGACAGCTTGTTTTTCCAGAAGCTGAAGTGGTTGCAGCTACTTGTTGTGTTGCAGGTGGGCAGTGGGCATGCAGCTGGTGGCTCCTGTGAGTCCATTAATTTGCCACTGTCATCACAGCTGCTGGAGATCCATTCCTGTATCCTGCCCTCTGTAAACAGCAGCTCATAACCACAAAGCATCAAGCGTCTCTGGTCCAGCATCAGCTCAGGGAGCCAGAGAGCTGCTTGCTGAAAGCTGCTTTCTGTTTGCTTGCAGACGTGTCAATATTTACTGAGTGAGGCTCCACTTTTGCCCAGCTGGAGCATGACAGCTTTGCCACTCTTGCACTCAGTGGCCCTATCTTCCAGCATTAACATCAGGAGGTGATGAGTGACCAGGCTGGCCTGATAAATGGGAAGAGATCTGCAAACAGAGAACAGCAAACACTTCCTGGGGGGCTCAGGACACCTGCTGAGAAAGATGTTCTTTTTTGCAAGGATCAGGTAGCTTCTGATGCTGTATCAGGAGACACACAGGAAAGGTGCTGTGGGTGGTGGTGGGTGCTGGGGAAGGCCCAGCTGTGAGCAGGAGTACACACTGAGCTGTTAAGGTGGTCTCATGGGGAAGGCACGATGCTGCCTCAAAGATGTAGCTGTGTCAGTGGGCTTTCATCAGGGCCCTGTGACTGCAATACTGCATGGGGGAATATGACAGTCCAAGAGGTGCACCAGCAAGGTTGACCCGCCTCCTGTTTCTGATGGGCATGGGGAAGGCAGGATGCAGGACACACTTGTGGGGAAGGTGCCCTCACAGGCTGGAAGGCACTGAGCTCTGCTGCACAGTTACAGCTGCAGTTCCTCAGTTATCAGATGTGTTTGAGTGAACCATTATATGCAAATAAAAATCAAGAGGCCAGTTTCTGACGTTTAGTGTTCAAGCTTAATTCTCTGGGATTTCACAGCTATTTGCAGATACTTTAGTGGTAGACACATTACAACTAATGGTTTGAATTTGGCCGGAGCTTACTGGAGTGGTCTGCTCTGCATTAAGTGGACAATAGCTCCCAGTGGTGGGGACTGGCAGAAGGGAGGGATTTGTAAACAGTAGAAAGGGCTTAGAGACACTGAGGGAGAATATTCTGAAAAGGATAAGCTGTTCAGTTTTGGATTCTTCTAGGTTAGTTTTTTTTCATCCTTCTCCATCAGGACCCTAAGGAAGGAAATTTGAATTACTGAAAATTGGGCCTTTTTGTACAGTTTAAGTGACAGGATGGCACAGTAAGTTCTCTCATTTGGCTGAGACACCTTCAAAAATCCCTCAGACATCAGTGTTGGTGGCAGCATTTCCCTGAGGATTTAGGAAACAAGAGAGGGTGAGCAAGGGGGATATGAGGGCAGGAAGTCCAGGTACATTATATAGAATGAAAGAATAATTTAGTTTGGAAAAAACCTCTGAGATCACCGAGACCAACTGTTAACCCAGCACTGCCAAGTTCACCACTGAATGGAAACAGCAGAGTACAGAATAAGGGAGGCAGCGATAGATGAAATACTGAAAAAAAAGCTATAAACAATGAAAGGAAGACAGGAAAAAATGATACAAAAATGGGGAATAATGTAGCTTATGCACTAAGTGAGAAATCAGAATTTTGGCAGCTGAACTGTATTACAGCCAAACAGTGTCACTAGCCTTTTCTGGCTTTTCTAATGCCAGTCTGCATCATGGCTGGTTTAATGTGGTGTGGGACTAATGACCCAGAGGTTCAGATTTCCTTTCGCATTATGGATTTGACAGTTCACCTCAGTGGGGCCCAGCATCCCACAGTGATCATGGGGGTTCATTTAAATGATTTTTCACAAAAAGGGTAAGAAACAAGCTGCCACACCAGAAAAGAGTACCAGCAGAACCGCACTCAGTACTGTCATCTGAGGAGCAGTGCAAGGCTGCAAGGATCCCAGGCCTGCTACCCTGATCTAGCAGAGCCTGGGGCAAGCAGCAGCTGCACTGGGCTGCCTCCCAGGAGCAGAGTGGACAAGATCAGCCAACATCTGTTCCCCTTTAATCTCTTGTTCCTTTATGTTTTGGTGTAGTGCTTTTGTGCGTAGTAAGTTGCATGCTCTGGCACATACCCAGCCACTGTCCTGGATGGTGGTTCCTCAGGCAGGCAGTGCTGCTGGAACTCTGAGGCTGGGATGTGTTAGGAGGTGTTGCAGGCTACAGACTCCAGTGTGTTTCTGATGGCCCAGCTCCTCCTGCCCTGCTGGACTTGGCAGAATTCCCGGGGCTCACCAGACCCCATCGGGAAGAGGCTGAACCATGAAAGTTGGTTCCCCTTCACATCACTGCTTCCAGTTGTTTTGATTACAAGGAGTGCAAGTCAGGACAGTCTCCAGGGCTTCCTTTAATCCACACCATTACGCAGTGTCTGCAAGGAGAGTGTCTGCTCCTGCACGGTCCACTCACCTAGAGCCACTGATGCTTTTCACCTCATGTGGATGCTGTTGAATGCACCCAGTTGCTTTAGGGGAAACGGAAAGGGGAGTAACGTACTACCAGTCTTCCACAAAGGCCTTGTGCTTTCTCAGCTTCCACTATTGCTTCAGGAAGTTTACTGGAACCCTGGTAAGGGAGCTAAAGAGGGTTTCTTGATGAGAAAAGTGGTCACAGATACTCTGTGGCGTATTTCTCCATTTAACCCCCTGCTGAAGGAACTCACAAAGCAGCAGCCAGGGCAGCAGCTTGGAGGGTGAAGGCTCTTTGTGAAACAAAGGGATTAGACAGATTATAGGAGGGGAGGTGCTTTTCTCTCCAAGCGATGTATGAAATTCCAGATAACTTCCTTCTGCCTTGGTGTTTGATGGTGTGCCTGCAACTCCTCTGGGCTGGGAAGCACAGAAGGATAATATTAATTGCTTTCCACCTCTGAGCCTTTTGAAACATGAGGGATGGGATCCTTACAAATGTTTGTCATCCAGGAAATCACCAGCAAGAGGAACATACACAGCACTGAACTTGGCTGAAGTAGTGAGACACCAGCTTCTGTGTGACAGCACACTGCAGTCAGGAGCAGTAGTGATGGCAATATCACACTGGAAGAGCAGTTCAGATGGAAAAGAGATGTCAGGAATACACAATGGGACAGATATTGAAGGGTAGTGAACCTAGAACAGCTCCAAAGGATTGTGAAATGACCCTTCTCCATGTCCAGCTCTAAGACAAAGCTGGCTGGATCTATATTCCCAAAACTCAGAGCAAGGGAGGATGAATAAATCATGAGGCCCTAAGAAGAGGGAGCTGCTGGCTTCCAAATTTTCCAAACCAACATCACTCAGGCCAGCATGTCTCTGCTTGGGTGGACATGTTCTCCTCTTGATGTCAGAAGGGGAAAGGGAGCAAGAAAAGTCCTGGAAAGCTGATCTGCTTGCCCTGCTGTTCTGGTTTTGGCTGGGATAGAGTTAATTTTCTTCATAGTAACTAGTATGGGGCTTTGTGTTGGATTGGTAATGGAAATGCTGTTGATAACACTGGGATGTTTTCTTTATTGCTGAGGGCTTGCACAGCATCAAGGTCCTTCCTGCTCCTCACCCCACTCTGCCAGGAAAGGGGCTGGCGGTGCACAAGAAGTTGGAAGGGGACACAGCCAGGACAGCTGATCCCAGCTGACCAAAGGGACATTCCACACCATACAGCATCGTGCACAGTGTATAAAGCTGGGGGAAGAAGGAGGAAGTGGGGACATTAGGAGTTGCTGTGTTTCACCTTCCCAAGGCACCATTATGCACGATGGAGCCCTGCTTTACTGGGGATGGCTGAGCACCTGCTGTCCATGGGAAGCAGTGAATGAATTCCTTGTTTTGCTTTGCTGGTGGGTGTGGCTTTTGCTTTCCCTATTAAATTGTCTTTATCCCAACCCACAATGTTTCTCACCCACATGAAGTTGAACCACGACACCTGCTCACACGTTCAAGAGGCAGGAGCCAGCGAGGGCTGTGACCTGTTGATGATGCACCAGTGGATATTTGGACACCTTTTCCTGTCCTCATCTCTGTGCTGGGAGAAGAATGCTGGCCTTCCTCACACCTCCTCCCTTGGGGTCTGCACAGGAGGGTGGGTTATGATGGCTGGGGAGCATATATAGCTGTGGAAGCTATTGCTGTTCCATGGGTGGCTGTTCAAGGGCTCAGCCCTTTGGTTTTTTCTTTCATGCTCATGACAGCTTTATTTTTCAGAAGCCAGTGAAAACAGGATATGATGACATCAAGTGAACGTCTCTGACTGCTTCTCCCAGGAAAACAGCCTATGGGCAAGGACCCTACAAAGCCAGGAAGGCACTGCCAGGAAAAACAAAACGGTCTCTTAGCAGTGACTTCCCCCTCAGCTAGGGAAACCTCTGCTGTGTCCTCTGTAACAGAACAGCTTGTATCTCCCTGTTCATCTTGCTGCACAGATCAGGTACTTGGATTCCAGACACACTTTGTGTGTTGCTTTGCAAGAGTAGAACGTAAGAATAGGAGAAACAAACACAGAGCAATGAGCAGTTCAGTACTGATTGTTCCTTTCTGCTTCTCATCCTCCACTGAGGGACAGCCAGTTTGGGAACCTGCAGAGGATGCTGATAAAGAACAGATGGGGCTTTAATTTACCAGAAAAGCCATGGGTTAGTGCTCTCTATTGGAAAATCACTTTGCCTTCTTTTTCCTAACAATTGCTTCTAACTTTGCAGGTTAGGGACATGTCATATGGGCTTACTTGCTCTGGGTCCTGGCTCCTGTGCCATGGAGGTATGAAAGCCTTTTGGGCACAGAGCTGCCCACACCAACTATCCAAAAGACAGAAAGAGAAATTTGTCCTATTTCCTGGGAATCAGTGGTTCTCAGAACAAATGAACCCTCACTTGATTTGCTTTTGCTTAAACAGAGATACAGACTTGAATCAGTACTAGAGTCAAAACAAAAGCTGTTTGTTCTTTGATTATTAATCTTTAACAGAAACCTGAAAACAGTCGACTGCGAGGATAATGCTGTACTGGAGATGGTGCATTAGTGCCTCCACCATCTGAGATATCTACTGATGTATTTGAGTGTTGACTTCTCAATCTCAGGGAAAAAATATTGCTGCAGACTGTAGGAAAGATGTCTGGTTAGCCATGTTTGCAAGTAATCTCTCTGAGAGGAGACAATAGATTTGATCTCTTTTTTTTCTTTTTTTAAAGACCTGTTATCATTGATACAGTTCAGGCCCATAATGGTACTGTTAGAAGAATTAGGATTTCCTTTCTTAAATATGGGATCTAAGAAGGGAAGGAGAGATTGCTGTCTTTTATTGATATCTGTTTGGAGTCAATTTAGTTACTTCAGCTTGCTTTGCTTCCCAAATTTTCAGGCTCTGTCACACATAGGGCATCCCTACCCGAGGATCAGTGTTTAATTGCAGCTCAGCAACTGCATATAAACTCTAACAGGGATGAAGTTATCCAAGACAGACATCCAGGGAGGCCAGTCAAGTCCAGTCAGGGGCTTAAGCAGGCTTGTTAGACCATACTGCTGCAGCTCGACTGCTGTTGACATCCTGACTACTTGGAACTAAATGAGTCTGGCAGTGCACCTTTCCCTTCTCTAACTGCATTTTAAAAAGGAACATCTTGTGGATCCCCCTGCAAAGTCCTGGTGTAATGTGCCATCCTGCACATTAGACAGGTTTTCCAGGGCTCTCAAGTGGCCCCAGATCACCCTGAAACTTTTATATCTCTACACTTTTTAAAATAATGAGTCCCAAATCCATGAAGGGAGCTCAGCTCTCTGATTTTCATGCTGGCATATTCCAGGGGCTGGTGTGATCCCATCAGTAGTTAAAGGAGACTGATGGATAGACAGAAAGGGAAGAAAGGGAAGAGCATGATATGGGGATTTTGAATTTGGGTGCCAGGTGGATGATTGACAGCTGGCAGAGGGAAAAGTTGGAAAGAGATGGCTCTCAGCTATACCAGTGTCCCTCAGACCTCACCAGCAGGGAATATACTGAGAGGTGAATGGAGCAGGAGAACTGAATTGGTGAGTGTTAATAACTCCAAGACCTGCACTAAAACACCCACTCAGTGCCACAAGGGAGCTGGTTATGACAGGCGTGTAGACTGGGCTTAGACAAGCAGACAGGAGATGCCACTCCTGTACTGTCCTGGTTTGTAGCACTTGCTTTATTGAGCACCTCTAACCCGCGCGGGCAGCTCCTACTGAATGACAGGCCATGCCTCTGTCTTAGCACCATCTGCTTGTGTTGTGCTGACAGGGGCACTTAGAGCCCCCCAGAAACAGTGTAAGCTGTTCCCTTCCTGAGCAGAGGATGGACACCAACCTATCCTTGAGTGCCACAGCATTAGCTCTGCAGCTTTACTTTGCCTTCAGCACTGGCACGGTGTGATCCTGCCAACTGTGTGAATTCCCAGCTTGCTAAATCTGCTCTTTGAAGAGGCTCAGGCAGCAGCAGGGTCTGCAGTGCCACAACTCTGCTAGCTTGCCCTGTTCTGTCCTCCTCAGGCCCATACTGGAAGACTCCTTGCTCCTCTCTCCCACCCTGCCAGGCAGTTGGAGAGGGCTGCCTGCCTCTGAGGAGGGACCAGGCTGAACCACTTCTATCATGGCCATCCTGTGGACTGCAAGAAGGGTGCAGTTGTGTCCACACTGCCTGATGCCCAGTTCTCAGTCCTTTTGGGCCACTGCAGCACAGTCCCCCCCAGCCCATGGCTCACTACTGGTTCATCAGCACAGCAAACATCTCATCATTCATGGCCATGAGGCTCTACCAAAGTTCAGCTTCAGTAGACAAATCCATACAGTGAGGAAGCCAAACCTGGACTGCAGGGCAGGAAGAACTTCTGTGTCCCCTCTCTGCCCTCTGTGTCCCTCTCTGCCACATGTTGGTGGCACTTCACATCAATGCCATAAATTCAGTGCTGACTTCCACATGTCTTGTTCCAGGCACCAGCTCAGTGTTCGCACAGAGTAGGATGTCTCAGTTCCCCTCCCCACCACAAAAATAATTCTCCAGAATCAGAGGAAATTGTGATGTGTCACATGTGCTGCCTCTAGCCAAGGGCTCAAACACCTGCTTCCTTGGAAAGGCATGGGAAAGTGGAAAAGTAGCCCTGGTGTGAAATCAGTGTTGCTCTAGAACCAGCCCTGCCCCAAATATGTCATAGGCTGGCTTTACCTACTAGTCACCTCCTGACTGTCAGGTATGCTGTGAGCTGCTCTTCTTGACCAAGAGTTCCTATTCCTGGCCCATACTATCCTTACCCTAACAGAGCCTTGATCTTTCATTAGAGAAGCAGAATATGAATACCTCCCATTCACAGCCCAGTATCTCACTTGAAGGGAAAATACAACAGAAAACCCAGACCCATTTTCCTTGCTTCATTTCCACCAATTACTCATAGTTCTCTCTTCCTTTATTATGCTGAATACTTTCTCATCACTCTTCAAATACTTGGAGGCCAGGATTCTTCTCCTAATCAAACATCCCTTAAGCAAACTAGATTTTGCTTTTGTAATGTTTTTCTGCATAGTATCTCCAGTCTCCTAATCATCTTTGTTGCTGTTCTTTGATCTGCTTCTCATTTGTCATGATTTTTCTAGTAAATGGGATTCCTCGAAACAAACGCAATATTCCATTGAGTGCAATATTCCAGACATACGAGCCCTGTGTGTCCCATTGTGTGTGTGATGTTGCCCTCAGGTGGTTACTCCAGAGAGAAAATGCAGCCTTAAATAAAGCCTTTGATATTTCAGGGCAGATTTGTAATGGCACAGAATCTGTGGAAAGGACAACTCCGTGCTCTCAAGTGATGCCTTTGCAACAGAAACCACGACTATGCTGGCTTTTTCTGGCTATTAATTCTCAGGTCCAGTTCTCTGCATTTTAAGTGTATTTCCTAATGTGGATGTTGCTGTGCTTAAAGAGCAGCAGGAAGCAGCTCAGCTTTGGTGAGCTACACAAAGCTGAACAGGAATCCTAAGAGGCACAAGAACTGAGAGACTTTCACCATCATCAGCTTTATTAATACTAATTTTATCACTACAGCTACTTGTCTTGGTCGTACTTTTCAGCAATTCTTTTTGTCTCAAAACTCTATGTATCATCAAATCAGATCTCCTTTCTTTATTACACCAGCTGTTGTGTAATTCCTGGATTATAATTCACATGAAGTCATGGAAGGTGCCAGAAGGTGACAAGAGGCTCTAATTAGACCTTTGCTAAAGGTCTAATTAGAAATTCTTCATGCTATCTCTCCTCTGACTCAGCTCTTCACAAAGCTAAACCACAGTGCTCACTCATTCCCTTCTCCTATCTCAGCCTCCACTCTCTCAATGATTATGGTGCCATTTTTTCCCCCAGCCTTTTCTATTCCTCTCTGCTCCTTTGTGGTGGAAGTGATCATGCCTATCACTGATTTCAAGGTAGAGGTACAGAGCTGATTTATTTAGAGATTATTATGCTAGTATATACATTCCTGACCTATTTAATAGCTGATGATTTATTCTGTTTTTATTTTGCTCTGCACTGAGCTTCCTCTCTCCACACTGCACTGTTCTCCACAGAGCTGCCCAGAGCTTTTCCTGCAGATCAGCTCTAACCCTGAATTTTTTCATTTAAACATTAGGTAACTGAAATATATTTTTCCAACTTCCCTTGACTCTTGCTGGCACACAGAGAGTTCCATCTGCCATCACTTTGTCCTACTTACCTAACTTTTGGTTCTTTCCCACTAAATGCAAATGCCAAAACTCTCATTTGGTTTAAAAGGAGTAGCATTTACTAGGGCCTATGGAAGCTTTTACCAATCATTCTTATCTTACATAGATTTGGCCACCTCACTGAACACTCCATCCTTTGGATATGGCACAAAAGTAAGCTCTAATCTCCCTGATGGCACTGAAGATTTTGCCATTGAAACGAAAGGAACTGGATCATTCTTGGCTACTGTGTCTCAGCCCTGATCATGGGAGTTGCCTTGCAAACCCCATCAGTCCCATAGGGCTAAGAAATGGGTGCTTTCTTCTATATTTTCTTTCACTACCTCACTTTAGTTTCTCGCTTCTCACAGAACCAGTGCTTGTACAATCACTTGGTGTGTCTATAGGTGTGTCCTCCTAGTAATGTCTTGATCTGTTTGCCAATTTCAACAACTTCAGCAAGCAGAGATTTCAAAAATAGTTCTGAAAGGTGTTTGTACTTGTTTCATGAAAACTGATTGTTTTGGGAGGTGCAGGGGGAATTTTATAAACACACCTAGAGAGAACAAAGTCTTAGAACAACTCAGAAAGTTTTAGTGTTTGTACTTGCAAAATACAAAGTCTTTGTGTTTACAAATAGTAGCTGCATTTTGCAAATACATGTAGAAAATGAAGCTTCATTAGTTCCGCTGCTTGTGGAACTGATTATTAATCTTTGGCAAGGATTTGTCCTGCAAGCTGTTGTTGCCAAGTTTTCTTAAAGCCACTTGCAAACGGCTTTATCCTTGTACCTTTTGGGAAGGGCCAGTCAGTTACATATGCTGGGATTTGACTTAGCTAAGTCTTTGCAGGAATGCTGAAAAGATGAAGGGAAAAATATAATTACAGACTTGTTGATAGAGTCTGCATTCAGAGATGTTAGAAAACAATCCCTACCTATTTTCCCACCTGTATTTGTGGGTCCTTGTATAGGGCTCAAGGTCCATGATGCTATTTTCTTTAGGTGAGATGTCTGCAGTGCTGTTATGACATTATACTCAAACATGCCTGGTTTTCCAGACTAGCTGTTTTTAATGAAAAAAGAAAATCATATCCGTATGTTAGAAGTTCAGCTGATTAAGTCTTCCTTTTCTTAATGCCTCTGGACCTGAGGAGTTTCTTCATATTACTGTTGTTGTTGTTGTTGTTATACAATGTAGGCATAACAACTAATAATGAACAGCAGGGCTACCATAGAGAGAATAAATAATTACTCAGAAAGGAGGCCACAGAAGCATTTCCAAATAGCTAGTGAAGTTCCCAAAAGGGGAGGAAATAATGCACAGAATTGAAGCAGAAAAGTCTCCAACATTTCCATTGAACTGAACAGATCATGAGACTGACTTCTCAAAACACACGTCTTCTCTTGTGCATTTCTTCAGGCCTGCAAAAGGGAACTCACGCTCCAGCAGCCCCTTGGCTGCCTCCTGAACCAATTGTGGGGGCCCTGCAGGCGCCTAAT
This sequence comes from Orthonyx spaldingii, assembly GCA_013397795.1. NCBI lineage: Eukaryota > Metazoa > Chordata > Aves > Passeriformes > Orthonychidae > Orthonyx > Orthonyx spaldingii. Next base: position 183,643 of record VZTJ01004967.1, read on the forward strand.
GTTCAGCTGATACCTCTGCAAAACCGTGCTTAAATCTGGGGTTCTCCTTTCCCCTCTGAAGCCCTTCTTTGTAAGGGCTAGTTTTGGGGAGCTGCCTGTGCAGAGCTATGGCAGAGCAACAGGACAGAGAACCTGCCTCTCTCCTGCAATGCACCTATCCCTCACATCCCACAAATCCCACTGATGCTCACCAAAAACAATACCAGGAGTTTGCCAAGATAAGGATGGAGAAAAGGAACTTGGGATCTGGCCTGTGCTAATAGTTACTATTAAAGAATCCTATTGAGAAGGATGGAAATCATTCTCTGCCACTTGTTTTTGCCTCAGCCAAATATGATAATTGCTTTTTTAGATTTTATTTTGTAAATTATTGAGTATATACCCCCATGCATACTGATTTATCAGCAACCCTTTGCTGAAGACACAGCCTTTGTTTCTGTCACCAATACTTCTGTCACTACAATAATGAAAAATCACCCAGGATATTCTTTTCCTTAAGACATTTATATCTATATTGTCTCACAGATCTTAGGACTAGACCTTCCCTCAAGTGCATTTGACCAGTTGCATTGTGTGATTTTAATGATTCTTGCTTTCTTTGCAAGGTAGTAATTTTACATGGCTTGGATCAATGGTTGCAGGAGATACATAGTGCACTCCTAAGACTGTAAGAAAATAAAAATGGCAAAATTGACCAGGGTTTAAAGTTTTTTCTCTACTGGTTGTATAGCAAACTGGAGTTTGCTTCTATATAAGAAATTCCTTGTGTCCAGGCTGCTGTGCACCTGAGTTAGCTGGTGCACAAGCCCACAAGCCTCCACCACGCATCCCAAAATGCCAGCGATGTCTGCAAGCCCAAGGGGGCTCTGCCTCACATTACTCTCCAGGATTAACACCCTTTGTGTGCAACATAGCAGGACCTGTATCCCGGAGCACAGAAAGGACCTGAACACCCGGCTTCCAGTGCACGGCCGGGTGCACGCACAGGGACCATCACGTTTTGCACACGCAGGCTCTGACCCGAAATCCCCGTGCCTGCTCCCTTGCCTCCCATCACCAATATCCCTGAGATTATCCCTGCGGTATCACTGACCTAAATACACTGGTTTGGACTTGAAAGTTGCCTTTGTTTTTAATGATGCCACGTCTCTAAATCCAGCATACGTAACAAACCGCCTGTTTCCAAACAGCTGTTGTGTAACTCAGCTCCCCACCCCCAGAGATGTTGCCTGCCATTCATTTAATGGGCTCGGTTTCACTGGGAAGTGCCTGGGGGAACCTCTTAGCTCCCTAATTAGCAACAGAAGGGGCCAGTCCTGGAGGTAGCAGTGAAACATTTGTGAGGTCTCGTGACAATAAGCGAGGCACAGAAGGGGCCATTTCCAGCTGGGAAAACATTAACTTTTATTCAACTTGCAGTGCAGAACAGAGGACTGAAGAGAAACTGTTGGAGGGAAGGTACTTGTAGAAATTATGAGGCTTTCTAGGCAAGAAAAGAGCATTTGTGAAGGGGGAGGAATGAATGAGAGAGATGGATTATCCAAGTTGTCCATTGCTCCTCCAGCCTGAGTTTTCTATAAAACACCGTGGAGCAACACAGAGGCCTCGTGGGCTGGCTGCCGGTGGAGACAGGAGCGAGGCATTGCTGCGATCTGCTCTTAGATGTTTGAGCTGGCTCTTGTTAATAAGATTCCGGAATTAACAGCTTGGAAGTGCTTAGGAGCTCAGTGTTTCCTCTGAGGATATGATCACGGAGGCTGAGGACAGAGCCTGCCATTCAGCACTGGAGTAGACTTTGGTGCAAAACAAGTCTCCCACCAACCAGCTGAATGTCCTGTGACCTTACAATGAAGGGGAAAATTTTTCTTGTCCATTGATGCCATGGTGATGTGCTTGGGGCTATTCCTTAATCCCCAGGACACAGCTACATGTGGTAAGCTCTCTGATTTTTCCCATGCAATTCCATTTCTGGGCAGGGCTTTCTTAATACAATACCAATTGAGAAGAGAGCTGGGAGCATGGACAGTCCCAGCTTGGACCCATTGGACCTGGGCGACCATTCCCCTGCAGAAGTTATGCAAGGAAATGCATTCAGTATCTCTGGACTGTGGGAGCAAATATCCAGTGAAGCAAATGAAAGCCTTGTCAGCCTTAAGGACCTTCCTTAAAAGCAAAGAAAGAAGGTGAAGTTCAAAGACAAAGTGAAATCGAGAGTCAGGCACGTTTGCAGAAGCCTGGAGGAGCAGAGGGGATATCTTGAACTTTCAGATACTACCCTGCCCTGCAACATCACTGGTAGTGGCCACTCACCAGGTGCGCTCATCCCTGCTATAAGTCAGGAAACCATATTCATAAAGATCCCTTGTTACTGAGCATCATCTGCTCTCTGGTTATATTCTTAAGAATATAGTGGACCTGATTTTGTGCTAAAAAAAAAGAAAATTATGCAGCAAAGCCTTCATGCTGTAAGATGAAGAGCTGCACATTACAGCCAGGGCCATAATACCAAGTGAGAGCATTGCAATGACTCTACAGCTCAGAATAATAATTTCTGAGTTGCAACAGCTGTTATAAAAGAGACATGCTTGAACTTTTGTGGTCCACTCTTACCCATGTTAGTGAGCTCATTTCATAACCAGAAATCACCAGCTTTCCTTCTTGTGTCTCAGGTTTTGGTATTAATAGTATTTACGGGACCTGGATTATGATTATATGCAATTGGAAATGAGAAAGAAGAAAAGTAAAAAAAAAAAAGTGCCTGAATAGAAAAAAAAAAGTGGAATTATGCATACTACGAGCTCCTCTCTCCCACTAGTCGGCACCCAGCATTTTGCAGAACTCCTGCTTGGCTTTTGAGTGCTTTTTTCAGCAGCAGTGAATGGGCCTGGAGAGCTGGCAGGTTATGTTTTGTTTGACTCCTCCTACTCGTACCCAGCTGCTGAACCAGCTGAAAAAATACTGTGTGTAGTTCCATGTGTGCAATTTTTGTCATTGCTGCAGGGCTGATCCTGTAGATCAGTGACACAAGCAAAACAAAACCATAGGAAACAAGCTGTCTGTTAGTATGTGATTTGTGCAGTGGAAACATATGAAATCCTCTTATAAAATTATGCCAGTTGGAAAGAGACTACAGGATGGCAAAAACGGGAAGTTTATATGGAGATGCAATAATGAGATACAGTGTATCAAATATTATTCTCTCTCCTGTTTATTTTGTTGTTGTTATTGGGGGTCTTTCTTCCCATGCCAGAAAAGCAACTATACCAGCAAAATCACAGCACTGGGACAGAAGCAGAAAACTTTCCAGTAGTGCTCCAAGGAGGCTTTTAAAAAACACATTTGCTGAGACCTATTTCACTAAGGGATCCTGCTCCAGTGCAGGGAGATGCTCTGAGACAATTGTGTGAGTCCTTTCCTGGGGGATTCCCCTTTCCATTTATGGCACATGCATCAAAACCCAGTGGAAAGCAGCTTTCCTGACTCCACCAAGCAATTTCTGCCTGAAATTGTGCATTTTGGCCACTAGAGGTTGCAAGAGAGAGGGGAAAAAATGTTTTTCACCAGACAATCTGCTACAGCATTCCAGAGCGGGATTTTCTCTGGGACCCTGTGATTTTTGTCCACCAGAGATCACACAAAACTCCTGCAAATTCCTTGCAGGATCTTGACATCTCAGCTATTTCAGGTTTATCAGTGGCGTTTGTTGCCTTTTAGCCCCAGGGCCTTAATGGCCTTAGTGTGATCCCTTACATCTGAAGTAAAAGCTGTTCTATTAGACAGAGAGCAGCAACCTGTATCTTTTCTCTGCAGCATTAACTGGCTCTTTTCACACATTCCTTGTATAGATAATTTCACTCTCAGATGTTTAAGCCACCTTTATGCTTTTTCCTAGTGCTGAATGAGAATTAGAATTTTGCTATGGTCTCCTGGAAACATCACAGCCTGTTGTACCTAAACTTGGCACCTTACAGGGTCCTCAACTACCTTCTACATGGGCTATAATTCTTTTCTCTAGTTGCTAATAATTTTCTGGTCTTCTAACTATAGCACCTCTGCAGTCAGGGATATCATCTTCCAAGAAGCCTCAAGAGAGCCGAATTTTGTATGGGAAATACAATGTTAAAGCTCAGTAATCCAAAAAGTAGACATGGTCAAAAATAGCTATGGTGTAACAATAAGTTGAACTTCAACCAGATGAAGGATTTGCAAGCTTTTCTTCCTGATGACTCTTTTTGATCGCACAGTGGCTGCATGTGAACTCACAGCAGTACGAGACCTAATCATCACAGAGCTCACTGGTGATGGGACTCCACTTCAAGCATCGCACACAGATAGGAATCATGTCCTCTGAGGTAAAATGTAGCTATTCCTGGAGTGAGGCACAGCAAAGGCAGTGCAACAAGTGCATTTCCCTGGCTATAATTTATCTCCGAATTGTGGCTACAGGATAATCAGCACGATATTTTAAACCTTCAAAAAGTACTTCACAATCTTAAACTGCTTCTTTTTCCCAGTAATTTTTATGTCAGTATTTTCAACTTTATCATCATGTGATTGAAAATGAATAATGTCTTCAATCCTAACTCTGTCATGCACAACAATCAGTAGACAGAGCTTATTTACCAGCACTGGAAGAACAAAATTCCAGCAATTTATGGATGTTAAATAGCAGCAAGCCATGCTGATGATAAATGTATTGAACTGTACCTTACAGCGCATGTCTTAATGTACGGCAGTGGCCTTGGTTGTGTAATTTTGTCAGTCCTTGAGTTTAAGAGACAACGACTTATGTCATGGATCTTAAGGTCCCCAATACAACTGCAAAAAAGAATGCCTATATTCACATACCTTAAAATGTCTTTATTTACAGAATAAGGTAAAAAAACCACCCCAAAACCCTGTAAGAAATCCTTTTCTCTTCTTCCACCTTAAAACTCACTGACTGCAGAGCAGAACCTCAGACTTAGGAAACAAGTAACATAGATTCCCCTATTACTTAGAGTTCATGGATAGAAATCTTTTCCATCTGAAGCAGTCTCACAATTTAATTTTTATGACTGGGACTCACCATTGCCCTATCTTTCATGTTTCAAGTTTCCTTATTTTGGATACAAATGTGTCATGCACATGCAATGGGTCCTTCTAGCCCAGTCCCTGCCTCTGCTGGTGACCAAAAGGGGAGGCTCAAGAATAATTCGAGAAGAGGCCATGCCCATGGTGGCAATTTCCTGGATACACCCAGTCCCCAATTGTGGAAAGCACAGGGCTCTCCCAAGCCAGCAAGGATTTCTCAGTGGACTTCGTGCTGGCACCAGGCCCTGATTCCCTGGCAGCTTCTGCCCCTCAGCAGTGCCCACAGGGCCATATAGGGCCAGAACACCTCCTCAGATCCATAGTTTGGGGTCAAACCCCAACCTCCTCAGAATAGCCAATGTGACCTGGGCGAGTAGAACAAAGGGGTGAGGTTTAGTTGCCATTAGAGCCAGAGCACAGGTGCCAGGCTGGAAGCGCAGCCTTTGACTGCAGCAGCAATTGGTCAGGACTGAGGGCAAAACCAAGCCCTGTGGCACAGGTGAGTAATGCAGCCTCCACCCTGGGCACACCTGTGCTGGCCCTGTGAGGCAAGGCAAGGCAAGGCAAGGCAAGGCAATCTGGCAGGACTACAGAATCATCTGGGTGGGTTCAAAACATGTCCAGAGAGGGAGATCCCCATGACCTCCCTTGGCAGCCTGTTCCAGTGCTCTGCTGCCTCTCACACAACCTCACTCTGTTGTGGAGTTGCCCCCATGGTGATACCTAGCCAGCCCTCTGGGAAGAACCCTCTGCGCTTGGCTGTCTTTGTTGTAGCCGTGGACTCCTGGCCAGGGCCTGGCAGCTGAGGAGGAATGGCTGGGACTCAGAGCAGCACCTGTGGTCTTGCAATGCACTGCACCACTGCACCATAATCACATCTCACTCCAAGTTTTACAGCCAAAAAGGACTGTAGGGGTTTGCCCTTGGCTGTATGCCAAGTGTTCAGGTTATGTACGAGCATGTGTGTACGTAGGAGGGAGGAATGTATTGTGGGACAAAATTATCTGTACATAATTCCTTCTCAAAGAAAGAGTAGCTTGTCCCTTCACTGTACCAAAACTTCTGTTAACTCTCAGCTGCTGCAAATTCCTTTAAGTAGAAACCTAATACTCTTCCTGCAGCATTGTCTCTTCTTACATCCCAAAACACTGAGTTTTGTTTTCTGGTGCTACTCAAAGTTCAGTCCAATCTGTCACATATCAGAAAGGGAGACATGTCAGGAATTGTATGAGGATTTTTGAAAACCACTTTGTTACAACCCTTGCAAGCCTGGTGCGATTCTCCTCACAGCACTTGGTACCTGTCCCCTTGTAATCACTCATGACCTTATTATTTTGCCAAAAAATTGCTTTAAGGAGAGGGGAGAGGAAAGAAATATCAGGGTTTTCTCTACTGAATTACTGTGACTGTCCTTCTGGTAAGGAGGCTGTAAACTGGAAGGTTGTTTCTTACCTACTTACAGCCTAGAGAGAGAAGAGAAGGTTTTGATATCAACCCTCTCTCTTTTTCACATTGATTTGGGAACTTGCTAATCAGTTAGGAAATACTTCAGTGACACAGCATGTCACAGACACTGAAGATGAAAAATGTACCCAAATAACCCCAGTAAAAGAGCTCGCACAAGAAGAACCAGCTCTATCTCAAAATAATAAACCTTTTTTCTTACTTTTTAAAAAATTTCAGTTTAATTTCTGTGTCTCTGGGTTTCTGAGACTTTCTGGTTTTTAAGATACTAAGAAAATTTCTGGGTCAGAAGACCAGTCCTAGATTTATCATATCGCAATGCTGGATGCAGTAAAAATCCCTAAAACTAGAAATGAAAGAAGAAAACAACCCCACTCATCAGATAAAGCAAAAGAAAAAGTTTGATTTACACTCTGCTTCTACAGAAGGCTTCACTCCTATATATGCAATCAATTATTCAAATAACTTGTTGACAATTGATATAATTATTTCTAACTATTCTTGATTAGAATCCTCGAATTATGTGATTACATCTCGATGTATGCATCATAAATGCAGAAGGCACAGCCTAGAGGAGGAGGAAATATAATTTTATTTTTCAATTTATTTATTTTTACTAGACAAAAGGACTCAGTTTAGTTTTCATGATCCTAAACAGAGGCTCACTGAACTCATCTTTATTACATTTCTCTTTGTAAGTTAAGTAGTAGAACCTCTTCAGTTCTGGAAGCAAAATTCACTGTGTTTTTTAATATTTAGGAAGGCGAAAAACCACACTCGAGTTGTGTGATTGACATGCAGGTGGCAATCCCTGGCACACCGGAGGCAATGCTCCACACCTGCCTCTGGAGCCCCAATCCAGCCCCACAGTGGGCAGATGACAGCAAGTCCCACCTGTGGGAAGGGCCCTGGAAAGCCAAAGGGTGCTTACACTGAGACACAAGGCAAGCACATGTCTTGGCCCTACCTCCTCTTGGAACTTCTAGGAGCTGAACACTGCTGGAACTAAGAGTGGTAGCTATTCTTGTTCTTTTCTATATCTTTTCAGTCTTTCTATTTCTTCTTCTAATTCCTTCTTTTTGGAGTTTTCAGTAGTTTAAAATCAGACAGGCTTGTAGTTTGCTAAGTTGAATGGACTAAGTTAGTACTTTGTGAAATGTTTAATGTTGATTGAATGCTGCTCTAAACCTTTTGCTGAAATTCTCTGATTTTCTAAAGTTGCCAGTATAGTTTTTTGCTGTTTTGACCTCTTGAGAAGATCTTGTCAGTATTTCTCCCATGGATCTATCTCAGAGTACATAAAAAACTGTAAGCCCTTTTAAGAGTCCCATTGAGCAAGTTTTTTGGGGCCTTATAGCAACCTAACAGGGCACTAAACAAAGCAGATGCTGAGGAAGCTCTATCTAGTGAGCCAGAATTAACTTGATCTCATTGCTTCTATGCATTTTCCACAGTTGAGCAGATTGATTACACTAAAATATCTTCCTTTTAAAATGATTCTGCTTATTCCAGTCCTTTGCTGATGCCTCCTCCTCATTGATTTTACAGTCGCTAGGGAGCTAGATCCTTCATGGTCACCAGCTGTGTAATAAAGATGAGGGAATTATATCTCATAGTGGCAGACCCTTGCATCTGTGTATGGCCCTGAACAACTGCTGGGTCACAAGACTCATCACCAGGTTTTTATAATTGTAAGTCCGGCTTCTTGTGCTTGGGCACAACAGTTCAGCATGACTCAGTAGCAGGCAAGAGCATGGACTGAGCTAAGGACTGCTGTTGCAACCTCTGTAGCTTGAATCACAGCAGCGTTTTGCTCTATCTGCACGATATGATTTCTAATTTTAGAAACAAAGCCAGCCGTGCAGAAGTCCTGAAGACAAAGTAGAGCTGGATCAGCAGGGAATTGGTAAAATGGAGGGAAGGTCAAATGAGGATTATCCTAGTACCAGTGTTAGCAATTGCAACAGTTCTGAGGGGCTGCTGTACCTGCACTCTCAGCTGTCATTATTTAACAGGTCTGGAAAACCCCACTGTTTCTATTTGACATTCTGGATTATTTCTCACTGAACTACAGACAACTGCATTCACATGCCTGTTCTTAAACCTTTTATTTCAGTAGCACCTGAATTCAGAGGTATTTCGGCACTGAGATTACTCTTGCCTTAATGTCTGGCTCTTAGAAAAGACACTACAGAATATCTGGAGAGACAACAGTTATTATCAACCTGTTGTATACAGTGCCAGGGCTGACATCAAGATTGTTCTGGTCTCAAAGAGTGCAAGGAGGGATTTTGAAACAGAGCTAAAAGAATGAAGGTGAAAGTCACATAAAGCTTTCCTATCTCTTTCTGGCTTTGTTCTTCTGTATTTACACTCAGCTGAAATGTTGCAATTCGATGCTAGGCTTGGCAAAACAACGGGAGCAAGAAGAAGCTAGGGATATGGCCAAGCAAAGAGATTTCCCCTCTGAACTTGTAGAGTGGAGGGGAAAGCAACTGGCACCAGGGTAATGTTTCTTTGTAACATAATACCATCTTCTGGGCCTTGCTCTAGCAGAGGAGGCAGTGCATGTGAACTTGGGCTGTAAATCCAAAAGGGCTAGAAATGCTGCCTCACAGCCATGTCAGTACAGACTGAATGAGATTACATTTGCAGTTAGCTCCTAGATATGGTTTAATAGAAGCAGGTTTTAGAGATTTATCATTCCTTACTGCCTCATACGTTGCCATGGAGTATGACACTATATACATCCTGTGCGAGGTTCAGACCGGCTATTAATGCTGTAAGCTTTTCCTTCTGGGGTGAAAACCGAAGATGTGGTATCATGATAGAGCAATTGATACTTTCTGGGTTCACTGCTGTGTCACTTGTAAGTTCAAGGCACATTGAACAGTGCATTTGTCATTCCTGCAGTGGATAGACAGTGGTAGGATAGGCTTGTCCATGAAATTGATGTTCTGACTAGCAAGTAGGATCTCCTACTCACCAAGATTCTCAAAGGTATGATCCTGGAGGCATGTTTGTTTGTTATATGCATTTGCTGTTTGAGTTGAGATCACTTATATGATTAGAAGCGTAAGATGCTAGTGCTAGACTTGTCTGAGTTCAAATTCTATCCTAACATACAACTGCCATGTAACATGAGGACAGATGAGGAGTGGGGAACTTTCCTAAACTGTTACCGTGAGAGGTTTCTTCATATATATTTTGTTTGATGACAACACACTTGGAAAAAATTCCCCTGAGTGCAGATATCGTTGTATTTTTCCATTTTATTTTTCTAAGTTATTTTATTTTACTGAGGAAGCATGGTTTTAGGCAACCTATTGCCTCAGCTGCCTGAGTTTGTTAGGGAGGAATACCTTAGTCATCACTGCACACCTACAAACATCTCACACTAGGTACTCTTCCTCCTCAGAGATCTGATCTAGAAAGGATGCTCAGATCACACCATGTGTGCATGGCTTCATGCAGAACAGAGCTCCTGCTGCTTCTGTTAACAACTGCTGGGAAGGTAATGCTGCCTCTTCCCTCACACTGTAATTCAAGACCCTGATGTTCAGGGCATAAGCAGCAGAGATCTGGCTCTCATTCATGCCCTTGCCTGCAAGGATTTAAATCACAGCTCCTGCCTCTCAACTGTAGCAGGACTTCTGAGCTGATATAAGATAAATCAACTTTCTGCTCATTATTTGCCAAGAAGGTAAAGGAGGCAATCCCCAGTAGCACACAGACTTGACTTGCAATGAAAGCAGTGAGGTGCAGTGTTTGTCCACCTGCAGCAGAAGCTTCCTGTGGCCATGGGACTTGTGGTAAGGGATTATGAGCCACGTTGCATATGCTTTAAGAGCTCTCACTGCAGAGGTTCCAGCCATGGTGATTATGTTGAATCTGAAATGGCACACAGCATGCTTCCTTAGTAGTACTGCACCTGCCTGGCTGGAAATTCTCTGTGGGAACTTTTGAGGATTTTAATATGATGCGTTTGCTACCTTCTTTGTAACGGCCATGCCTGATACCTGTCAGTAAGAGACAGTTTACAAAAAATACCAACCTTTGATTGTGGTTCAGGTCTGATATGCAAATTGCTAAGATAAAGGGCAAGTAGCCTTCCTTACCTGCAGTATCTATTACTCTTGGGATTTATTTCCTGCAGTTAACTCTTAAACAACAGCTGTTTCACTTTATGAATGCTAAAAAAAGTACAGCAGCTCAGTAGTTCTCTTTCCTAACAGGCCCATTTTAGAGACCCTCACTTAGCAGCTTCTCTGATTCATGCCAAATGGAACTAATTTCCATGACTATTAAGGGTCATTTGCAGAGACTTACACATAACACAGCACAGGTTTGCAGTGAACCGTCTCTGAGAGCTGATTTTTCTGCTGGCTATGGTCTGTATCATAGCAGCACCGTGACCATCTGTGGGTCTCCCTGCATCTGTATGAACAGAAGCACTGTATGAAACCAAAAAGGTTAAGTGAAAAGATCTACTGCCAAAGGAGATCTCTTATATCTTGTGAACAGATTTCTTCTTTTTAATGTGTTAACTCCAATGCATAATGGTAGGAGCCTTTCTTTTGCCTCTTGTAGGACATGCATACATTCCAGATAGAAAAGCCTTTTCAGATGCTTGAGGAAGAAGAAATATGAGTCTGCTCAGTCAGTTGGAGTGATTTTGCTCTGAAATTTAAAAATGTCACTATCTGAAGTTAGTTCTGCAAATACCCTAACACTTAGATATTTTCAAAGCAGGACAAAGCATATGCATGAAAGAAAAACATTCAGGGCTTCTGGGCTTCTCTCTTTGGATAGCAAAGAGGGTACCTAGCTTGGTGTAGGTTCTTGCATAGGGCAGAGCTGTCACTGAGACCCTTATCCTCTGACTGTCCCCAGAGAGCTCCAGTGAATGCGACAGAAAGGTTGCACCTAGTTAGTAGCAATATATGAGGATTCATCATTTTTGCAGCCTCATTCTTTGGTTTGAGGCATGCTCTGTGCAGACTTGAACTTCACCTAGAGGCAAGGCACTCTGTGCATTTCAATGATAAGCAAAACAAGTAAACACAGACAGAAATAAGGTGATTAGCGTCATTAAAGAGGTTTGCAAACTTGATTTGAACTTCCTGCAATTACTTAATGAAACAAATTCACCCCAGTTTCTGTTAAATCCTTCAGATTGTCTCAATCAAGACTGAGGGATGTGAATAAGGAGGGATTAACTTGGTCACTGTTGTGGTAAAAGAAGGGGTAGTGAGTGCTGCTCTTGCACATGTGAATTAAAGGGACTTTTAGTCCTGCAAAGGAGAAGAAGAATGCCCTAGATAACCTATCGAGTTGCTTTCCAGAATTACTATGATGTTATACCCTGTGGCTTCAGGTCTGCACAGGCCATAGGTTTATAAGGGCAAATGACATATAGTGTCAGCTTGGCCAGCAAAGGATTTTTCCCCTTCAGTGTTTTTCCTGTGCTTTGTTCACCTTTGTTAAATTCCTCCAGAGCCTTCTGCTTGTTGCAACAGAGCTCACCAATGCCAGCTTTTCATTACACTCTTTTCAATAGACTATTTTGTTGTCCAGAGCAATAGTCTGAGCAAGTCTGGGGACTGAAAAGATCTAAAATTAAAACCCTGTAGAGAAACTGTCTTTGTTCTTTCACAGAGAAATGAAATACGAATATATCTTTGCCAGGAACAAAGGAACCTGTCCCACAAAGAAATGACAGTGCTCTGTCCCTCTTCAAGAGGACACAAGAGGACTGGGTGCAGCTCCAGACTGCAAGAGACCCAGGTATGAAAAGCAAAGTGACTGTGCCTTGCTCTCTGTTCTGTCGTTGGGCACTGAAGGGAGTGCAGGAGCCATGTGACCATCACCCCCATGACATCAAGCAGAAAGCACTGCTGCCATTTGGAAGCTCATCTTTACTTAGGTTTCTCCTTTCTTTACATTTCAGATACCAAGCTTTCCCACAGCATGGATTTCTTTGTTACAGTGATGTGTATCCAGGTCAATGGACTGCACAAGCTGCTCTGCTGCATGGCAAATAACTGTGCTGTGAGAATCATTCATTTTCCATGCAATGCTTCTGCTGTGAAGGCCATTTTTCAGCACCTTGGCAGAGGAAAAGGGCCTGCAGAAGGGTGGGACCAGTCTATTTTTTCATTTGGCTTGAGAATTACTTCTCAGAATACCTGCATTTTTTGACAGGAAATACCTGAGAAGTCACTAGACTCACCTGCCCCCCTTTCAGTACCCATGCATGGTGGGATGACAGGGTGGGCTGTGACTTTGTATGCGTGGCCCCTCTTGTAGGGACTTTATGGTTTTTAAATGGGTTTGAAGTCAAATGAAATGGTACCACCCTTTCATGGAGATACACAAGGGCTCAGTGGAATGATGCTACATGGACTGACTTCCAGACTTTTTGTGTTTTGTAGGCACATTCTGCCTGTTACCTTTATGTGGTAACTGTAATCAGAAAACATCTGGAGTCAGAACACACGTTTATTTCTGTATTGCTGCTTCTCTTTGTCTCAGGAGCAAACAGTTTTAAAATGTTGGGGAACAGCACTTGGTAACATTGTTCATTTTGATGCTGGCCCTAGCCCTTAAGGCAGGCCTGTGGAGGTGTGCTGAGATGTGAGCTGAAAAGTGCCATCCAAGGCTGACAAATAGATGTTTTTCTTTGCTTAAGCTTGGACCTTGTGTAAAACAAAGCAATATGAAAATATGTGGTGCCGGCTCAGTTGTGACATAATCCTTCTCAAATTGGCAGGTTTCTTTTTGCCAAATTCCCTATAATTTTCCATTGTTGTTTCAGGGAGGGGAAGCACTGGAGCAGAACGATGTGTGTTTGGAAGTAAAAGTGTCTTAGCAGATCTTGTAGGATTTGAATTGAAGCTCTAGTGAGAAGGGAGGTAGGTCTTCTCTCCCATGGAGCCAAGGAAAAGACCTGTTAAAAGCTTCATGATACATTAGGTCATTTATACTTCATAGATTTATTGGCTTTGTACTTTTTCTGCGCATCACCTATGATCCTGTAGGTACAAAGTAATTCTGGTTATCTGTAGGTTTGCTCATCTGCCAGCAAATTTGAGGAAAACAGCTTTACTAGCTGTGTATAAGTCTAGGACACCTGGCAGAAAATTGGTATCCCCTGCTATGGCAAGATGAGAAGAGACTGAAATGAGATGGAACACTTTCTCTAGTTTCAGGGCCAAGCAAAGTGTGTAAGAATATCTTTGTGCCACCTGGGAGTACCTGAATGCTTCAGCATGCCAGAGATCTGCTTGTACCAATCATGATATCTTGGGAATTCTTACACACACTGCTGCTACAACAAAAGTTGTTTATTTTTCTGATGGTACCATTTTATAATTCCTTTTTCACAGTGTACAAGCATTTCTTTTTATTATTTGAAAGAAGAGACAGTTTCTTGAAGTATTCTTGAGAGAGACTAAATGAGCAGTAAAAGCTTGCTCTCTATTTCCATCTGTCTAATTACAGTATAATCTGATCTTATGCTTTTTATGACCTACTGCAGCCCAGAACTGGCCCAGATAAATAAATTAAAGCATGTGCTGTGAATTTATTCAGGCCTTCGTCACTGAGTACTCTAGTGATGGCAGACCAACATACAAATTCCTGATGTGAGCTATTGTTCCTTTGAGCTGTGACAGAACTGATCTTTGGTATAGAGCAAACAATTCCCAATCCAGCTGGATGGTACACAGTCTCACCAGGGCTTGCAGTTACTGTGCACACTGTTTAGGTCATTTGGGTAACTGGGACTTGATTTTGATCAACAGGTGCTCCAAAGATCATTGGCTTGACCTTGGAGATGGGCTGAAACATTAAAATGGTTTGTTTTGCTATAAATTTCTAGCTATGAGATCAGACAGGCCTAATTATGGACACATTGCCTGTGAAGTCAGGAAGCCTGTATGCAGTTTTGAGGAAAAATATCACTAATTGAGATAAAGAGAGGGATATTAAGCTTATGTGGAGTACATCAGTTGTTTCAAATTGTTATCAGATGCCTTCACTGCAGGAGGATGATGAGGTTCCACTTCTGGAAGGGGCCATTACTGACTGCACTTTTCTGGCCTCTGCCTCTAAGGAAATGTGTCTGTTGGGGCTGTGAGCATTTAACACCACAAAGTGGTCTAATGGCCACTGGCCAGGCTGTAACCAGATCTCACGGGGCCCTTTACCACCATACGTGGTGACTCGCAAGCACCCATCCAAAACTGAACTGTGATATCTGACTCTGGCAAGTGAAACATTTCTGATCCTTGCAGAGAATTTCCTTTGTTGCTTGTAAACTTGTATGGGTCCTGTGGGAATGCTAACTTATATCAGGATTAATCTGTGTGCTTCCTTCTTTGAGTCTTGGCTTTGTTACAGAATCTGCTTTATTCTGAAGGAGACTTTTGTGTACAACAGGTGCACAGTATCAAGTGGGCAGAAGACCAAAAGGGATCACTCGAGTAGTAGCTTAAATTAATGCTTCTCACTTCCAGATTGGAGCTCCTGATTCTCTCATTAAGTTCTTTGCTGTTAATATAATTCATGTTCAGTTCCTGTACACATTCCAGAAGCCATAATGATAGTAAACTCCTCTCCCACATTATTAACCTAACAAAATGCAAAACAGGCTAACAAAACTTGGTGGAATTGCAAATAAGCAGTTTTATAGGGTATATAAATAAAACTCGTGACAACTGACTTTTCTGTGTCCTCTTTACAGAAATGGCAATGGAACAAGTTCCAGTTTATTTGAACTTCTAGTCCTGGCATTTATTATTAGTGTGATGTGTCTGGCCACAGTGTGCCAAAGGCAGCAATGTCCATTCCTGACAATACAGACTTTAAGTACTAGAGATCATAATCATTATATTCCTTGTTCTTTTATTTTTAGATTATTCTAATGTGTTTTTTACCTTAGGTTACAGGAAAAACAGATAATTTGAAAACATTTTTCTGTAAAGCATACTTTCTAGCAGCTGTTCTGAACTTTTCATTTGCCTGCTTAAAGGTAGATAAGCCCAAATCTTCCAAGTGTTCCACCCTTTTAAAAATTTTAAGCCTCTATCTTTTATTTTATTGAACATAAGATTATACTCAAAATAGAAAAGTAGTTGTCTATTGTTGCCTGTTTCTTACTTGTCTCATTCCATAAAATGTTTTAGTTAAAGAGCTTTCAGAATACTTGGAGAATGCTTGGGACTCCAAGCACGTTGGGACTGAAGCCTCATGGCAAAGTGAATACCTAGAAGTGTTTTTCAACTTTTTCCTTGGATTTCATTATTTTTTCCACTTTTGTGTTTGTTAGCCTGCCATCCGCTTTGCACCTATGGTGCAGTGTAGAATTCAGCTTATTTTCTTGGATTACTTATTCAGTAGAGTGTAGTATGTTTGCTACCCTGTAATCTGTAGGATTTTTACTTGTGTGAGTGACTTTTATCAAGTCACCATAAAGAAGGATGTCAAGTAGCTCCCTCTATCATACATATATAAACCATTGTGGAGGCATTAATTCTGACAAGGCAATTGTAACAGCAAAAAATGTGAGGTTGTGAGATAAATTTCACCCTTCAGTGTGAAAACTGACTTTTGCTGTGCACTTAGGTCAGAGTATAGATCAGTGATGGGGTACAGACTTTGACTCTTCTGCACCATTTCCTTGCAAGCACTGAAGTACAGACCTGAAGAGGTCAAGCTGCAGCGTTCTGTCTACTTTGGGTGTCCCATGAAATGGGTGAATCCATTGTATTGAGTTAGAACAACTTTTTTCTCAAAGTCAGGTGATTGAGAACATGGTATTTTTGAAAGATTATTTTGCTGAGAATTTCTTAGTTAAAGCTGGGGGCCATACTTTCCAGGATGATAGCTATAGGTTGGAATGCTATTTTCATTGCCTATATGTATTGGTTTTTTTCCGCTAAGCTGATGCCACAGCCTTACCCACCTCTGTTTTCTCTGCTTGTAGATCAGAAAACATTTTTTTAAAAATTGAAGATGTTCGGGACAGTATTCTTGGACTGCAAATCATTGGATGTAGACTTTGCAGCTTTAGTTGTCTGTTTGCTGTGTTGCTAATATAACCAGGGTCCATTTTGAAACGGCCATCCCTGAGGTTTTCAGTATTTGCAACTCTCTAAATTCTGTATGAATATGAACAGAAATGAATATGCTGATCCTTTAGTTCTTACTGAGATTATCCCATTGATGTAAATGGCACCTTTTGTTAGAAATGGGTTTGTATGGCCAGGTCCTTAACTTTTAAGCTTGGCCCTGCAGATACCCTTGGACTGTACTATTATGATAGTTCTACATGAGTTGAGATGCTTTAAGCATTTATAAGCCTTTAAAATGGAGCTTGCTGAGCTGGTTCTGCTATAGAAGACATGACCTTTTTGGGAGCTCAGAAATCCCTTGTGGATGTGTTAGCATGCTGTTGGCAGGCTGAACATAGTCTTTGGGAGTATTATGTTACACCAGCAGTAAAATCTACCTAAGGGCTTACTGCCATACTGGTTCAATAGTGGCTATATCCATAAAAAGGATACAGGGTAGGGATTGGAACACGACTCTTTGGTGCTGAGCCATGATTTGTGTTTTCATCTTTGTGTTATCTAGCATCTTGAATGAGTTTTAAACTGCAGGCTGCAGAAGGCTGTACAAGGGTTGATGAAAGCCATCCCTTCTCTGTCTCAAAATAGGACTTCCTTCAGAGGAAAAAATTGAGACATGGGAGCCTGAAAAGTGGGTTATTGCTGTTCAATGATTGCTTTGCCCTCTGATTTCGGACTTCCTGTGCATCATTTTGATGGCACTGTTTCACTATTGGTTGTGGAACAGCAGGAATGAAGTGATTTGGAAGATTTCTTGCAATGAGCCAAATACCTTTTCTGAATATTTTTCTCCTGTCTATAATACAATTCCAAAACCTGGGCTACTTTTAGCAGAATTCTCCAAGTGGGTTGGAGTTTTGTGCTGGGCCAACAAGTATAGGCTGTTCAGGAGTTATTTAACCAGGAGCAGTCTGTTTCAGCACATTATTGATGTATTATGCACTTCAGCTCCTTTAAAGAGCATGCTTGTGCTGGTTGTGGCCAGGATAGGGTTCATTTTCTTCCCAGGGACTATGCTTTGGATTTGTGCTGAACACAGGGCTGATAATATAGAGATGTTTTTGTTATTGCTGAGCAGGGCTTACACAGAGCTGAGGCCATTTCTGCTTTCCATATTGCCATGACTGACAAGAAATTTGGGTGTGCATAGGAGGTTGGGAGGAGACACAGCTGGGTCTGGTGACCCCAATTGTCCAAAGGGATATTCCAGCCTGTATGACATCCTTCTCAGTATATAAAGAAGGAGGAGGAAGGGAGGGATGTTTGCAGTGAAGGCATTTGTCTTCCCAAGTCACTGGCACGTGTGATGGGGCCCTGCTCTCCTGGAGATGGCTGAACACCTGCCAGCCCATGGGAAGTGGTGAATTAATTCCTTGTTTTGCTTTGCCTGTGTGTTTGTCTTTTGCTTTCCCTATTAAACTGTCTTTATCTCAATCCATGAGTTCTCCAACTTTTACCCTTCCAATTCTCTCCCTGACCCTGCTGGTGGGGGAGTGAGTGAGCGGCTGCATGGGACTTGGCTGCTGAGTTAAACCTTGGCAGTACTGTTAAGAAAACCACTACATGAAAGAAAATGAGTTTTCTAATTTTTGTCACTTGGCACCAAAGGAGTTAGCAAAGTGCAAGAGCATAGCACAGCTGATTTGCTGTTGCTTACTGGAGTACACATGCTGTCAGTTGCTGGGTTCTTTAACTGCAGCGTTATTGCTTGGATATGTGGCACTCAGTAAGAAATGAATATTGGTTCTCATAAATTAGTCAGGGGTTAGGAAAGGGCTCCCGTTTTGTAGGGAACTGCAAATTTCTTGGAGATGTCAACATCTTTGGGATCAGTGCCTTACTTTATTTGATAAAAGCTATACACTGCCTTGGAGGTGGAGATCAAGTCTAAAGAGGATGTATCCTATTAAAAACATTATAGTATTGTAAGGAAGCATCATCTGCTTTACTTGAAAGTGCCCTTTCCAGTACATATGATTCTGAATGAAGAGGGGACCCATCCGTATCACCGTCATCACCTCATGCCCCAGGAGCACAAATCCTGCTGGATATGATCAAAGACAGGGAATAGGATAAAATCCTTTCCTTCTCTGTGAATCAGTCCAGTGGCAGTGGCCTGCATTGTAGCTGTGATACTGCAGCTGATTTCTTTTTAGCTACTGGGATTGAAATTTTTTTTGTCTTCTTATGGAATGCATCGGAACATTTCCAAGCATATTTTTGGAGAAAATGCATATTTGGAAAGGAAATTCAACATAAAAATAGATGTCAGCAGTTGAATTCAAATTTTGTGTGTTTTGCAAACTAATTGTAGTGATACAGTGCACAGTAAGCAATTAAAGTTGCTAATTGTCTGTAAACAGGACTAATATTTTGTTTTCTGCTTCATATGATTGTTGTGACGCTGCATATGTGAAAAGCATGTTGACTTCCTAAATGCAGATTTTTGTTAAGTGTAGACTTCATTTTTGAAAATGGGCATGTAGTGGTTTGAGTTCGTTCACTTGAGTTTCTGGTTAAACGCCAGTACACTTACCAGATTTTATTCAATTTTTGCTGTGAGATAAGGATTAGGAGTAGGTAAAGCAGGCTTAAACTTTAAAGAATATAAAGAAAGTTTATTAACAGATCTGAAAGGAAGGAAAAAAAATTAAGAACCAGAACAAAACCATTAGAACACCTTTGCTCCTCCCACCTCTCTATTTTTCTTAATGACAATACAAAAAAATAACACTTCAACTTTCAGTCAGTTTATTACTTCTAAATTAGTCCTTCAGTTCATTTAGGGAGAGAAGTTTCTTCCTGCTTTACTATGTTGACTTCTTCACAAGAAATACAGTTCTTATGGTTTTCAGCTTCACAACTAGCAGCCGCCCAGGAGAAAAAAATCTGCTTGTTGTGGAAAACCCCTCCCACACCAGTAGCCTTCTCACAGCTACTATGGTGGGTTATGACGGTTCATGGGGTATTCTTTTAAGGATGAGGCATTCTACTACAGCAGCAAAGAACTCCCCTTCTTCCATGACTGGCAACGTCGTAAGTCCTCTTTGACCATTCCCCGGGGCAAGAGATCTAGATCACAGCTTCTTCTCGATCTCTGCTCAAACTTCTCATCATGCTGCAATTACTTCAGTATCTATTTATCTCTACACAGGTGCCTTGGTTCACTGGCTGCACTGGCTGCAGTTAGAACGTCACATCCCCCCTTGGACCATTTTTTCACATATTACAGGGAATATTTTAGCTTAATCCCAATCATGGCTTCACAGAAGAATTTTCAGCTTCTATTTTGAAGCACTTCTCATGCTCTTCCTTCTAGGCGTTAGCTCTGTTTCTTTCCCTGACTTTCTGAGTCTTTATGCTGTGTTTCTGTAAGTGTCCTCACTCTTTGTCTGTGCAAAAGAAGATAGGTGTCTGCAAGTTTCATCTGGGTAATGAAAGGGTTAATTTCTTTCTTGGGCCTCTGCGATGGTCCCATGATCTTTACTGAGTTTAAAGAGTCTGAGCTGGGCTGCAGAAGCAGTCAGTCAAGAGTCTCATTAGCCTCACTCTGCGAATCTGGCCCGGCAGGGCCTGGCCCGGGTTGGGTGGGGGGGGCCGGCTTGGCCCAAGGTGATAGAGCAGGGCCCAGCCCGAGTCAGATGGAGCCGGCCTGGGCCCTGCCTATTTGCTGAACTGCATCCGAGCCGGAGAGCTCAGGCCGGGTCCTTCCCCACGCTCAGCTGCACTGCTGCTTCAAAACCCGCTTTCCCACCCCTCCCCTCCCTCTGAGGCTGGAGGGAGGGGGGAGGGCAAAGGCCCAGTCTTACCAAACAGAGAAGCGGAAGACTTGCTTCTCTGGCAGCAACAAAACAAGAAAAAAGGGTTTTTTCTCAAGTGTCTCTCCATTAAATATGTTTTTTTTCCTGGAAGCAGACCAACTTTTAATTGGATTACATACCTATCAATACTCAAAACTAGCTGGTCACTGGCTCTGTTTCTCAGGAAGCAAAGGCTACTGCTTCCTGCAGTATAAGTCACTTACAAGACTAACCCTTCCTAAGCAAACCCATGACAGGACACTAAAATAATAATCAAGTAGAATAATTTTCTTGCAAAAAGCATGTGAAATGTCAAAGTGAGGTGCTCTGATACTGTCAGAAAAAAATGGGGGCGTAAGTAGTTTGGGAATTAAGGTAAAGCTTCTCTTTATGGGAATTGATTCCTTCTTGTTCTGCCCTCATCACTCCTGCTGTACCTGAAATCTGCTCAGGTGTTGTATTTGAAACACTGTGGGTCACTGCAGCAGTTATTGCTCACCCCACTGGGACCTGTGCAGTGAAAAGCTGCCTTCCTGGTGCAACATAAAACAGCTCTTACAAAAGCACATGCTAGAGGCCAGTGCTTATCTCAGGAAATTCAGCTTCCTCCCACCTCCTGCCAGTCTTTACCTTTTTGTTTGAATATTATCTGCTGCTGAGTGTTCTTATTTTCAGACTACTTGGAACATAAGTCTCCACAAAGTATTTAGAATTAGACCTGGTTAGCAGCTTTTTAGATGCAAATCAGGGGGGAATTTATGTTCATTTGGTTAGGACTCCTGTAGTCTTAACAGAATGTGACAGCAGTCCTGGCAACAAAAAAGCACAATGACTCTGGCATCTCCTGAAAAATGAGAAATCCAGGGTAGTACATGCTTTCCCAGATTCCAACTGGAATTTTTATGCAAATCTACTAGAAAAGAGGATCGTGTTGCAGAAGTCGCAGTGGTCTGGCACCAGTGCCAGTACTGCCCAGGCTCTGCAGAGCCCTGGATGGAGGCACCAGGTGGTCTGTCAGTGTTGCCTGGGGTGTCTTTGGGGTGTGTATGTACAGGGGACTGGGAGTCAGGGGACTGGGAGCTGGACACTAGGGGCTAGTTAGTATCTGGGATTTGGTGCTCATAGAAACAAACACTGACAGAGACAGACCAGAAAGAATAAGAAAAACATTATGTACTGAAACACGATTCTTTATTCAGTGCAGTACAAAGAAATGGGAGCTACTTTGCTTTGAATTAAAGTACTGAAACTGAAAAATGGTGCAGATAAAATACATTTGTGTAGTACTAGAAATCCTTGGGTATCAAAGCAGTGAAAAATGATATCTATGATACTGCAGCATTAAAATCAATATTTACATATTTTTAAATTAATGCATTATGACCTTGATTTATGTTATGTCATTGGTAACTTAGTTTCCGGCAGTATATTATCACTGACAATGCTGTCTTAGCCAGCAGTCTTTCAGCCAGTGATTTCCTTATGCTTAAAATGCAATGGTACAGAAGCAGCACTGTACCAAGGCAGCTCTTCAAAACTTCAGCAAACTCAGTGTCTTTTCTTTTTTCTTCCAAACAAATGAATGTAATCAATTTTAATTGCATTGAACTTTGGTTATGTATAGTAATACTGTAAACAGTGGGCCCAGTTCACAATCAAGTAACATGAACTCATTATATTAAGGTCATGAGAAAGTATTGTTCAAAGACAAAAAAAGGTTGCTACATTGTCATCCTGCAGCACCAAACGCAATGGCTGCTCAGGACTCGGCTTTTCCAATTACAGCACTGTTTTCAGCTTGCATCAGGACAGGTCATCTCTTTTCCTAGTAAATGCAGGTTTACATTTTCAAAGGTACCAAAGTATACTGACATAGTGGTTCACAGCAGAGTCAATGGCCCCATTTACAGATTCAATGATGATTTTTTTTTTTAATAAATATTAAGTACACAGGTATTGCTGTGAACCAAGCCCATTGTCTAAAGGAAGCACATTTCTTGCCACATTAAATCTTTACATAAGAACATGTTTTTATCATGGATTTGAATAGCTGCTGTGCAACTTATTAAAATCATGTGTCTTCCTGCTTGCACTTTGTACCAACAAAAAAATGAATAAACATGCAGTAAAATGTAGCATTGTTTAGAAAATAATATGTAAAAAACCCATTCAGTATCTTATATTAAAGCATTTACACTGCATAGGCATTCATATAAGGATATAGTATAATAAAACTTATCAAATATACAAGCATGCAGCAGTTGCCTTATATTCACAGTTCTAGAAATGACCACACATTGATTTCCTCAAATATAAATTGGATTATCCAAAATAGATTTTGCAGCCACTCTCCTTTGCAGTGGCAAACTATGTTCCCATGTGCATTGCAGATACTGACCTATATAACAGGCCTAAGCTATGCCGCTGTATTGTACACATCTGTGATAAATACTGTGTTTTGGAACAGGAAGGATAATGAGAAGTGATCCATACTTCTCATAGCAGAACTTGGAGACTACACAGTGCTTGAATTGAACAAAATATATACGCATATTAATTGTATTCTCCTTAGAGAGTAACACTGTAACCTTGCCACAGATCTAGCTACTGCATAAGCTGGCCATGCAGTTTTCAAAATAAGTTTAGACAGATTTTTCTATTTGATATTTATTCCATCAGAAGAGGTATAGTAGGAAACATATAGTACATACCCTTTTTGCTCTGCAAACTCTACACAGGAATCCTGATACTTTTAGATTGTATTGGGAAATACAATGCAGTGCCAAACTCACACACAGAGATTTAAAATATGTTTGCAGAGAAATCTTCTTTCTTCATTCGCTCTTTTGAAGGTGGTGGTGTTATATACGATGGTGAGTTTGGACCATCTTAGCTGTCACAGGATGACAAGTACCCAGGTTAGACCCCCTCTGAGGCTAAATGCCACCTGGAGGATAAAGTTGAGGTCATACGGCTTGAAGTTGTCTGTGGTTTTGACTCACTTGTTATTGCCTAGCTTGGCAGGTTAACCTGGCGTGTGACTGCAGGACAACAGCAAACAGAATACCTGGGGGCAAGGCTTGTGTTAGTTGTGCAAGGTTTGCAAAATTGAGCTCTAGATCCTGATACAGGTTTTGGATGTGCCAAGGAGAAATCAGATTGAGGAGTACGACTTTAGACCCGTTCCCTGTCCAGGTATTTTTCCAGTAGTTCCTGCATTCTGCTTTTGCCCTGACTTCCCTGGTCTTCATACATAGTGATCTGTGTGTCTTTAAACATTGTGTGCATGCACACTTCCTTCTTCTGAGAACTTCAGGTAAAGCTAGTGGAAGTAACCTTGTAGGATGTTACAGCACCAACAATGCAAGTTGCAGGGATTCATCCTTGTGTACAAAGTAGCAGCAAGGGATTCAGAAACAGCATTTAGGAAATAGCTTGACAAGGAAAAAGACAGATGAGGCAGAGATGGTGGAAACATTTGCTAATTTGCAAAGTGGAGTGTGGAAAGAGAAGAAAGAAGTGGGGCAGTGATCTGTTCTCTCTATTAAAAAAAAAAAAAAAAAGGAAAGGTATAGTCCTCTCTGGAATGTTTCATTCAGAGAGAAACACTGCCCTTTGTTTTTTAAAAAAGTGAGCTTTGGCACACATGCAGTGTGGGAATGACAAGGTGAGTAGATGGCTTTGGTGTGTGCTATCATTGATGTCCCTTTGTGCTGCAGCCAGGAGTCCACTTTGGTAACTCATTATTCTGACTCTCTTTGTGTGCATATTTGCATTTTCTAGTAAAGGATATGTGTCCCTTTCCAGAAAGCTGTACTATTTCCTGTCAGCCTTATTTAAGAGTAGGACAGCAGTGGAACAAGTCATTGTGCTAGAGATGTTCCAAACTCTTTTGGCATAAATACTCATTTTTCCTTTGAGGATGTGTCTCTGTGTGTATGTGTGTGAGAAGCCTCAAGTCTGTATTTGGAATCTGATACAAGAACATTTGGTATCTGAGCTGGATGGGGGCATCTGAATGCTCTTATTGTATCAACTAGCACTTGGAAAATGGGCTTGCAGCTTTTTTTAAATTGGCTTACTTGCTGCCACAGATATTGCTTTTCTGCCTTTCTCCAGACATGTTTGGTAAGATCTCTGTGGTGACATCTGAAGACACAAATGCTGTGAGAAGTGACTGGTTTTCAATGATTATTTGACAGTAAGATCTGTATAAATAAACACAGAATCATATTTTTTAGCCTCCTTTTCAAGCTGTAGACATTGAGAAATGGACATAAGACTTTGAATGCTGAAACCTTTGTACAGCATATCAAAGCAATTCACTGATTCTTCACTGCATCTCTCCATACTGAGAGCAGCAGTTTAGATGTCGGAACTGTCCATAAAAGTAAGAGTTTTGGTTTATAAATTTCAGTCTCATTAATCTGAGGTACTGCATTAGCGCCTCAATTATTTTCCCAAGTCTCATTTGTTTTTTAAATTGTTGGCAAAAATGAGAATGCCTTGTGGTTTTGATCCTGATTTCTTACGTATTTTAATATTTGTACTAGGTTCTTTGGATTCCTTGCTGAACCTGCCATTCATTTTTCCTTTCCACAGGGAAAATTATTATAATCTCGTTTAGAAATGTCTTTGAAGAATCTGGAGATTGTTAAAAGCAGATGTCACAACTGTCTTGAGCATAGTGAGAAGGAGGAAAAGGAGCTCTCCTGAGAAGTCTGACAGTTTGCCACAAAGAAATTGACACTAAAGCTGTGAGCCCCAAGTTCCCACAGAGATGCACCATCTTGTAAGGATTAGTAGAAGTCAGATGCGTAAAATCTTTGCTTTTTTTAGAAACCTTATCAGCTCTATTTCTAGTAGCAAGCTGGCCTATTCCCTCAGAAGAGGAAACAATGTTACCTGCTTCTTCCACCTCTCCTACATAGTGAAGAAATCAGTGCAATTCGTAAAGAGGAGGGGTGTTTGACCTCTCACCTTTTCATGCTAAAGTTAGCCACACATTTCTGTCATTGCAAATCTGGCTGTGTGGTAATGAATGGTTTATTCTAGGATAAAATACGTTCACCAGAAGATGTATTTATATCATCAGAAGAACCTGTACCTCATTTAAAGCTTGCCAAGCATTCTCCCCATCCCCACCCTTCAACTCTTTTTCCAGATTTTGCATATGTGTCTTTCCAGGTAAAGAATTATGTGAGGCACCTGGAATTATGTGCTTGGCCTCCTTTATTATCCTGTTAGCATCTCATTAGACAAGGGAATCTCTTAAAGGGCAAAAGCATGTTGAACAGCCAGCAGTTTTCAGAAACAACAGGTGACTAAAAATGCTTCATTTTCTTTGCTACTCAGGCAATGACAAATGTAAGCCTGGACTGGGCTGCTGAAAAAGTAGGAGACAGTAAGAGGACGAGTTAGATGAGAGAAAGCCCTCTGATCTTTAAAAAGAAACAGCTACCACTTCTAGAAGCATCCTGCTTTTTTGTCAAGTTTCCAGTAAAACACTGAATACAGGTAGAGTGTCACTTGAAGAAATACAAATAAGGAATACTTGCAGAGTAATTTAAGAGAATATTGTGAAGTAATTGAACATTGAGCAAACATACTTGAAAATATTTGTTAGGTCAGTCAATAAAATGTTGGTCTACATACTTCCATTCGAAGAGCTTCTCATTTTATGTTTTATATGCTGTCTGGCTTAGACACCACATATAATGCTGCATGCCTTTAATCTTTAACAGAAAGATTCCTTCCCCATTAAATTCCCCATTAAGTCCCTCAAAGTTACATTTGAAAATAATTCTAGCTTCTAAGTGACTTTTAAACTTTATCCAGCTAGCTCTTCCTGGAGGATTTCTTTTCCTCATTTGAGTGTGTTAAGTTGGATTGCCTGATACTTGTGCTTAGTTTTCACCAGTTTATCAGTAGTTCAGAATGGTATCTGTCTGATGACTGTATTTGCACATTGAGAGAACACAAGCAAATGCTGCATGTGATGTGAAGTTTGCAGGTGTGTGCTATGTTTTCAGTTCTTGCTTATATTACACTAGAAACTTCTAATGTGCAAGGGAGAGTCCTATTTCAAATAGTGTTTTATTACTTGGTGCCTGCTAAACAGAAATCAATGGGCTTTTATTCATGCTTATTTCTTTCTGTTAAGCATAAGTTCATAGTTGTTAAAGGTCCCTTCCTCCTTCTGAAAACAATCATGGGAGTTCATTCATATAAAGACAAACAAGGAGGATGCATATGAAATACAGGATTTTGTAGAGAAAGGAACAAAATAAGAATGCAGTCCAGAGCCTTTAGGTCAGCATCCATTAAGTCAAGCTGATTCAAGTTAGTTTGCCTCTGGCTCTTTGCCCCTTCCTCTCTACTACCCTTACTACATTTTATGCTGTTACAAGAGGGATGGATTTTAATGTATGAGATTCAACATCCACCATGTGTTCACGCAACACCATTGTGATACACGTAATTCATATTGTTCATGTGTGTGGCCATGCAACATAAAATAACACAAAATAATCCTCTGGAATGCTGCAGTTACAAGCCATTTTATTACATTCATTATGTTCTAAAGCCTGAATTGGCCATTAACCTTCTTTCTTTTCTTAAAGGGAGAATGATCATGCTCGTTCTATGGGATTAAAAAGTTATTGAATCTTCCTGTAAAATAGCAGTGTAGAATTTGTTGTGAACAAAATAGAGCTGACTACATTACTATAGCAGAATAATTTGCAGCCAGAATTGAATTACGCTCTTAAAATCTATTTTTAACAATGTTTTCAGAAATAGGCTGCAGTAGTTTTTTGTCCTACATGTTTTGGAACTGTAGGGAAAACCTGACATTAGCATTTTAATGCAGTTGTTATCCTATGGATATGGAATATAAATGTGTTTTCATGAAAACCCAGTTTAAGTTACTGTGTTGAACCACTCAATACAGCTGGATTCTTCATTCAGATTCTTTGTAAATTCCTGATCCCAAGGTAATTCAAACACACAATTCTCACAGACTTTTCTTGGAAGCCCATGCAGGGTTAATCTAAACAGAAGGTACAATAGAAAGCTCCACTTTATTATAAGACTGGAGTTTATCCATTAACTTCAGCACCCTTCAGAGGGTAAAGCACATTAGTTCTTCTTTTCTTGTCTAAACTATTTTGAATGAGGTCTCTTTTACATGCTAGTTTGGCAAGCTTCTAAGGCATTTGTGCAAAGTGATGATCCAAGAGCAACCTGATTCAATACTGAGAAATTCATAAATAACATCCAGCAGTAATTAAAGTGAAAAACTACAGCTAAGAAAAGCAATCATCCTACAGTATCAGTTGAGCTGCTATACCTTGCAGTGTTAGAAGTGGAGCATGTTCACTGGTGCCTTCAACTTGGGAGGCATCATAGTGAATTTTAAACACACCAAGGATTCATTCTGGTTTCTTTACATAGATTGCATTGGAATAACAATGACTAAAAAAACATGAATATATGATAGTTGTAGGTAGAGAAAGGGTAAAAGTGGAAGAAAAACACAGCACCAGAAATTACCATTTAGGAACATACTAAACATTTAGTCAATATTTTTGTATTAAAATGAAGAGTTAATTTTGAAGACCAGAAATATTTTAAGATAACTTAGTACACTCTATAAGGCCATTCTTAGAAGTCAAGCGTATAAGGATCTGAGACAGGGATATTTAGGACTTCAGATTGAACAACTGGAATAGCCAGCTGATGTCTTCACCATCTTGGTGAGAGTGTGTACACTCTTTCCAGTAAATACACACTAAAGTCACAAAAAGGCCTATAAATTGTCTGGCTTTTTTCTTAGATTAGGGTCAACTGGCAGGTAACAGAGCTTATTTGTTCAGTTTTTATGTGTGCAAATTTCAACAAAGTAGTAGAATTTAGGTAGCTGGTGGTATAGCAAATAATGCGTAGGTCTTAAAAGTAGCATTTGGAACTTTTCTACTTGTTTGTCAAGCTCTTGCCTGAACGACCAGCACAGTCTGGATTTACTGGGGGGGAACACCTGGCCCTATATCAGGTAAAACTTAAATCTATTCCTGTTAGGGTACAGCTATAGCCATTGTGCTGTAGCACATAATTCATGCCTTTCTGGTCTTCAAAGAGAAGGTGAGAGCAGTTGTGGATATTAATTCATGCTTCAGGCAGAAAAACTAGTTGACCCAAAACAACTTGGGACTTAACATGCAATATCTGGAAAGCAGCCACTATGTGACATTTAGACTTCAACCTGTGCTTACAGGAATTTCTGTGATTATGGTTTTGATATCAGCCAGATGTTGGGGGAATTCAGATTTTATACCTTGGCAGGACAGAATAATTCAACTGTGCTGTAGATTATGTGATAATGAAGCCAGGAGTAAATTGTGACATTTCCTGAACTGGAATTGGATAAAAATGCTCCAATTTAGATGTGCTTATGGTTTGGAGCAACATCTCGCAGTTAGTTTTTGTCTTTTTGTGACTCTAGTTTTAGGTACTAAACTGTAAACATCACAATGTCTTCTAACTTAGGAAGTTCGCTGTATGCCTCAGTACTAAATGCAGGATCTTTAGCAGGACTTTATGTGAGGAACAGTTAAACAAAAACTTGTATGAATAAGGCACTAGTAAATGTTTGCAGCAAACAACAATTACAGTCTATATTCTTTAAGAATAAAACTGTTCTGTTTAGGAAATTGCCTTTAATATGACAGAGTTACCAATGCCAGTTAGAAGGGGCCTAGAGAAAGTGCATCTTTTTGGGTTATGCCTGTGAAGTCCGTGAGAAACCGCTGAATGCAAATCCCTGTTAAATTAGGAAATAGCCTGTGCAGTGGCGATACTTAGGAGAGCGCAAGCAAGAGGAAACTAGTTTAGATTCTAATCCCTGCTAAACTAGTGTGAAATCACTGTAATGGATTTCCTCCAGATTTATTACAGTGGTAGAAGAATCTGAAGCCAAAATCCAGGCTGTTGTAGCAAATCTAGTTAAACAGTAACAGCGCAGGCCCAAGCCAAATAATTGGCGATAATCCCCTTGGACAATTTCAAAAATAATCTGGTATTTTAAATTTCCTTTTTGCTGAAATCCAAGGATGCACTTTGTCTTTTGGCTAATATAATAGATCAAGGCTTTCTGTACTATTGGAGCTGATGCCATTCTAGACAGTTATTACACTATCGATCCATACTTTATACCAAATGAAATTTGAGTCTGCTATTCCATTTACAGGATAGCTAGCCAGTATTTCACATTGAAAATTGTTCAAAACCACATGAATTCTTCCATTCATAAAACCAAAACATACTGCCACTTTTAAAATGTACTTTTATGTATCTGCTCTTTGAGGGGGGTCATTGAAGTACCAAGAATTTATCTAGCCAATAAGAAAATATTTGTAAACTAACAGATTTGTTAGTATTCATGATCTGCATTTCCCTATAATCTGTCCAGTAAAACTATTTTACCATTCATTTGTTACACTAAATCAGTCAGTGGTCAGTCTGATTTCATCAATAAATCCTGCTTTGTAAGCAGACATCTTAGCTTTAACATCTGACTAATTTCTGTTCCACTCAGATCCTCCATTATTTATACAAGATGTCATTTAAAATACTTAACACATTTGCAGTATCCATAATGCAAGAGAGAAAAAAAAAACCCTGCAGTGATTGATTACTGTATATTATTGCCATTAGCTGCTACAATTAACAACTCCAGACAGTGGGGTTTTTGTTTGCTTGAATTATTTTGTGTTTTATGGACAGATGTGGTATTATCTCAAACTTTAAGATCACCCATCCATGAGGACCTCAGAAACTACAACTACCTCAACCAGCTTTTAAAAATGTGGGCTTTTTGTTTGTCCATTTTGTGGGTTTTTTGACTCATAAGACTAAAGTCATTGGTGACATAACTCAGCTGAAATTTTCACCAGAAATTAATCTGGACTAATATTCATTTCTTAAACAAAACAAAAAATCCATAACAAGTAAGTTAAGTGCTGGGGATCTCTCTTCCATATTTGCTATACATACTCTAAATTATATACAGAAGAAAATCCAGAAATTTCTCCTCACAAAGATCTTTCCTGATAGCAACTCAGGAAACCTTTTTCTTTTTAAATACTTGTTTCTTATCAATGTCCGATTACATGTTTTTCTGTGTGTGCGTGAGGCTAATATATGGCATGTATTTATCTGAATATCAGAAAATGTTACTGACTGTTGGAGCTGTGCAAAATATTTTCTGTAAAAGGTGACAGTCTTAAAAAAGTTTTTATCATTATTTTCAGTAAGATTATGTAAATCTTTGAAATTGCAAAAGAAACAAAGATTCTTTGTCAAAAGTGTGCCTTTTGGGGTCATAATTAGTCTTGTGGGGTATTTCCAGCAGACAATTTGAAGTTGTACATATGTTGATTTATTAGAATTTCCTAAGCTGTGCTTAATGTAAAATAAATTTGAATTTTTTACCTTGTAAGTGTAACTTGTGTTTTGAAAGTCAAGGTGGGCTTTTTAACTTCTTCTGAAGATTAAAATAATCCATTAGAAGATGGTTGGGTTTCTTTCTTTTTTTGCTGTCTGCTTTTGAAGTGTGCTTTCAGGAGATGAGAAGAGAAGTCATAATTTTAGAAAAGGTTCTGTGAATATTTAACAAAATGCAGAATACAGTTTACTTTCATGGCTGTATTTCTTCAATGGAAGCAGAGGCACAGTAGTGAAATGTTTTTATTATGAAACTATGCTATTACATTTCTGACTGGAGAAAAATCTGTCGTCAAACGTTTATATGTATTTCTTCAAAGAGCAAATTCACACCTTTATAGAACAGTTGCTTCTTGGTGCAACTGAGCTGTGATTGTAGAGGCACACTTTTGACACCAACTGAAACTGTGGTCTAAATGAAGGCATCACTTTTCTGTCCATGCAGATGAATTTACCTATATGGATGACATTTTAAGAAAAAAATGTCACTTCACAATTTTTATTTCTTTTTAAAGTAGGAGTTAGGAAAGCAAACCCTTTGGGTGTAAAAATCAACAAAATTACTATATGATCATTTAACAACAATTATTGCATGACTAGGCATCACCCTTGACCTTTCTAAAAAGCAGTATTTGATTTTGAGGTGTGCATTGGTTTAATAATGAGTCATCACATATCTGCTGATTCACACGTGATAAATATTTAACTTGGGGAAGAAATTTTCTTCAGATTACAAAAACATAAAAAAAAAAATCAGTCCTAGGTCCTAGTTCTTAATCTAGAAATTTTCAGGATTAGAGGAAATGCATGTAATTGGAAATAACTATTCTGTTGAAAGGAATCCACAGTACTTTGATAAAAAATCTGAGAGGCTTTAGGGAATATGACAAACTTGATGAGGCCAACCCCAACCCCTCAAAAATTTCTAATACTGTTAGGAGATGAATAAATTACCAGTCCTGTAACTCTAATATATTTTAAGGCTAGTTAGAAGACATGGAATAGTGATACTCGAAGTAAATGCTCAAAACTAGGAAGTATTTTTATGACTGGGTAGTTATTTAAAGGGAATGATTTATATGGGTGAAACTTTGCTTATTTCTTTACATTTTCTATTACAGTAAACCTACCATCTATTTGTATGTCAATAATAACTGATCTTAGAATGCCATTTCATAGCTTGAATCTTCATTTTGCCTCAAGGTTTGTTCTAGCCAGGTTGGCAATTGGGGAAAGTCCTAAAACAGAAACATTGACACATGCTATTAAATTCAAATGTGGAACATTAAAATTCACATGGAAGCGGAAATGACATTCAGTGTCAGAAGTAACAAATTTGAAAGTCTTAAGTAATTCATATAGAGAATATAGATTAGACAGATTTAATATAAGTGTGCTTTTTCCTAAAAACACCCCCCCCAACCAAACTTTTTTTTTTTTTTTGCTTTTTCATTAAGTCTTTTGTCTGTAAATATGAAAGAAGGCTACACCCCAACATAATTCTTCATTGCCATACTAAACGGTAAAATAGTCTTTCTAATTCACATTGCTCATGGCAGTCTTATTTGAAGTTCCTTTATTAAGTTTGTGGTTAAAGCAGTTTGGGATTTTTGTTGGTTGTAAACTTTTGGCGTAATGTGAATACCAGTCCCTTTCAAAAACAGCCTTGAGTTGCTTAATGATGCTTGTGCTGTTCCCCGCGTCTGCTTGGTTGATAACAAGGCCAGCTCCAGCATTCTGCGTAAAAGCATTTCCTACCCAATCAAAATTACCTGCAAGTAAAGGCAGGAATATACAATGAGTTTCTAACATTAAAAAAAAAAAAAAAGAACCAAACAAAAAAACCTGATCTCCCTAAAGGCAATCCAGAATGAAACACCACCATTTTCCCAAGTGCAGAGATGGAAATAAGTTTGGGGGTTTTTTTATACCAGCAGGAAAGAAAAAGCTCCAATCCATACCATGTGTAGTGAAGGTCATTTCTGGAAGTTCTAACAGCTCTAAGCCTTCATAATTGGAAACAGGTTCTTCTATTTATTCAAAACTAATTTGCTCTTCCTTTCACATCTATTACATTATTACTCCATTCACTTTCCTCACTTCCCTTCTCAGTGCTAAGAATTTTTTTTTTTGGATATATTAACAACTTAAAGTTCCAAACTAATAGATCTTTTATAAGTTACCCATTGATAGATACTCTCTGAGGAAAGAAAAATAAATGTTACTGTTTTATGCCAGTTATTACCACCTTTGTCAAAATCTAAGGTAACAAATAAGCACTTTAAATCCTGAGGATAGCAGGGCAAAAAGGATAACTGCATTAATGGAAAACAGGTAAACCAAGTGTTTCAGTTACTTCTTTTTATTTCACTAAAACTGTAAGTATTTTAAATTATACGCTTAAAACATATGCGGTATTTTGGACAAACAAGGCTGTTACTTCAGCAGGAAATGTTAAGAATTCTAAAGTTGTCAAGGATGATAAATTGAAGCCTCATCATAAAGGACATTTTTTCCTTTGCTTTCAAGTAAAAGATATATCAGGTTCTTAGCATGCATTTGTATTACTTTTACAGAACTTTGATAATTTCTTTCTTTTATTTATATGTAGCTAAGGATGCAAGGACAATGGGAAAGAAAAAACCCGACTTGGCTAAGAATCTAAGCTGTGTAGATGAGTTCCAAGGGACTGAGATTTGATCTGGCTATATGAAGGAATTTAAAATTGAGTAGAAAAAAATATTAGGGGGACAGGAAGGCAGGCATCATAAAACCTTTCTGAGATGAGGGCGGAATGAGCTGCAGTATTTGACGTACAAAAGATAAGGTTTGGATAGGTTAAGAGAGGTGTGTGTGTGTTTAGAGCCCATCGGGGTGCACTTTTCAGAGTAGGATTTTAGTTGTATCTCTACACAACTTGGGATCCCCCATTGTTGATGTGTGTGGGCCTTGCTTTTGCATTGCAGCCTTTGCCCTCTCTCACTGCCTCTGCCATCATAGGCTGTAAGCCCTTGGCAGTGCCTCAGTAAGATCCCTAAAGCATCAAGCTGCAGCAGATCAGAATGCGTGTCTCCTCTCCTGCCGTTTTAAAATGTCATGAGTTGCTTTTGAATTCTGTAGTGGTTTTCTGATCCTGTAAGCTTACGCACAACTCAGATTTTTCAAAAGGCAGTTTTCAGCCTGCATTCAGTGGGCATGTGACTGGTAATGAACTTTAGTGAGGTGCCATACAGCAACTTTACTTAATACACCTTTAACCTAAAATACCAGTTAGATATGTACCTAATGTTAGGAGGGTGTCTGAAATATCATTATAGTACATGGAATATGATGATGATGAGGATGAATGGCATCTGTACACTATTTGCCAGGATTGGCCATAGCTTTAGTAGTAACATGGGGAAAGGAGAACACTCAATCTTCATTGGATTACATAACCAAGAGAATATGCTAATAATTCAAGTTATACCTGCTTCATAAATTGTGTTATATTTGTGTTTTCAGTCTGTTTTAAGATACTGAAAGCAGAATGTTGGTCTTGTACACTTGTTAATAGGGGAAGAAAAGGTTTTAAATGAGAAGAGGTTCAAAGCTCAGTCATCATCCAGGTTCCCAAAGAAATTAACTATTATCTTCACTTAAAAATCCTATCCGCTGTAGATTGCTCATCTACAAAAGGGTGTTATTTCAGGCTTTTGAATACAAACTAAAATTTCTTGAGATGTGGTTACTTACCAATGTACGCAGCTCCATCAGTTACCATATATTTGTTACGATTCAATTTGGGAAGGGAAGTGTTCTTCTGTTCTTTAAGAAAGCAGGCACTCTCTTCCTCAAGGTCAAAGAATTTCTGCCATAAAATAGAAGGATGCACAGGTTAATGAGAATTGCTCTATAAGAGACAGAAAAAATACAGTCTGTTCTCTAATCTTTATTGAAAAATAGTTGGTGCTACAGAACAGCTTGAGTTTTTATTGCCAAGCATTAACTTTAATAAAATGCTGCACATTGTATTTCTAATTAAATTCTCATAGTTTGTGATACTCCTGCCTTGGCATTCTGAACTATACAAAGTATATGGCTACTGCATGCTAAAAGCAATGCAGTGCCAGGTAGTAAAGGCTGTGAAATGAACAAAAAATCCCCCACCTTTCTGTTCTGCATGGTAAGAGCCAGCTCATTTCCTCATTTTTCAAGGGATGCTGGGGTTTGCTTCAGGATTGGGATTGGCAGACACAGCAACAGCTGAATTAATACCTCTGCAATCACACTTTGCATAGTTTCCTACAGGAAACTTGCCATTTCAGAAACTTAGAAGCTTCTCAGGATTAAATTTGAAATGAAGAGGTCAAAATTTCCAGGCAACAAGAGGAAAATGCATCTGTTTTACACTAGAGGATGAAGTATGTGCAAGTTTAATTTATTAATTTATTTATAACTTTAGAGCTATATGCACTCCTTGTCTGTTCAGTATTAGACAAAAATGAGCAAGAATACACTGGCACAACTCAAAAATAGATTAATGTGGAGGCTCAAGAATAACTTGTGCTGTAGACAGACATCCGTTCCATGCCACTCCTTTGTGTTTTCCAGTTGTCTACAGACAATTTTGTTCCAGGTCATGACTTCTGCGGGCCCTTTAAAAGCACACACCTTTCTCTGTTCAGCACTGCACCCAACAGAGCTGGCCCCTTCCTGCTGCTCCTTTGAGAGTTAGACTAGGCATTTGTGCACACAAGATGCATTTATGGGGTCAAGTATATTAAGGAATACGGGCATTAAGGTCCCAAGAAGCACAACGGTGAGCTCTTCACCTTGAGTTTGCCCTTTCTGATTCAAGCTTTAATTTCATGACCACATGTGGTTCAGTGCATAGGAGAGAGCTCCCCATTTTAGCAGCAGTTTGATATGCAGGTTACTCCTTGCCCTCTGTCTGCTTACAGCATTTAGTTAGTCCTCAACAGCTTTCTACATGCAAGTTCTACCCAGTGACCATTTTCTTCAGAATATTTGCATTCAGTTTGACTTCTCAAAACAGTTTCAGTTGAATCCAGTAATTATTAATGCTTATGTGAATGGGATTCTGAGATGCTGAAAAAGCATAACAAGAGACTGTTTTCTAACTGCATTCGCCTCGTTAGCTGCCCAGTATTATCAACATTTGGTGGCAAAAGAAAAAACCACCCCACTTCTAGATAGTGCACTGTTAGAATTCAGAGTGCACAGCTAGGAAATCACACCCTGCAGTCCCTGCCATCCCTGCCCTCCACAGCAGACTGAAAACTTCATGTGCAGCAGTTGGTGGCTGGCTTTGATCAGGATCCTGACAGGTGCAACAGGGTTGCAGAGCCCTGTTTCTAACTCTTCACTTGCAGTTAGGCAATACCAAAACTTCCATTACCCTGGTCAGAGACCAGGGAAATCAGGAGGAGATTCCCATCTAACAGAGAAATTACATCTGCATTAGCTTCTCCAAGATGACCACTAGCAAACCAGTGTACCCTGCAGCTGCAGCCAGCCATTGGCACTCACTGGAAACTTCCAAGCCAAACTGGTTTTTCCATAGAGATAAGAAAGAAAAAAAAGGAAAACCATCAAGACAAGGCATATCACAGGGACCGAAAGCTAAATGAAAAATAATAAATTACTGAGGTATGCTTTGTAGGACTTGGATATATTATCCCCAAAAGAACAGAACAACAGGGGGATGGGAGGTCATGTGCAGGTGTGTGTGGCATTTTGGTCAGAACTATAGGAAGGTATGGTGGCAGCCTAGCAATTTTTAGTATAATTTCAATCAGAATTTGTAACAGATTTCTCCTAAAATTTCAGTGGTTTTGTATATAAACACACACAATACATGCCTACAAGACAGTATTTTTTGTACTGAGTTTAGTTTACGTTTTCTCATAGCCAAAGCAGAACCAAGAGGGAAAAGGAGAATTTTCAATAGTTCAAAAGGTAATTTAGTTTTTACCTTTTCAACCTATTCTTTCTCCTCCATACACACACATAGTTTTGTTTCAATTTGATCCTGGCTATAACAGATGAATACAAAAGAATGCAGCTCTAAATACCGGTTGCTCATCTGACATGTTTTTTGAATTAAAAGAGTACTGAGATGGAACCTATGGCACAGTTTTCAGCCAAAATCAAATTGATACCAGCAAACTCCGACCTTGGCTTATTACTCATACTAAGGTTTATTTAAGGCAGTGGTTCACCCAGACTGGGAAATGTAATGCACAGCACAGAGGTAACTGACTTAGTGTTGTACCTCTACAACTCTCTACAGCTGATTTTTTTTAGTGGAAGTTGGTTTTGTATTTTCTAACTGCAGAGACTCTAGCTGGACTATTTACCTAGAACAGATGCCTAGAAGTAATTTTTTTCCTTTTATCATTTAGTTCTTGACAAGATAAATTCTGTACAAAAGATTTTACCTGCTGTAAATAGATGGCAATGGATATAAGTAGTAGGTACCACTTGAACAAAACAAATTTTGAATACATAAATAGAATTTTGATGATAAATATGGAACAAGCTAGAAGTTACTCACAATTGAAATGACTCCAACAGAGTCAACTATTTATGGGGTTTTTTGACCTAAAACCACACTTTATGCTGCTTTTTTACTGAGGAAATTTATAATAACAACATACATTATAACAAAAAACCCTATTTCTAGATATGCATAATACCACTAATTGTGTGTATAACAAATAGTACTTCCTTTTTAGAATTGCTGTCAATTTGCAAAAAGCCAGAAGGATTTATGCGGTTCTCAATTTAAGAAATCAAAATAATTCAGCAGATGATTTAGAACTGTTATCTGAAAAAACAAAATGAAACCAAAAAACCCCCAAGATCCAGGGCAGCTGATTTCCACTGTGCCTCAACTTCATAAAAGTGAACTGTATCACACTGAAAGTAGCACTTACCATACATTCTATTCTCTAACCTTACCTTACCTTACCTTAGTATGGTATTTCTCACTTTCCTGTACTGCATGTCTAATGTGGCCCCTGAGTGGTGTTTCTAATCTTCACAATTTTGAATTTGTAGTCTGAATTTAACATAAAATCCTCATTATTTTTTCTTGTACTTTGCACTTGACTGAAGGAAAAGTAGATGCTTACACAGCTTAACAGTAAGGTTATGTGAACGCAGACTAAACCATAATTTTGTGCTGTCAGATTTACTTTTATCAGCCAGTATAAACACGGACAATGGCTACAGTTCAATCTGTTGGCTTTGCTGTGGAAGATCAGATGTGGTGTTTTACATGGGCTGTCCACCACACTGACTGCCTCTTGGTACCAATATATTTTTCTGTCTTAATTTCAAATTCTGTTACTACTAGGAGAAAATTATATTCAATATATCACATTTCCTGGTATTTAATTAAATTTAAAGACTTTGATAATAACAGAAAACAATTATCAGTTGTTACATTTTCTTTGATTTTTTTTTGGGGGGGGTGGTGGGGAATATTTGATATTTCAAAGCAATATGGATTATACTTACAACTTTCAAACTACAGCTTGGAACTTCAGTGCAAATAGCTTTCAAAGATGAAACGAAGTTAAAAGTAAGGGGATCTGTGTCTCTTGAGAAACTTATGAGAAGTCGTACTTTAATACTTCGTAAAACTAATGCTTCTCTTATCTTCCCATCTAAATATGGCCAGTACCTGTGGAGAAAGAAGACAGTACTTGCAGAGAACTGAAAAAAGTTTGGGGTTTTTGTGCTGCCAGGTCTAGACATCATAGAGAAAACAAACCACGTGCATTTCATTTTCTATCCATTACTAAAGAGGTCTGCCAGTATCCCTTTTTCTGCCGTTCAGTCCTGTCCCTAAGCTGTCACTGTGCGGACAGCGAGGCTGTGGATGGGTGGGCACACCTCACACCCGTGTAGGTGCCAAGACGCCCGCATGAAGCGCGGGTTCCTTGTCCCCTCCTTTCCCTCGCTGGGAGATCCGCTCCCGTGCCCGACAGCCGCAGCCAGAGGGCACTGCTGGCCAGCCAGACACGGCCACACGGGATTTTCCCTTCTTGCACAGGCCAGGGAACTGGAACACTGGATCTTTGACAGCCCTATGCATTGGGACCCTGCAGGCCGGGAAGTGGAATGCATTCTGTAATTTTCTCCTTGGGAAACACAGAGCTGCTGTGCAGGGTCCCTGTGTCCTTCAGGGGCAGCAGATGAGATGGGTCACTTAAGGAGGATGCTATGTTTTTCCTGATGTAGATTGCAGAAATTCTGCCAGGAATGGGACAGTGACTTCCACAGCGCTATTCTCACAACTGATAGTTAGCTTTGTATTCCTGACATTTGGTGCAAGCAGGCCAGGGCAGGGAGAATTAAACAAAGAAGAAGCATGTTTTCTACATTCCAACAGCATCAAAGCATCTGGGTTAATGAAATCTGAGCTCTACTATGCCAGAAAATAATTTACAAGCAAGAACTGGGAGCTGGCAAGGTAGAGAGGTGAGGCAGTGCCTCAAATACAAAGCCATGCTGAAGGAAAAACGTTGAAGAATTCACACAGGTTGCTTCCCTGGATCTCCCTAATCAATCAGATTTTCGAATTCTTTCAGCATGAGAATAAACTAAGGAGATAACATAGGATAAGCATAGGACACAACATAAACTGCAACACTGTAGTGGTTCTATGTACTAAGATCCTTTCCAACATAAAGGAGAAACAGGAGGGATGCATATTGTGAAACTAAGGTTCCTACAGCACTGCCCACAATTCTTTCCCTGTGATGGAGGCTGTACATAATGAGTTTATTGGGAAAATGCACTCATAGACTTGAAACAGGTTATGTTTGGTATCAGTCACATGATAATTGTTTCTTGAAAATTTTGAAAAAAATAGCTCTAAATAAAAAAAAGTACATAACCACATGCTCAGTTTGGCTTAACTGTGTTTGCATGAAGCACATAGCTGGAATGGCAGGCTTTGGTAGATTCTAAATCCATTGTGAGTGTTATCAAGAGTAGGAGGGACCAATAGATCCTTGCCTTCAGAGTTGCATGGTTTAGATGCACTGAACTCCAGTTTTGGGCCATGAGTGCGTTTTAATGGTCCATACAAACAGGGTATTTAAAAATTATGTGGTTTTGTTTGGTTTTAGCAACTCTCAGTTAACCAAACTGTGATATAATTCAATTGTAATCTATGCTGAATTGGGAATTTTCGTTTATATATGTATGCCAATAAGATAATGACATTTCCCACACTGTATCCAAGTCACAACATATTATTGCTCTCTTAACACACACACTCTGTCATGTTGAATATCTGCAAGATACTCATAAAATGCCAGTAGCTTTGGTCTCAAGATAGTCAATACATAGTGTAAGAAACAGGATTAATGTACAAGCAGACTGTTGTTTTCCTGGGTCTCAGTCACTCGCAGATGGTCAGACTAGACAATCTCTGATCTCCTTCAACAGGCAGATCCAAAGCTTAGGACCCAGAACTGGAAATGTCTTCTTAGGTCCCAATTCTGCTCCCATTTAAGTCAATGGCAGAACTCTCACTGATTTCAATAAGAGCAGAATTGGGCCCCAAGAAATTGGTGCACAGTAGTAGCTAATCTCCTGTGGGTTAATTTTCTCCAGCAGACCCTACTGGCATTATGGTAACCAGCTAGCCCTGGAGTTGGACACTCACCGTTTAGCCTTGGTGTCGATGACGATGGGCAAGTAGTCCATGACAGCTATGTACACAAACTGTTTGGCATCATCAATAACACTGTAAATAGCTTCAATATCCAGGACTCTGTCCTTGGGGCAGAAGAGTTTAGGTGAATTCTGTGAAAGGAAAAGTTCAGATATGGCATTAAAAATAATTGATTTATTTTCTCTCCCCCTCCGTTTTGAGATGATAAGTAGTATCCATTATTTTAGGAGGGATTATTAACTAATACCTTCAGCTGTCCCGCTAGAATACTCAAAGCTACACAGGAGAGCTATTTGCTTACTTGGCCCTCAAAAGCCTCACCATTTAGATGTAACTGTGGGTAAAATGCAGAAGATACAGACTTCAAAACATCTGCTGTCATCAAAGAAGCTGTAATTGAAGTTACATTTCAGAGATTTTTGTTGCAAAGAGCCTGAAGACTGGTTTCTATTAGATGGAGTGTTCATATGTTCTTGCCACATGAGCCTGATCCTTCACTTGTGAGCAGGAATTGCGTGTTTTATGTCAGTTGCAGGGAGATGCTGCAGTTTTGCAAGAAACTTATCTTTAAAACAGCTTCAGGTATAAATTATCCAGTACTGAGCCGGTAAGTGGCAAGCCCAGATTTCAGCTTTTCTGCCTTCTGTGTGCAGCTGTCGAAGGCAAGGGGAAGCCAGTGGAAACTGCTCATCTGTGGCAGATGTGCCCAGGCCTTTCTACTCTCCTGCAGAAGCAGGGAGAGAAAAGTGAACATCCCTTTCAAGCTGCTTGCAGGCAACAACATTCCTGGGACAGAGGCTGTCAAAGGCACTTTAACTCAGCTGGAACAGGTGTTTTCCTGCCACTGTATCACCTTCTCACCTTTGTTACTTGCTTGGGTTGCAGCTGACAGCTGGACAGGTATGTTTCCTTTAGGAACAGGTCCCAGGGTTTTTATTAGCCTTCCTTAATTTCAGTACACTGCCTGTCGCAGTGGTTTT
Source organism: Orthonyx spaldingii (assembly GCA_013397795.1). NCBI lineage: Eukaryota > Metazoa > Chordata > Aves > Passeriformes > Orthonychidae > Orthonyx > Orthonyx spaldingii. The sequence goes on from VZTJ01004967.1 coordinate 225,293, forward strand.
TTACTACAACTAAGTACAGAAAATACTAGCAAAATAACCATAGCAAGATTTCAAGACCAATATTCCAGATCCATTCCTGAACACTAAAAAACCTAAACCTCTTACACTTTATCAGCCAGTCTGGAAGATTACTTTGTTGCTAAGCAACACTAAGCTATGATTCCCAAGTGTAACAAAAAAATTCAATGACTGTGTATTATGCCTGTTTTATATAGCACAAACACTGAGCTATGTTTTTAAAAAATGAATTTCAACTCAAGAAAAGAGTGTAACGTGATTTAAATATAGTTCAATAATTAAAAATAATTTATGTCAATTATCTGAAACTTTTTGGACGTTATTGCACCAAGATGTTATTCTTAACACTTATATTATTTTCTTGAAATTTTAACTTACAGAACAGCTGAAGAAAGAAATTCTTATGCATTGTCTTTTTCAGATGCATTCAATATAAATACCAGAAAGTGAAAGACTTTTCGAAGATAATTAGAAGAAAAATTTCTGCAAAAACTCTCACTGTAGTACTGTGCTTCAGCATTCCACTTGTTACTCTGTGGCACAGCTGATCCCTGCCCCGCAGTCACAGACTGGTTTAGGACTTGTCTCCATGTTGTGTAGCACTTGCTGTTCTGATCAAACACCCACTCATTCCTCCTCTTCACCTACCAGAACCAAGCTTTTATTCTGGCTGGGAACAGCACCCTTCCATGCCCCTACTTAGGGGTGTGCTATCCCAAACCCAGAGGGAGGCAGCAGCACGTCTCTGTCCCAGGCAGGACCGCCATGGCAGCAAGGGAACTGTGTGGCTCCTGGGAATTTCCTTCTGATCACTAGTTCAGGAACCACAGCAGCATTAACGCTTGGTCCGCCAAGTCAGTCCCAAGCAGCTCCAGGACAGCACTTCAGAGGGTCATGCTGGCAAACACAGAATTTTCTAGTAGGTGAGAAATTTATTGAAGAGCCTGTTTTCAGGAAGGAAGAACCAGCTCAAGTGGCTGTGGATATATATTCAGGTAGTTCTTGGAGTTGGACTTCAGTGATCTGAGCTGCTGAGTACCACTGAGTCCTTTCCTTTTTCTTTTTTGAAGTGAAATTTCAAGAGAAGAGGCTTCCTTGCCCACAGGAAAGGAAAAAATCACAGAGAGGAAGTGAACACTCTGCAAACTGAAAAAATGAAGTTTCTGTGGAGTCTCCCTCCATCTACCTTTGTCGAGGATCCCAGATTCCTTAAACTAGGCCTTAACCAGCTTTCCATTCTGTGTTCCCCTCCAGAACTGACTTTCAGCAGGATTTCTCCATTTCTTACAGATTTCTTAGAAAGGAGTAGGATTTCATTTCACAGTGCATTAGCTAACTGTCCAGAAGTCCGACTCTCATTTAAGCTAGTCCTTAAGATTCTTAAGAATCAATGGAAGTGTCCGTTTCTCAAACCACTATTAATTCTGGCTGTCTTAGGCACTTCCTAAGTGCACATTTTCACTCCAAAATAGTTCTCTGTCTCTCCACTGATTGTAGGAGTATGAAAAATCCTGGACAGCAGAACATTGCCTGGCTCTTAGCAGGTGAAGGGGAACCCTGCCCTGTATAACCACTCATACAACTTAATAGTGGGCTACTTGCCTTGTGTTGTTTTAGACATAATATGGCTATAAAGCAATAGGGGTTTTCCCCTTGTTTTATAAAAAATGGAAAATAACTCTTAGTAACCTTGTTATAATTCCTGATATTGAAGGGGTGGTTTATACTCATGTAATTATCCCCAAAATGAATGACACTCCACATCTTCCATCATCTCTATCTCACTGGGTACTTTTTTTCCAGTTTTGCTACCTCACTGCTGAGATGGAGGACTGCTCCGTTTCTTTCCATTAAAAATACATGCACAGACAGTGCTTCCATGGGGATCACTGCTTGAATTTTAGAAGTTTAAAAATGTCATTTAAAAATAAAGCTGAAGTAGATGATCTTGTACAGAAGTACCAACGCTTTGCAATAGGGTGAATTCTTATAAATTACATTGATAAAAATGCAAGCTCTGATACCAAGCTTATTCTGTATAATTTTCTGTATCTGATTAATGGTTCATTTATTCACAAATCATTCATGTTCTACCTATTAGTGTAAGTAAAAGAATCTAATTTGAAGGGTCTCTATATTGTTTTCTGAACATGAGTGGAAAAGTGTTGAACATTACAGAGAAAGGGAAATTGAATAATGCTCAAAAGAAATCCTGCAGCATATTCTGTCCTGGCAAACTGCATGTCATAGAAATGAGAATTAAAAAAAATAAATTGTGATTCATCAAATTTCCAGGTCTTCCAGAGATCTTGTGGCTTAAGTAAGTTTCTTCCCTTCCCCCTCTCTATGGAACTCATTTCAGAACTTACCGACACAAAAGCTTCCGATTTTGTCTCATTCAGCTGCAGTGTCAGTTTATTTTGAGTATCGTACACTCCATAGAGTCTCTTAGACCAACTTGGAGGTACTTTATTCTTGTACCTTAATGAGCTATACAGAGCAAATATCCTTTGTAAATCCAGGACCAGGCAGCTACAGTTGTATACGATGACGCCAAGTTCCTTCATCTGTGAAATTAAAAGTTGGATCATTAGTGACATCTTCACTGATGGATCTGTGGATGTATGCAGCAAGAACGCAAAAACCTCACCTCGGGTACCCAGATTTCTGGGAGTCAGTTTCTTCACATGTTAAAAGGGAGATAATGATACTTTTCTCTCAGAGAAAGTACTCTGTAAGCATCAACATTCTCACATATAAATTATGAGGAAAAATACTCCAAGTAAATACAAACAGCAGAGTACAATTAAATTCTTTAGCCTTCAACAGGCACAGTCTCACTTCTCCTTGAAGTAAAGGCATGTCTCGTGATCATCATAAATCTTGTTTAGGCAGAGATTTGATTAACTGTACATTCCTAGTACTAAAGTTGTTGACAGAATTTCATTTTTAATATATAGTCTGGCTTTTGTAATCAAAATGTAACCACATGCCCACTCTCTTCCCTTCTTTTGCTTTAGAACAGCTCAAAAAAGGACTGGTGTGGGCCTAGATACTATTGACTTCTCATTACCTGCATTTCACACTAGTTCAGCCATCTCTTAAAACAAAGCAAGAAGAAAATCTGCATGTATATTTAGGAAAACCATATGTAGGATAAATATTTAAAGGATCCATGCTGGTTTCCTGCACGCAAACTCTCTTGGTAGCATGCCTGCAAAGTCTGCCTGGCATGATGAAGAAAGTAAGGGGAATATGAACTCTCCAGCATGCTTACCCTTTCACACCAAAATATTCCCACTGGTATATTCCCTTAGATGAGATCTCCACAGTCACATGGACTAGTTTCTGTTAAAAGCATATCTTTCTGTAAAACCTGCAGGAACTCTGAACCCTGCACTGACGATATCTTAGAGCTTGTTCCTGTGCGATTCTCCCTGACTGCAGATGAGAACCTCTATGCAGGAGTGGGCAGAGGGAAAGCGAAGGATAAAATTGAACCTTGACTCTCTCTGTGGTGGGTGAGCAGAAACAATAAATACCAATACTCCAGTGAGAAGGAAACTTGATGAATAACATTCTTCAAGTCCCTGACCTGGAAATACCACATACCTAAGAATACACAACACTGAGATATCGCATTTCTAAACATTTCCCAAATAGTTGCAACCACAGGAACAATACCTAATATTATTGCTGCCGAAATTAGAATATTTCTGCAAGCTTCTTTAATGTGTTAGCCTGCACAACATGAAATTTGTGGATAATTGGAAAAAACAGACATGCTGCACTGCAGCCTTTCATTTCTGGATAAGCTAGTAAATTAATATTGATGCTAAATATAAATATGACCAGCATCATAGTCGAAGAGTCTATTGGAATAATATCTTTAATTTTCCCACTGGGTGCTGGTATCTTTGAGGACACTCCTGTATTCAGCTCTAGGCTGTCCCTGTAGTCTGGGCACTGTTTGTCTCCAAATATTTTTAACTATACATTATCACTGTTTTCACTGTGTGCTGCCAATACAGCTCTCTTAATTGCCAGGCATGCCATTGCAGAGGATTTGCTAATAGTACTCTGTTACATCTGTCTGCATAATGTGGTTTAATCGGCTTTTCATGGCTGTTAGTTGATTCTGCCATAATTATGTGGTTACAGTTTTCCTTTCATTTTTCAGTCCCATTATTACTATTCCACTTTATCCCTTCTATTAAAAGTAAAGATAAAAGTGTCCTCACTGCACACCAGAAGCTGCCAGGATTGCATCTGCATGAGCAGCTCTCCTCGCAACAGCAGTGCCTGCAGTGTGTCCCCTCCCTGTGAATTAAGGGATTGCCTCTGCCTAAGTGGTTCCTCGTGTACAGAGGTAGGGAAGAAGCCAGGGGCACTAATGGGTTTTGTTAAATGCCATTTTTAGATCACCACCTAGCCTGAGTGCCAAACGAAGCATTAGCCACGCTTTAGCGCCAGCCTCTCCCCAGGAACAGGAGCACACAGGGAGCACCAGGACCTGGCCGTCCCGTGGGAGTCCGTTCCTGCGGGAGCCGCGGGGATGTCCCACCTGAGGCGCAGCCGCTCCCCCACCCTCCGGCAGGGAATGCGCTCACACCACGGGCTGGAATGAAGCCATCCAGAGACGTGTTTACAGCGCAGTAATGAACCCTGCCTTCCCAAAGTGCTGCGTCTTGCAGCTGGCTTCTCAAAGCACTGATCAAAGCTTTTCCTGCTTCTGAAGCTGTGATAAGGGTTTTTCCCCATGGGGATTCCCTAATACACGACATAGGCAGGGCTCCTCCTTTCCCTTGCTGGGAAAACACAGATATCCTCTTTACCCAGCTGCCTGTTTTCATTAAGCTTTTATAAACTTAAGTTCAAATTTGACTCGACCTGAACAGTAGATTCAAAACTACAGGAAGTGGACAGACAGGGACTCTGATGCTTGTTGTGCAAACCGAATTTTCTTAAGAAACCAGTTTAGATGTCAGCCTGTCACCTTGTGATAGCTTAGGTATGATATATCCCCTTGAAATGCAAACAATACATATCTGCAGTAAAACCTCACGTGTCTCTTTTATTGTATAACACCCCCAAAAAATTTGGAGACAAAAAAACCAAACCAAACCTGTTTCAGAAGCATCTTCTGCACTGAGCCTAGTTTTACTCCCATACTCTGAGGTGTGGAGAAACTGCTCTTCTTCCTATTAATCATGAAGCCTATAATGCTGGAGGCATAGGGGGCAGCAAGGATGTGCTAGTGACAGATTTAATATGAAGTGCTATGACATCTAGATAAGGGAAAAGACTTTCTCTTCCATTTGAGAGCTGCTGTCATTACAGGCATTTTTTTTTTAGTAGTCTCAGAGGAGAAGCAGAAAAAACCACCTATATTGTCAGAATCAAAATCTGAGTGTTGCTCCCCAGCTTGTCATCATGGAAAACTGCAGCTAAGCATCATTTGAGGTATCTATTAAGGTAAAATCCTTAAGGGCAGGAGCTCTTAATGCAAGGGAAGTATTTCTTCATCCTGAGTTTTAAGAGCAATTAATACAGTAATGAAGATGTCAGTGAAAAATTAAAGTGAAGAAGATCTCAAAAAATCAAAAGCTTAATGAATCTAAGGAAGATAAATGTGAAATGAAAATATAGAGTCACAGATTTGACTACCTCAAAATGGAACAAAAATATTTGGATAGTAAAGCTGTACAGTTGCTTGTAAGTGACATTTCCAGGGCATGTGCCAAGGACTGTGGAAAGAAATGGTTATCTGCATAGAGATTTTTGTGTCCTCTCTTGAGCAGATTTCTTCCCCTCTTTGCTAAGAACTACCATGCATGCTCTAATCAAAGAAAGAAAAACATGGGAGCTCGTTTTCCTTGTTTTTCCCCATGCCATTTATATTTGTGCAGAGCAACTGTTAAAGACTACCAAAATACTGTTTGACTTTCTTGCCAATAAGGGCTTTCTTAATGCACCAGAAAAGTCAATAATTACACTTGGCTCAAGAAATGTAGTCTCCTCCCACTGTACAATGATACTCTAACTACAGAACTCAGTTAAGCTATGAAAAGTAATAAACATGGCCTAGATAGAAAAATAGTAATTTTTATGACAAGAGGAGGAATTCCTTACTAGATTGGACAAAAAGCAGCATTTCACAAACAGAAATTTTTGCTTATTCTTTTCCCATGTCTTTTCACATTCATAGACATCCTATACAAAATGAAGAAAAAAACATGGGAAAAGAACATGAGCAATCCAGGCTGTGTACACAGAACACTGTTAAGATTCCTAAACTGAGAAACAGTGCTAGCAGGACTTTTCAGGTACATTTGGATCACGGGCCAGAGAGGGTGCACGAAGTGTCCTTACCCTGCACTGTGCAGACGAGACAGCACATTTTATATTTACCTTGAGCTACACTCTGAGACACAACCCCACTGTGTAGGCAAGGTACTATTTGACCTACATAAGAGCGACACAATCTGGTTCACAGCTTGCGATCCCTGAGTCGTGGCAAATGTAGCAGGAAGCTTTAGAAAACCCCTTGTTTAAAGAAGAAGTTTTTAGTAGTTGTTCACACTCAAACCTGACCCTGTAAACAACAGGCAGCTCTCCTCAGGCATGAACTGCCACTTGCCCAAAAGGTCTGACCACTGGCAGGTGCCAGGAATCCATTGCCTGTGCTACAGGAACTGGATTAACTACAGGTAGCCTACTGCACACAAAATTTACTAAAGTAGACTTTTGACACACAGGACAGTGTATGCATCTGTCATTTGCCTGTGTTTGAAAATGTATTTAATTGTGTGTTCAAGCCTCTGATTTTTTTAATGAGGCATACCTAAATGAATGACTGAGTAAAGCTGGAATCACAACAGGGTAAACTAAGAGAGTAACAAAAAGCATTTCATACTGATAAATCAATTACTAAAGCTCAAAGGACCTAAAATTTCAATAACTTCTAAAGAAAAATAATATACAATGTATTAATTATCAGCTTAACACAAGCCACAGATATTTACAATGGTACACTCATCTTTTCATAAAATATGCTCTAATTATCCAGTTAGCCTGCACTCCAAACATACTTTCTTTTTCATTATTAGTCTTACCTGATCGCTACTGCAGACCTCCCTTATGTTTTCATGTGGTATCCTTTAATACTGAGTGAATATTTCCCAACCACACAAAGCACCACTGAAGGCTGCCTCTGTGCAGCTATTCTTTACCTCTCTATCAAAACCTGCTGAGCAGATACGTGTGCCCATCCCATGCCAGGCACAGGTGACAGCCAAGGGGTGGCCTGTGGCAGCAGTGCAAGAGGAGAAGGGCATTCTGATGGGAGTGACCATCAAAAGAGGGAGAGAGTCAGAGACTTGAGAAAGGCAAAATTGTTTCTTTGTGCAGTGTTATTCGCTGTGATTGTTGTAGCACACTTTGTTGGAAGAGGCTGACAGAAGCAGTGCTAATCCAAATGCACTGGATGTAAGGACTCTCTGCAGGCAGCCTCATTTTGATGTAAACCAAATGTGCAACCTGATGCTGAAGAAGCTGAGAAGGCTGTAGCACTGCCTGGCCCCTCTCTCACAAAACCTCTGCAGGTATTATAGTCCACCACAACAGCAAAAGCATGTGCCTCAGCTAACACTTCACTAGAAACTGCTACCTACCTTTACATTCCTGAGACAAAAATCTTCATTCTGTGCTTGGCTAGTAATACAGTACAGAGACTTCACACTTTGTTAGGTTAAAATCAAAAGTGAAATCAGTGAAATCCAAATCCAGCACAATCCTGCTTCTGCTCCAAGTTCCACTTTTTCTTTTCATGTTTCTAAGAAAATGGGAGCTACACTGATATTGGGAAATACTAAATAGAAAACATTAATACAAATGGGAAAGCACTGTTTTCTCAGGAAGTTAATAAAACTCTTTCTAGCTTCAACTATCGGAAAGTGAATAAATCTAAATTAACAGCATCTTTGGATGTCAGAAATCATCTAGGGAATAATAAATGTTCTTACTTGAATTCCCTGTTATTTTGACAACCACAAACTGCTTTTGAATATTAGAGAATTCAAATAGATTAAATTTTGAGATTAACTGTTTCATTGTTTAATTGTGCAACTTTCCTGTTTTCTATAGACACTTATATTGAATCAATGGCATTTTTAAAATCCTCCATTCAACTCCCAACCATTCTTCAATTAATCACTTTGTGAGTCTTGCACTTGGATCTCTCTTGTGCCTGGCCCATATCCTACAGTTGTGTAGGTCTTACATTTCTGTCATCTAAGGCTAAAGGTTAATTTTCTATCATGTTGATTTTAAGCAATTTGAAAATAATTGCCAGGTAGAATTTCTAATGAACTAAGAAAAACCTTCCACTTGACAAACGAAGGCAATCTCAACCTGAGCCAGGAACCCAATCTCATCACTGAAGATGGAAAACTGTCACTCAAGCCACTGTGCTGGAAATAAATCTTAGCATGTGACCAAGAAAAGGTGATGGATTTGATAGGGAGTGCACCCAGCATCGGCACAGAATGTCAGTATAAAGCCATGACATGTTTTCACTAAAGGAAAGGAAATGGTATAAGTGCACTGACTGTACCCCGTTGAAGCTGATAAATTTGAATTGTCAGCCACTAGCAGTCCACTGGTCTTTAATTCTCACTTTTAGAAAGTACATTCAATAGATTTGGATCTGTAGTCCTTGCAGAATAATCGTCACAAGAAGTTATAACTTCATACATTATTTTTACAAAAAGCTGCCACGATAAGGCAGAGGAGATCTTTGAGGAGCTGCTAATTTTTGTGTTCCCTTCTTTTTTTCATTGGTCCATAGGCCAGGAACACAAAACTGCACCGTGATGCTCTACTGATTTCCTCTTCAGTTCAGCCACATCATTACTTTTCATAGCACCCTGATCTTAAGAAAATCATGCTGAGAAAAAAAGACAGGCTTAGCATTTCATTTCTGCTAAAAAGTACTGCTGCTGAGATGCAAAGCAAGTTAGACATCCAAGCAGAAGGGGACTTGTTTTAAAATGGTGTAGTTTAAAATGAATTTTGTGATGAAGAGGTAGCAATGCATCTTCAAAGCAGAAAACCAGAAATCACCTGTGTCCTCATCACATTAGAAATCATCCCATGACGATTTTTCTTTCTAGCCATCTGCCCTATTGATACAAAAAACCCAGCAAAAACAAATTTGTTTGGACAAAAAAATTCAAATATAGTTTGTTTAAGCCATGGACCACTCTGTGATGATGTTTACATAGACCCTACCACAGAATTGTGAGTGCAAGGCCTTTTTACTGCTGTTGTTGAAGCTCACTAACAAACCAAGCCTGACACATGGCTAATTGTCAGAGCAAGCCAGAAGGCAGAACTGAATCAGTTAAAAATTCATTGCCATATAATCTATCAGCATAATTAATATCACTTGGCACAATCACAGTCTAATTTATCATTTTCAAATGGCTTTTCAGTTTACAGTTTCATTACCCCCTCAAAGCAAGCAGAAGTGTCTTCTTTAGGGGAAATGGAAGCATTCAACTACAGGAATACATTTTTCCAGGATCATGTTTGATTTATTTCTTGTTTTACTGCAGGAAATCTAATTAATGTGAATTCTAATTTGATTCTGTTTCTCTTTTGAAACACTGTTTTGTTCCTTGTATCAAAAAAAAATGCAGGCTGGAAAGAAAAGGATCACATTATGTTGGCCTGCCATCTCACTGCTGGCAAGCTGCATCACATTTCAGTCTTGGTGTCATTCACATGACATTAAAAAATTCACTTCTCCAGTGGAACCAAAGAAAACTAACAGGTGAAGTGAAAAACCGTGATAGCTTCTGAAAAGGGCTGGACTCTCCTTCACCACGCATGTGCATGTACCTCCCGCAGCCTCTTTCCATCTTCCCTGCACCAGAGCCTGTCCTGTCAACCCTTATCTTGCATTCTCTTCACACAGCTGGAAATCACAGCACGAGCTCTTAGCATTTGTTCTCATCCTATGTAATGCTGCAAAGGGCAGCCTTCATATGTCTTCTGCTGTACAACAGAGAGAGGAGAGTGCAAAGGGCTGATCTCAGAGTAAAGGCAATGTTTATGTCTAAACATTTCTCTCAAAGCACACAATTTCTTTGGGGCTTTCAGATCCATGGCCTTCAGGGAAATGCAACAGCATGTAGTTGACTAATTGGATGCATTATTTATAACATTTCTGACACACACAGTGGGTTTTCCTTTTGTAAAATGAATAGAGATTGGTAGCAGGCGGGCTGGGGACACAAAGTGGGACAATGACATTGCATATGAATTATTGTTATAACTGTTGAGCTTTGCCAGACTACCTGATCAGAATTAGAAACCTATTTTCCTGGTGTAAGCAGAGGACCAAAGGCACTAATTAATTTTTGACTGAGCCTTGATTAAATTCAATGTACAGGACCTTGAAGTAAGCTAGAAATCCAAGCAGTTTAGATAGGTAAGGCAATTTAGCAAAATGGTACACAGACAGCCTCAGAACAATGGCAAGCCAATATGAGAATCTATTTTAGAAATCCACTGTTGTTCTCTGTCCTTTTCTTCTGAGTAACCATGTTAGATATTTGTGAGGTTTCTGGCTGCTTCAACATGGAAGCAATGTCTCCTGTAAAGATATGGTCCTGATACAGGCCCCTAGGAAGCAAACTTGTAATTAAATTAATACACCATATTTCTGCCTCCTGACTCTTAACAGCAAAATTGAGAACACAGTATCACAGACTGTGTGAGGCTGGAAGGGTCCACTGGAGGTCATCTTGTCTAGCCTCCCTGCTACCAGGGTCATCCTAGAGCACATTGCACAGGGTGACATCCAGACAGTTCTTGAATATCTCCAGGGAGGGAGACTCCACAACCTCTCTGGACAATCTGTTCCACTGCACAGACACCCACACAGTAAAGAGGTTCTTCCTCGTGTTCAGGTGGAACTTCCTGTGCATCAGTTCCTGCCCTTTGCCTCTCGTCCTATTGCTTGGCACCACGGAGCAGAGCCTGAATCCATCCTCTTGATACCCTTCCTTCAGATACTTACAGACATTGATGAAATCCCCTCTCAATCATCTCTTCTCCAGGCTAAACAGGCCCAGTTTCCTCAGCTATTTCTTGTGAGATGCTGTAGCACTACATTTGAAAGAAATGCCTAATAAGTCATCATACCAATTAGAAAAAGTTGCCTGTCCAATACCACGATTCTCATGACTCCTACAGTTTTCTGAAGACACACACAACAATTCTGTTTGCAGGCACTGCCTGCCCAATACACCTCCTTCATGCAAGGATTAACAGTTTTCCACTGAGCAGTGCCAGAGAAATGTCAATGATTTCACTGTTTTGATGACTGCTGTTTACTTTGAAAAGTTAAGAGAGGTGACTGCACGATGACTTCTAAACCAGGCCTTGATGCTTATGACGACAATATCAAAATCTGAAAAGGTTAGTGATTACATTAATGCTGCACATTCATATGGAAGGAATGCTTTGTCAGAATCTATTTTGTTGTGCTTGATGACTTATGGGTATAGAAAGATGTGATTTTATTCTGAACTGCAGAATCATTTGTCTTTTAGAAAATGACTGAAATGATTGTCCTTCCTTACCCCGACTTATGGAGATTTATGCCGTGGTATTTCAGCCTGATTTACTGTGTATCTTTTTCACAGGACAATTCTAAATCCAGTTTTCCATGAAAGGATTCAAACTTTCAAGCAGGAGGTGACTGGGCTCCATTTGAGGACCTTTTGGAGTTGAGGCAGTTCTGAATGAAGAGATTTTTCTAGAGGGAAACTGTCGTCTGTGCAGTATCAAAGTGTGGGTGCGTGGGTGGAATCACATATCGGGAATACACTTTCATGATTATTTTAATGTTGTTATTTTAATTGTTTAGTTGAACAAGATTGATCTGATAGGGTATGCTAATAACTAAATCCCTCTGAGAGGAATCTGCCTCCATTTGTTAGCACCGCTGACCAAGATTAGTTGTCAGCAAGTTCTTGTGGAAGATGACAGAATAGACTGTGGTGCATTAGCTCCCCCTCAGAGATTCAGCTGGGGTTTAATGAACAAGTTTTCTTTCTGCATAACATAAATCAAATTTTTGGGAAAGTGGTGGATTTACTGCTTTTTTTATATCCATGTAAGTTTACTGGTTATTTCAGACCACGACCAGGCAGATCACTGCAAACAGGCTTTATAGAGATGTGCCCAGAAACAATTTTCATCTCTGTGACCAATGTCTTTTTAATTTTTTTTTTTTTAAGGCAAGACAACTGCCAGGTGAGCTATCTGTGATGCAGTTTCTGGGAGATCCTCCTAAACAGTTTTTATAAATTTCAACAGCTTAACTTTTAGGCTACTGAGTCTTATCCTTAGGCCATGGACTCGTGCAAACACACCTCACCAGTGCTGTCTATTCACCACAGTATTTGCTTCAAGATAGCAGAAGGGGTTTTAAAAGCTGTCTCTCTTTTTGCACACACTTTTATTAATGATTTCCTATCCTGTGTGCAGTGGTGTACAGTTTGTGTTCTGGCAGCAAATTCCTGCACGCCTCCAGTTTCCTAAACACTTTTAGAACCCATTCAAAATTCTCAAGTCTGATAATGCTACTACAATGATATTATTTGTCAAGTATCTGAGGGACTAGTAACAGACCAGAACAGATCACACTCTCTTCGCAACATTGATGACTCTTAATTAAGACACAGTGATGGTATGGCAAGTGTGACAGCACAGAACTCTTTCCCATGGGAATTCTACTGAAAGTTTATTAAATATAAGATAAGTTTCATGTTACTGAGAGTGGCTTTTGGAAACAGGCAGTCAGAGTTCTGCCCAATCAGTCCCAGAGGGGGGACTGATCTCAACCAATCCGAACAGCCTTCTCGTGTGTATATAAATCTGTTAATAATTAAATAAATTCACTTAGCATTCTCTCAAGAGTCATGTGTCCCTTCCCTCCACTATCGGTTCAACAGCGACAGGCAAGTATTAAAAAGCAAGCAAATGAGTATGAGGTTAGTTTTACTGGAGAAAGAACCTTCTGTTTGCTTTTGGATTTTGGAGATCCAACTACCCAAATATGCCATGCTGCTTTGGAAAGAAGTCAGTTTATCCATTCAAAATGGATATTCCATAATTTTTCTCTGCAGGCTTGTTATTTATTGATTTACAATCTATTGTTGATTACTCCAACAGCAGGTAAACCTGCTCACAGGATTTCCACAGCAACTAAAAAAAGAGATGAGAAGAAAATAGAATCATAGAATGGTTTGGATTGAAAATGTCCATAAAGATCACCTAGTTACAATCCCCCTGCTACAGGAAGGGATGCCACTCACTAGATCAAATTGGTCAGGGCCCCATCCAACCTGGCCTTGAACACTTCCAGGGATGGAGCATCCACAATTTCTCTGGGGCAACCTGTTCCAGTGCTTCACTACTCTCCCAGTAAAGAATTTCTTCCTAATATCCAATCTAAATCTACTCACTTTAAGCCTGGCATTCAGCAGATATTCAGGTATCCAGCTACCTGAATATGTCATGCTGCTTCAGAAAGAATTGAGTTTGTCTGCTCAAACTGAATATTCCATCATTGTGCCTAGCAGGTTTATTACTTACTGATTTACAATTTATTATTATTTCAACACTAGATAAACCTGTTCTAGAGAACTTTCAGAGCAACTGAAAAAAATCAACAAAAAAAAAGAGACAAGATCTGTAATTTCAGAGGTCAGAAACAGAGTGGTGAGCATATTTCTACAGTCAACAGAAATCAAATAAAAACATGCAGCAAGCTGTTGATGTATTTTTCCCTCTCCTACACATAATACAGACACATAATGCAGGTGGTGCATTGATGCATGTGAGAATGGAGCACAACAGTGGGAGAAATGTGACAAACAGGAATAACTTCCTAGTTCCTTGGAGCTGGGAATCAGCACGGCACTTAGAGAAACTAGACAAGCTGAGAAGACTTCCTGGCTCTAAGTGCAAGGTAAATATATAGATCCCATGCTGTTTTCAGTCAGCAAATCACAAAACCAGAAGTTCACAGGAGTAAGGAGGATCCAAGAGCACTATCAGGCAGCAATGAAGCACACACAAAACACAAGTGGAGCAGCCACATTACCCACGTTCCTGTTTAGCTTTAGCCAGCCCTCTGTGAGCAGTGCACAGCAATGGTAAGCAAGAGACAAACAGTCCTTTTGCTGGACTGATATTTATTTGTAAATACTGGATGCATAGGTAATAAATTTCAAGCAGAGTAAGCATAATGGACAACACTGACTGTCCTGATTTACTGGATGTAACAGAGAAAAAGCAGCCTGTCTCAGTTAAAAAATGAAACAAAACATTCTATTTCCAAAAATGCAAACTTTGTATCATGATAAATGCATACTTTGAGTTCTGAACATTTCCAAGAGCAGCATATCTTCTCCTAGTCCCCTAACCCTTGGGAAAGAAAAAAAAAATAGAAAAGTTGCAATTTTTGAGATACGTATCAGCCACTAAACTGCTCTAGATTTTGTCAAAGACAGAAACCCTGGCCAAAAGCTCTTAGTGAAAATAATGAAAGTATTTTCAGCCTGTCCTTTGAAGGACAAGCTGTAATAGCATCATAGCAGAGTTCTGACAATATGACTAGATTTCTATGCAGCAGGAAATAGAAAAAAGTAATATAGTCTAAGTAATAAATTACTAAAAAAGCAATTGTCAATACAGCTCTGTAATATCTCCTTATACCTGCTTTCTTCACATATTGCCTCATTCACCTATGCTTGAAGGTTGGGCTTGCACTTTTCTGTTATCTTTAAAATATTAGCTAGCTCGGGAAATGATCCCATAGAAAGAAAACCCATTAAGGTTTTTTTAAGGATTGGATCCCACAGAAAACAGCATATCAAAACTTTTTAGAACGAGATATTCTCTGTCTTATGTAAGAGATATTCATACAGAAATATGAATTTTGATAGAACACGCCAGGATAATGTTGCCTGTACTTTCAGTCTAGTATTTACCCATCTGAGCTTGACTGAACCTCAGTGGACAATGAAGTTGAAAGAGCCTTGTTTCATGTTATAAGACACTTGAGACTGTGCTCAGTTTACTAATACCAATATGATACTGAAAACCACTGGGACAGTAAGAAAATTAAGCAAATTATTAGAAGAAAATGGCAAAAACTGAGAAAGTGCACATTAGGGACAAATCTGTAATTCATACTGGAACAACATTGTATCAAATGGAAACTCTCAATATAACTTTTACTTGACTGAAGAGATGGAATTCTACTGTCAGACAAAATATCTTATCTCAAAAGGACCAGATGCACCATTACATAACTTCAAGAGACTCATTTAGATAAATGTTCAGAAAAATAAATGACTGATTATAGCCTGCTTTTGCTCTATGAGTTCTGTAAAGATCATCAACAGAAATTGCAAATGTTCAGATCTTGTCTCAGTGATCAGTTTTGAGATGTGCCTCTGCTATAGCAAGATTTGAGGGAAGCTGGAAACAAATAAGATCATCATAATGTATTTTGAGATATATAGAAATCCAGTATTTATTACATATTGATTTTATTGAAGGACAATTTTTTCCAGAAAAATAAATAGAAAAGACAGTGTTCAATAATATAATTTGAGGAAATCATCATTCCCCTTTCTCTGGGAGAGATACATAAAAAAACTCACATTTATTCTTGGCAGCATTCCAGGGATTCCTGAATTTTGGGAAAGTTTTTATTGGGATCTATATTCCCAGAAATGAAGACCAATAGAAGAAGGGATAATTCTGGGATGAGTTTTGCCCCTCATAAGTGTTGCCTTTGAGCTATATTTCCTCCTTATGAGGGTCCTCAACATAATTGGGATGAGACTATTGAGTAAAGTGCCATGTGGATTGCTTCCAATTGATTTTACCCACCACAACCAATCAAAGGGTTGCTCCTCCAGTATTTCCACAAATATAAATTGCCCCAAATCTGCCCCTTCAGATGCAGCTCTTAGTACCTGAAGGACTATCATTTACTAACTTTTGTCATCTAAGAGCAAGATGAGAAAGAGTTTGGGTTTTATCAGTGTTTTTGTCACAAAACATTAGAGGAGAAGGTGGTACTGATGAATTCAGACTGCTGCTTTTGTCTCCTTTTTTTCTATAAGAAGGACAGTCTGAACAATTCGACTGAAACCTCCATTATTTCTCAGACCAGTTCTGTCCTGCCTGGTGATAACAGGCAAGACAAGCAGACACATTCCAAGCACTCTTGGAGACATCCTGCTGCAAGCCTTCCTATAGCTAAGTTCAAAAGACTGACTCATACTAAAACAAATCAAATATTGGCTCATCAGTTATTACTTAAAATGGATACACACAAAAAACTTATCTTTTGATCAACTGAGGTTTTGGGGATTTCCTCCCTTTTTTCGCTGTCTTTTTGTTTGTTTGTTTTCCTAATGAGTATAGGATTATTGATTTCACAAATTTCAGAATCCAATACATTTTCACCGTAAGTATGCACTTGATTATGCATATTTATTGTAAAAGACATAACTTTGTTTATCTACTGTATCTACAGATGCTTAATAGATCTTTTTTGAATAATTCTCATAGCTCTCCATCTCAGCTAATTTGACTGTTGATTCAACTGAATTATTAACAGAATAAACGAACTGGGCAACTTGTTCTTTATCCTTCAAATGTAACTGATAATTCATAATTGCTACAACTTTCATGTGCTGTAGGACTCAATACTAACGAGACAAGTATGTTTTACATACAAAGAACCATAATGAAAAAGTCATTCTCACAGAGAAAAATAGAGAGTTTCTCATTCACACACTGTCACATCTCACCTTCTACAGTACTTTGGCCCTCTTGCATATTTATTTAACATCTTAGGTGCATCAAATAAAAACCTAACTGCTTGGATTAAACAGGCCTCTGTTTCCAACCTGATAAAAAGTGTTGGGACAGTTTATCTAATTTTCTATTTACCTTAAATTATGTAGATAAAATCAGCAGTTTGTAACTTATAACAACAAGAGAGTAAGAGGAGGATGGAAAGGAAACTGAATGAAAAGAAAATCCTGATGGATTTTTAAGATGAAGAGAAATCAAATGCCTTTTTGAAGTCTTACTTTATATTGGTGAAACAAATCCAAAAGAGACATGGAATTAATGGGAAAATGAGAACAAGATCACATGGTTATTTTTTGTCCTTAAAGAAGTATGTTTTCCAGCCTGGTTGAGTTTTTTTATCCTTTAAAAAATGTAATTTTTACAGCCTGGTTTTTTTTCTGTTCTTAAAAAAAATAAATCTTGCAGCCATTCAGCTTAAACTTATCTGAATTTAAAACAATCAGAAGAATGAACAATCCAGAAAATACATGTGACTTAACAGGTATCTTAGAAAGAAAAATCCTCTGCTAGCAGTTTTTACACAACTAAGAGAAAAAATCATGAGTCTGCTTAGGAACTTTGCCTCAACATCAGCTGAGCCAAAATTTAAACAGGAATTTTTGAGATAATGCTTTTAAGATGTGCCAGGCAAGAGAGAGCAAATGACTCTCTGAGGTGGATCTAGATATTGGGGTTTGTTTAAGAACGAACAAGATGGGAGCTTTTGCAACTACTTGACTCTGTTTCACACTTTCCATCCATATCTTCTGTTCCTGCAGGGAAGTGGCTGCTGGCCCCAGATGCTGAGAAGTAAGTCGGGTGCATCCCTGCTGCATGGCAGCTCACCTGTCTCAGGCATCACCAGCCACTGGTTTTGGTGCATCCCCTGGCTTCCATCTTACCCACAGCTCTCTAATCTCCAGGATCTCTCCCATTTTAAGGGCTTTTCCTCCAGTCAAGAACTTCACCTTTTCCCATTCAGGCCCCCCTCCTTTGTTTCAAGACCACTTCCTCCTGGAACCCCAGACAAGCCACTTCCCTTCAGTCCAGATGTTAACAGTCAGACTCTACAACTCCAGGGAGTGAACAGCAGACTTCTACTTGAGACCTTCAACATTCAAATTTAATCACTAACCTTCACACATACACTCAACTACCTGGTACCTGTTAGTACTCACTTAAAACTTAAGCTATTTATTTCACCTATAAGACTAGCTAATATTAGCCTGATTTCACTTCCAGTGAAGACAATTAGATTAATTTTACTTGTTTCAGGAATTTTCAGTATTTTCCAAGAGCTGATTATTTGTTGCACATAAATGCATTTTTCTGAAGTGTTTCAACTAATCCATTACAGTTGTTTGCCCACTGGATTCAAATATTGTGTGAATTAGTGTGAATAAAACTTTTCCAAAAATGTTGCTAGTACAAAAAGCTCCAGAAATTTTCATATGTATTACAAATCTCATGCTCCTTAACAGAATTAAAGAGTTAAATGCATTTTCAAGCTTTGCTGGAACTATTGGAGGGAGCAATGGAACAAAAGAAATATATGATACATTTTGTTGGCTTGTGGATTATAACCATTGTTATATAACCAATTTCTTTTATTAAGGAATAATAAGCTACTGGGTCAAGGAACTTGAAACTAGAATACAGCACCATAGCCATCCAAATTCCTAATAGTTCAAGCACAGGTAAAAATTAATCAGTATATGCACACATATACTGATTGCATGTTTGAGTGATTAATTTTTTAGTTTTTTATCAGTATATTAAAATTTACCAGCAAGAAACTAGATGATCTCACTGGTAAAATGTTATGCAGCTTACTTTATCTAAGAAAGTGGCAAAACCCTGATTGTTCATAACCCTCAGTTTTCAATGGGTTATATAATTGGGTAATATTTGGATATATTGATAACAACAGAAAAAGACACATCCCTGACACAAAATCTAGACCTGTACAAAGAAAAATTCAAAACATTCCACTATGAATGCAAAAAACCATCCAATTTTTGTAAAATCCTGTTTTCAGGAACTCTAAACATTTCCCTGTGGGGTTTGATTTCAGACTGAAGCAGATAGCTGGCATAGATGATTTCAGCCACAATTACAAGAGTTTTGACAAACTTTCAATTTAACTGAAGCACAGTTTTACTTGAAAAGTAATAATGTGCTCTTAGCCTTGCTCATAATTTCAAAGCTGAGACTCCGGCAAGCATTAAAACTTTGACAGCAGAGGCACAGGATATGTGCAACTTTAAAGGTTATTCTTAAGTAATATCTGAAGCATATGAAAATCTCTCCTTGATGCAGAAAATTTACTTTTAAAGAAAATACTCATATTACTTCTTGTCAGTGATGGCAA
The DNA here is from genome assembly GCA_013397795.1 of Orthonyx spaldingii. Taxonomy (NCBI): domain Eukaryota; kingdom Metazoa; phylum Chordata; class Aves; order Passeriformes; family Orthonychidae; genus Orthonyx; species Orthonyx spaldingii. Next base: position 244,638 of record VZTJ01004967.1, read on the forward strand.
GTCAAGAAAATGGCAACAAAACTAAATAAGCTTCATATGAGATTGATTTCTAATATCCAGCTTACAAACACATAGAATTCTCCACAAATATAACAAACCCAAAGCACTTAAGTCTTGATGATGTTTTCCAAGGAGCTGTTAAAAGTTAAATTATTGTTTCAGCTTTAGATTTAGCCTCCTGAGAGACAAATGATGCTAACAGACTTGGTTATTTTTTTTTAGTATCAGGCAATGTGACAAAAGAGGAGAGGGAGAGGGACCTGATCCCTCATTTGCAGCTATACTGGGGCTCTGGTAATGAGAACCCATGGGAGATATATTTCCCCAGCGAGGGCTCAGCTCACCGTGGGTTTTAAGATTAGGTCCCATACATGTGCAAAGCATTTTGCTTGAGGAAAGGACTCAGAATAAAATGACAGAGTTCTGTGCTTATTTTGCTTCTTATGTGAAAAGTTCAAGACAGATTATTATTTTAGGACAGCATATCAGATCTCTTTGACAGTTGCCCTGATTTATTAACCTGCAACTCTGGGGTAAGGGAATTGAACAGTCATATCTAATGTCAACAGGAGCCAAGCATCTTATTTCCTTAGGCTCTTCTGAAACCCCAGCATACATTTCTCAACTAATTGAAAGCAGATTCTCTTTTACTGTAATGCAGAGAGATTTCTTTTTGCATTGTACAAATATTCTTCTGAGCTTCATCTTATAACCACACATAAAAATATACTGTTATATGACAGTAAGATAAAAAAAGTCCAAATGCATGCAGAAAAGAGTGATAAAATTAACAGTGAGGAATCACTTTTGAAACACTGGCCTACAAGTAGCTGACATCAAAGTTTAACACAGGTTATCTTACAAGTTTCAAGATTCACTTCAGCATGAGAAGACCAAACCTATATGGATTTGTATCATCCATGATGAAGATCATAAATACATAAGCAATATATAAGTAGTATAATAATCTGTGTGGTAAATGTGCTTCTTTTCTCCACATTCATGATTTTCACCGGTACTCAAACGCCAAAATAGAAAAGACTTCAAAGCTAAACTATTTATAACCTAAATAAATCCTATGAAGAGCTATTTTGTTATGACAGAACAGTTTAGCTCATGAGGCACAGATAATGTACAAATATTTTCTGAACTGTCCAAAAGCCCAAAACTGTATATTCTTACATTGATTGAAAACACATCCTCTTTTCTAAGACTTTCTCTAACAACATTGTTTTTTCTACCAGTATTCCAGAATCCTTTGTAAACATACCTTTTAAGTAAATTAATATCACAGGAAGAGCAAAAATGCATTTATTCACTTTCTTTACTAAAATGACTGATTTCTTTTTACTCAGACTTCCAGTCTCTTAGCTCAAAACAGATCTTAAAATGTTCAGCACAATCAACACACACCTTCTTCTTTATAAAATCATTAGAACCTATGTTCAAAATTATCCCTGTGTTTCTGAGATTCTGCTCATATTTAGAAAGAAACCTTTTTTTAGCAACCAATAACTACCCAGGACTGCTTCTTTTCCCCCTCTGTGGTGCATTTCAGTTACTGAGATCTCAACGTACAGGTTTCACTCCTGTGGAACTGAGAGCAGCCTCACACAGTCAGTGGTACATAGCAAAAATGAACATGACAGCCACTGATGATCCTGAGACTGCTGGAGAAAGAAAAAAAGGCACACATACCTATAAAAAGGCAAATAAACTGTGTTACTGTTGAATTCCTCGAAATGGTCACAGACTGGAGAGAGTTCTTAGCACTGGTTGTTGACAGAGGCCTTAGTGTACATCCTTCAACTCTCATGTTTATGAGGAATAAAAATTGGAATTCTCTCTCATACACACAACCTTCAATAACATTACGTTATTTGACTTTCTGTACCCATTCCAGTATATACCCTATTCCAGTATAATACCCACTATCCATTTGGATGTCTTCCCAAATTTGGGGTTTGCTTTTTTAAATGGCAGATCAGAGGGACTAGGTCTTGCCCATGATATTACCACAGAGTTTCCATAGTGGTTTGTTTACCAATGGGTTTGCTCACTTTTTTTTTTTAAATAAGTGAACTGGAACATACAATGACCATCACAGAAATCAATAAAAACAATCAAATATTTAAAATTTAAGCATAACCATGGAAGATACCTGTTATAATGAAAAGAAGCAAAATGTATAGTAATATATTCTTGCCAACATAGAAGAGTCATCAAAACTGTGGCAGTACAGTTTTTTGATACTGGCACTTTTGCCAGTAAACTATTGGAAAACAGAGCTATCCAAGTGACCTCAAAATGTTACTTTTTTTTTCTCGTTATACCCTCAAACGGTATAAGATTACTTTTTCAATTAAATTACCTGTCCCAACGATCTCCAGTCTAGGCTGGCACTTCCAATGTATACGTGCTGTTTATCAACAATCCAGAAAGATGACTGAAGCCGACCTTCATTATATGCTGACATGTTCATATACAACACTTCAGCACCTAGAGATTTAAGGATACAATAATAAATGGCATTACTTAATATGAGATAATTTACATTATTAAAAAAAGAAATGACTTTACATCTCACAGCCTCAGTTTCCAAAAGGTGAGGAACATAATGAAACATACCATTAAGGTTTAAAATCAATGATAAACATTGCTACTGTCCCACTATTTAAGACTTTAATAACATATATTGCAGTTATATGAAAAAACACTTACTTATTGCACGTCCCAGGTATAGGGAACCTTTCCATGTGTTATAATGTTTACATAATTTCCTTCCATTTTAGAATCAAATAATTGATTTTTTTCCCAGCACTTCATGTTCCTAAATATAGTTAATTTGTAAATTTCTATTCTGTAGCACAGACCAGCTACATATTGCAATAATGACCTTTAAAATATGAATGCAATTAAAAGCCCTGCCTAAAAAGCAGACTCTGCTCTGCTCCTCCTGCCCTGGGCAATGGTTCGAGCAGGTAGCTGCAGTGGCTGTGCCATGGAACAGACCCCAACAAGAGGAACACGGGTGGAGAATTAAGGAAGTAAGAAAAGGCCTAAATAAAGTATGTTTGAGCTGCTCTTAATCCTGCTAACCTGTGACATTCAACCTACCATTCTGAATGGCACAGTTTTATTGATGACTATAGGCCACTGAAATCAAAGGAGCTCCTTCTTGCCTCCAATCCCATCACTAGCAATGTCTGAATTGACCCCATCTGTATGTTTTCAGAATTAAATCCAGAATATATTTAATATTAAGTAAGTTTAGGCGATTTCTCACACCATTATTGTTCTTTCAGTGCTCCAGTGTTTGCAAAATTAGGTGATTAATCTGAATTAATTATTGCTGAAGGTGTTTTACAGTAACCCACTCATCTTCACATTTCAGTCATGACTAACCAGGGAAGAGAAGTGACAGTAACAGCAGCCTGGGAGACAGTAATGGTACCAGCCATCTCCTATTAAACATTCATGGGGTCTCCAGTATCATGAATTCCAGTAGCGGTTGAATATGAGTCACAACTTGAAAAGAATTACAGAATACACAGAGAACTAAAATGCATTTCTTTTCATTGAACTTCCTACTTTTGATCTCCTAAGAAACATCTGACTTGCAATTTCAGGCAACAGTTACCAGTGCTAAATATTTCTTTATTATTATGAAAACTGTAACTTTCCTTGAAAAAATGATTCTAAAAGTTCAGACATCAAGAAAAGAAGAAAGATCAGGTAAGGTGCCACTTACCATGATGCACCAAACACACAACATAGGATTTTGAGCACATTACAGTGTTCGGTTCATTGGTCAATTGCATTTGGTGCAACCCAGCTACCTTTCCAATTTTTTGTACGTTTCACTCACCCACACTCATCTATGCTTAGAAACAAAGATTTTTCCAATTTCCTTGGAACATATTGCTGCTACTTTCAATTCATGCATTAATGAGCAGAACCGTGCTAATTATTGAGAAAATGTGTGTGAAATGGAAAAGAAATCAGAAAACACTATAGCAGGTGTTACATGGTTTAAATTGTTTTCTGGTGAATAAACAAAACAAAAGCAACTACTATTAGCTAAGGATAACCATTCTGTAAGGCATTAAACTTCTAGCTTGTGATCTGAAAACTGTGCTTAAAATCAGGTTTAACAAAGCAGTTTGCCTTGATGATATTTTCTTTCCATACATCCCATTTGCAGTACTAAACAGCAGTATGAATTTAATACCCACAACACATCTACATCAAATAGGTTATAAATTAAATGTCAGGATTTTTGCATAGGAAAGATAAAACAATAGGAGGCAACAATGAGCTTCCTTCTCATAACTGAAAGCCTAAAATAAACATGATTTAAAAACATTTTTAAAATATCCAATGATAAACAAAAATTCTGGCTGCCGAAGTTGTAACAGGAGACTATTTAACTAGTAATACTAACATTAAAAATAGCAGACATCATCAGTAACTTGATACAAAATTCAGAAGTTGTAAAACACCAGAATTTGTTGGCGTGGGTTGTTCAGATGTGGGCATAAGCAGTGGGATGTGGCTATTACTCTGAAATATAATCTAGGCTTCAATTATCAAAATAGTGAATATTGCAGTGCAGAAGATATTGCTATCACATATACCACTAAAATTAAAACCTGCAACCCGATTTCTTTTCCTTTTAGAAACAGCTAACTGATAAAGGAACAGGTGAGGAAGCAGTATCTCCAAGTTAATTAAAAAAAAAAGTCATGTGTTGAAAACAGCAGCTGTCCTGCAGCCTATTAATGAGCCCTTACCTTTTGATGAAAGGAAACATGCATCAGTATTGATAATTGCCTCGGCTCCAGAAGCCCTTGAGATGCTTTGTTAAAACAGGCTTATCAAGCCTTTAACACAATCCACCATCCCTAGGGTGGTCCAGGTCCCATGAGGAAATTAAATTGGACTGATCAATATGTGAAGCCATAACAGAACTCTCTGTCATGCTGCAGTCTCAATTACATGAAGCTGTGAGTCTACTGAGTTCAACCAGAAGGGTACGTTTGTAGGCTTGATTGCTAAAAAACATGCCAAATAAATCTAACTATTTTGTTTCACTGGAGATTAAAATTCAGGATGAGAACTTAGAGAAAACCAGTGCTGCCACTTAAAACTCAAGTGGATTTGTCTGTCCCTTAAAACTGTGCATTCTAAGGGTTGGGACAGATGACACATTTTCTGCAGAAAAAAGAAAACCACAAAAAAAGAGACACTGTAGGGAATCAAAGCATGTTTTAAGCAACAGACATTTATCTGAGTACTTTTTCTTCTGGGGGGGAATTTTTTCACACTGTATAAGGGAGATGACTGTGTAGTCTGGGATGCATGGAGGAGACCCTGCCATTGAGAACCTGAACCTTCTGCACGTGATGTGAACACAGCTCCTGGGAAGTGCCAGGCTGCAACTGAGTGTCTAGCTTTGTCTCATGAGGGAGGAAGAAAACAGAAGGTATAAGTAGTATTGCAAGAAAGACTGACTTTTCATCCATTTAAAAAAAAAGTAAGCCCAAAGAAGAGGGATGGCCCAAGCAAATGCCATTTACAATTTCTAGCCTTGCAACATCCTGTTTGGTCCAGCTGCCTGCTCTTGGATACTTCACTAACAATGTCTGAAAGTTACAGGGCAAGCTTGACTTCAAGAATAGAAACTTGAAGAGAACTGGGGTTGTTCAGCCTGGAGAAAAGAAGGCTTCAGGGTGACCTAATTGTAGCCTTCCAGTGCCTGAAGAGAGCCCACAAGAAGAACGGAGGTAGAGTTTTTCCAAGGGCATGCTGGAAAAAGGGAAGGATGAGGGGGAATGGATTCAAACTGAAAGAGAGTAAGTTTAGATTAGATATTAGGACTGAAATCTTTACTGTGAGGGTGGTGAGGCACTGGAACAGGTTGCCCAGAGAAATTGTGGATGCCCTGACCCTGGAAGTGTTCAAGGCCAGGTTGGGTGGGACCCTGAACAACCTGGTTTAGTGGAAAGTGTGCCTGCCCATGGCAGGGGGAGTTGGAACTAGGTAATCTTTAAGGTCCCTTCCTACCCAAGCCATTTTATGATCCTATGAACCTAAAGCTAGGATGTTTTTTACATATTTGAGGCAAAGCACTAAACTGTTAGCAGGAGTCTTTGATCAAGAGCTCATCACATACATGCTGTCATGAAAAACTGTCAGACACATTCTTGGTGTAGCTGTGTTGTGGCTGTGGATTTTACTGCTGCTCAAGCAAGGTCACCAGACAGCAACACAAACTGGGAGACTTCCTCGTGGGAGACTGCAGGAGGTCAGAACTCACAGGGCTGCCACTTGGCCTCCACACCTGAGTTTATGCAACAGTCTGGAGAAGGTGCACCTTCTTTGGAGGTCTTCTGTTTCTTGAGGCTTTGGAACCAATGCCTGTGAGCAGCTTAGGATATTGTCCTTGTACTGAGGCAATATCATTATGCCGAAACCCCTCACTGGTGGATGCAGCAAATAATTTTTGTAAAGAAGACCCAGAAAGAGCAACTGTTTATACTGCTATTATCACAGCTGCCTTGAAAGCAAACATGCAAATTCTGCTTGCCACAGTTTTCAGCAGTACCAGTTACAGGCTAAACTCACTCTGGAGTTAGCAAACATAACACCCAAGAAACAGAAGCTGCATTTGCTTGTACCATGCCTAAAATTGGTCTTCTGTCTTCACAACTTTCTTACTTCCACTATAGTGTTTTAAAAACCTGAGAGAAAAAAATAAGGGGAAAAACTTAATGAGTAAGAGAAGAGTCAGAGTTATCTGGGAAGTTGCAGCAACAGTGACAGGCAATACACAACAGGCAAAGCAAGGATGAAAAAAGCATTGAGAGCCCTGACCTCACAAGCCCCGACAGCAGGAAACAGTGCTACAGCAGAAGAGAGGGTGGAGAGACATGCAGATACATCATCTGATGGCACGTGTTGGGACTGCACTGTGAGAGCCCTAGGAGACAAGTCATGGAGACAGGCAGGGCTCTGCTACCCCCTGCTACGAACAGGAATGTTGTAAACGTGGAGGAGATGAACAGGGTCTTCTGAACGTCTCTCCTTCCCCATTTTGGGAAAACAGAGCTTGTCAAGTACAGGCTTCAGCAGGGGAACACATTGGGGCAGGGGTTGCTAAGATAGGGGAGTGGGAAGGTTGTAGAGAGATCACAAAGAGAAGGGACAGCCAGGTACAAGGAAGTGCTGATATATGAAATGAATCTGGCCAGGAAACGCAACACTGCTTACAACTCTCACATACTTGCAGTTTGAACCTGACAAATGTACCTACATGTCCAATCTACTGTGCATCTTCCAGACACTGTTCCCCGTGTCACCACAAAGCTGGCCACAGCAGTGAGAGCTGCCCTCTCCTACTTACCCCATTCTTGTCATCCCTTCACTCTCCTCATTGCCATGTCTGTACACTTTGCTCACAGCAAAATTTTTCCCTCTCTCCTAATTTTTTGTGTGCCCAAGCAAATACTCTTAAGTACTGGGACCTTCAAAAAGGAGAACGTGAGTTGTGGCCTCTGTTTCAGCCCCCTGCTGACACTCACTTGGCACTCACAGATATATACTTTTACCTATACTTTGAAGAGCAGCCTCAAGTCAGAGCCAAGAGCAGATTTACCTAGTCCATACCACAAACCCTGGAGCTCACAAGCTCATGCCCACTCAAGTACAGCCAGTGCTCGAACAGCCTGCAGGACACTTTGCATGGCCTCTCTCTGGGGCTGCCACATGGGTGAGAAGCAGCATATGCAGCACTTGCTATCATGTCATAGACCTTCTGTATTCTTTCAGCTAAAGTGCCTTTTCAGATCACTATAGATGCAGTTAATCACCATTTGCTTACTCAGCAAGAGCAACAAAAGATCCTTTCTTACCCTTAGGTCCCACACTTGTTTTTTAAAATACGGTTTGCTCATTAGGATATGGATATGTCTGCATAGAGATACATAAAGTGAATGTCTCTTTCCCTACATTTTGCAATATATCCTGTCATTTAATAAGCCTTAGCACAAAGTACACCAAAGAATAAACATAATTTTTATTCCCCTGAGATAAAAATCCAGAGTTTTCAACATAAGTGATCACAAGTGGTGGAGTAGCTGTCTCATTCGCGGCTGACATAAGTGACCCAGGCAGAGGATCATCTCCCCATTAATTTTCAGGCTTTTTTCCCAACTGATTGCAAAAAGTATTGGACTTTTTCCAGAAGCCCCATTAGTGTGACCTGCCACCACTCAGAAGACGACAAGTACAAAAGCAGAAGAATGCACAACCTGAAAACAAAGTTATTTTTACTAAGTCTCTGAATGATTAAAAGACAAACTAGACTATTTACTATTTCTGTGCTCTTTATGGAATATTGGATTTGAAATGCAATTTAAAAGTCTGCCTGGCCCAGAAAGATTAATGATTCAGATTTATTTTAAAGAGAGAACACTCAAGGACTTTTAGGGAAATCTCTGATGGTAATACCTTAACTTTGAATCAGCTGTTTTGTTTACATTGTCCTCTGCTTCTCTCTCTCACACTCACCCCCGTCCTTTTTAAAAACTACCAGGACTGAATCCTGTCACTCTGGGATTATGTGTTATTCATCAGTCTTCGACCACAGTAATTTAAAAAAGAAGCAGTGTCGAATAAAAACCTTGCTGCCTTTTCTTTAGCAGCTCTATATTCAACTGTCACACATGCAAAAAATGAAATCATAATTACTCAAAGAAATTACATTCTAGCACAAGTCCAAGTAATCCTCAGAAAGCTTTCTCAATAACATTTACATTCATGCCATTTTGGCCCATCTTAGACTCAAACGACCTGCACGAGAAACACTCACTCTCAATGTACAACCACCCATAAGCTGTGCGCATATGTAGCTTCTCAAAATTGCCTTTAGGAAAACTGGGCCTTTCTGATGTAAATATTTTTCACAAAAATTTACTGTAATGCTTACTCTCTTGTTTTATAGCATCTGAGGTCCTGACACAAAGATAATTTTGAGAAAATCAATGCCCAGGAGAGGAATCTGTGACCGAAGCTCCATAAGTCTCTGGTCTCTCTCTGGAAAGACACAAGTGCCTGCAGCACCCACTGGAATTGCAATGGATGGGCTCACATGCCTGGGGCTGTGGCGTGAGTGGTTCAGAACAACATGCAGTCACTGCCTCCTGCGTGCTGCCACTGTTCATCTCCACTGGCACGCTCCCCAGCCAGCTCACGTGTCCCTGTCTGGCTGGAGCTCGGAAGAAAGGCTGCTACAAGAGAGCTCTCCTAAGCAGACGGGCTGCAGTCAAGGATCTCCCCGTGGAGTTGAGGACGTGAGAAGAGAGGTCTCCATCGCTGCTGTCTGACTTCCCAGCCCCCTCTCCAGGCCCTGTGCCAGCTTTTTGCCTGGCTCCCTTCCCTCCCCAGCAGACTGTAACACGCTGTTGGGCTCTGCCCTGCATGATCAGGGGAGCAAATATCCTCTACACTCACCATTAGGTTCTTGCTTTGTTTTTTACTCAGTCAGTGAATTGAAATAATTTCTGTGAGGCAGCACAGCCCCAGAAACTGCTCTATCCACACAGCTGTGGAAGCCAATAGCTGAGAACGCAGACAGGAAAGAGCAAGAAGAAAAAGGAATAGTGACAAACTAGTATTACAAAATCCAGCTCTCTAAATGAAACCAAAGTATTACAGAATTACAACTGGCATGTTTAAAACGGGAAAAAAAACACCCCAAACCTAAAAAACAACACCGATTACCCCCCAAAATAGTAGCATGAACAGATCTCATCCTCAGCAACCCTTCTCCTTCCCTCCACCATCTCCTCAGCTGTGCCAAAGTAGCTTTTTCAGGGAATGAGTTGGATCAGAAAATGGATCCAGGTTAAAAATAAATAAAAATAAGAAAGTTGTTTCAAATGTAGAACAATTCACTAGTCCAGCTCACCACATGGCAGTAAACAATTTTTTTCCAACACAGCTGAAGGTGCAGCACAAGTGTGGGAATGAGTGGCTGTGGCTGGGTGCACAAAGATGCAGGAACTGCTTATGCCAGTGCTGCCATTTAAAGGTACACCCACATAGCCTCAGCCTCTCTTCCTCCCAAAACCAGGCCTCAGGAATTCCAGGTGGCAAGCTCCAGTACTTGTTTGCCTTTTATCTTGCATAATCATTTGTCTTGTACAAAGGCAATGCTGACATTTGCTTGGGTTGGCATTTCCCACGTGCTTACACAGGGGTCCATGGTGACACATAAGATCCAGAAAAGACCCACCAGGGACTCTCACATGTGCAGAGCTTGCTCACTGGATGCAGGACGGCAGATTTTTGAGAACAAAGGAAAGGTCAGAATTAATTTCTTGCAATTGCTTATTTAACTTCAATGACATCTTGGGAGCTAGTTAGTTCCCAAAGTAACATTTATCTAAATATGCCCTTACACTGGCTTTGAGGATGTCAAATGTTGGCCTTTGTTGCTAGCCCAAGTAATCAAAACACTGATTTCTCTTCTAAGTACCCAGCTGCAGCTAAGTTCAGCGTGGGAGTGTTACAGCTCTCACCCATGTGAATGCATTTTGTGCTGCCTGCTGGGCCCTTTTGATTTACTCAGCAGAAAAAACCCAGAATTATAACCAAAGTGCTTCCCACCCCATCTCACAGGAGAGACAAAAAACAGGCCTGACAATATTTCATTGTAATACTTACCCACCCAGCTACACCTAATTTCTGATTCACCAGCAAATAGCCAGTGATCCACTACAAATATGACAGCATAAGGATAACAAGTCCCCTCTTCACCTGCAGAATAGACACAGCAGGAGAACACTCCACTTGACCTTCCCCATTAATAGAATAATACAATGGCTTGGGTTGGAAAGGAGCTCAAAGGTCATCTCGTTCCAAGCCCCCTGCCATGGGCAGGGACACCTTCCACTAGATGGAAGACCAGGTTGCTCAAAGCTCCATTCAAACTGGCATTGAACAGTTCCAGTGATGGATGGAGCACCAACAACTTCTCTGGACAACCCGTTCCAATGCCTCACCACCCTCACGGTTGATAAATTATGTGTGGACGTGTTTAATTATACACAGAATTTTAGACTGCAAAGAAGGAATAAACTAACTACAGATCTCTGGTCCTTCCAATGACAGAAATCCAGGACATCACCATGTCCTTGTGAGGCATATGCTGCCACCCAGCAGAAAATGCAAGTGGCCAACAGTATAGCTCACTACATAGAACAAGACAGGAAAGGTCATGCTCCAACTCTACACTTTGTGACTTAGATGTGGCCTCTGAAGCCAGTGACTTCTGTACTATATTTGCTAAAGAATCTCTTACTGTTTGAGCCAAAGTTTAGGGCTCCCATTTTAGTCTGTCTTAAAAAAAAAAATTAAAAAAAATAAATTAGAGTCCATGCACTAGAATTTAGTGTAATATAAAAAGCTCCAAACAGCTTTTTCTTCCCTTCTAGTAATTTTATCAAAAGTAGCAAACACTTCTGCCTCTTTTAACAAGTGCTGCTGCCTAACATAGCAAACCTGAGAAAAATCCTCATTTTTTACTACCTTGCCTCTGCTATCAGTACTTTTAAATCAATTTTTATTTCTTTTGGAGCTATTTGAAGTATTTCGTATCAAGTCATAGAAAATTTTGAATAAAATTTTGAATAATGAGAGCATTGATGATCAATTCAATTCTTTCCCCTTAGCAGAACTCAGCATTCCTTTAAATAGCATTTTCTTAGTACAAATCTGTTCTGAGACTCTGATGATTCAGTAATCTGTAAGAGACCTAATATACAAAAAAGTTTGCTAGAATATTAAAAAAATTCCAAATCTTTTTTTGCCCTTCATTATTGGAGAGTAGACTGCTCATTTACTAGACTATGCTATAAAAGTAATTGCTTTGGAGATTGGGAAAAGTAATTTTCTTACTTAGTTGATTCAGGCGACAAAGCATATTACTGTTTAAAGGAAGACTATAATACAATCAGTAAAAGTATTAATAAAGCTGGATTGTGGCTTTCTTTCTTTGCCTAATTATAATTGCATATGTTTTTACTATACAAGAAAGCTATTTTAAATATAATAGAGAGATTAGTAAACTCACACACTGCTTACCCCACTTCCTTTTGAAGACATTTCTTTACTTGGATTAGCATTATGAAGCACTATATTTATTTATATACTTCTTGGATGAAACATCCAAGAATTCAGTGACATTTTTTCATCCTAACACATGAGGAATTAGGATCACAACCTTCTATGAATGAACAAGGCTAAATCTCTACCAAGAAAGATGCAGTGACTATTTATCCCTATCTCTCTTTTTAACTTAGCAACATGATTTCATTATGATATTTATATATTCTAAAATCATCAGTACTGGCAACACTCACTTCTAAATATGCTGACTAGCAGACTTGTGCATCATTCTCAAAATGTGCTCCTCAGACATCTGGAGCTCTGCTTTGGATTCTGTCACTTTCCTTCTCCTGAAGGAGAAATCTCAGTTCTGGAAGGTGCGATATTGCAGGGAAGGTGAAGAGGTGAAGATGGAGTTTGCCTCCTTGAGTGGCTACTTCTTTTAATCTTTACAATACCTTCATAACAGAATCTATGTTTTACCCTGCACTTTCATTAGTTGATTCTCTGAGCAGCCCTAGAGTATTATCTACAGGCTACCAAAAGCCAAGAGCACCAGCTGACCTGGCCGTGGCCATACAAGAAAAGCAGAGGCACAGCCAGAAGTAACCTGGGTCTTCCAGTGGCACAGACATTTCCTTTCACTACTTCTCCCTTGTCTCTCAGCATTTTTTCCCCAGCTCTTTCCTTGATTCTTGTTATCTTGCTGACTCAGCCTTTGACTGTTCCACATTATTTTCAGGTCATTCCTACCTCAATGCCAATTATTTTTCTCTCCATGTTGTCACAAGCCCACCAATAACATGCTTCACCTTTTGACAACATTCTGTTCTGATCTTTTCCCAAATTAATTACTCAGTTTTCAGTTTCTGACCTTCACTTTCATCTGATTCATTCCTTCCTCTTATTTCATTTTCCCCACTACTTTCCCCCAACATCATTCATCCTCCCTCTCCTTCACTCTCTTCCACTTCATACTCAGTTCATAATTTCACTCTTGCCCTTGCCTACTCTTTCATTGTTTAATTCATCATATATATTCATTCAGTTATTCATGCAGTCCCTCTTGCTCCAGTTACTTGAGGAATTTATTTTATTTTATAACTACATAAGCAGTATGGTATATTCTCCAAGCCTTTACAAATAAATTTGTGGAAAGAAAAAAAATTCATTTTCTTAAGAGTTCTAATGCAAACCACAGCTTTGGGATACAAAAATTGGTCCTAATTTTATTCTATTTACATGTGTTGGGACTTCTATAGGTATTAATTCATGATATACAGCCCCAAAATAAACAAAGATTTCTGATAGTTGTTACAATTTGCAACTCTGGAAATTTCTTCTTGCTTTCCTAGTCCAAACAACAACTGAGCTTTTTTTATTACCATGAATCTAAGGTTCTTGAAAGATTAAGACACTGCTATAGCCTCTTCTTTTATCAAAGTAAGCACGTAGAATAGATACTGTGGCTCTGCTGTAGCAGACTGAAGAGTCTCACACTTGATTTACTATTGTTCTGACCAGCCTGTCAGATGCATTTTTGAGGGCTTCAGCATTCTGGCTTGGTCACCCAGATACTTCATACTTTTAAACGGAGGCATTTTAAAGGGAAAAATTGACATGCCCTGATATCAAAATCACAAAAATCCAGACAGTGGACTGAGAAAAAATAAAAGGTGTATGGGGAAAAAAATGCTTCAATTTGACGAAATACGTAGGAGATACAAATCAATAGCTTGTCAGTTAGCAGATTTTTAACATGGATTGACTTTCTTCCAAACAGTCTATTTGAAATATAGAAAGCAAAATAAAAGGAAGCCACAACTCCACAGATTCTATCTTATTAGCTGAGTGAAGGACACACACAATCTATAGTCAATAAAAGTGACTGCACACAGAGATCACAGAGGATTTTAGTATCTCAGAGGGACTAGACCACAAATATTGTCTCATTTCTCCAATGTAAATATCAGCAACTGTCTGTGAAGGACAGGGATATAGGCATATTACTCCCCTGTGATATTTTGAACTGGTGGAGAACCAGGTCTGTAGAACTTCTTTTTCTACTCCAAACCACACAGGACAGACAGAATTAGTTCGAGGACAACAAGAGACAGAGATGGACCAGTTCAGAGCCATTTGGGGTGGCAGCAGGGTACAGGACAGGGGCTGCATAACTGGACTGCTTGCAGTTGATCATGGCATCTCTACGAAAGCGAAACCAGAAGGCAGCACATGCACTTCAAGTCCCAATATCACATCATGGACTTGGTTACAATCCCTTGTCTTATGGTTGAGAACAGCTGCTCTGTCATCCTTTGCTTAGGAACTCTTATTTTTGAAAGCTTCTCATTGCAATCATCACAATGTTCTTTTGAAGTGATTTTGAAGCGATTTTGAAGCTTAGTATAGATATTATGTATATAATATCTATATAACTGCTGGCACTTTTATCCATCACTTTATCCTAACAAAACTACTGAGATCAAAAGCTTCAATAGCTGTGATCTGTTTTGAGTCACTAAAATGACTGTCAATTTCTGTACTACATGATTACTAATACTTACACACTGTAAAAAGTTCATGTTTTGTCCAAAGGAAGGAAAAGAGGCTGAATGCACTCTGTTCTCAAGCATAAACATTAGAGACAATCACTCTGTAAGGGCATGCAGTAAAAGATGGAAAAGACGGAGAGTAACACAGAAATATCACACTGTGAACTTTGCTTCCAGCTGAATTAGTTTAGAAGGAGCTTAATGTAATTTGCTTCCCAACCATTAGGCTGTGTAAAAATTCATAACACATCAAAGTGCTGTAGAAGCCAAAGGTTAATTTGAAAACTGCTATAGGAGATTACCAAAAAGATCAGTATTAGCATCATAGTTGCAAAACCTTGTTACAAAGATCTCGCTATGTAACTAATGCTGTATAAACCTGTATAAATATATGCTGTATATATGTATGCAAGATTTGGTCACATGGGTTTACTTTATGCTACAGTTGTGCTGTACACAACAACCCAAGCTGAGTAGCCTTTCCAAAGTGTTCATCAAATGAAAACCAAATGGTGTTGGTCAAAGAGCATCAGTTTGATTTGGGCATTCATTAATGCATCTTATATAACTTTGAGCACGCAGTACTTTAATCAGGTTTGAAGCAGAAATGTTGTATTGATTGAGCTAAGCAGCGAAGAAGCTAAAAGAACATAACACAAGTGTCTGTGTCATCTCACTTCAGGTGATGGTCTTCTCAGAGCTGCCCAGGTTTGAAGTTACACTTCAGTCTAGATGACATAGAAAACTTGAACAATGTGACAGCTGAAACACTCAACCCCACTGAGAAGACTGGAGCCTGCTTGCAAAACAGTAGCAATCAAAAATATACCAAATCATACCAGCAAGACTGCTTTGACTGACCAAGGTACAGTTCTAAGAAAACAGTCAGGCTTCCAGCAGATATTAAGTATGTGAAAATCACATGAATGGACAAAACAAAATTGACCTGAAATAAATTGCTTTCCCTGGATCCCTTTTATCCCCATTAGCCTTCATCTCTTTTCAGAATGAGATAATGTTAGTGCTTTTGCATACACGAGAAAGCATCGAGTGCCAAATTTCTGCAAAGGGAGCACAGCTACCTAACAAATGCTTTCTGAGCTCAGATGGCCCTGGCAGCTCTTACCAGCTCTTACAGTAGCTGTAGGTAGGAACTTGCATGCTATCCATGTGTTTTAAAAATGTCACAACTAATTTCTGCTAATGCCATCCATTACTGGTTCCCCTGTACTAAAGAGTCTCAGCAACTCAAACTAGTGACGTACAGGAAGAATCCAGTCCAGCATGTAAATCATTAAGCAAGATTTGAAGATGATCCCTGTGGCACAAACCTGTTATGTTGGACCTGATTAGGTACTACCAGACAAGAGCACTTTGGCTGTTCACAAGATGGCTGGATTACAAATGCTCAGAGTTGTGTTGGAGTTCATTAAATACAAAAAGTTCCCATTGCTGCCAAATCCATGAATACACACACATTAGTACCAGACTTGAGTGCAACAATATTTGCAAACTGAAATTATGTACTAAAATACTGACCAATCTACCATGAAAGACCTTTTCAATTACAAATTTCAAAGCAGAAGAATTATGATATTGTTTCTACTAAACACCTAACACTTTAAATTTGCCTCGCAGTACATTTAGCCTTAATTAATGAGGAAAATTAATTAAATGAATGTATTATTATTTACCTATGCATGTTTGAAACGGTGACTACAGATACAGGAAAGCACATGACTGATATTTTATAATGCAAAAGTACATGTTACCAATGAGAGGGTACTGTCTTTGGGTACACAGCCATTTCTCTCAGCAAAGGTATTCATTTCTAAGTCTACAGACACAGAAGCTGTAGGGCTTAGAATCAGAATTTATTGCTTACATATCTAACTCTAATAGACACAGAATTTTTGGCTTTAGTGAACCTTTTCCCTCTTCCTCTTTCCAAAACAAGCCAGGGCAACTCAAGGCACTGGCTGCCATCAGAATTTAAATTATTGTGAAGGCTGTTTTGGGGTTTTTTATCTCCCTCTCTTGGCTGTGGATGTCACAGCCTCATATTGCTAATTCTCTCCTGATAGAGAATTCTGTAAGTCAGGCTATGCCTAAATCTTTTTAAAGTTAGTGTGCTTCAGGCTCATAAGAGAAAATAAGCTGTTCACATTGTGAACTATTATGGTGCCTAAAATGGGAATATTTGTGTATTCAGGGGAAATTTCATTCCCTGATTAGGCATCTGGTTTCCTGTAGAACCTATAATAAAAAACCCGATTATCACAAGTTTATTGTATTTTTTGAGCTAACAGACATCCAAACTAGGCTACAGGCAATGCTGATGGAAAGTATGTTGTTTACCCCAGCGCCTCATTTGGAATTGCACAGAAGGATTGATTCTCCATTGAAGTTTTAAAATTCTGTCCTACAGTCAGAACCTTAAAACAATTCTGTTACTATTAAGGGTAAGACATTTCTTTCAAAATATATCTGGAGGCAGTAGAAGGAGCAGAAGCGAAGTAGGGATTGGCAGCCAGGTTTCTTCCATCCCAAATGAATGTGAGACTACTACAGCCATCTGTAAATGCAGACGGAGATTAAAAGATTTTCTGTAAACTGTTAGAACTCAAATATGAAGGACTGAGGGAACACTACTACAAAATAGCTTCTGCTCTTCCTAAACCTTTGTATGACAAACTCAGTTTTAAGAAGTTTAAAATGTTCAATACTAGCTTAAACGATTTGCTTTCTGCCAGGTGCCTGGTAAGGCAGACAGCTGTAAGGTAAAAACTGGAAGTTTAGAAACTTTCAGACAGAGCAAGATTTTAAACATCATCTTCTGCAACTCAGGCAGATGTTCTGTGTTGAAGACATTTGGTGTATTGATATACATCTAACAAAAATGCTCCCCACCTGCTCTTTTCAGTCATGTTTCCTAAGGTTGGATGTGGCTTACTTTATGTTGCAGGACCCAGCTCCCCAGCTGAAACAAGTACGAAACATTGCTACAAGTTCTCATGGGATTTAGGCATAAAACCAATGCTGAACATTCCCTTGCGATCAAGATGTTTGTGGATGCGTGCAGACTGTGCAACATAAACTGAGGTAAGACAGCTTAGGAGCCTAAACAGAAAGACATTTCTCCAAAAACAAACCTAGCAGGAGTTTCTGCATGTTAGTGTTGCCTAGATGTTGGGTATGAATGCTTGACTCTCTCATGCAAAACTAGTACCTGCTTCTTTCCTTTAGGATGGGATGCAGCTAGCTTTGGAAATTCAGCTCAGTAATTCTCACTGCATAAAATTCTGTCAAAGTTACTATGCATTCTACGAGGCAAAGAACTTAATGAAATCTTCCATGTTGGAACTGGCTTTAAGATTGCTTCTCACAGGCTTGAAGTTGTTGAGAAAATATCAGGAAACATTCTCCAGCAGCAACTAACAAAAGCTACATCAAATCATGCATCTACTCTTTTGTGGTACCCAAGTTATATAAAATAGTAATAAAAAGGGAACAAGGCCTGATTCATAATAAATCAAAATATAAAAATGAATTTAAAATCAGATGTCAAAGGCATTGCCAGTGGAATTTTCATTAGCTGACTTTTGTACACTCTCATATTTTCAAGTGTGACTTAGAGTTTTAGTCAACATTTAAAATTTGAAAGGAACGAAAGGATTTCTCCCCCTTTGTTCACTTTTATTTAACGCTATGAAACTCTGATGCAAATTACTTGCTTCCTTCAGGGGAACTCACCCCTAGGCTACTGGTCCTCTCAAAAAATCCTGCTTACTTCTTCATGAAAAATCCTAGAGAAAAAATAGTCTATTTTTGGTACTGCTGCAGGAACTTTTCCCATCTTAACATCCTTCCCTCACACACAGTCTTGGAGAATCCAGCCTAGGAAATGCATGAAGAAAGCAATGAAGCTACAGATCCATTCAATGCCTTACGTAAAAGCATCCACTGAGCATCAGCTGTCAAGAGCACTCTTTACACTCCAATGGAACGTGCATCAGATAATATTATTCTTATGGTATATTGTGCAAAAACTGGCCATCTGGACAGGCAGAAATCTCTTCAAGATCCACCTTCAGAATTTCAACTTCCCATTATATGAATGCAGTGTATTTTCTTTTTAGTCTTTGCAGAGTATTTACATTGATTCTCAACTTTATCTTCACAAGAAGAGGAATTAAAAACTTATTTAGAATCATAGAAAATCCTAGGTTAGAAGGGCCCTCAGTAGATCACCTGACTCAGTTTTTTGTGGAAAAAGGGAGCTTATATGAAATTATCCAGCACCCCATCCAGTCACATCTTGGAAATCTCCAGTGAAGGGGACTCTACCATATCCCTGAAGAAGGTTGTTCCAGTGAGTGATTGTTCTTACTGAAAAAAAAAGTCTTTCTTATGTTGAGATGAATGTCTTTAAGCACATAAGTTTATTTTCTCCTTCCAAACTATTGTGGAACTATTAAACCCAGCTTTGAAACCAATCTAGACCTCTCCCATGCACGAGAGATATGAGGTCATTCCTCACAGAGGCTTGTCTACTTTATTCTTAAAATTGCCAGTGATAGCTCTATTCTAGTCTCTTTACACTCCACTGTCCCCATATTTTGAATATTTTCAATAATACTGAAACCAAGTATTGTGGGGCTTAATATAAATCCATGTCATCATGGTTTACCCTACCAATGGCTGTCAAAAAACTCAAGTTATTCAAACCCCAAACAGTTTTAGGCCCAAATAAACTTGTCAGGAAATGTTCTCTCTTAGTCATATAGCTTTATCTTTCCAGAAAAAATGTCAGTTTCTCCCAAATGGTAAATTTCACTTTCCTAGGGTTTCCAGTATACAAAGGCTCTAGTTTAAAAAAAAAAGCCCAACTCACAGCTTGTTTCATAAGAAACTGCTGTCATTTGCCCAGATGATCTCCATCTTTTCTGTGACATAACAAATGTCTTTCAGTTCTTCTACAGTATGTTAAAAATTATATTTTCTCTTCCCCCACAAGAAGACAGGGAAAGGGAACATGATTGTGGCCAAAAGTAAAAACTCATGCCCTGCAAGCATCCCAGCTCTAATACTATGCAGCATGTTAAGTGTGCCAATGCAAGCAGACAGAACATGGAATTAAACACATTTCATCATTTATAGAAATCATATTCACTATTGCTGTCCACTGTGCTACACTTATATTCAGACAGTTCAGGAAAGTACAGGAAACCCACTTCTAAAAGTCCCTTGACATTACATGAACTTGAGCTTTATGGTGCCATGGCAGATTGAACCTATCTCAACCAGGTTCCAGTAGTCCTTCCTCCCTTGTCAACTCCAGTTATGTGTTTCCTTTCTCTGTGTTGTCCCCAGCTGTGACCCCTGTGAGATCACACGCTGAGTAATGCAGAAATCTAACGCAAATGACAATTAAGCTAGCCAAAAAAAAAAAAAAGCCATCTGTTGCCAAATCAGCCCCCTGAACTGTCTTACCACATGATCACTGGTGCAAGGAGGAAGGCAGGGACAACATATGGTGGGGAGAGCAAAGAGGAAGCTGGGATCATGCAGCTGCCCAGATATAACCTGATTTAATTTGTCATGGAACGGTATCTGCTAGTGTTTATCATCTGAAGGGCACAACTCAATGCATAAAAACTTTCTAGAGCTTTACTGTCTACTCACTTATTACCCTGCAACAATATAACTTTTTAGTTTCTCTGTTTTGGTCCTATCTGGTTAGGAGAGAGTGTAATCCTGAGCAAATGTGCACAAACTGCTCAGTGAATGACAGCTGCACATATGATCTAGTGGTTAGATCCTGCTCTATGACAATGACTTCCTATTATTTTCCAGTTTCATTGCTAATACTCAAAAGTGATTAGTTGAGTTAGATGATATTTTTTCCTTAAATCACATTGTGACACAGACAGACTACTCTTTTCTTATCTGCCTCAGCCACCAGTGACTAAAGAGAAAAATATTCCTTGCAAATATATGAAAAATGCTTAATGAAAAAGGAGTACTGGGGAAAAAACGAAATAGAAAAGGAAGGGAGCAATGCAAATTGAAGAAGGAAAATCCATTGGTATGTCTTAGAAAGCAGGAACACTGTCAGCTAAAATGAGATTGCAATTAGTAAGGGATTTAGATTCTGTACACGTGAGAAATAAAACAACAACCTGCTAATAGGAGACAGTACTATTCAAATGTTACTGATGAACAAAGACTGGTCCATAATTATGTGTAAGGAGGGGGAGGGTTACAAGAAAAGTTTCAGTCTAGTAGATTGAGTCACAGCTGAGAAAAGGCTAGAACAATAACCATGAAAACAAGCATTAATAAGCTACTGTCACAGTACAAAGAGGATAAAGAAGAACATGTTTGTTTACACAATGACTCAAATTTTGTCTAAAGACAGACCTACCTTTCACAAGAAAGTCACATACAGATATGCATGGTATGGATATACATAGGTCCTATAAAAATAAAAACATGGTTTGTAGTCTGTTTAGTAGTAATTTTGACAACATGAGCTGGGAGAACTTATATGTGGTTAATTTTTTTAAATTACTAATATACTTTTAAAAATTTTAATTGTGACTATAGAAAACAAACGCTCAGATCTGGCTTCTAGTGCCTTTGTTGCCATCAACAATCACTGGCTGTCCCCAAGAGACAGAAACAGCAAGAAACCTCACGTAGCAGTGATGTTGTAAAAAGAAATTCATTAATACTGTATTTGCAGAACACTCAGATATCACAGTGAGAAACAGCACAGAAAAGCCTATGAGGAAATTAATCATTCTGCATTCAGGGCAGGATCTGGCAGATGTGCAATGAAGAAAGCCTAGAGACATACATTAAATATGAAGATAAAAAAAGATTCTAGCCATTACCGGCAGAAATAATATCCCCTGAATGAACATCAACTGCCTTAGGCATTAAATGTTTGATGTATTCTCATTCAATATAAGGGAAAACCCTCTGATTAATATGGTAAGATTACAACAAGTGCCAGCCAGGTATTCTGTGCAAAATACAGAATCTGATAATGTAATTAAAGACTATTATAAATATATGTTATGGGATTAGTATTTTCTCATTTTTGCATGCTTAATTTTGCAACTAAATAACACTCACACAGTCCAGCAATTATTAGCAAATGTACATTATCTCAGGACTCAGAGAAACCTGTCACCATAGCTCTAGGTGTGGTATGTGTTAGCACAATAAATCAATCCATGTTTCACACTGCAGCCACTGGACTTCTGTAATCAATCTCCCCTGCTTTACAGCTACCTCAAGTCAGGATAACATAAACAGGGTAAAAAAAAGTCACTGGAGTGATGACAAACCTGCAGGTTCACAGCTAGCTCAGATGTCTGCACTAGCATTGCAACAGTAAATTACTAACTTTATTTTACTCCACATCAGTTCAGTTCTGCTCTCCCATCCACATAAGTTATGCTTTATCTTACCCTATCAGCCCACACCTGAAGTCAGATTTCAACCTTCTCCTCTATTAATCAACAGGGACAGCTGCTGGAAAGGGAGGATGTGTGGAGAGGACTCTAGGTAGGATGCACCCTTGTGTTGGAAAAGATCTATAAAGACTGCTTTCTACAGTTCTTCAGAAATGGGGAGAAGAGGCAAGGAGACTCAATGCATGCCTGTCTAGAAAAAGGAGAGATGTGCTGGAATGATCTGTCTGGCAGAAATAGTCTCTGCTGAGATGCAGCCGTACAGGAGCCTACCATGGTTCCTTGTACAAAAAAGCCAAAACATTGCTTGATAACAATGGATGACCAAGTATTGGTCTTCAAGCAATTCCATGTGTTTAAACTCATTCCACTTTGTGGAGGCTACCTAAAGCAGATAGGGTTTGCTACCTGAACATTCCTTTTAAGGTTCCTGGGCAATACATCAACAGGTACATCTGTGGCCAACAGCCAAATTATCCCTCGTCCTGGCCCTATGAACTAGCCTGCACCACATGGGGGCACAGCTCAGGGGTTCTGATCACTCAGCCCGCTGAACAGAAAGGCAAGACTCTTCCACCCTCTCCATGCAATAGTAATTCTCTCTCATATTCAGTAGAACAACTTGGAGACAGTCTGATTCTTGCATACAATCTGCCTTGGACATAGGAGCCAAACCTATGCCCACCTAGCAAGGTGAAGGTAAACTCAGAAAGGCATGAAATTCCCAGAGTCCCACTGGCTGTGTATGTGCTTTCTGCCCATACTACTGGCCATGGCTCGAGTGCCAAGCACGTTTGCTGCTTAGGATCAATTAGAGCAGTTTATCAGCTGATGAACCCCAGAGGAGTGCTTGGACCCTCCGCTGCCTAATTCAGACAGGCGCCACAAGTCAGGGCTTGGGTCTGTTCAGACAAACGCATTCTGGTTCTCCATCTTGAGATGCTTCACAACTCAGCTGAGCTACTGATATGTTTACTGATTTCTTCACCAAGAGAGGAATGTATCTGTTAAAAAGGGTGCATGGCATATTTTAAAGACAAATCTGACCAGTTTAAGGAAAAAAAAAAAAATTAGTTGTCTTCAGGAATATATGTCCAAGTGATAATGCACAGTTCCCTTACAATGATCATTTCTGACTGATTTCAGAGGATGCAGGTGGCCAGCACCTCACAAGCAAAAAGATCAATATTTTTAGTAGATAGATCTTCCAGCATAGCATAGCAAAGATTAATGGTATTTTTCTTTTTTTAAGCTAGCCTCCCACTTAGCTTCTATTTGACACAAGCAGGACATACCATGAATTGCTCTTACAAGCTCTACTCATTTCATCATAAAATTAAGACAACTAAATCTGACTGAATTTTCTTTTCAGGAAAGCAAAACCAAATAAAGATTTATCTAACTTTCATGGAGATAAAAACCAAACAACAAACCTAAATGAGTGAAAGATTTGCAACAGAGCTGGCAATCACCTTGTCATAATCAAGACGTGAGAAAATCTAGAAATTGTAATATTGATGTTTGAGAAAGGCCAACAGTACAATATGATATATACAATTTCAGGGTTCAAAGATGATGACAACAAAACTCACAAGAATTACTAGCAACTTTCTCCAATCCTTTGTAGCTCAGAGCACAAATATATCAATCATCTAGTTTGAATACTGTAAGACCTCCTGTCTCAGAAATCTGAAAAAGGCATAAGGAAAACTGAAGCTAGCAAAACGGTAAAAGCCTGTGTTCTGTTTTTTTTTCAAAAAGCTTACAGGTTAGATTAATTCCCACATAAACTGAGGGATGTGTTAAATAGTGCTCCCCCTTTTCTAGCTAAAAATTTCTCCTCATCTTTTTTTGAAAAAGGATAAATTTTGTTATTGGGTATTTTTAATAAATGATAGATAAAGTATCTGTTGCCAGTACATCTATATAAACATACAGGCATACTTCTCCTATTCTCTGACTCATAGGAATTGGGTTATTAGGATCACAGGGAAAAGAAACAACTTTTTCAAAGATAGTTTCACTGATATTGATGTTAAAATACCTATTTCTTTTTCAACACATTAGAAAAAGACACATATATCTGACAAAGTATTTGACATATTCTTACTGGTTACCAAAGAATTGATATCTCTTTTGGTTATGTAGAAGGAATAATCAAATCCCTGAAAAAGGCAGTGTCATGAAATGACAAGGGTCTATAGTTATTAATTTTTAAATTAAATTCAAGTTTATTAAATTTAAATAGCATGTCAGTCTTGATTAAAAGCTGATCTCCCTCAGGGATAAGGACTTCCATTAGCAATATTCTTTCACTTGTGCAGTGAGGACATTACAAGGAATTTAAACAAATATAGATTGTTTTTTGTTAGAAGAGGGTGTTCTTTGTTCTTTACCATGAACAGTCATGCTATGTTAGGGTGCTACTAGCCAGAACAACTCCTTAGCTTAATTAAATTTTTTAGAGTTCCCTTTGTGATCCATATGGGTATCTTTGTCAAAAATGATCACCATCAAAATATATACATTCTTTTTGATCTTTGAAAAGTGTATCCTACCCTTAAAATCATGCTTTTATCAGATTATATAGATAACTAACAGGAGACATGTATGAGATTGCTAGAACTCCTAAGAGCGTGCAATTTCTTTCAGTAGTTCTTAAATTCTCTTTACTAGTTTTCCATACAGTTTTACACAAAACAGGTTCGTTCATGTAGTGCCAATGTGCAATCCCTCTTTGGATAGGAATTTCTGAGCCTCAAAATAATGATTAGGAAAGCAGAGACCCAAGAAACACACAGCATAGAAAACCTTGTCAGCTGGCTAAATCTAACCAATGGTCTATTTTCCAGTGCTTCAGAATCATCAGTACCATACACGTTGTTTTATTAATTTACTTTGCTATTGCTCAAAAGAGGAAAGTATCTTGCCCCACAAGGCATTAGTGCAGACTCTCAGGTTACATTGCCTACCATTAAAATGGCTACAGAGAATTTAAACACCTATCTAATAACGTGCTGCCTTTTTATTCGCTTGCAAACTGCAAACACCAGCAACAGCAACAGTTTCAGATTTCTGACATTTATGAACCAGAGAAAGAGAAAGGATTATAGGGTAATAGTGCAATACAGTAGTGTGCATTTTGTGTATCATCCGAGTCTGCATTTTAAATAACAGGAACATCACACAGCAGTCAATGGATGGCATAACAACATAAAGACCTTGGTCTTACCCTTTGCTTTCAAGTCGTTTAATACCTTTGATTCCATGGGCAGTTTATCGCTCACTAGTTTTATCTCAATATTTCGGGATGCCAGTTCAAGCAATTTTTCAAAAAGACGCTGACCCTGGGAAGAGCATTAAAGGAAAGCAGAAGCTTTAAAATACAGAATTGATCAAACTGCATATCAACAAATTAACGAGGCACATTAAAACAAAAACATTATAAACGACAGCTGAGTAACTATGTTCCTAGATATATGATCAAACCTACCCTAAAAAGGTTAGCAAGTAAAATTCTTTTTCTTGGAGAAATATTGTTCAGAAGGTCAAAATGGTTTCTTCCTTTCCCCAGATTGTGCAATAGAGGTTGTGCCTGACAAGGTTACAGGTGTCAGGCAGAAAATTAAGTGTCCAGGGGTTTTATGCTGCATATGCACATTTTGACCCTAACTTTCTTGTAAATAATCAGTCTGTTAACTTAGCATTCAAATTTCAAGGAAAACAGTTTATTACATTTTTTCTGTACTGAGTGATATTTTTGCAAGTGGTTTTAACCATAATACAACACATTTTCATGCAGCTGCATGCTCATCTTTAGATGTGTTATACAAAGAAGGAAAAAAATTATCTACAGGTAATGTATATGCATTTAATTTTTACACTGCTATAAAATTTTACTATTTAAATCCTATTTCTAACACAGAACAAAAAAAAAGGGAATGTCATACTGAGCTGGATACATGTCAAAACAGAAATCAAGACATTTTTTTCACATGAAAGATAGAATGTTAAATCACCACGTTTTTCCATATTCAAGAAACAAGAAGAAGTAAAACTTCTGATTGTGTTGTAAATGTTTAACTTTTAGGATGAATATTTAAAATTAAATAATGAAGTTTAGCTAATAACATCTAACTAGACCATGCCAAGAATAAACTCTCCAGAGTATCATTCCTGTTTTGTTACTACAATTACACCCAGAGCTCACTTCCTTGCTGCTATTCTAACTTGCTACTGCAGACACCACTTTCAGTTAGCAGTCCAATACACAAAGACTTTGGGCTTATGCACCTGACAAAATGCCTGCCCTACCTACACAGTTCACTTTAGAGTCAATGTAATGCTTGCCCCAAGGTAAAGCTAAAACAAAAAAAGCAACAGCTGTACATCAACTTTCAAACAAATAGGTAGAAGATAAAGCTCTTCACAGAATCATGTCACATAATTCTCTGTACAAACTGTTACTCTAAGAATCTTAAAAGGATCTTTAAATTCAACAAAAAAGACCAAACCAAGAACAGTTTGGCATGACATAATATGACGGAGCACGAACCAACAAAACCTGAGACAAAAGCCCTCCACACACATTGAAAACCCATAAGCAGCAGACAGTGGAAAGCCAACCTTTGCCCTGTAATTGCCTGCACAGATTGATACTTTGAGCCTTGCTGGGCCTTAAGCATTACACAGTCACAGAATGTAGTGCTTCCCCTGTTGACGGTACAGACCTATTTTTTAATGTTCACTTAATTTGAATATATGTGGTAAAATAAGAATACCCCGCCTTCAAAATATAGCTTTCTCAAAATTACCAAGCAGCCAGAGGCTGCAATAGAAACAGAACTAGTGTTTATGTTTTACTTTTGTAATGTATGCCTGCTTGCTCACTCAAATCCATATTATAGCTCCCTGCTCATCGCAGGGCTCACAAGAACTTAGCAGTTAACACAATGCTGCCATAACGAAAGCATTAAAGAATAACAGAACAGGAAAACAAAAACATTCTTTGCATGAAGTTCCAAATGCTTCTTATACTCAGCTTCAGCATTTCTGAAGGTGACTAGGTGGTTCCATACATAAGAAATGCCATCCATGATTTTAACTCACACAACCAAGAGCCCTGAGTTGCTGTGTGTAAGTCAAGGAGTGGCTTTCCCTCACATACCTTATGAAGCTAAAAAAAAAAATCCTTAATTCTTACACCAGAGATTGTGTTGGGTCTTTTTAAGAAGAAGAGCAGATATTACAGAGAATGTAAGAATTAATGAGATAGGAGTGTGAAGGAGATGGGTGCTGCATGTAGAGTTATGCAGCTGCTCCAGCATGATTCTCGGGGAGTGGAGGTGCACTGACCGGTGTTCCTGGGTGCCCTGCTCCCTCCAAGAGAGTTTCTCATGCAAGTGCTACAGTCTGGCATTACTAAACTCTAACTAAATCTGGGAACGATAATCGCTGCCCTGATGTCTGCTGAATTCCCAATCCTTGCTTGCCCCATCCCCCAGCTACCCCACAAAGCGTCAGGCTCCTGGCATGTCAGAGCTCAGCCAGCCTTTGGATGTGCTTCATATAGGTTCCCCAGCTGGAAGCACCAGCACTTCTGGTTTTCATTAGCTGCATCTTTGCAAAAGTGAGCTGGGAAAATTAAGGCCTAAAAGGTTTGCATTATGCATATTAATTAATATACATATAAGTAGAAACAGCTACTCAGAAAGGGTCTCTGTGTTGATTCCCTTCACTAGGTAGAAAGATAAAAACTGTTTTTGTTTAGGTTATCTGAAAAATCTGATTTGTCTAGAAGCATAGCAGAAAGCTCTAGCATACAAAAATAAACATGGAAAATGCATTCATAAATTTGATGGAAAATTATTATCATTATCAATATAAATCAATGCATTAACTGTTCTGATAAAGAAATGCTTAGAAAGTTAATGTCTAAAACTGATAAAATGAATTGCTTCAGGGGATGGCTATGGTAGTTATTTTTGGATATTATTGTCACTTCTACCTGCAGCAGATTATATTTACATATGATTTATAAAAGCTTTGATAAACAAGTCTGGACTTTCTGGATTAATTGTAGTTCGGACAAAAAAGAACTTGGCAGTGCCTCTTGAGTTTTCCTTGATATTAGTATGCCCTAATGTAACCAACATAACTGTCTCCTACAGGTCATGCTGCCTGCTGAACAGCCCATCCTATGGGTTAATAGATTGCTTGGAGTGCAGGCCTGCATTCCAATGAAACCTCTTCTCTGAAAATGCATCTGTTTTCCCATCAGGGACACCACAGGCTATTCATTTACGGTATTTTTTTTTTCCAAATATGTTTATAAATGGTAAAACCTCATATTGATTCAACATTTAAAGCATCTCTAAGTAGTGATGGTTAAAACTAGGAGTGCACTCACCACAAATATTTATGTTTATACAGGTATACAAAAACCACCACTCCTGACAGAATTGGAAGGACTTCCCTTTGTCTCACCTGTCACTGCATCATCCCTCAGCAGGCATTCATACCCTCACCAAGGCTTAAGCTAGACTCACCAAACTATGAAAAATTCACAACTTGAAAAAGGCAAGTACATACTCCAGTAAATAGGGTTACTGGAAATTCTTCCTTCATTGCTGAAAAACCTGGACTCCTTCCCCATTAATATTAATTTGAAACTCAGTTTCTACACTTTCTGACATGTTTACTTACAATTTTACTGGTTTGTTCTATGAAAAGGAAAAAAGATGGGACGGAAGGTCTGAAATGTTTTGTTACTGCTGTCAGAACATTTGAAATGCTTCTGTTGAATACAAACCCTTATGCTGTCATTCAGACCACATTCCCATTGTGAGACAATACCAGGCTGCTGCACGACTACGTGACAGTGATCAGAATTATTTCTGTATAGCCAGCTTGTGAGGACTGAGAAATAGTAGCAGCCAAGTGAAACTGTGGCTACCTTATAGCGATATCTGCATTTTAACAAACAATACTGCCAGAAAACTGCTCATCCTGATAAAATATTCTCTTACACTTTTTGCTGGGCTGTTTGAAAAAAAACTTAGCAAAAGCGATAAAATAGAATGTAAAAAGTATTTATCACATGAAAAAATGTACTTTTGCATAGTAGCTTTAAACTACTGTAAATCTCAAACCTCAGTCCCAACTGTGCCTGCCACAGGAAACCGGTGAATGTAAAAAAAAAAAGAAAGTTGTCATTACTAAAAGGTCATGAAATTTCCCCCAAAGCAATTTATTGGCAGTCTCTAGACAGACTGATTGTAGCCTGGCTGATTTCCCTTGCCTGTTCTTGTTTCTATCAGCATAGGTTTCTCGTTAGAAATAAAATGGGCAGATACAAACAGGAAAATGCTGTATTTACTGAAGGACTCTCAAATTGCATTATTGTACTCTTCAATAACATATATTCCTACAGTTTAGAAAATGCTTAGCTTTTTAGTCCCACAGAAAAAAAATGGTTATCTTATAGACTTTTATAGACTTTTTTCTGTGTTTTTTATATATGTCTACCTTTTTTTAAAAAAAAAGTTTTCTTATAATCAAGCCTCTGTGTATATTTCTAAAACATCACTAAAAACCACAGCATGTTGGCAGAAACCAATAGAGTAAATAAATCAAGAAATCCTAACTTTTACTGCTGCTATTTAATACAGAACAAAGAAACTTAAATGCTTTCCTCGATTCTTCTAGCCAAAACAGCTAATGCAAAGAGAGGGAATATGCTTTCATTAAAAAAACTCTCCTTTTACTGAATTTATTTTCTATGCCGCAGTCTGTACCAAGGAAATGCCACCACCTGAAGAGGAGAGATGTTTGTGTAAAGATGAGCATATAGATCTCTATAGCCTTTCCTAACCAATTTCTGCTGGGAGCTGCTAGATTTGGAGATATC
Source organism: Orthonyx spaldingii (assembly GCA_013397795.1). Lineage (NCBI taxonomy): Eukaryota > Metazoa > Chordata > Aves > Passeriformes > Orthonychidae > Orthonyx > Orthonyx spaldingii. The sequence continues at coordinate 274,757 of VZTJ01004967.1, forward strand.
CTCTTCTTTGTATTTATTTGCATTTTTAAATAATTTTCAAGGAAGAGAACTTAAGCTCTTGCACTAACATTTGTTCTACCAAACAAATCACTTAAGCTCCTTGGGCAACACATGTGTGAGTGACTCATGACTTCTTATCAGAGATTCATTACAAAGCTGGACAGTTGCCTTATATGAGACAGAGTATCAGATGGATTGGGGATTTCTCCCATCAAGCCATTTGGGAGATGTACAGTAGGTTGGTGAATAGAATCAGAAGTATCTATTTTTTATGTGATACTTGTAAAAATCAGATGCAGATCTACCCTTGATCATCTTACGTCTATCCAAATAATCATCTAGGGAGAAGGGGACAACCGTGTCATACTCATGGCAATACCAATAAGCCATGATGGCATTGATTCTGATTTGTGAAAAAGAAACTGGAGTTTGTGAAGGACTTGCTGGAAATCTAAAAGGTCATTCTAAATTAAAGTTTCAAAATGTAAGATGAGCCAGAGGAAATGAACTGTGAAAATTGTAAACTGGCATGATCTTGTATTCACCTCTCTCTTTTCACTGAAAATGAATCAAACGCCATCCTCAAAAAAAATGTTTCCATTTTCCTCTAATATCTCTAAACATCAGATTGCCACAGGAAGAGTCACATACATTCCACAAAATCCTCAATGCTTCTACATGACAACTACCCTGCTATCTTGAAAATAGGCATGTGACACAAAGTCGTCAAAATATGTGCATTTTTTCTGAATGAGAAAGGCAATGTAAAGAGAACTCACTATTTTGCCAAGCAAATATTTATTTACTTGACTCCTTTATCTGTTGAAGCACAGAAACACTGTATTATCATGTGTCTGTCTTTAGAGACTCAATTTAGCAAAAGTCATCATCTCACATGACTGAGCATGGCTGTTGTGACCTGGACAGCTCAGTCAGCAATGAATATTTATTTAGATTTATAACAAAATATGGACAGGCAAGAGTCAAGGACACTAGATAATGTACCCACAAATAAAAATAAAGAAAAATATAGCAGAAAGTTCTGCAACTTCATATATGCAAATGTATACATATCTATGTCCATCCAATATATATTTGGACAAGATGGACAATATGTATACATACAGATGACACATATATTGGGCATATATACGTATGTGTGTATACGAAGTTGCAGAATTTCCTGCTGTATTTTTCTTCAATATGTATATTGCTCATATGTGTGTGTACATGTATCTATGTATGCACGCATGTATGTGACTACACAGACATATGTAGAGAATGTAATTAAACCTCATAAATAATTGAGAAAAAGAAATCTAGTCAACTCTGCTTTTCTTCTTCAAAAATCCATGTCTGTTTAAGTGCTCTTGTGGAGAACCTTGCTTTCCAATATGACTTGAATATGCATAAAATGGAAATTGCTAATTATAGAGTAGGATGTGGGTCCATATGGAAAATGGTTACGTCCTTAGTTTCTGATAAAGAAGGATCATTCAAGGAATAACTAGAACTCATTCACTAAGAACTGTACTACCCGGGAGTTTTGCATCTCACTCCCTTACCTTTCATAATGCTTCTGCTATGTTGGGCAAATTTCCCCAAACTCAAATTGTAAAGACTTGACGACATTGGACTTATTCTTCAAACAATTACTAGATTATAGTTACTGAAGCTCCTCTGAAATTTCACTTTCATTTCACCAAGTGGAGAAAGCAGATGTAACGATACAAGTTTTCTCCCTTCCCTTTCACAGACTGAGCTTTGTGTACATTCTCTGGGGCAGCAATTTGCTAAGAAACACTGCCTCTTGGCAATTTTTTAGCAATCAGACTGGCCAATAACAATATAGTGTTTTAGCATGAATAGACAAGCTTGACAGAAAGATCTATCAGCTGTTCAGCCCATACTGCTGCACAAATGAGGAAGTGACCGGAATATTAATTGCCTTTAAACAGAAGTAATTATTCATTTTTGTAAGACTATTACCAGGCAGAAAAAGATAACTAGAATAGAATATTATGAAAAATGTTTAATTTTTCTGGCTTTAACTGTGCTTTTGAGAATGAAAGACCAAAGCCACTTCTTAGATCTCTCTTCTTCCTTTCCCTGATGAATTGTATCTTACAGTTTTTACTTTGCAATGCGAATGTGGAACAGGGAATGGATTTGATGCTTAACTACTGAAATCCCAATTTCCAGTTTGCTATTTTTTTGTCCTCTGTTTGGGATTTGTTAGGCTCTGCCAGTTTTGAAGCAAATGACATGCTGAATTTTTTTCAGACAAAACATTTTTGAAAGATTCATGCACATATCAATTCATGCACATCCTAGAAACATCTAAGGCACTATCTCTTTGAATTCATCTGCTTGAATGACAGTACATGGGTTTGTAGCTACTTAGGCAATAAATTTAAATAAAGCTTAGCTGCATAATTGCATTGTGATAAAAGTCAATATTTTGATATTCCATAAATTTATTCACAAACTGTATTCCAATATTTATAAGCATTCTAAAATGAAAGGTTTGCATTACATTTTCTACTCGTCTGCTCACCTTAGATTTTCAGTATTTTAAATGGACATGCAGCAAACTTATTCTGAAGAAAAGTTAATGTATGTTGCTCAACTAGGCTGCAGTCTATTTCAAAATAAGCAGAATATAGTTGGTTAGAACACCAGGATCTGCCTATCATCTACCAAAAGGCATTTTTTTACTGCAGAGCATCAACAGAACTAGAAAGGAAAGCCAAGAGTTTTTGCCATAGTATAATAGAGTTGATTCCTTACAGTTACCTGGCTGTCATTTTAGTCCCATTTCATGTCAGCTGAGTGGCTTCTTTCAGCAAAGAATCTATTTAGTGGAAAAGAGGAGATACTCTCAGCCTATCAATTCTTTGATATCTTAGTTTCATGAGTGATACTAAATGGAAACCTGCCCTGACCATATTTCTAAGAGGATGGCTCTCAAGAATAAAGTGTTTGTTGGCACAGCGTCACTGTAATGCATATCTGCCTTATTCACTATGATTTATGATTTTTTCATGCTGTTCTTAATTGCAGAAGTCTTGAACACTGCTCCCTCCCAAGATTAATTTTGAAAAGCTATGAATCATCTGATACTATATTGTTCTTTGTCAGTGTAATTCTATCCATCTATTTGGCTGGAGAATTAATCCACATGCTTGCCTTTTTATTTCATCAGTAGCACCCAATAGAAAATAATTGTATAGATTTATGAATATTCCCAAATAGGTGGATATGCTAGTATAGATACAATTTGACAGCTTTCTTAAGGTTGCACAATGAGTTTCTTTCCTAAGATGGAAGTGCTGTGAATAGTTTCGAATGTTATCTAGTCCAAGCACACCACTGCTCTCAGAAACTTTTGTATTGGCAGGAAAATCCCCATAAGAAAACTATTTTTTAGACTTCCCAAAGAAATAGTTCTGCTACAGGGAAGGGTTTCAGTTCTGTAAAATTAATAGTTTGACACTAAGAACCGACTGTTAAGGTTCCGCTCTTTTGTTAGGCTAGAACATACCTGGCATGCTGATGGATGACTGTGATTGAGGTCCCACTGGGAAGATACTATGTCAACAGACTTTTCAGCCATATTAAGCAAATTCATCCAGCCTTGGAAAAGAGACAAATGGGATGGTGCACTGTCTGAATAGTTGATCCCTTCAGGAATATTTTCCACAAGAGCAACCCTGAGAATAGATAAGGAAAAAATAACCACTTAACAAAAGCACTTTTCTTTATTAGAAAGTTCCAAATTGTAAAGAACGTCAGGTTTTAGGCCTGGGGTTCAACATCTGCTCCCAGAGGCTCTCAGCAGTTTGCCACCCTGTAACTCTCTCTGAAGCATCTGACAGTCATGCTCCACACTTCCCAGAACAATGAAGTGCAGAAATGACCTACTGCTAATGCAGCAAAGCCAATTAAGCTTTCAAAGCTCTGCAAAATTAGCTTACACATGGAAAAGGTTATTTTGTACAGTAAGTGGGAATCAGTCCTTAGGGTGAGGATGGGAAGAATGAAACAATCTCCTCTTGCTTTGCCACTCTCATCTCTGAATATATTTTCTTCTCTCTCAGGGAAGATGTACACTCCCTGGCATTCTCTTAGGTCTGCTTTTACAGCTGATATTTTATTACACTGCAGTCTCTATGTACAAATTCTCCCTTTCCAACTGCTCTAAGCTATCCAGTTTTTCTGCTTTTGTTTACCTGTGTAAGGCTCTAGCTGGGATCCAGTGGTTAAAAAAAGAATTATGACCTTTTAGTTTCCCCCTCTTTTTGGAAAGCTCTTTGATCTTACTGTCCACAGTATTCAAAACGTTTTCACATTAGACTACAGAAATTCATATGGATACAATCAAATCCAGGAAGGCGAACAAGCATTGTAGTAAACTGTCAGCTCAAAATATGCTCTTCTGCTTCAGGGAAATGATGTGTTTCATTCAGCACACCACCTCACTGCTAGATTTCCTGAAATTGCAGCAGGTAAAGCTGCTCTCTACACTCAATAGAGGAATTTTAAAATGAAATAAAGTCAAACAAGTTCTTCAATTCTGTCTTTAGGTAAAGAGAATAAATTTTTATATAAATGCCCTCAACATCTGCCACTTTTACTGTGAATGATACAAACCAGATGTAGGAAAGCTGTAGTAGGAATTTGGAGAATACTCCTCTATTGTATACAAGTACATCCAGCATTTCCACACTGTTTTTGTACTTGTCAATAGCGCTAATTATCAACTCCAGTAATATGAATACAATTTGTAAACTTTAAGTAAATCATTATTACAAAATTCTAGGGTAAAAGAGAATTGTACATGTTTTGACTCTTAGAAAAACAGATTAGTGCAGTATCTTCTATTAATTCAGTTCATCCTAGAGGGTTCACATGGAAACTTTTACAGCTATTGCAGAATACCAAGCATGTTTGTGAAGTGAACTCATTAAAAAGACTGAAGATTGGTACTCTTAAACAATGTTAAGAAAACTCAGCAAGAATTGTGATAAAGTAAACCCATGGTCATTATCACACTCTCAATCTCCTGGCCTGGCAAAAAAACCCACCACCCAAACCAGAACAGGCACAGATCCTCCTGTATGTTCTCTTATTTCCCAAAATCTGTCAAACAAGGTAGGTATCACCAACCTGCAATTACCAACGATACTCTCCACAACTTACTTTGAACACACTATTCTATTTATTAACATTAAATTAGCTACATTGCAGTAATGGAGTTGTAACATCAGCAAATATGCTGTAAAATGTAAAAAAACACAACTGGATTTTTTGATGTCTTTGAATTGTATTTTATTCTAAAACTACCTACCTTGCTTGCAAACTTTCTGAAATAACTTGTGCTGTAAAAATTTAGTGCCCTTTTAAACATATTTAAAAATAAATTATTTTACTCTAACACTCAGGGATTTAGGCTTACTTTTGCCAAAAATCCTGTTAGAGAACTTCATAAAACTTTGGTTAGATCCCTTGAAAGCCTGGTTTGTTCTTTTTCAATAGTTAACATTACTAATCATTGCAGCTCTTAGCACGCCTGTGTTTCCAGAATGGTTTTATGGAGAGTTGTAGGATGGCCACCCTCAAAGAGCAAGAAATTGAAGCTGAGAAGATAAGTGATCTCTACAAGGACATGAAACCCCTCTCAATAATCCAGTTGCAAAGATGAGAAATGAATGCACGTCTTGCTGAAATCTTCCACCCCCAGCTCAATCATGTGTAGACAGAGGAAAGAGTTATTCTGAATATGCTTCAAAGATATTCTTAATATCAAATGATTATTCAAAAATAAAATAACGTCAAATGCAGTTCTGATTTAGCTAGAATTTAAAAGTGCACATCACTCCCTTGACACAGGTAGTGACCAAAATTTTCCAACATTAAAATATTGCTTGACATACATGGTGTTTCCTAGTGGAACCCATGTAAATGAATTACACAGGAGCCCACAAAATAACAGATAGGACTGAATCTGTCACAGTCACTTCCAGCGGCTTTTAGTAGTGTGTCCTATGGGCTATACTGAACTTGTGTCTCACTGGAAAGCAAGAACTTAACTTCCATTTTTCCTGTCTCTATCTCTGGCAAGTTGAGAGCTGCCAAAAATGTAACACTGTCACAGGACGAAGATGATCTGGAGGTCATGTAGCTCAACCCTGCTTGTCAAAGGAGGGTCAATGCCAGCAGGTAGATCAGGACACTATCCAGTCAGGGTTTTGCATATCTCAAATATCTCCAAATCCAAAACTCATCATGTTTGAGGTGAGGTACCTGACTCTGCCAGATACATACATGTTTATTTCTGACTTCACATTATTTAGGTCTGCATTAAACTATAATGCAGGAAGTACTGTGGTTGTGGGTCATTGCTGTTCACATAACATTTTGGTACAGATACCATCAAGATATGCACAGAAGTTGGGCTCTTCCTCATTTCTCACAGGTTAAAACCATTTACTTGTTCAAAGAAAGTGGCAAGAAAAATTTACAGGGCAATAAGGAATTCAACTCCTCCTAAAAGGGCCCTTGTTAAGGACGCGATGCCTCTTGGTAAGGAAGTTTGTCCCGACTATTGGAATGAACTTGTTCTTCACTGTGAGAACAGCTCCCAACTTCGAAATCTGCATAGCATTCACCAGCCTATGGCACCAGCACTAAATAACACATGTGACTACACAGCTCCTGCCATTGTATTATTTGGGTCTGGTTATCCAGCAGAAGCCAAATGCACTCCAGTTAACAAAAGTGTTGTTCAGAACAGACACTACCTGGTAATATTTTTCCTACTCTTCTCTTTTAGCAAATATGAAGCACGGGGAAGTGGTCACACAACCAAGTCTGTCTGAGACCAAGAAAGGTTTGGACAATGCTATCAGGCACATGGGATTCTTGGGATGTCCTGTGCAGGGCCAGGAGCTGGACTGAATGATCCTGATGGGTCCCTTCCAGCTCGGCTTATTCTATGATTCTACTTTGTGTTATTTAGCAAAAATAAAATAAAATAAATTAGCTAAAAAAAAAAAAAGACATTTCATCTAGCTAGGGCAGTAGTTAAAATGTTGTTTTCAGAGTGTAGATTTCCTTTTAATAATGAATTGATTCTGCCAAAAACCCAAAACCAAGCTCAGAAGTTATATAAAAAGTCAAGCACCAAGGGTTTTTTTTGCCTTTATAATATTCCCTTTTTGTTTGGTACAATGGCAAAGCTTCAGTGCTTAGTCAAGATGAGTTTTGTTAAAACTTTTGTGAAAAATTTGAGTTTTCAAGCCCCAATTCCATCAATAAAAGCTAAATTTAGCTTTCATTTTTGTTCCAATATGACCCACAAAGAGGTTCTTCAAATATGGTATTACAAAAACTTCCAGGAGAAAAGGTCATTCACAGACCTTGAGGGAAGTTATACATGGTGACATAATCTATTCTGCAAAAATAGCATATTAACAAAGCAAAACAGAACAAATGTACCATGGTGATTAAAACAGACTTTCCCTATCCTCAAAATCATTAGCAGATAACCTTACAGGTGTTGAATGAAGATGTCCTTCCCCTCTCTGATTTCCTGGTGCTCTATTTCTTCTGTTAATGCCAACATAGGCTTGTCTCTTCAGTTTTACAGCTGAATATTCTCAAAACTACCTCACACGGACTGAGAAAGTAATATTACACAATTTCTGTGAAGTTAGAGAGAGAGACAAGTGTCAGAGTGAGATCCAAGCTCCTCTTAGCTAACAGAAATGTGGCAATAAAATGGTATTTAATGCCTACCACAGAATAGACCATGACCTCAATAATAAGACTCTTCTGAGCTCTGCTGTGACTTGCATTTAGCAATTCCAAGTGAATTCTGTACTCAGTTAAGGATTCTTCTTCATCTTTGACAGTTCTTTGGTCAGAAAACAAGAAGGTTTATTTCTGATCTCACACCAATTTGTTCCTCAGAAGGAAACAGAGGTTCTTAACTTCGCACATGGGTTAATTAGAGTACAGAGGGCTAGGACAGTGAAAACAGGCAGATACTCTATGTCTGTCTCTTAAAAAAATTGGGGCTATTGGCAGAAATTTATGACTCTGTTGGAAAGCTAGCTGTAAAATTTCTACTAGTATAAAAGGAATTTTTTTGATGGTTCACACCATAACAAAACAATAAACTCCAGAACATTATTCACTCCAGTTTGTCTCAACCCACAGTCACCCACCAAAGAAAACCCAGGTCACATGCTCTCGAGCATCTCTATGTCATCTGAATTTACTCACCATTAAAGGGAAGAAACCTAGTAAGAAAACACTGCAATAGTTTGCATGAGACAATAAAGAAATAAAAGATGAGCAAAGGCTTTGCCATAAGGCTGCTCTATTTCAGACAACTGAGAGAAAAAGAAAAGAAGATAATTGAGAAATGTTGCATGAAATTGAGAAAGGTGCATGACTCCTGCCCCTACACCAGGGTTGTATTTAAAGATAAACTCTTGTGACCCCTCTTTCTTTCTTTCTTAACCCAGAAGCCCTGGAATCACCATCCCCTGGCCTGAAGGACCACATCTACTCACAGAGTTCCAGTTCCACCTCTGTTACAACACCAGAGTCTTAATGTTTATTCAAAACCTACCATCTTTCTCAGACCAACACTTTCAATTAAGGCTTTCACCATGTCACTTTCAAATCCTCCACATCCTTCTTCATCACATCCCTTCTACCAATCTTTCCCCTCAGATCTAATCACTAGCTGTCATCCTGGCCAAGAACACCTTCTCTTCAGCTTCTCAACTGAACCACTCCAGCTCTTGATTCTGAAAGGGATTAAGAAATGCCCTTCCAGGCAAGGTACAGTTACAATTTCAAGAACATGCAAAACAAACCGTGTTTTCCGGGTTCACAGAGAAAATACCTTAAAAAAAGATAGAAAGTACAGCAGAATTATATTTGGATATTCTACTTAAAGACAGTGGTATGGATTTGGAAGATCAAGTGCAATAAGTCTGCTTTGAGATCAGATGCAGAGCATAAAGGTATGCAGTGTATTTAATAATTACATGATATATCCAGTAAAGAAAAATCAAACTGTGCATTATATGTAATATTTACTTTGTAGTTAATTACATCTAATTCTTCCAGTATGAGAAGTTACAAAATCTGCTATTACATACTTATGCTGTGAATTTCAATTTTAAATAAAATATGTTTGACCCGTTAAAGCGAATTCAAGAGAGAACACCAGAGTTAAAAGTGAAATGCAAAGCAGATAAGATTGAATTTAAAAAGGACTGTGAGCTCAAACTCAGTACTCAAAAGCACCTAGACTATTAGCATCTGAGAATGTATCACAAGTCTTATAACACTGACAGTCTCGACTGGTGAGGTAGGTGTATGCGTGTGTGTTTGTACATGTGCATGTGCCTGACTATATGCACGCTATGAAAGCTCTTTGATGGCATTTACTTTTCTGCTTTTTGAATTTTAGTCATGAAGACCTTGATGTCCAGAGACAAAATCTTGGGATTATGAATGCTTGGTTCAAGATTATTCTTTGAATTAGATGTGCAGTGAAAGCAGATAAATTCAGGTTTATGATATTAAATATATTTTTCTGCAGACATGCAAGGTACAGAGCTTTAATTGAACATTTCCAAGTATGTGGTAGAGCAGACTAGTGTGATGTTTAAAATCAAAGGCTGTACTGCCTTAAGCCAAAGAGGACACACCGTTCGTGGGCTTCTGCTCTTCATCACAGGAGTCAGTCAGTGACTCCTCACTCACACCGCTCATGTGGGTCAGCGTGGCACCAGGGCACCCTGACATAAGAAAGGGTCCCAGCACTTTACATTACTAATGCAAAAGTCACATGTAACATGTAGCTAGAGCCAGTTAAGCTGTCCTGCATCTACTGCAAACATTTTGACAGACCTTCTAAACAATGGCCAAAATTCTGTGAATATCATCTGTGACTGGACTCAGAAGACAAAGGCCTCTTCAGACAAGTGAGTGTCTTGTTCCTTCTAAACATGCAGCTGCAGAAGGTGGCTGTGGCACAAGAGTGGGAATAAAAAGCCCTGCCAACTTTAAGTCTTCACTGAACTTCATCCTTAAGCACACCAGTTAATTCCTGTAATTAGAATTTATAGCTTTCCCCTTCTATGGTTGCCCTTTCCTCACACTTAGCTCCTTTTCTTTTTTTCTTGTTGGTCCACAGAAGCAATTGAAGTATGATAACTATATTTCAAAACATATTTTAACTCCTCATCACTTAGGTTTTTTTATATTTTCTGTAATCAACTTGAAGATCACTTTGTTATTGTTGTGCCCACATAATTGGTTTTGTGCCCACTCATCACGATGTCTAGAAGACAAATAGAGCATACGGACATGCACAGCACATCCATTAATCTTGGCAGATTTTATGTCCCACGTTCTTGGTTGTTACAATATAGAAAATGAGATTTTCAGTCAGAACTTTTGTCAGTGGAACAATATTGGTCTTTATCAGTTACAAGATCAGACTCAATTCTCTAATTCTATAGAACAATTAACTAGAAGCACTCCAGGAATACCTCTTCTCTTTGGATTGACTCAGGGATTCTTACGTACAAAAAGGATGATACCCTCCCTCTCATACCATCATCTTCAGAAAGAATGCACCAATAATAAAGTCCTATTGTGATAAATAACACAATATCTGTGTTGTAACTCACCATAAACACATAAGTTTCAAAAGGACTCACTACACAAATTCACCAGTCATCCAAGGTTTAAACCTGTGAATGATTTCTAACTGAACATATTTTAGGTGAAAAAATAAAGTTTTCACAGTTGCATTTCAGATGCAGCTTTCAGTTCCCAAAGGCAAAACTGCATCCAAAAGAGGAAAAGAATTGACCAGATGTTTCACAATGTCACTTCACCCTACTGGGGACAGTATTTCCCTGGTGTCAAAGCAAATCTGAACCTTAATTGGAAATTCAATCTAGCCTGCCAAGATCATTTTAATACTGTAACCAAGACAGCAGTCATATGAAGTATCAAATGAAAAAGGAGCACAAGAAAGAATAAATAGCAAACATTACAGATCTTCATGTACTTTACTGACATGACTGATATTTGCCTCAGTTCAAAAAAACATATAAAGTGCAATGAGCACAGAACCTTATTGATTTTCTTAGGACTTTTCATATGCTTTGTGCAGATTTAGAATTTCTTGTGAATTATGCAGAACAGTCCACTCAATACTGATCTTTTCCCTACACTTTTACATATCCAGGTGCATACCAAAATAATCCTTACCAAGAGCCCTTTGCCCCCTAAATATTGAAATAAGGATGTTGAAATAAGATTGTTGTTTCCATTGTACTATTTAGCATCATTAGGGCTCAATAAAAAAACCCTCATAGAAGAGGAAAAAGAATTAGAATCTAATTCAAGGGGACAGACAAAATACGTATAAAGACCCTTTTGGAATAAAATACTGTGTGGTTTTGGTTCAGGTTTCTAGCTCTGTTTTGTTATGCCTGAACCATAGCATTAGCATCCCTGTTTCAAAATACCCAAATAAATTGGATGTATTTAAATTATTTCAAAAGCAAATTAGCTTGTCTGATTGTTAAAGCCTACATATACATGCAAAATAAATCTGAGAACTAGAAGTCACTAACAAGTATCATCAGTTGAAAGTCTGAAATGTCTCTCTAACTAGTAGAATTATCATCATAAGAATGCAGAGGACCAAAGAAATCTTTAATTTACTGAATTGACTTTTAATTTCCTGAGAATACAGGATGTGGAGTTCTAAACTTCAGTCTGGCATTTCTCACCAATTCAGCAAAAAATTTTTCACAGGTCCTGAACATACAAATCTCAGAACAATTTATCCTCTTCTTCATACATTCTGTAACAATTCATATACATACAAATCAAACAGATAAAGACCTAATATGCCAGAACATATAAATACTCTATGGAATAATTATAAATATTGCATTGTTCATGACTGGGACAGATTTTTTTTTGAAACCAGCAAAGGAAAATTACATTATGAAGCTGAGCAGCCAAACCATCAAACCAGAAACAAGCAAACCTACATTTAATAAAGACAAGTGTAAAAATATAATAAAGTTAAAATCTATATAATAGAAGTCTTGTGTTGCTCTTCATTTCATTTCATTTTTCTGTATATAAATTCAGTTCATGAAGAAAAAAATAACTCAATACCTGAAATTAACAACAGATTAACCACAGATATAATAAAGGCTGGTTTGGCCAGAAAATCACTACGCTATTCCAATGCTATGCTTTATGGTCCCAGCTTTCCCATTTCATCTATGAGAATCAGTGCCTTATTCCATGAGGAGAGAATTACTTGCTACAGTGACAACCAGTGCTGCAATAGTGACAACTACATCTGAATTTCCAAGACACAGAATGGAGTTTCATTTTAGGAGACATTCAGGTGTCATATCTAATCATTTAACTTCAGGTGAAATCTTGCAAGAACTGATGAGCACTTTAGATCATTACTATCTAAATCCAGCCTGTGTTGGCAGTTCTTGAAGCCCCACTGTGCTGTGTAATCAGTGATCAGAACTGAAACATACCACAACTTTCATACTACAACTAAAAGTTCAGCACGAAGATAAATGCATTTACTAAACATCTTAATGCAAAAATAGATTGCTTGATAAGGCCACAAGAAATGTCAAAAAGACATTATTTGTACCAAATTGGCACAGCCATCATCTCATTTCCCCCATGCTCTAACGGAAGTTGACCTTTCAAAATTCATAATCAATAGAAAAGGCATCATACACCACATTTCTAGATTCTTGCAATTCTTTGGTTGCTGACAGAGCTTTGATTTGTGCCCTTTTTAGATGGAATAATGGCTATATTTTCATCAGAAACAAATTTCTTAAGGTTCAAGTAAATCTTATGTTCAAGTAAATCTTATTTCACAATCACTTGTTTGAATTACTCAAAATTTTTTTTCAAATGAAACACCAAGGCACTTTTATGTCAAAGAAAGCAGCAATATCTCTAGACACTAATCATCATTCATTTCAGAGCACACTGTAGCTGAATTTCACATACAAGAAGGCACAATACAGAGGTCAAACGTTTGCAGTGTTCTGCTTACGGCTCTCTTTATGCACAACAGATATAAGCCTCGGGGATATGTGTGAAATCTATTTAATGGACACAGACTAAGAACAGAAACTGCCATCTGTTCCTTGTATATATTTGGACTTTCTGTAAGGCACTTCCATTAGGCAATTGTTAGGCTATGACGAATCATGACAAGAAGCTCTAAAATTTGTCTGTGATACGCCCCTGTCCTCGTCATGTCTAAAACGTGTTACAAAACTCTTCAGCACCTTATCACGTGCCAGAATAACTTCCTTTCAGGCTGTGATTTCACAATAGTGTTTAAAAACAACAGAGGGAAAACAGCTTGCATTTTGATCTTATTAAAGAAATTCATTGCCAAAGAAGTATGTCATATCTACGTTTGCATATGACTGAAATTTGCTTGGGGTCACAACAGCACTTCAAGAGCTCACATCTGCTCTGTCAAACTTCAAGTAGCATAACCAGCTTCTCTGTGACTACCACAACTTCATTCTTTAGTTCCCTTATTTCTCATGAATTCCCTTGGTTTTTTCCTGAGATGCTTATTCATTCCAGCTCTTGTGGAGCACTTTGTGACAGGGAAAAAAGACCATTTCTCTTATGGTTATCCTTCATTGTGATGATGTGTACAATGAAATTTGAACTTGGCTGGTAAGTGCTCAAAATGCATCATTTTAAGCGAACTGTTTATTCTTGTGAGATTTTCTCTCTTCTTGCTCTTGAGAAAAGAAATGTTGGGAGGAAGCCAGAGTGGAGTCAGTAGAGTCCTTTTGTGGGGATTATTGGACTTTCTAAAGACAATAGGCCTACTCTTGTATTTTTCCCTGGGCATTCTCTGTATCAAAAAAGCTTGCTCCAACCATGTGCCTTTTTTTTTTCCACCATCTTTTGCTCTAGATATGCCCTATTTTGAACTCTACCACTCTCAAGGCTCCTTTTCCCCTTGTCTCCCTCTTCTGTGTGTTACATCCTAGATTACCTCCTTCTAGTTAGTCTTCCTCTCAATAAATTTCTTCCAAATTATTCAATTGGCAGAAAACATAACACTGTTATAAAATCTGCAGGACAGATCTGTGCATTCCATTCTGTTTCTCCACCATCACTGATTTGTCCAGGTAGACTGAAAGCTCTTACTTAGTGGCACTTCTTGTTACTCAAGTGGTAGTGACAAACAGAGCAAACAAATTTCTCTCTCCTGTGCTATTTTCATGGATGACAATAATTTCCCTTTTTAGCTTTCACCTTGCACAGCCAAATGCCTTTAGTATCTTTCATATTAAAGCAACACTTCACTTCTAGAACCTTCTCCTACTAAGCACAAGTTCAACCTTCTTGATTACTGATGGTCAGTTACACACAATATTCCAGACTAAAACTTATTGATGCCTTTCAAAATGGCATTAAATACTTGGTACTTCTGGTTACACCTTGCCTGATATAAACAGTACTGCATCTATCTCTAAGCAATTCTGTCTACTTTTATTACAGTTTCCCTGAGGAATTGTTTCCCTTAAACAGCATAAAGATGGAAAATCTAGTAAAATTTCAGTTGGAATACTGCCTGGGAGTGACAAAAATTAAACTGTTAACAAAAATGGTACTTATATCCCTATGAGAAACCAAAAGATGCATTTGAAAATTCACAAATTTGAAAAAAAGTGGTTTTTTTCATTCTCGGTATGAGGAAAGGGCATTTTTTGATCACTTAATTATTTTCTGCCTTCAGAAAAGAATTATTTTCTTGTTCAAACTTAATTCTAATGATCTCTGTATGGAAATGTATCTTTATGAGGCTCTACAGTCAGCTGCCATTCCCTGCTACTGTAATTTCCTGCTTCTTCATGACTGCTCTAATTTGTGAAGTTCAAAGAGTTAAATAAAGTAAAAAGATACCAAGACTAAAGAAGCAAACCAACTAAAAGCCAGATGATGATGAGATGCGTAACAGACATAGGAAAAAAATCTTTTTACAACCCTGTTTTAAAACTGTAAGCAACGTGTTCCAATAAAACAGCTAATGCTTGAAGTGGTTTTTTCTCAAAATTGTTTCTGAGGATGTTTTATTATTACTTTCAACTAATTCAAGATCAGACTAACCTCTGAACCTGAGGAGTGATAAACTCCACAAAATATGAAACATGAGAAATCTTGTTAAGCAGGGACAACAAAAAGAAGGTAAAAATACAGAAAGTCCGCAAAGAACAATTTTGAGGTGTTAACCCAGTCCCTGATAAGAAATTGCATGATGGGATCTGCAGAAAAAAACCTTTAAGAAATTGTGCTGAAAGAACCAGGATTAATCCTTAGGAGGAGATTAACGACTGCCAGAATCACCTCTGTAATACTGAATCCTAGGGAAGGCAAACACCCCCTCCGAGAAGTGCACATGAAGAGCTCACATCACTATAAGGAAGAGCACCTCTGCAGAAGAGAACAACAAGTTCCAACTGGCAATCCAGCAAACAAAACAGCAGACAGTATCACCAAATAATTCAGGTTAGATGATACCCCTGGAGGTCATTCAGTCTAACCTCCTGCTCAGAGCAGGTTCTCTTATTTCAGGTTGTTCATCACTTTGTCTGGAAAAGTTTTAGTTATCTCCAAGGATGGAAATTACACAATCCTCTCTGTGTGCCTGTTTTGATATCTAACACTCTCACGATGGAGAAAAATTTAAATTTAAGAAGAAGATTCTATGATAAAGGCTAGTGTTTTACAGCGATTTCCAGCAACCCTAGAAATCAATAAGGCTTTTAATTCAATCCTAGTCTATGAAAAGTCAAAGAGCCTATGCTAATAATAAAGTAAAATGCCTTGGCCTAATCCCCATGCTCCTCCAGTTCTTCATTTGCAGCATCCATTCTTGATTTTCATCTGCAAATGAATGATTTTGTGCTTTGCAGTACGAAGTGACATTTCTGTAACTCCAGACCATAAGATCACCTCTTGCCTTCTATGATATTATCTTTTGCAGAATTCCCAGATTCTTCCTACCAGTCACAATATTTCTCATCCTAATCTTTGAGCACAAAACACACTCATTAGAATATGAACTGGCATTGATCTTGAGCATCACTGATTCTCAAAAAACTCTGCTGTATATTCCCTGTTCATGATTTTGCAGTTCCCACTGCTGCCCTCCCTTGTGGTAATTTCTCACCCACCAAAAGGTTTACTCAGACTGACACAGAGTAGATCTACTGCCTTACCTTGATAAAGTAGTCAACTACCTTGTCACTGGAAATACATTTGTCTGGTAGAATCTTCCTCATACAAAATAAAGGGAAATTTTTATCCCTCTTTCCAACATCTGTGTTAAAGTACTATATAACACTGAAGTAAAATTTACAGGCTGGGATTTTTTTCTTTAAAGCAGAAGATATATGTTAACTTACAAACCCTACCTGGGAAAGCATAGAATTTCAAGTAACCTATTCCAAAGAGACCAGACTTTCATCACAACAGATGAAAGAATTTTTCTTGACTTAATCATAAAGTATAATGAGCAAATTATAATCAGTAAATTAAAGTAATACAGATGGGATGTAGAAAATTCACTTGCAACAGTGCATGAGATATATGAAGATGATTCATTAAATTATTACAGAACAAAACCAACTGTAAGATAAGAAAAGTAGATAGATAAAACCAAAAATAAAGCTTATTTCAAAGGAACTTCAACAGGATCACTAAGTAGTAAAGCAGAAATATTCCCTAACAAACTCTAGCGCAGCAGTTGTGTTTGTAAATTAATTTGGACATTCACAACTAGAAATCTCTACATAAAAGTAGGTTCAAGATCAGAGGAACACAAAATGTCCTATTATTTTACCTTATACAAAGTGATTAGACATGAAGCCATCTTACCTTGATTCAAAAAAAGAAAAAATCTCCCACATTTATTAGTTACTCATTACTCAGGCTAATCCTTTTCCCCATAAAAAACCCTCAGCATTACTTAATTTTGCCATTTCCAGTATTTCCTGGACCTGGTATTTCTCAGTTAACATAACTAAAGGCAAGTTCATCAAGACTGCCTGCAGTACCCTTAGAGACTAAACTACAACTCATTCTTTTCTTATTCTGTCTCTAATATTTATTATGAACTGTGTGCTGTAGCAGCTTATAGTAAACAATTTATCCAGGCTTACTCAAAGAATAAAGATTGACAAGTCTACATTGCTGAAATTTTATTTTCCCACTGCAAGATAGAAACATCTGATGAAAACATTTTGAGATAGGAATTGTCTCGCTCCATGCCAATCTTCTCAGGAGCTACATCCACTCAAATGTAATTCCTCTGGTGGATACTTTAGAGATATAATGAAAGCTTATTACATCCAATATCCTCGCAAGTTCAAGACTAAATTCTGTCAGGTACAGATTGTGTCATTCCTGGTTTTGTGCAGTATCCAACATATCCTGGACAATAATACATTGCACACCATATTGGGGTTATGTCAAGATAGAAAGATAGATGAAAGGACAGATAAAAACAACAGGTTACAATTGGATTAATTTATTGTTCCTAACTCTTACTGGTAAAAACATCTGGAGCCTCAACAAATAACCTACAATTCAGAGTAGATTCCTACCACCTTATCACACAATATTTTGAAGTTATTTCACCAGTCTACCACTAATGAAAAAAGATGTTTTGAAAAGAAGATATTGTTATGAAGATTCCACATCTCTGTTCCCAAACCCAAAGAAAACTCAGGGCTGAGAAGGAGCAGGGAGTTTGTTTCTGTGAGCTGGTACTTCAGTTAAAACTGATAATAAATGTTTTAATAAGATCTCTCCTGAAGGAAGAATTTTGATGACTCTCTTTAATCAAACTATGCATATCAATGGAGATGCTATGGCAGGAAAAAGATCTCAAAGTATGTCTCTGTCCCTTTGTCCCAGTGATTATCAATAAATAACACAAATTACTGATAACCTGCACAGCACCTTCAAAACAAAGTCCTCCTTAGTGATGCTCCAAAGACAGAAATGGAGACAAAACCACAGGGAACAAGAGATTCTAAAACACTTTATAGTAATGGTGATGGGAGAAGGAAAAACAGTAACAAAGTAACAGCTCTTTGTCTCTCTCCTATTTGCCCACTGGCAAGCAAAAACTCACAAAAGTGATAGGTTTCCTTCTGCCCTCCCAGGTGCAGGCCAACTGTTTATGGAACTGTTCACAGATCCCTCATGTGTCCCTCACCTGAGAAGGCAGATGGTGAATTGTGATGAAGCAAAACAAATTAAAATCTATACTCCCTAAAGTGAATAACAAAATTCCTAACACTTCAGTTGGAACAGAACTTAGCTCCAGCTTACTCATTTTAAATAACCTCCAAGAAAAATACATAACTATTTCTATAGCAGTTCAGTTTTCAAACCCATTAACTGTCTGTTTGATCCCATTAATAATCAACTCTAGTTAATTCTGCCCCAGCAATTTTATGTGCCTCATGATTTTATGCATACAAAAAAAGAATAAATAATTAGTATGTCGAAGAATTACAAATGTTCAATTTGCAAGGAATTAAAATTGCAAGTGAATGTTTTTAACAGTCTAGTTTAAACGGTTATTGATAACCAAAAGCACTGTAGAAAAAAAGCCATTTGAAGGCTGTGCAATATCTGCTGCAAGGGACAGCATCCACTTAAGCGCAGTCTCATCAGTGGGCCCACACACACAATACACAAAATTTAATAAATCGCATGCTTTCTCTTCACACAGCTGCTCATTCTATGGATCCTATGAACTCTGCATTATTTGCTACCCACAGATTCAGCAAAAAGCACACAACACACACACCTGGCCACACCCTTGATGTGACGATTAAGACACCTGTCCAAAAGGGAAGAGGCAAAGAAAAGCTTACAGCTCATGTCTTCTGCTTTCCATCTAGTGCTCACTCTCTAAAGACAGGCACACACATCCTCATCTGGTAAGGTTATGAGCTTAGTGGTGTGAGCTCAGCTTGGTTCGGAGCACATCTCCCAGATCAGTAATTACCCAGAGGAACATTTTAATTGTGAAACCAAATTTTGCTGAAGGACAAGATGGGGAGCTCTGCTAAAAAGGCAGCAGTGTTAGAAATGCAGAGTACAAGAAACCTTGCCTGGTTGGGGTACATTTTTCATTGGAGCAATTTTTTAATAGATTAAAAAATAATCAGTGGATTATGCTCTGCACTTCAGCTCCTAATTCCTGCAAAATTTGCATTTCAGTACACAAGCTGTGGTTTGAGATGTGGAACCAATGCCAGCCAACTCCAAGACGGACCCACCACTGTCCAAGGCCAAACCCCTCAGCAATGGTGGTAACACCTCCAGGGTAACACCGTTAAGAAGGGGCTCAAAAATTATTGTGCAAGAGCAATTGCAGCTGGAGAGAGAAGTGAGAATATATGAGACAAACTGTCCTGCAGACACCAGTGTCAGTGGAAGAGGAGCAAGAGAAGGTGCTCCAGGTGCCCCAGGTGAAATTCCCGTGCAGCCCATGCAGGTCCACAAGGGAGCAGAGATCTATCTGCAGCCACGGAGGACCTTATGGAAAAGCAGGTGGATGTGCCTGAAGGAGGCTGTCACCCTGTGGAGCAGGTTCCTAGCAGGACTTTTGAAGCTGTGGAAAGAGGAGCTCCATGCTGGAGCAGGTTTGCTGGCAGGACTTGAGACCCTATGGGGACCCACACTGGAGCTGGGGAAGAGTGTGAGGAGTCCTCCCCGTGAGGAAGAATGAATGGCAGAGATAATGGCAGAGATGAAGCTGGCCACAACCCTTTCCCATTCTCCTGCACCACTGGGGGGAAGGAGGTAGAGAACTTGGGAGTGAAGATGAGCCTGAGAAGAAGGGAGGGGTGGGGGAAAAGTGTTCTTAAAATTTGGGTTTATTTCTCATTATCCTACTCTGAGTTGATTGGTGATAAATTAAACTGATTTCCCCAAGCAGAGTCAGTTTTGCCCATGACAGTAACTGGTGAGTGATCTCTCCCTGCCCTCCTCTTGACCCATGAGCATTTTGTTATATTCTCTCTCCCCCATCCAGCTGAGGAGGTAAGTGATAAAGTATCCTTGGTGGGCACCTGGAATCCAGCCAAGGCCAACCCACCACTGTATATTATCTGATCTTTCTAATTCTGGCATTATTAAACAGTGAAAAACTTCTTGTCCACAGGAGTAAAAACTTCAAAAACCAACAGTGAAAGAACATATTCTAATTTAGCTGAAACATTAGTTCAGGACAGAACTTACTCTTGTGCGTGGGGAAACTTATAACAATATTCCACTGACTTCTTTTAAAGGATCATGACCAAGTCTTTGGTAATTAGGATTGTCCATGTTCTGTGCATTGCACAGATGAAAAATAAATAAGTTACAATATTCCTTTGACTGGATAGTTTCCAACCTACTGGCCCTCTCCTATTAGCTGTTTTCTGACTCAATTCATCACAATTCTTATGATGAATTCATCACAATTTTTATGATGAATGCTTGTCAATACTTTATATATCTTACAAAGCATTCATAAAAGAATACTTTAAATATGAAGTTACATCTCTTTGCCAATTGATGGTTTTGCCTTTTCTCCCCAGCTATGTTGGAACAAAGCTTCCTTTCCCAATTTGCCTTAATCCTTCAGGTCATGGCTGACAGACTTTCAAATACACATTAAGTCACCAATTCAACTTCAGACATTTTTGCTGGCACATCCTCATTGCTTTATTTGATTATCCAGGTTTTGAAAAGTTTATTCTGGAAATCTATTCTGGGCAAAAAATGCACTTGGATAACAACACGATCATTACTGTGACTTAGAGAACACAGATGTAAACAATTTAAATGATTCTTATTTTATACTGTCTATATTCTTTTCCTTCTATCTGGTTTCAAAGAATAACTAGATTAATACAATCCCTGTTTTGTTTGCCACTAGTTCAAATACAATCAGAAAAATACAATTTTTACCACAAGCCTATTTATAACAGAAAGGGTTTTTTTGACACCTTACAAACATACACAGTAAAATAGCTATCAGTCTATAAATTGCATATCTGGAAAATAACTAAATCTTTGGGAAACTCCTTTGATCCCTGGAAGAACAAAGTTAAAGTAAATAAGAAGCTCAAAAAAGATTACCGCATAGCATGTCTATTCAATAATATCAATGAAAACTACAAAATTATAAATTCTAAAGGAGGTTATTAAAATAAAAAGCAGAGCAAGCAGGACAGATCTGAAACAAACATCATCAACACCCTTTCACCCCACCAAAAACCCCCACAACCTGAACAGACAGAAGGCAAGTGAGCAATGCTTAAGAAGCCAGAGGTGCACTCTCAATTGCCATTGCACATTCAAGCTTTCAAGTTTAGGACAGACCTTTTAGGTACTGATACTTGGAAATGGATTTGGCTTATTCCTGTTACTCTCCTGTCTGCAATGTCAATGTAAACAAGCTGAAAGCAGAGAAATATGAGATGCAGACTCAAGATAGGAGCACTGTGAACAGCGTAATACGGTGGGGCACATTTTGTCCAAAAAATGC
Organism: Orthonyx spaldingii; assembly: GCA_013397795.1. Taxonomy (NCBI): domain Eukaryota; kingdom Metazoa; phylum Chordata; class Aves; order Passeriformes; family Orthonychidae; genus Orthonyx; species Orthonyx spaldingii. The sequence continues at coordinate 296,451 of VZTJ01004967.1, forward strand.
TTAAAAAAAATATAGTACTCGTTCAGTGGCAAATAGACTCCAGGAAAAAAAAAATAGAGGTGGTCTTCAGTAACATGAAAGTGATGTTGTGTCTTCTAGACACAACTGCCTGACAACCTCAGGATTGGCACAGCTTGGCATGGACACTGAACATTCCTAAATTTGCTCAGATTCCAATAAATAAACCCATAATGACATCCCAAAAAGGAAGAACAGACCTCTGTTGTATCAAACATAAATCTTAAGAGTATAACATACTGCTACACAATCTCAGAATAACGTAGCTTATAGACAATTTAAAATTAATTTTGCTATGTAGCTAGTTCATTACTAGTTTGTCACTATTAAAAGATATCTCAGTAAGTTTAGTCTTTGATGCAAAGAAAATGTAGCATGCTTAGCAAGATTTTCTGTAGGCCTCATGCATGAAGCTAAAGAAGGATTTTATACAATTTAATCAAATTAATTCCAAATATTGTAGATTGTTACTGGATTTTTAAAAACACGACATTCAATCAGGAAGAAATTAAGTAACAGAACTCAGGTGCAGTGTTTATGGCAAATTAAAATTAAATGACAAAAATTACATAGTGTTTTGGTTTGTGTTTTAAAATTAATTTTGTTTTTACATTTTAATGTATTATTCCCTTGCTCCCAATATAGAATAGTAGTTTTCACTATCAACTGAAGTTCATAATAGTATTTTACATTTATGAACTCTATATATCTTCTAGACAGTTCTTCCTTATCTCCTTCATTATTGCTGAATTTTAATTCTGTATTTAATAACTGCATTGCAATTGTAAGTTTGAGAGCTTTGGTGAAAGAAGTAATATGTTAGTTAATTAAAATAACAATGTATCTTAGTTTTATCCAAGTTTTCAGCCCTAGAGTGTCTGAACTGGAATACATGAGAATTACATTGCTAAGTGTAAATCCATCTTTGTTAAAATATAGGAACATGAAAAATTTACTCATTATTATATTTTGTCATTTCAGCTACTAAAACCAAGAAGCAATAGCCACATAACTTATAATTATAGTGTAATTATGAAGTATATCAGTGAGCCATAACAATATGATCTCATGAAAAAGAAATTACTTCAGCTTCAAAGCACATGAAAGCCAAAACTATGCATTGTTGTCTTCTCCTGAACACATAAATAGACTGTCCCATGAGGGTGGGACTGTACAAAAATCAAACACATTCTGCCATTGCAAGCTTTCTATTATAAGGCAAATAAATAAAAGACAAGCAACTAAAATGAGCATTAGAACAATAGTTGTTTGCTATAAAAACTCAAACAAATACAAAAGCCTCCATCACCAACAAAAAAACAAAGAAGTTTTGTTGATATAATAATCTATGCTGAACACCCCCCCATGTATCACCCCTCAAAACATCAAGCTCTGTACAAATTAAAATGGGGACCTTTTATCAGTTTTCACATAGTTTAATTCTGAGTTGGTGAGATATCAACACTATAGGGTTGCACTTGGTTGACTGTTGGACCTAGGGTTTTTCAGTGCCTTTGTTCCCAAGCATTCCATGAGGAAGCAATTTTTAAAAAAAATTGTTGTAGGTAAAAGACATCAACTTCTCTGTCAAAAACTATCAAGGCCCCAAATCCAGAAACCACATCCATAAAGCACCCTCTTGTACAAACCCCAAGAACTGAATAGTTGAATTATTAACTACCTGGAATTGGGACTTTATTGTGGTACAAGAAACAGTAAAATCATGAATGAACACACATGAATAAAAGAAGATCACTGCAATTTTTCAGCAAGATACTGCTAAGCATTAGCAGATGCCTTTTGCTTCTAGTTAGTAGTCATACACAAAATAATGGCATCTGTAATGAAAATCACTTTTCCCACTGTTGTCTTCAAGTGCAGAGTAAAGTTTCATCAGCTTGAAAATGCTTGCTATTTTACTGTCTCAGATTGGTTCTTTTCCATTGGAAAAGAGATGTGTTTTTTAAAAACCCACTGAATGGTTAATGAAATAGGAAAATTGGTGTTAGTTGCACTACTGTAGTGCCATGACAAAATACAGACTTCCAAGTAGTCTTGAATTTACTACAAATATTTTGAATATGAAATAAATCCTAAATTAAACTGAATTTTGCTCTTAATGAGAAAAATGCTGTTACTAAAAATCTTCATTTCACATTATTAAAAAAAAAACCAAAAAAGCAGCAGCTAAGATTTAAAATTAGGTGAATTTTGGGGGAAATCAAGAAGTAAATCTAACATGTTAACTCTTCAAACAATCAAAACACTTAGTTACATTAGGTGTCTTAGACTAATTTGGAAGTAGATTATGATGTAGACTCTCTCTTCAAATGTGAGACCAAGCGGAAACTCTTTACTCCACTACACACTTGCAGCGGTATTTTCACTTTCAACTCAGCAGTTACTGCATTCAAACATGGTAATTACAGATTAGATAATTAGCAATATTGCAGCAGAGAGACTCAGAGACAAGAAAGAAGCACCCAGAGGGTGGGTGCAGATGGAGACAAGGTGCCCCAACTCGTTGCTGGTGACAGCAGCAATCACAGCACATTTTCCTGGCTACGGCCACGCTCCCTGGAGCTCCCTGGCATCCAATGGAGGGGAGTTGTGAGAAGCACTTCAGGAAAGAGGAGACCACAGTTTCTCAAAGAAGCCAAATGCATGGTTGTAAAATGTAAAGGCTCAAGAGGGACATAAACAACCATGATTGCTTCATTAGCAATGTGATAAAGAATTCAGTTACTCCATTTCCGTGCTCTGCTCTTGTTGATTACTATCCTAACTACTTTAATCAAATGCCAGTATGGGTCCAACATCACACCAAGGCAGAGTGAGGTAAGCAGTGCTTTGCCTTTAGAATGGTTAACGTGAAGCTCCTGACCCAACAAAAAAGAGCCTTCTTGGATTTTTAACTAATTATAAAAGCAAAAAACCCCATGCTGGGAATGTGTTCCCCAGAAAATAAGCAAAGATCCTTTCTTTATCTTTTCCTCTTTCTGATATAGAGATGGGTAATTTTTATTTAGCTACATCTCATGAAATCAGGTATTTTGCACAATTTCAAGGCTGGCCACTGTGCATGCAATGTGATGACCTTCTAGTATTGACTTTCTAAAACATTGGCACTAAACTGTAGAACAATATTTACAACACACCTCATTAAAAAAAGGGACATGTATAGGAGAGCTCAGCACTTTGCCACCGCTTGTGACCTTGAACAAAACCTAATACATAATATTTCCTGAGGACTGAGGAACAATAGCCAAAGGTTACTTGTTTTTCCACTCTAACTCCAGCTATTTTGTATTCCTAATTTGTCACTTATCTGCAGGAAGAGTATCCCACATGAGAGTCATTATTAATAAAAGGCCAACCAGCATTCTTGCCTTGCTAGATGGTGAGACACACAGGAAGTCCATTAAGCTTGAATAAATATGTCAAACAAATGTCCCTCTACCTTGTCCCATTATTACCAACAGTATGAGTTCAAAGAATTGAATTACCTGAAACCTGGAAGAGGGGAAAAAAGGTACATACCATCATCATGATGGATTGCTGGATCTGGAGAGCAAAGGAGAGGAAAAGAGAAGATGCAACAACAACAACAAAGACTGTTATGAAGACAATTTACTTCCCATATGAAATAAGTTAGCTTCAAATAAAAGGTAGCATTTAGAAAATTGATGTTTACTCTTTGGTTTTTGTTTCTGTTTAAACACTGCACCTATGTGACTGTCAAAGAAATCAAAAGCAAACTATTTGTTGTTTGTAGATAAGTCTTTGATTAAAATGCTTTTATTATCTTTAGTAGATTTTTCAAATAAACTCATCTTGGTTATAACTAAAAACAGTAAAGTCAGAATTTGTGAGTTAAGGCTCTAGACATGGCAGTTCCAGTTTACTTCCAGACGAAAGATACCATGGAAACAACTAAACCCTAAGTTTTCTGTAAAGAGTCTGCAATGAACTCTTAGAATTGCCACACATTATTTATCTAATAGTATACTAGGTCAATATAAGTAGGGAAAACTTAGAGAAATGCAGTTTTTTTAAAATTATAGCACACAAATACTTCACAAATATATCCGAGCGACAATGAAGATAATGCATACAACTCTAATACCATAACGCAGCTAACCAAACTTCAGTTAGACCCACTGAGTCTATCGATAACTCCTCCGTCTTGCAACATCGTTTCTCAGATAATCTTAAGGATAAACAAGTTTGGTACAGCAACAGATTATCCAGCTGACAGGTCTTTGATTACCAAAGGATTACAAAAAAAGAAGCAAGTCGGTGGTTGCTGAGATCAAAAAGAGCTCTTTTGTAAGAACTCTTTTGTAATTAGTGCACACCTTCAGGATACGTTTGTGCCAACACCACTGAGCTTCTCAAACAGTGCTAAACATCCCACATTCAACATTTTTCAGTTTCATTTCCCTGTGGAAGGGTACAATTTTTTCTGCCTTCTTTATATTTTGCTCCTATCAATGGGACTTCCATATTCTGCATTGAACACTGCAGACAGCTCTGTGTGACCCAGATTTTTCTGAGTAATTTGTGAGAATCTTGTATGCCCTTTTCCTGACTACTCAGGCTAAAATTAGACAATACTGAAGTATATGTATTAATTCCAGATCTGTGAACTGCTGAGATCACTACAGAAACTTTACTACAAGGAGCTTCTGTTACTTGATATTGCTGAATCAAGAAATGCTCATGAAACACTCGGTATGCACCTCAGTAGTGGAATAAGAAAGTACACAGAAAAGACATTATTTTGGCTTATTACTTACACTTGTGTAAAGCATTCTGAAGGTGGTTGTGACAATCTTCAGAGAAAGTAATTTGCTGAATTGCAAAGTAGCCCTTTCCAAATCCTACCCATCCATGTTATGCATCATCTGATGTAAAACTGAGAGGTAGGACGAAATACAGCAACACAAATACAGCACATCAGTGTAGATGACTGCACTTCAGAGAAAATTTATCATGCACATTATGCCTGAACAGCTCACCCAGTGCAAAGGAGGACTAGCAGAGGAGGAAATTATTGCATTGTTTCAAAAGAAAGTACATTATTGCAGCGGGAAAAAGCAGAAATATAATCAATTCCTCCCTTTTTAAAAACTGTGGTTAAGAGAAGAAAATAACATCCTTTGAAACAGATAGTCAACTGTTACACAACAGTTATATTATTTCAGATGAGAGATGAAGGAAAAATAATTTTAAATTTTTCTGATCATGTCACTGCCTTTTCTAAAATCTGGACAAAGCACTCATCACCACTTTCTTTAGCAACAGAAGACATAATTATTTTAGTTAAATCATCTTGCTTTTAAAGAAAAAACAAAGCAGTCTCTGTGGCTCATGCTACGGACTGACGGGCATCACTGTTCATTTGACTTGGCCACTGCTCTACAAAGCATCACTGGGTACAAGTACTTAAAATATCTGCTGAAACAAAGCTTCTATCCTGGGCTTTTCTATAGAGCTTCTAAGGATTGCATTTAGGCAGGTGACCTCAGTGCCATTTTTGAGCCTAGGAAGCAGTCCTTCCTTTGTGCATCAACAGAGCAGAACACCACCCCTTAGCCCATTGTTTTCTGTTTAAAAACAAAACTAAAAATAATAAAAAAAACCATAAAGCAAACCTTTTGCACCAAAGTCCTCAGGTAACTGAAGAACCAAAATATTAGGGAACTTACTAACGGTAAAAGCTTCTCTCCCATTGCTTAAAACTTAGCATTCCAGCTGTATCAACTCCTCTAAATCCTTATGCAGCAGTGAAACATTTTGAAAAGCATTTCTTGGCATCTTGCCCTTCAGCACAAGAAAATTTGCATTTTTACAGCATTTCTGCCTGTCAGCACTAAAACATTTTAATGGTTTTTGCAGCTGTGGGAAGAATCGAGAGCTGGTCAGCGGATTCTTACGGCAGACTGCTGAGAGACAAGTGCCTGAGGGTGCTGAGGCAGGAGAAACCAGCTGACCTGACCAGTCTTCACATTCCATGGAAAATTCAAACAGCACCTTTCACTTCCAATGAGCGTACCAAAACAAAGGCCCTTCCTGAACCATGGGCTCTGCGTAGCAAGGAACTTAAATGTTGTTTTTTTTGCTTGATCTTAACAAAATAAGCGGCTTTCTGTAAGAACTCATTAAAGAACAAAAGTATAACCAATTGCAACTTCAACTCCCATAAGCTGTACTTAGTATATGGGGTTTAAGTCACAGATCACAGTAACTACTGCAAGAAAGAGCAAAATCAGCTAACCATAGGGTCATAAGTTTCTCCTGGGGATGGGGACAGCAGTGTGGCCGACTTAAAGGTGCTTCTTCAAAGGACATTACTTAAATGTACGGGTGAGGGGCAGAGTGAGAGGTAGCAGCAATGCCAGGAACTAATCAGCACATCCAATCTCCCTGGAAGAGCTCCATGCTGAGGTGGCTGGCAGAAGAGGACTGCAAAACCAGGAGCTGCCGTTCCATAGGGCAGTCATCCAGCACCTGGATGTCCAGTTTCAAAACATGAATTAAGTTCAGGAATCCAAGTCCAAGTAAGGGGTTAAACATACTTTCCTCTGCTAAAAGCAGAATAGCACTCCTTCTCCACAGTGTCTCTTAGTTAAACACTAACCCTACATATTTCCCCCCAAAAGAGCCAGGCCAACTCAAGAAGAGTCTGTCTTGTTTCAGTCAGTACACCTTACTAAAATGTACTAATTGCTGTCACAAAAAATAATCCTTCTCAGGAGTAGAAGAGCTGATATATTTTGATTTCAAGTCTAATAAAATTGGCATCACCTAAGCATATTCACTGGATTAACCATCTTATGACACAGTCTTCTAACAATTGCACCAAAACTAATTAGCCAAATTCTTGTCTTAATCTAATACTTAAAACTGTGAATTCGTTTGATATTTGCAGCACTGTGGCCAACACAGATTTATCCTCCAGACACTCTCAGTCTCCAAATATAGACTCGAGATAGCTCATCTAGGCAGGGAACACACATGTGTGTGGGAGGCAGTCTGAAAACGTTCCAAGGAATGGAGTTTATGCCACTTTCTAAACCTCTGGGGGACAGGGAAAGACCACAAAAAGGCCTGTAATGAAAAGCCCAAGGGAAGGGCAAGCACACTGTCAGAATCTCACAAAGCCAAACCCAAATGACAAGGTAAAGAAAGAGAGAAGGAAAACAAGTTATAGATGTCTGTCAAGGGGAAGGAAAAGAAATTTTAAAAAGCATAAAAAGTAAGAAAGCAATGAGGAAACATCTTTATTGCATGACAAGATTTAATCAGTGTGTAAGCCACAAGAAAATGAAGTACACACAAGCAGTAACATGAACTACTTCAAGTCAAGAGTTTTTAGATAAAGTATTAACAATTTAACACACCACCATTCATTATTCAAAATACCCACATTCACATGAAAGTTCTTGAAATCTAGCTTGCTTCTCATGTTTGATGTTAATGAGAGGAGTGGTATTCCCTGCATTAAGGCTTACCAGTATCCTGCCTATTCGACAGCCACAGTGCTTCTGTCATTTTCCTACCATCAAGGTGTTACATCACTCAGTGCTTAAAAAAAATTTAAAACCTCACTCTTGTAAAGAGCAGATCACTAGCTCACATTATCACATTGTAGACAGCTAGGTGCTACATTGAAGAGTAAACTACAAAAACATGAGGATCCTGAGGATCTGAGGTGAATTGAAATGAAGAAAGATAAGGTACATTTTGCAAAACTTATACTAAAAAAAAAAAAAAAAGAAACAGTGACCCAATTCTGTTGAATTTAGAATAAGAAATTTATCTGCCATTGCTATTTATTATCTAGAATGCCATATATACCATTAACCAAGAGGCACTACATCATTTAGTTTTCTCTGTTCACTACCATACTGTAATTGAAGATCTCCAGGATATGCTTATCAAAAAACCCACACAATTGTGTTGTCTACATCTTTCAAAAGTTCGTGCTTAATCGCTGGACATGAAAGGACAAGGACACCATCAGAAGCAAAACTTTTTTTAAACTCCAATTTTAGTTACCAAATGCACTATTTTACCCCCTCCACTTTCTCCTTAGTTTTGAGAAAGGACCAGCCAATTTTTATTTTATCACTTTTTGCCCATTACATTTCTTGACCCCTTACCAGGAATATGGAAATGTTGGGCTATCTATTATTTCTGTTCTTTTAAATATCTTCACTGCAGTTTGATGACACAGTTCTAACATATTCTCAATCAATACACAAAAAAACTCTCATACTACCGAGCTTGTTTTCTCAACATCTTATTTGTTTATACATTCTCAATTCTGAGCTGATGTTTTCAAGATTCATTATCTATAACTATTATTAGAAAAAGTCTTCCAATTACAGTAACACACAACAGTTTGCCCCATATGAAGCGCCTGTTTCCTGACAGCGACTCCTGGCAATGCACCTAAATGACAGCTGGAAAAGCTCTGCCCCAGTCCATGGCAGGCAGTTTCCCCCCTAACAGAGATGAGGACAGCAATGCTGCCCTCCTCAGGTAAAGCCATTCTTGCCCCCATCATGCCTAAGGAAATTCGGCTGCACACTTCAGGGAACACCCCGCATATCCATCAGTCAGGAATCAGGAACTGCGACATCCCAGCATAAGAGTAACTGCTCACTTGGTACCTGTTTAGCCACTGAAAAGGATCTCAGCCTCTTTCCTTTGTTTGTACCATGTTTAAGTCTTCAGTAAATACCATTACCATGACTTTCAAGTTATGCAAAATTCAACAGCTGAGCTATTTAGTCAGTCCTGTACAAAGCCACGTAGCAGCCACACAAGCCCCTCATCAGCTGTTAACATCTATTTAGCTCTTTTGAGCAGCAACCCATTCACTGTTCACCCATCTGTAAAAGACACTAAAATATCCTAACAGAACTACTTTAAAAAGCCTCTCAGAAGAACAACAAATATTGTATAAATAGTCCCTATCATATACATTAATTAGCTAACCAGATGTTGTTATTTTATTTCTACATGCAGCTTGTGACTATGTTCATATTAAACCTTTTTCTAAGGCTTGAATATGGCAAATTATTACAGCAAAACTAGGTGTTTTTTTTATCTAACAGAATTTATGTTATCTTTTTATTTCCTTCCATACAACCCCGGTCTTCTCATATGGACACTCTGTAACTGTAAAGAGCAACATTAATTTGGACGGAATAAACACATATCAATACACAAGAAGTGGGAATATGATTGCTACGATTTTTCTCTTGGCCTGTGCATTTTTCTAAAAGGCTCCAGTTATCTTGGTATGACTTGGAATGGATGAAAGTGTTAGCTTACAGTAGCAGAAACCAATCAAGAATCAAAATATTATTTTTCCTCATAAACAAACATGATTTTATGGTGTTAACAATAATTTAATGAGAATCATCTAAGTAAGAGCTCTCTTATCCAGAACAGAAATTAAATTATATTATATGATGTTGGCATTTACACAGTCCAACAATACCCTAAACTTAATTAATGCCCTTCCTGCCCAGCAAGAACAAACAAAACCGCTTTGCAAAACAATGAAGGAAAATTGAAGGTAAAAACTTTAGTCAGCAACTATTTGAAATCAGCACTGCAAATTCAGCAGATATATTCAAGGTAGGAACAGTAATAAAAATCCACAGATGAAAAGAATAAAGTACTTAAAGTATCCATTCCCAAAGGACATTGCCAGCACTCAAATTTCAGGGGCACGAGTCCATGGAAATGTTCCAGGACACCTTAGGAACACCAAGATAGGTTCAACTACTGTCAGATGGTTTTGCATGGTACCTATTTGTATTTCTGTTTTGTTGCTGTTTGTTTAATTTTGGTTTTGGCTTGTGGGGTTTGATTGGTTGGTTGTTTTTTTTATGGTAATTAAGTTAGGTCCATCTAGAATTGCATCTGATTACAAATGCATCTTTAAAAGTTGTTGCATCCAAATTAAAATCTGTGGTGGAAAAAAAGGGAAAACTGATGGGTACATTTCTGGCCAAGATGAAGAAAGTCAGGGATCTCTTCCCCTAATCAGACACAAGCTATGTAGCTTGATAGAGTAGTGTTTTAAGAACATGACAGAATTAAAAAAAACCAAACCAACCAACACCTTTCTAGGTCTTAGTAGAAAGCATCAACTGAATTATTTGTATTTACCCTAGGGAACACATTTTAATAGCAAAATATTGACTCTCAAAAAACACCTGAAAACATAGAACCCCCCAGAAATATGAGAAGTACATTTCTATCTGGAAATTCTACCATGTGTACATGGCCAGAGCATGTACAGAATCACTTCGCTGCCCATTTTAGTTATTTGCGTGACTCTTCTCAAGAGCAAATTGAAAAATTCACTGTTTTCTCATCTCTAGTCAGTTCTGAAGATGTCTTTTCACATGCAAAGAGATGTGTCACTAGGGAGAAGAATAGTTTGTCTGATGTCACACAGAGGTTACATCTCTATGCTCTCCCACACGATTCTCCAAAGTTGCCATAGCGATGGACTGGCTCCAGTTTTGGCAGCCTGTCTTTGCCCAAACTGGAAGGTGTATGCGGCTATCTCTGAGGTGGCTCACATGCATTTGTGAAACAGATGAAACCAGATGGGGCAGCTCTTGCAGTCTATCACTGTCCCAGTGGCATTGGCTGCATCTTTGAGGAGACACTTCCACAAATCCAGCACTTCAGCCTCCATTGCCCCAAATATGTCACCCCAAGTATCCTCTAAGGCATTTATTGAACCCTACTCTCCACCAGCATCTGCAATGAACTGTAAAACATGCACTGACAAGCTGATACAAGTGACCCAAAACTGGCTGAAGAAAGGATTAGAGTTTCTGACAGTGTTTGAACAAAAACCAAATCACGGCTGCCTGCCTCATGCTGGTGACACATTAATTCTTTCTTTAAAGTTTCATGATCAGTTATGAAGCTTATGCATATTCATATTTTGCTAAACTACTGGTAAAAATGCATTTTTCTCCAATACTCAGCCAGTAGGAGAGTTCTAAAAATTATTATTTTTCAAGTCCAGCTGACTTGAGAAGCTATTTCATAAATGACAACAAAGAAAATTTTAAAAAATCACTTTATTTTCCCAACAGGTTTTTAAAAAAATATTTTGATAAATCAGTGAAAATCAATTAACTCTATACCTGCCAAACTGACAAAGGATATCAGATATCATCTGTGGTCATATATATGAGTGTAACATACTTATTCCAAGAGTTTCAAGGAGATCTAGAAAACCAGTAAGAAGTCAAAGCCAACACCTCCAATGTGCCACTAAATATCCATCAAAAGTTTAGTCTGAGGCACGGTGAATCCTCCCTTTCATATCAGAAGGCATGCAAATCATTGATGGTTCTTAGAAGAGCCATTTGAACACTTAGTATGTGAAGAAATCAGCTTTAAACCTACCAAATTATGATGTTGTCAGTCATAAAAACTCTCTTTGAGCTGTATAATAATTGTGAAATAATCTTATTTGGAAAGCACTGGTCATTAAAAAGAGAATAAATGACAGATCTGCATCTGGCACATGCCAAGGCTGGTATTTGCACATTATTTTTCTGTTTTACGGTCTGGTTGACAGGAAGCAAATTAATTACGGGAAAAAAACCCTAAAACATAATATGAAACAATACTAATGGTAATAAAACAGTTCTCCAGTGTATTTTTTACCCTTGGTCAAGACAACTGGATGGGGCAAGTTGAATAAACGAAGCAAACTCATACTTTCCTGATTAACACAGGCCATTGACATTCAGCTGCCCAACATGCAAGAGTAATTTGTATCTGATTGTAACACCTTGTTACTCACAAACAATGATGCTCTAACTATAGAGAGGTAGACATATGGAGACCATACAGAGATGACTCTGGCTTCACCTAAATTTCACCCACGTTTTAAGAGAAAAATAAACCAAGAAGCAAATCTTCAGAATAACAACGAAAAACCCTACACATTTCACCAAAATATGTCTTCCTGCACATGTAAAGAGCATCTGGAAAAAACAGTCCCAACAAACCTCAACCACCACCTCTCCCTGATGCCTCCCAGCAGGGCATTAATGCCAAGGGCTGCTGCCCTCGGGGTGCAACCCCAGAGCCACAACAGCAAAGTGAGCTGCACATGGCTGTAAAGGAGAGTCAGCTCAAGCTCACCCGGCCCAGCAGCTCTGCACAACGCTTTAGGCTTCAGCAGGGACCACACCTGATGCTGCTTAAGCATGGCACTGTCCAGGGGCTCAGAAAGGCAGGCTCAGCCACTTATGCAGCAGGTCACAGAAATCATTGAGCATGATGCACTTGCGCTCCTGAGGAGTATCAAATCGTGCTAGCCTAGAGGATACTAGCACAGGAGTGCTGTCCCAGGATTAGACTCAGAACTCAATACATCTAATATAATCTGACAGGATAATAAGTATCTTTTTCATATACTGCTCTGAGTGTGGAGAAGCAATTAAAATAAATGGTGTCACTGGAACAGGTGCTTGCTAGGATCTCATACCAAGTCAGCCCTGGCTGAACGAACAAGTCACCCTGAAATGGAGCATGAATTCAGACAGAGTCTACTACAATTCTTAGCTACTCTTAATGCCTTTCCCACAAGCAAAAGGAAGAACGATTTATCAGGGAGCTTTATTAAGCTGGGTGGCTATTCTCACCAGGCAGAAAAAAATCCTCCCTGAAATGTCACAAATCGGTTTTCAAGATCATGAGAATGACCAGTAATTTTAGATTTAATAACTCTGTTTAGTATAGCCTTACAATCTGGTACAGAAAATGACCTCAGAAATCTTTTGATTTCTGCTCGGATGAAGTAATTTCAATCTCCTGAACACATTAAGTTGAAAAGAGAAAACAACAAATTAAGCTGAGAAGGGAGAAAGGGAGGAAAAAAAGTAGAGAGAAAAGAAAAAGATTTAATCACAGAGAAGCTCCAGCAAACTACACAGGAGAAAGGATACTCTTAACACATGAATTGCTCCTTTATCCCACCTGCATTACTTAGGAACTTTAAAGTAATTGGAATTTGATTTCTATTAGCTTGGAACATTTTCTCTGATATCAGCTCATAAATTCTAAGTCATAAAAGGATAAATGAACACATACTTAAAAAGATAACTTCCAAGAACACAAAATATGTTAATCTCTGTCTTACATACTAAACAATACTTAGCATGACTGGAAAAGCTGCCTTAAGGAGACACTAAAGCCCTCTGTCCTAAACTCCACAGAATATAATTAGATTTAACGGAACACAGAGTAGAAAAAAGGGTAGGTTTGTGTGTGTGAACAAAAGGAGTGGAAGCTCAGACCTATTTGATACAATGTAATTAACAATTAACCATCTACTGGGAGTAATGCAGGCAGAGCAAGAATTAAACAGATCATCAGTTTTGTCACTCATTTTTTTAGTTTGTGAAGGCACTCTTTATAGCTGAAAGCAAATGCAAAACAAAAGAGAAATTATCCCTTTTATTTTTTTTTAAATTTTGTGCCAAAATAGAGGAAAAAAACTGTACTCTGTACAGGTACTAAGAAACGGTATCAGATACCTCCAGGGATGGTGATTCTACCACTTCCCCAAGCAACTTGTTTCAATGCTTCATAAGCCTTTTCGTGAAATTTTTTTTTTTCAAATATCCCACCTGAACGTCCTCCGGCACAAGTTGAAGCTATTTCCTCTGTCACTTGTCATGCGGGAGAAGAGACTGACGCCCACGTGGCTACAGCCTGTTTCAGGTGGTTGAAGAGAGCAATAAGGTCAGCGCCGAGCCTCCTTTTCTCCAGACTAAGCAACCCCAGCTCCCTCAGCCGCTCCTCAGGGGACCTGTGCTCCAGACCCTTCACCAGCTCCATTGCCCTTCTCTGGACATGCTCCAGCACCTCAATGTCCTTCTTGAATTGAGGGGCCCAGAACTGAACACAGGATTCAAGGAGCAGCCTCACCAGTGCTGAATACAGGGGGACAATCCCTGCCCTGGTCCTGCTGGCCACACTATTGCTGGTACAGGTCAGGATGCCATCGGCCTCCTTGGCCACCTGGGCACACGCTGGCTCATGTTCAGCTGCTGTTAACCAGCATCCTCAGGTCCTTTTCCATGAGGCAACTTTCCAGCCACTCTGCCCCAGCCTGTGGCACTGCAGGGGTTGTTGTGACCCAAGTGCAGGACTCAGCACTTGGCCTTAGTGGACTTCATACCTCTGGCCTTGGCTCATTGATCCAGCCTGCCCAGATTCCTCTGCAGAACCTTCCTACCCTCCAGAAGATCAACACTCCTGTTCAAATTGGTGCTGTCTGCAAACTGACTGAGAGTAGACTTGATCCTCTAGTCCATCATGTTGACAGAAAGCATTTTTATGCCAAGTGGAATAGTTGTTTTGTAAATAGAAATCTTCAGTTGCTCTTTAACAGGCTTGTTTTCAAAATCTGAGCATCTTGTTCTGTTTAGACATTTAACTATTATGCTTGTCATAGTTTGTTTATTAAATAGAAACCAGTCAATATAAACCTTGCTATGTTCAGAACCCACGCAGCACAGAGAAAATCTCCTCCACAATGAGCCTGGGGCAAAGCACTTCCAAGGTAAATGAATGTAAGCGTGTGCTGCAGTATGCTTACTTAATAGTGTTGCAAAACCCTACTTAAAGAAATAGCAGAGTAGTTGAAAGAAAAAGAAAAAAAAGAAAGATTTATAAAGCAAAAGAAAAAATCAATTGTCGCCCTCTTTCACAACCAGAAAATAACCATCTAATGAAATTGAAAGCAATGCATGCAACACAGAATAATTGTGCAATATAAATAATTATTGTATACAACTAGATTTAATCTCTGAAACTCAGTGTTGCAGGGTACTGTTGAATTCTAAAGCTTCGCATGTCAACAGGAAGATTCAGCTCCTCTTCAGTGTATGAACCCTTATCCAAAACAATATAAACAATATCTAAAGAATCACAAACACTGCTCAGGTATCATCACCTACTTGTTATGGGGCAGAATTGGTCAAAGCCTCCCTTCAATCAAGAAGTGACCTAAATAGGCTTTGCCACTCCTGCCAGAACAGCAGAAATTCCTCCAATGCAATTCCAAACAAAAAAGAACGCATTCCTTCATTATATATTATTCTGAGGAGAAGAGAAATGATCAAAACAGCATCACTGGAACAGAATGCAAGACAGAATCTGCCTTGAAAACACACACAAACAGAAAGCAAGAAAATCCTTCCAATTATTATCAGAGAAAGGCAATATTGAAAAAAATTATCATGACAACAGTTTTAGTTTTAGCTTGGGAAGCATGGAAAGTAGCTACCATTGCTTCCCTTTCCACCTTGTTCTGTAGTCCCTCTCAAGAGATAGGGCCAAACCCACAGCCAGAGGTAGGAGCTATGCCAGCTGCTACAACTGCTTCAACGGATATTGGAAAAGCCAGTGAGACAAGGATAATTAAGGGCATGTGCAAACTCTGTAGGAACCCTAGCTTGACTATCAGCATCAACAAGCAGAATAGGCTCAAGTTGAGCCTTGAACAGCTCAAGTTACTGTTAATAAACCAAAACAACCTTGGTTCAAATAGTTTGGATAGCAGAGACAATCTCTTAATAGTTGTAATTTCTTCTGTTTCCCAAATTGCCATTTTTAGAGTTTATCAGTCAATTCCAACAGTCGAGTAAGTCTTTACTGATGTTACATCAGAGGCTAGCCAAGATTTATTCACAATAGATCAGCCATTAAAATGTACTATTTTCAAATTACAATAATCTAATTTTATAGATTCAGTGTCTAATGGACCCACAGCAAGACAGGCAAAATTCCCAGACTGCTAAGCATGTCCTCTTAACCAGTTTCATCCATCAGGGCTGCCTAACAACATTAATGTGGATGTCTCAAGAGACTTATTTCCATCACATACTGAGCACAAACTGCAAAGTCTCAGCTTTTCACAGTCATTGCTACTTCTTTTATTCCTTAAATTTCAATAAGTTGACATTCCTTTCAATAGGATGGGTAGCATCAATCCCTCCAGCAATCAGAGATGATATGCAAAAAAAGCCTGATTTTCCACTCCCTGACTTATTTTTGTTACAAAGCCTCCAAGAGAAATAAATACATCAATAAAGACTAAGGTCATTTTGGGAACATATACAGTAAGTATTCCCCATGTAATAAGAATTTAAGGAATGGTTTACAGAAGAGAAACCTCATGTTGAATTACAATAAGCAGATCAGAAAGACTGCATTTGTGTTCCTGAACAATACAATCACAACAACAAAAAAAGATGTAAGCTTTACTGGAACTTGCAACATACCTCAAGTATTCCTCTCTCAGGCTACAAAAAGCTCTAGACTCTAAAAATGTCTTCCTCTTACGTTCTTTTTCTCTCTCTTAAAAATTCCACTTTTTGACACAAGCTCCAAAATATTCTAGCCAGAGAACTTTTCTAGACCACAGTTTTATTTCAGGTGTATTCTCCTTTAAAATAAAAACCTGGAAATGAAATTTCCCAAAGAAAACAGCCATTAAAAAACCATCAGCAAAGTTCTTCTCAAATCAACAGCATCCTTTCCCATCAACATTCGTCACAAATTCAAACAGTTAAAACCGAAATAAAAAATTCTAGGCTCATACTTATAAACTTATATCTGATAAACATTTCATCAACAACAACAACAAAAAAAGAATTATCTATTACCATTCTGCACATCCTGCAAATGTAAGCACCTCTTCCTGAATGTCAGTGAAAGTACTCACACAGCAGAAATGTAAGAATTCAATAACTCTTGTCTTACTTATTAAAAGTGCTTAGCCCAAGTACTTAATATATGCCATTGGCAGCAATTGATTTGTGACACCTCAGTTAAGTCTGCAATGTATTTAACACATAAAGGATCCCAGTTTCATCATGTAGAGAAGGACTCAATGTTAGCAGGTAGCATCTGCCAGCACTTGGATACTGTTATTAGAAATGGTTTAGGTAGTTTATATACACAGCATTTATGTGCACTCTGGTTCAGGCATTGGCAGCTAGATCATGCACTTGAATTGCTCTGTGAAAGGCACCTTAAAATAGAGCTGGGGTCTGAGTTCACTTTTATCCCTGTCAACACAGAGCAATTTAATTGGCTCTTATGTTTAAAGTCAAGGTGCTGAATTTAGTCTCAGGCTCCTCTAACTCAACCCAGGAGGGGACAACAGTGACACATGTGAACCAACAAAAAACACTGAGCAAAGGCAAGTATTCTTTGGAAAGGCAGACTGCTGTAACCCATACAAAGAGACAGAAGAATTTAATCTCTCACATGGAAAAACATAATATCCCTGTTTTTCATAGCACAGTGTATCACTTCTACTCTGATTTTTTTTCCCTTTGAAGAATATAAAGTGGAGAAGGTGAAGTCCTTCCTTGGCTTAGGCTTACACAACTACCCAGAACAAAATGGGAACCATTAGTTGATACAACTAAGAGGAAATATGGTGCAGTAGTTTCTGTGTGTGCTGAAGTTGTGTGCAGCACATTGAGGCCAATGAGAAGAAAGACTTTCCCCTCATCTGACCTAGTTCTGTCAAAGATTCACACACGGAGAAAGTGGGTGTAGAGGTGACAAATGCAATAACTTCAAAAATTTTGGAAGGCAACATCTCACAGTGAAGGACACCTAAGACCTTGATGGGGAACGGAAAGTTGGCTGAACTCTAGAAAATGCAGAGAAGATATCAGAAGGCTTCCCAGACCTGTAGGTGTACAATGAAGTGAACAAAACCAAACCTAAAAAAAATTCAGGGAAAAAGTGCCACAGGGACAGTTGGTTTCAGGACAAAGCTACCTGATGCTGCAAGTATGTTTTATATGAAAGGAGATACAAATTTAAAGAGTCCTCTTGGTTTTGGTTTTTTGGGGTTTTTTTTTCTTAAGCAGCAAGCAAAAAATATTATAAAAACCCATTATAATTGAAAACACATAGTCAAATTTTCTGGATTCTGAATTAGTGCTGTCTGCAGTGTGACAGGTGCAGCATAAAAAGGCACTGTCCCGGAAGAGTTTTCACAAAAAATGAACAAAGAATAGCAGAAATAAGTATCAAAGGCTCAAAGAAACATTAATCTTTCATTAAATTATTCTAAAATGCAAATGTCAATTAGCTTCTACTCACTTTATACCCAGCCATTGGTAGCTCGGTAGGTTCTGCACAAACAGTGGAACAGGCTGCCCAGAAAAGCTGTGGAGTCCATCCTTGGAGCTACACAGAGCATGACTGTGCACATGCCTGAGCAATCTGCTGTAGCTGACTCTGTTCTGAGCAGGGTCATGGACTGCAGGATGCCCCAAGACCCCCTCCCACTCCAGCAATTCCATGATCAGATTAGAATGGATTTCTGAGAAGTTATTTAACAATGACTGTTTTTTTCATGAAGGGGATCAGAGAGAGTGCTCTGTATAAAAGTTACAGTCTTGAGAAAAAACCAAACAGAATACAACTGGGAATGAAGTCTGCAAATGATTTTTAAATCAGCTTGGTGGACAGAAGAGGACTTGGGACAATATGACCCAGGAAAAGCATTGGTCGTCACTAATGAACAGATTCATAGAGGAAGCTGACAGTGAGGAGCAGCAAAATTAGATTCACGGTCTGGAAATGAAAGGCCCCAAAAACCAATCACCTTCTTAAAACTAACAGAACCAAAAGTTAAAAGACATACACAACCATGGCAAATGTCTGAGGCAAATCTTAATCCAACACTGTCAACGCTCGTCTTTCTGATCATATCATTAATTTCCTTCGTAGTTCATAGGTAAGCCACTGCCTTTATAAGGGGATCAATGCATCAAATAGGAAATAGAAAAGCTCTCCCTACAAAGAAGGGACAGTAGTCTTAGGTCAAAAGGCATCGGTGACCTTTCTGGAGAAAGAAAGAAGTGCTCTTGATGAGAAAAAGACATGAAAGAATTGGGAACTATGTGATCCACCTCAGTACTCAATTACTGAAACTTAATGGGCTTTGGGCCAGGCTTACAAAATAATTGATCTAACACAAGGGTATTGCTCAAAACACACCACCAAAAATAACTTCAAAAAGTGTGCTTTATTTTTTTAAACTAACCTCCCAAACCAGAAATTCAAAATGAGAAACCATTTCTTCCTCTGTTAATTGCTCTTCCCAATAACACCACAGGACTATGGCAACTACTTCATGTCCTTATATAACACACATATGTTCATTTCCACCCCAAAAGATAAGTTTTGTTTGTTACCTCTTACCGACAGTTATTTTGACAGTTCTTTTCTGAGAGTCCATCCTCATCTTCTCCCATAATATCCACTGCCGAAAATATCAGTGCAACCAGAATTGCAAAGCAGCACACCAGTGCAAAGATCACAATGCATCTTTGCTGGGACTGAAAGAGATTAAGATTAAAAAAGTTTTAATGGCATGAGCACATTCTAGTCAACAACTTGAGACTCTAAAACTTTTATGTAAGATCTAAATTTCTTTGAAGACCTTACTGCCATAGCTGTCAACATGAAACACACCTCAGGATGAAAACACTCTCAAAACCATCCTTCATGTACCACCTTGAGATGTATTTTAAATCTTCAGACACTCTTAAATAATTCATGTCACAAATAATATTCATAATTTAAACTGCTTTCTGTTTGTACCACAAGGAAAGCATTACGCATTAAAATAATGACTCCTACATTAACTACGTATTTTCTGATTGTGCCTCACAGGTAAAGTACACACTTGGGATGGCTCTTAAAAGTTTTTTGTGTTTGGCTGAAATAAAACATGTCATTGCAAGAAGACTGAAGAGAAAAATCTTTTTTTTTATTGCTACAGAAAGCACCTGACATTGTCACCATGACTGTCACAGCCACTCCGACACTTTGGCAAGTCCTTGCCCCACAGTGTTTATACCATAATGAAAAAAAAATCACAGATGATAGATGGGATTCAAGGAAACAATGGGAGGCTGTTGCTCAGCATGATAGGTAATGCTCTCTACATCTCAGATTAAATATTAAAACATGGCATAGCACTACCTTATTATTTTGCCGTAATAAATCAGATGTACCTGGTAGCGCCCTAGATAAATGCGAAACCTCCTAAAGACAGTCTCTTGACATGCAATTTACATAATTGCATAAACATAAAAAATTCTATTCTGAAACCAAATGTTCAAACAAATATACTGTGCATTTTCTTACTGAAGTAAATTTAAACAAGACCACACACATATATAAAAATATCAACGTCTAACTTCTGTTGCCATAGTTATTTTCTTTATTTTCATTATTGTTCTGTAATTAAAATGTCACATAGAGGAAGAAGCTTCATAAAGGAATGGGAAAGTGGGAAAGTGCATGGGAAAGCATGAAAAGTGTAAGGGAAAGGACACAACATCACGCTTGCAGCTGATAACCAATTTCACAGTATTTCCATTGTTCCTGATATTTTGTTTAAGAGGCAATAAGTTTCAGAGTAATAAGAACATTCTGCCATACACATAAAGAAAAGGTCTAACTTTTTTTTTAATAAAAAAAATCCATAGCTTCCCAGCTAGTGCACTTCTCAGGAGAAACATGTTCATGTTGCATTTCAGAACAAACCATATATAAAGATTTTATTTCAGTCTGTGAAAATCCAAAACACAGCAATCAACTTCTTCAGACAAACAGGAAAAAACAAATCTGAAATTTAGTGACAAATGTATCCTTTTCTCTAACAGTAAAACTGAATGTGTGGCTCAGGTTATATGCTTATTTTAAATATAAGGCATATTAGACACTTTATACATTTCAAATACACGTTTAAATCTGTATTTCTAATACAGTAACTAAAATCTTACAAGAACACAGCATAAGAAAATGTTCTTCAGTCATAACAAAGCCTACTTATGAAATAAAATGTGGAAAGTTTTTTTCCTGCTGCTAGGTAGAATCATGGCAACGTTAGAAAAGAGTTGTAAATTGCTGCACCTGGGTGTCCAGAACAAAGGCTGCACAATGGAACTTAGGAGAAAATTGTTAAACACTGTCTCATTGCCTAATACTACTGGCAAGAAAAACTAAGAAGTGCCAAAGAAAAGTAGATATTCAGGTCTGGGACACTGCTCTGTGCCATTTCTTCATCGGGACGCTTCAGACTCCTGTTAAGATGACCATTGATTGTCTCATGCAGTTTTTTGCAGTACTGCAAGTGTATTTGCAGAAACTGTTTGATGCAGGTTCCGCCACACACTGAATATATCACCATGGCAGCAAGATAGCAAAGCTACTCCCATAATCAGCAACCCTAAAAGAACCTGGGCTGATTTTCTAGTCCGTAAGAGCAGGGGACGTGACCCAGCAGGCCTCACAACAACAGGGCTCTTTCTCCTCCCAAATCAGGCTAACTGCAGCCATTCTACACACTGGGACAAGTACTGAGTTACTCTGGATAAATTTGTAGCACAAGTATCCTGGCTGCCACATGGTGTGGAAGACTTTATGCTATTTTTCCAGGGAATAACTCCCATCTTCTTGTTACGCTGCCATGCAAGCTGCACAACAACTACAGAGAGTAGTGGGATCACTGGGCCAGCAGGGACCACATCACCTTTCAAGGTTGGGCCAGTACACACGGAGACAGCAGGAGATGCTTCACTAAAAGGTGGCCACAGTGTTGTTAAGTCATAACACTCCTCTAGAAACCTTTTAACCTGCTTAAAGCTTGAAGGCCAAATCCATATAAAATCTACAGTGTACCAACAATAATATGGTATCACAAGGAAGAGGGGGGTGTGGGGGGAAAAAAGGTAGCTGCAACAGATGCTTTAAGTTCAATACCTGGACATTTCATGGTAGCAATTTCTAGGTGTTCATATTAAAAAAATATGGAAAAGGAAGGTCAAAATAATTCTGACTAGATCCTCCTAATCTAGTATTAATTTCCACTCCACGTAATTTTGGGAAACATATTCAAGGCTTCTCGACTTCTGTATTGTAGCTGAAAATTGTGTTTAAATCCCTGTTCTTTCATGTGTACAGCTCGTCAAGCTCTGCAGTTTGTGACTGCTGCTCACTGTAAGCAGCACAAACTGAGTACCATTAGTAAGACCACTTCTATTCTACAAGCACTAAAATGAGAACAGACACATACAAACCTATTTTACTGCTCTTATTTTCACAGCTCCTTTATATTATGCAGTTATCTTTGACAACTACAATGGATTAATTATTTCACTTTTTCCTAAGTATGAGCTTAACAGTATGGTTACAAATAGCATAGGAAACCTTTTAAATCAACATTCAAAACCCCCCTGTGATTACAGTAATTTTTTTTTTGAACTAAGGATAGCACAAAATAGTAAATAAAATATAGCAAAAATTCCAAGTTTGTGATTCTCCTAACTCTACATTTTCAGCCACAGATCTGAAGGGTCAAGTAAAGACCAGTAAAAAAACTTTAAAGAGAATAAGAAAGATTTTAAGAAGTTTCACAGTTCATGTTGAACTTACTTCTGCTGAGTGGTGGGTTTTTCATTGCCTTAAAATCTATATATTACATTATAAATTAATGCTTGGAAATTGCTTACATTAAAATTCATATTTAGACTAGAAAAGAAAGAATAAAAAATAGCTACTTGCATCAAACAAATCTTCTCAGCCTATCTTTTCACAACAGTAATAAGTCTTTATTTTCATGTACTTTGCCATAATGCTGACAATTTTCAAATAACCTTTTCCTAATTGAAACAGATTAGCACAGATCATATCTGTGTTCTATTATACCATCCATGCATGCCTCTGTGTGTGTGTGTATGTGCAAGTAATAGCAGGCTTCATGAAAGAATCCAAAATCAAAGACCTCACACCATTGACAGACTAGGCTGCTCTTCAGATCCCTGTGTCGGTGGGCTTGGGCAGACTGTTTGTTTGATGCTGTCTTGTTGCACATGCCCTTAGCAACTGGGATCCCTCCAAGTTTATCAGACCTGTCCTTCTGTTTCCTCCAGTAAATGCCTTGGCGTTCAAGCTTTCAGTCTTCAACCCTTAATTACAGAATACAGGGTTGTGAGTGATCTCTAAAACTTATGCAAGTCCATCTGTCCATATACCTGGCTAATTTGCACAAATATTAATTCCAACAGATATTTGTTTAACCTGTCCGCAAAAATCTACAGTTGAAAGAGATCCTGTAGTCTTTTCAGGCAACCCTACCCCATATCTAAGCACCTGACTGATGTCTAACTTAAGTCTCTTATGCTGCAACAATTCTTTTTCCTTCCCGTGCTCATGGAAAAATGCAAACAGATCATTTCATTCTCTGTTTTACATATTTAAAGGCTGCTACAGATGCTAAGAGGCTCAGAGCCAGACCACCTACTAGCTTGACTGTACTGATGTGCAAGCCCAGAAATTCTGTTGCATGAGGGAAAGATTTGTACAGAGCTTATGGAAGACTGGGAAAGAAACTCCTGCAGGAAAAAGGACTATCAAAATTACTGTGAATAAAACATGTTTCTTTCACCTGGCTCAACCAGCTTAAACAATACCTAAGTTAAAATAAATCCACCAAAACTCTGCATTTACTAAAGCAAAGCATGGGGATTTTTTCATGCTGTTATAGCTCTAGGGAGAGAGTGAGAAAAAGAGCAAAATCTGCACAAGGGGTATGCAGCACAGTACTATTCAGACTAAAGTTTAATCGGCAAAGGACCTGCTTGTTTTTTATTAAGAAAAAGGATAGCCTATGTCAATTAAGGTTATCAGAGCCTGTGATACCCATGTAGAATTGAGAATGAGAGCAAAAAAAAGGCCTCCATCTTTACTGCACTCATATTGCTCAAAAGCTATATAGAACACTTCACTGGCTCCTAAAACTTTCCGCTTCTTCACAAACAACAGGCATTTCTGTGAGACTGAGATTTTAATCAGGAATTTATTCTTCCTCCAATGCAGTAGAAGAATGTCCTATCCTAAAACAGGAGCCACGAAATTGCAATGGTGCATCTACTGAGAAAACTGAGTACATAACAACAAAACATGTCAAGGCTTTGAACTTGTGCTTCATTTTTTTATACTTATTTAAAGACTAAAGAAGGCAATACTTATACACCCCACTAAGACAGAATTTATATCTGCTTGTCAAAACTGCTGAGGCTCTAAGGGACAGGTTTTCACATGTCATATCATTAATCTGCTCTTTCCTGCAACACATGTGAACACAAATGTGACAACAAAAGCACTTGTCCACAACACCCGTAAGTGTTCAACAGCCCTCAACAATCCATTTATGAGTCAGGTTCTGTGGCATGCTACAATACACCTGGCAAAGATAGAAATGAACGGGACTTTAAGAATTAGCAATCATTCCTGGATTACCCTTGGTTCTTAAAAACATCATGCATGTTTGCTAGAGAAAAACATTGCTATAAATACTATTTCCCCTTAATCTGGAATCTGCATACACTAATAATCTTCATTACAGCCTTGAATCTCCCAGCTAGTATGTTTAATGTCAATCAACACTTAAAATCCTCTTAAAAATAATAGGAAGAAACAGATTCAAGAGTGCTAAGGTAAGTTAAATATTTTAAAATTGGCTGGACTTAGTTAGCTTCATCCTTGGATATTTAAAGTAGTGGCTGAAATTAACAGAGAACCTTTAGGACTCATCCCTGAAAACTCATAAGCCTGAGTGAAATATCAGAAGACTGGAAAAAGCAAAAGTGTTACTCATATTTTTAAAAAAATGGTGAGCAGACAGCAGAAGCTGGGAAACAACAAACTAGTTATTTTAGCTTCAGTCTCTAGAAAATATGTAGATATCTAGAAGCTAAGAAGCTTTGTCATACAAAAGTTACATTGATCAACCTTAATTTCTATCTTTTCCAGTCACAAGTCTTATTATCCCGCTGGAGAAGCTGAAAATAACATATACTCTTGCCTTTAATAAAAACTTTCTTACAAACCACAGCAACTATGTCCAGATTATTACAGGAGAGGTGTAAAGACAGTTGAAATATCAAGCTCATTGAAAAAATGGGAGGATATTTTAGAAAAGATTTGGAGGATTCTGCTGTGTATCTGTTTTTATTCATGTCTCCATTAACAATCTAAATTATGGAGTAGAAATGAAAAGTGCTTATTAAGTTTTCAATCAAAATCAAGCAGTACAATCTGAAAGCATGCTGGAAGACTAGATTAAAATTTCAAAATGTTCTTGGCTCTTTAGGGATTATGTCAAAAAAACAGGTTAAATTTCAATAAAGGAAGAGAAGAGAGCTACAAGCAGGTAGGAGCAATCAGTTGCACATATACAGGAACTGAGAAACCACTAGGAAAAAGAATAACCAAAATTAACAGGCTGGAACAGATTGTTCAGGAAGACAAACCAAAAAAGGGTAGGAGTCCATAGTTTGGAGAAAAGACATATGACCAAGGGGTACAATATCAACACATGAACATCAGGTATAGTGAAGACAAAATTATTTGCCAAGTACCACAGTACCAGAAATAGAGGATGTTTACTGAAACTTCCAGGAGTTAAGTTTCAAAACTTTTGTATGAAGTGGATATTAAGCATCTGGAATTTGTTGCCACGGAAGGCCGTGAAAGCAAACAGCAGCAGGAGTTTTAAAAAGAGATTAGAAGCCTTCAAAAATACGTCCACAGCAGATGCTAGAGGAAACAGGCTGGGATGTGCCCTCTGCTAGAGATGATGGGAAACATGCCATTGCCCACTGGTAGTCACACAGTACAGGACTAGATATGCTGGGAGTCTGAGCTGCAGAATGCGTTTTCTACATTCTTAAATAGTTTCATTTTTCTGCAGAAGGAACCAAGAGTTATAGCAGAGAACAACCTGATCATGTCACATCATGTCCCATTTTGTTGACTTAGACTTCTACACCCTGCTATAATGCCTGAAATGCATGCAAGGCAAAAATAATCCTTAGCTTCTACTTCAAGTTGTCATATTTTGTTCACCTTTCAAGACAGCGTGCAGACAGTTTAAAGCAAAATCAACAATAAATATTTAGGCCTATAATTACCCACTGAAACAAGAGAATCACCAATTAATTCTCCAAACAACACATCCTTTAATGTGTTTTCCAAGCAAGCAAGAAGACACACCATCCAGCAGTCTCCCTGTCTGCCCAGTTTCTTTTGAATCTGTATTTGAATCTGTATTTGATTTATATAGAAAGATTTATATAAATATAATTATCTCAGACATTTTACAAGATCTATATGCAGGTAGACTTGGCTGAGATAGACACAAGTAAGTGCCTTTACCAAGGGAAAGACAGTCCAAAGGTTTGCCTCCCACCACACCTGGGACTCAGCAGCAAGCAGGCTCATGGAGACAGGGATGGGAGGAGTCACTGCCATGGAGGGGCTGTGGGCCCTGAGCACACACCCAGCAAAGCAGCTGTGTTGGCTTCACTGCTCTCTGAACAAACATTTGATCCAACAGGTCAGGCACATAACACATGGACAGGCACATGGCTACAAATATAAAACCAATAAACTACTTTGGAAGAAATCCAAGGCTTTAGAGGTTACTTGTCTGGACCTCCTACACAGAGGGTGTTATCCTGCAGAAAGATATTAATATTCAGAACATGGGGTCTGTAAGAAAAAAGGGTTTCCAGCACATAACCAACTAACCTCTGATACAATTTGTTGACCAAAATTGTCATAAGAGAAGGGATGAAAATCCTGAATACATGTAAGTGTTCACATGCATTTTTCCTGCAAGCGGGCCCTGACTTCCCATCATGATATATCTATATCGACTTAGTCTTCAGCATAATGTAAGGCAGTGTTATAATTTGGCGACGTCAAAAAAACGCCATTGTCTATGCTAAAAATAACACTCTACTCAAAGCTAGTGTCTCCTGCAAAGAGAAAAAGAAAGAAAAATGGTATTGAACAATCTGAACCTGGCCTGAACAGCCAGTTCAGAACAGTATTAATACTTCATTAGTATGAAAAAACAGCGTGAATAGGATTTCTATATTCCAATATCTCTTTGTGCATCTTTAAACCTGGACCCTCTAAGTAAGGGCTCCTACCACAGCTAGCATTACAGCCCTTAATTCACCAGGACAAAAACAAACCAAAAAAAGCACCAAAAATTGTGTTACTAACAGATACACACATACTGTACTTAATTTTATGTATCAGATCTTTTACATACAAATAAGAGACCTTCTATGTATGACTTTAGTTCACAAATATAATTAGAAACTGAACTCTTCAGAAATCAGGTGAAACACAGTAACTAATCACTGAGTAAACAAACATTATTTCCCATCAAGTGCTGGATCCCATATGGCAGCATTTTGAGAAAGAATGAAATTAATAAATACATCAAGATGCGAACCATTAATATATTGCAAAACAGTCCATTTAAAATCAATTATAATCATCAGAGGACAGCTGGCTGGGGTGGAGGGTATAGCAGATGATAAAAGACTGACCTATAGTCTAGAAGTCCAATTTCTAGCAGAAAATGCTCTTTCAAATTTTACACCCTTTATGTGTCCTTTTGGAGTCTATAGCATGCAAACCAAGCAGTTAGAAAACCCTACTCCAAATTGTAGGTCTACTTCTCTCGACACCTAGTTTAATTTTGATGTTGACAGTCTTAACTCCTAATGAAAAACTAGACTGAAATACCAGAATCTCTAAAAATCAGAATGCTCCATGGATACAAATCAAGGACTTGCCGTAACCTGCCATATTGCATCTATCTCTAGCCAGTAATTATCTTGTTTTCAAAATCCACAGGGGAAAAAATAGTCTACAGCACGACTCTCTTTTCCATACTTTGCTTGCATTCATCAAAATCACATTTTTCTACTAACCTTGACTCATGAATTTCTTAAATCTCTTCTGGAATGAACTGTTTATTGTACATGTTCAACTTTTAATCTAAAGATTAATTACATTTCTCCTAAAGTAAAATGGAACATTTTAAGTTAAAAAGAAGAGGAAAATTGTAAATTTTTTCTTAGTTGCTGGTTAAACAGGCTCAAAACCTTTTCTCTTAGATATTTCAGATTAATCTTAAATGTCTCACCAGGAAAGGGAGGACATCCCACATCTGAAGTACTTGAAGTCATGTTTTTATTTCAGATTTTATTTCAGGCTTTATTTTCATTTAGTCACTTTTGAATACAAAAATGAGCTGGAACACAGAAATGTCCATTGGCTACAATGACTCCAGAGTGATTTCATCCCAATTCCTCTGGATCAGTCTAATACAGGTTGTTCTGGAAGCACAATTCTGCACCAAATTAGGCAGGACTGCAGTAACTAAGACAACTTTAGTTTTTCAGGTAAGACTCCTAAAGGAGCAATATATAATAGATATAAATGTTCTAAATTTTAACAATAACCCTGCCATGCTACTAAGGCACATTTCAGCCTAAAGATAATCTGTTTAGATGGTAACAGCCAGATATTCAGTACATTTTAACAGGCTGAATACAGGATAGGAAGCATTGGGAAACAGAGAACAGGACACTGTGTGCTCTGGAAAACTATGATATTTACTATGGCAGACTATGGCAACATCAAAGAGTTTCAGACTCCCTGACAAAGAAGATCAGCAGAACGTTGGGCAGCTATTTTGTGAGCACACATCAAACAAAGGACCTTTTAAAAGAAAATACAGTAAACTTAACAATATCAGTGAAAGCATGTCTGTGACAGATCACTCCATATCACTGAGGCATCCAAAAAAGCACCAAAACATCTCAGTGTGTCTTACCTGCCATATTTCCTGAAATCAGCGAGCATTTGGAATGTAGATTCTGGTTCCTAATTTTTGTGTGTGAGTGTGTCTATGTACATATATATATACTCTTAAATATGTATATTTATACACACAAACAGACATGCAATAATGACCACTAATATCCAAAATAAATCTGTCTCTAAATCACAAGAACATATTAGCAGTAGACAGTGTGAAGTAGTAGCATGAAAGCAGACCAGACTCTATATATAGATGAATACACTGATTTACACTAATTTACATTACAATTACATTACATTAAAATACTCTAATTTACAAATGGAAATGCCTCTGTTACATTTAAAAGTAACTATAATTTATTTTAGTACGGTAGTAACTGTAGAAAAAATTCTAGTCATGTACTCAGTTAAGTAAACTAAGACTTGCTGACAGCACAGCTTCAACCACAAAAGTCACCTTGTTTCAAGAAAGTCTTATATAATAGTCCTGCTAATACAGCTTTAAGAGAAACTAAGTGAAATTTTAAAGTAATGAAGAAATTTTATTCACAGGTTGCATACGTCATTTTTGGCACATTAAATGGTCATATGTGCAGTCAGCTCAAGCTTCATGCACACAGCTTTTGTTTTGCTAAGATACTTTCAAAATGAGACAAGACCAAAAAAAATAGACTAAAAATAAAAAATTGTGGCTACTGGCACATAGGCTCCATCAGGGAAGCTGTTAAATATGTATTTGAGCTCAAGTGCAGTTCTGTAGAATTACAAATTCATCACTCTACCGGGAGCATGAATCTTTTTTTCAAAATTAACAAGGCAAAATATATTACGTTAAAGTTCTTCAATGAGATTTTAGCATTTAACCCCGAAATCAGAAGACTAAGAATGTATCTACCATCAATTACATCATCATCACATTAAGTTCCTATAAAGCAATAATTCTACAATCAAAGGCAGGCGGTGCAACTGAACCTGGAGGTACTAACTACTTTTGTTAGATAAATCAAAATTGCCAGTTTCTCTTTCATAAATTGTAAACAGCAAATTGAGAGTATTTAAAATTTTTTTTTTTAAAAGTTTGCTTTCACTCATTCTGACAAGATACACTTAAAGAAAAAGTTTTATTAACTCTATTATAAATTAACACAAGTTCAGGAAAAGAAATTATGTCACATGGGAAGCATTTAATTTTAGCTCATTCTTAATTTTTAACTACACTGCGAGTTGAACTAATAGATTTGCTATTTGGCCAAGAAGTTAATTCCATTGTCACAGAGAGCACAACCAATGTGAAATTCACAATAGGAATTATATTCTACTTTAAAGAGAGATAAAGGAAAACAGAGGCTTATGATCTGCAGCTCATCAGAGATATAAAGGTAAACTAGTTAATTATAGTGATTAAGTGTATCCGATCTATGCTTTCTTTCGTATGAAATACTCTAGAGGTAATTTAGGTATCATGGTTTTTATCCTAAAAAATTCTGCATTTGAATTAAATGACAGTGTTCATACTTCTATATTTAAGTAACTCTACTTGATTGAAAATTCCTCTACTGGCTGAAAAATGCATAACATTATGAGTAAAGATGGGACTGCCATATTGACTTCAGCTTCCCTGAATCACAACAAATTAACAAATGTTTGAATATCTACAAAGACAATAAATGTATGAGCACACACAAATATATAACAAGCAAGCAAACAATAGAGAGCACCAAGAGAAATAAAAACAAGAAACAAACAGCAGCAGGCCTTTAAGACCTCTATCTTCTACTTTCCTCTACCATAGTCTCTTTCTGTGTGAGATCTGTTAAAGTGTTCTCAGAGTTCCTCACTGTTGTAGAAGAATTTTTTCTACTCCTAGTAGAGTTGACACACACCATTATGGGTGGAGGAAGTAAAGGCAAGAGAATCAAGTTACCTGGGCAAAGTAAATTGTTCCTGGATGTTTTCTTTTTTCACTATTCCAACTATATTCATCCTTTTCCCATTTCCTGCTTCACCAAACAGCAAAAAAATAATTCGTCGCTGTCATGGTCTCACTCCAGCTAACAAGTCCACCCTCTATTCTGCCACCTTACACGTTTCTGCCTTCATACAGTGCAGACAGAAGTTGCACAACGACACCAGGTTTCAGAACCAGCAGAGGATAATGGGTGTCTTGAGGGAAGAACAAAAACATAGGCACCAGCGGGATCTAGTTCTTAAGGGTTAAAGAGACTATTTTTCTAGAGAGAGCTGCAACCAGGTTCCTGCAGCAGCAGAATGAAAACTATGGTACTCTGATCAACTTTTCACCTCTCACTGGAAGTACCAGCTACCTCTATTACCAGCAGCAGTGCTCCCCACTGTTTGTCCTTCCTGTGCTGCCTTATCTCCATATTAATAAGGTGGGACTCCTGGTATGTTGAGATCTCAAGGTGTTAGGATTAACAGCATTTTGTCAGGTTTTATTTCCCAGCCTTGTTTTTCTCATTTGCTACCTTTGTGCAAAAGGCTTTGTCCTACTCTTTTCTTTCTTTAATTTATTACTGTAGTATTCTACTGAATTTGGTTCATTGCCTATTTTTTTACTATCTAGTCAAAATATTTATTTTTATTTTATTTTTCTGTTTAGAGGATAAATAAAATCATTTTAAAAAATAATAATCTCCACAAAAAGATATATAAGGACAATCTATCAACATCATAACTGACTGGGCAGACATGAAAAATGTTGACTCTGCTTCCTATATTTTCTACTTGTCCTTCAATGGTTTGCACATCCAAGTAATTGAAAAACCAGATGAAACAGAGCCCAGTTATGTAAAACATTTCACATTACTATGTGGCAGAGAATCTCTTTCCCTTAACCACCTTCAAATATCATGACACCTGACTTGAAAATGTCTTGAAGACCTCTTCCTTAATATTACATAATGTTTAAGTCAACTAATGAATTTAGGAGTTATTCAGAAGGAAAACTCTGAATGTACATGAATATACATATTTACATGCACAGCCCTGACCACAAAAGTCTCAGTTCAATAGGGAAACAATCTTAGAGACTAAATATGATATCCATCATATATGACCGGTTAAAAATACATGAATTAAAATATCTATCCAGGGACATCATTGTTTCCATGAAAACCATAAAGTGTTCTGGCCTAGCTGAGTGTGTGTCTAGTTTTATTATAGTTTTAAAGTAGGCAATCGCTACAGACTTTTAAAATTAATCCCAACTTGAAATTTTAATCATTCTGTAAAATGAAACATGGAATGAAGGTACAGTGAAATTGTCTTCTTATTCTCAGTTCTGTAGCAGAGAATCCCAAAAAGTAAAAATAGTGAGAGAGATGAAGATGAACCTTGAATAGAAAACAGCCACACAGCAATTTGACATGGTGGTGGCACACATCCCTCAGTGAAGTTTAAGTGTTCCTGAAAGCAGAGGAGGTGTACTGCACCTCACCAACAGAGATGGTGATGTACCAGACAAAGTTCCAGGAAAGAGTGACTGCATGCCAAAGAGTGCCACTAACCATTATCACCTTTCATCCTACTCTGAAGTCCAGTATTTTCTGGTGCTAGGTGTTTTTCCCTTCCCTTTCTTTTTGACAACAAAACTCTTTGGGAATACTTTCTGAGGAGGAAAAGAAACCAAAGTATTTGAAAAAAAAGCCTCTTACAGAAGGCTATCAATCAAAATTGTTATTGGCACAGGTTCATCTTACAATACCTTACAAGCCCTCTCTAAACTGAAAAATAAAATGCAGCTTAAGTGTTCAATACAGTATCAGGCCCTAATACAGCAAAGCATCTAGAGAAAGGTAGAGAGATTTATCTGTGAAATCTCAGTCTCAGGGTGACAGTCTCCTTCCCAATCTAGAAGTAGCAACAATTTATTAGAAGGTGTCACTCAAAAAAGCAGCCATTTTGCTAAGTTCTATAAAATTTACAGAGACATCTGCATCTACTTTGCCACACTGTCAGAAATGTTCACAAAATAATGTTCCAAGAGGTCTCAAAATATGGAAGTTTCCTTATTTCTCAGAAAGCAGCAAAATGCTAACTAACTGCTAGCATTTTGGAATTAATTTGAGATATGCAGATCTTACACTGTCATATTAATTTGCATTTTAAGTTATCTCCTGAAAGCAGTAGCTGTGTAACACATGTACATTGTACTTGCAAAAGCAAGCTTAGTCCTAATAATTTTTGCATGTGTTGCTTAAGGCTTAAATATATTCCATATGAATAAAAACCAATACAGTGTTTACTGTGTATTCTGGTAAAATAATCTATGACATTCAAGTAAAATTGGGTACATATTTGTTTTCTGAATGTGTAATATTTTAACAAGTATAATTTTAAGCAATGCACATAGATACTCTACTTCTTAAAAATAGCAAAGTCAGATAGTATAAGTTGATAACACTTCCAGATTACTCTGTGTCACCATGTGTCCCTGTACCCACTTGTTGAGACAACAGTGATTCCCACAATTCTTCATATGCAGATTCCCTCTACACAGGAAATGTAACTCTAATGGCAACAGGCTTGCTTTTCTTAGTTTCCTAGCTATTTATAAAGAAAATTAATAAAATGTCCAGTGGTATAGACACACTGCATATGTACTTCTTTCACAGTACTTTCAAAACAAACCATTCTTACTTTTTTTCTGAGATAATATACAACATTTGAATAAGACAAAACAGAGTTACTGCAGAAGCTACATGAAAGGCCAAGCATGTGCTCATACTATCAGCTGATTGATACCCCATGTTAATGTCTATGTAAGATCATTATTTAATTACAGGAATTTATTCCCATATTAGTCTATTAAGAGATTTCCACAAATACAGTTACACAGAAAACATTACCCCATAAACTAAAAAAACTTTCATTTTGTTGACTGACATGTACTGAATGAACTACTGGTAGCCAAGCAAATTAACAGATATCTTTGACAGCATTTGTGAGAGATATATATACATGTACACATATATGTCCTACAGAGCTTATTTCTGAGCAAATGCCACTGTATATCAAAAGCATGCAATAGTAGTTCCCAAACTTTCTGGGTTGCTGAAACCTTGCCAGACATCAAGAACCACAACAGAAACCCACAATTACTTTTTATCAAAAAATTGCAATTGCCATGAAAGTCAAGTAAATGGTAATATTTAATACAGTTCAGGGGGTCAGCTACAGATCACCTACCATCGTTTTTGTAAGTCATCAGTGCTGTCCAGAGTACAGCCTAACAAATTTCACAGAGAGAGCTTGATGATTTGGAGTCAAAGTTCCCTTTTCTTGTAGTGGAGAGATATGGGGAAGATGCACAGACCTCACTACAGCCTAACTCCCCCAACATACAGCAGAGATGCTTGGAATATGTATTCTAAATATATAGCAAAGGACAAAATTTTGTAGCAGCTTTGAGCTAAAGACGTGCATGTGCATGCATTAGAGACAGAAATGTCCACAAACACACCAAGATAATCTATCACTAAAAATGACACTTGCTTTGCAGTAAGCTCACCACACTTGTTATGTTCAGTAATGAGTTACTGGGGAGAGGATTGCTCTGGAAGGCTATCTTTACCCACTAAATAGCCACCACGCTTGCTAGCACACACTCAAGGCAGATTTAAGTCACAGTATGAGCCATGATCTATGACATTTCTCACGTTCCCCATTTTTATGCTGATGGCAAACTTCCCATCTGCTCCTGCCTTTCTTGGCTACCCACTTTTCTTTTGTATTGAATTTGCTATTGGCTTTGAAAAAGCCTCTGTGTATAATAACAATTTTGCCCCTGTCTTTAAAAGGAACAAGGCTTAGCTCAACCTTCAGAAAGAATACAGCTGGATTTATATTGCAAAAGCCAAAAATACACTTCGAATTAAAAAGTGATAAATTTCTTTCAAATCATAAAACTGTAGCCTTTCTTTTTCAGGGGGCATTAAAATGCAGACTAAAATCACATATAAGTCATTCATACAAAACATTTCAGGGATAATATGCAATTCATTATTTAAAACTTTGCCTTTTCTCCTGTTTATTCTATAAAAACTCGAGTTCCCTATGACCCTAAATATAAATTAAATATAATTAAATATATGCCCAAGCCAAAACTCATCCATATCACTGAGCTCAAACTCAGATTTTGCCAAAGACATAAAACTATGACTATAATCTACCACATTCATTTTGCCACATTCATATTGTACAGGCAGGTAGCACACTCATAGCTCAAGCACTTCTGTTTCACACAGTTTTCTGCTAAGACAAACCTCCTGATTTCATTTTGAGATTACACTAAATATATAAAGAAACACTACTAGATATGGTAGAAAGTCATCAGCTTGATTTATATTTTGAATACAACAGCCTTGATCAAAATTTAATTGATGCTTCAAAGCATCTGGCATTTCATGGAATATTTACATACTACCCTATTACATATTACCCTATGACATATTACCAAGAATAGATGGCAGTTTCATTTTTCTTTGCTGCTAAGATTTTTTAACATGTTTATAATTTTTTTTGTCCCTTTCTTCTCTATATTCTTTAGGGACCTTCCCACAACATGCAAAAGTTCTAGATTTTGTTTTACTTATGACAATTTTGCCGCTGTTGGGGAAACACCAAATGGCAAAACAACTCCCTTTGTCTGCTAGAACTGCAAGGCTCAATTTTGCACTCAGCTGCTGAGCTCTTTACTGAGAAAAAGTGAACAACCTGAACAATAAAGTGTCACAGTAACTTCTTTCTCTGCTTGCAACTGTTCTACTATCATATAAGTACTGATATAATAATGTTACAAAGTTCACAGACTTTCTTCAGAATTTATGCTAATATAAACATGAACAGAACTTGGCCCTTGTTCTTCTTAGTTTCTTCATGGCTATAACTTCTATAAAGTTATTTAGTAAAGATGAAAACATTTAAATACATGTCATTCTGATATATCTGCTTCTTGCACGGCTTTCAGCTCAATTCTTACATTAAAAAAACCCAATGGGTATACTGGAAGCTAACTAAGCTTCCTATCTCAACTACATACTAATAATAAAGTGAGATAGTTTGCAAGAAGTTATTATAAAGTTTAGCAGTTCTGCTTGAGAAGCATATAAACTATTTTATTAAATACGAGGGAAAAAATAATTAGTTTCCATCAAAGCCATAATAATTCAAACTAAAGAAAATTACCTAGCAATTTATAAATTCAATAAATCTGCTTGTGCTTATCCAGAGATCCCTCCAAGGACATTGCATCTATTTGCTATATCTGCAGAAATTAATATATTTCCTTTCTGATGTTTTGTAGCTGTGTAAATTGCTTTGTAGATGGAAAGACTGGCAATTTATCTCTTTGCTATGTAAGAATGGGCTCAGAGACTGTAAATGATTATTTGACAAAAAGCATCTCAAGTTTTTTGGCTTGATGCAAGAATTTTCCAGTACTCTGTTTTCTGTTAGACAAGCACAACTCTGAAGAATCACCAGCTGAAAGAAAGTACTCGGGCAATCTTCTTGACTGAAATGAAGAGCTACGTGTTTGAGAGAGAAAAGAAAGTATTTGAAGGTAAAAAAAAAAAAAAAAAAAAAAAAAAAAAAAAAAAAAAAAAAAAAAAAAAAAAAAAAAAAAAAAAAAAAAAAAAAAAAAAAACAAAAAAAAACAAAAGTAAAAAAGAAAAACAAGAAAAACAACAACAACAAAAAAAAAGAAAAACAAGAAATGGTTTGAAAAAAATTGCAGTCATCATCTACTTACTTTACCTTAGCTAAGCACAGGACAGAACACAGCATGTGATCCAACAGTTCTTTAAAAATGTAGACAAACTAAGCCATTCTGCTGTGGTAAGACAGGGAAGAGAATAGCCCTGCCCCATCATTATTCAAAGAGCTGGAATGTCTATAGGTCAACACCAAAAAGCCATCAAAGTGAATTAATGTTCATTAGGATGACGGCATTCCAAAGACAGTTTAGGATAATGAGGTAGCAGAAGGCATTTAAGGCCATCCTTCTGAACAGTAATCTTGGCTTATTGTACAAGGTGATTAAAACTGAGATGGCAGGTAGTGGGCTGTCTGTAACAGCCAGCGCTACTAAGAAAAGCAATTGAAGAATCTTTATTATTTATTTCTCCAAGGTACACACATAGTCAGAATAATCAAGGATATGGTTTCCTTATGTAATATTACAGGTTTCAAACCATCCTTTTCAACCTCCCTGAGAGAACAATGCTCTGTGGATTAGAATGAGGCAGGTCTATGGGATGAAGGAGAAAAGAAAAGGAAGACAGAAGTTGGAGCTCACTAACTACAGTGATAAGTGATTAAAATAACAACTTTTAGAAAAGTGAAAAGATGACTACTACAAAAATATTACTGGCATTTGTTGTGAATTTCCCCAAAAATGATATATTGACTCACAGGCAAATCTAGCAAAAGACCTAAAGCCACATGCTTGTATCCCCAAGGATGTCCAGGATGAGGGCTGCAGCACTATCACAGTAACTACTGTAACTGTGCTCACCATGGCCTTGATTTGCAGCACAGAGCATAAGGAAGAAAAAAATCCTGTCATGGTACATCTGATATTTAAAGAATGCTTCCATAAAGAAGCTATGCTCAAATTTCTTTTATCTATTTCCCCCATTTATCTGTGTCTGGTACACCTTTATAAATACACCTTTAGAAGGTATACTTTCATAAGTGCCTGGCATACTCAAGGAAAAAAATCCCAGTCTTTTCATATAATAATTACAGTATATTTTGCTATTTCTTCTGCAATATTATTATCTTTTCGCTACCACTCACTGATCCTCCCTCAATTTCAGCAAGTTCCTTGTTTCATCTCTGAAAAGGTATCTTTGCACAGGAGAATAAAGATGCACTGAGACTTTGTAGCATGCCTCAACACCTTCACTCAAATAGCCAGGAAGGCTTCAGTATGTTCTACAAAAATCTTTTGACTGCTGTCAGAAGTGTCAGAAAACAATGTCAAAGTCCCCTTAGAATACAGGAGGATGCCAAACCAGGAGTAGCATAAGCAATTTCCATCTACCATTTTAGGTTGTTATTTTCAATAAACATCTGGAAACTTCCAGTAGTTTCAGCATGTCCCAGTCCATGATCACAGCTCTTATGGCTCTTATTATGACTTATTCCATATATAATAACATATAAAAACCTATGCAACTGTGACACCTAATTCCAAATTACCAGTCCAATATCGAAATACTCCATGCTACTTACAGTGCAGAAAAATGTACATGCCATTTCTGACTTTATCTGCCTCAAAATTATTTTTAAACTACAACCATCTACGAGCAAGATGACAGATTGAGCATGTAAACTTATGGAAACATCAACTTAGTGTCTGGAGGTCAAAGAGGCAAGCTGAATTTACTACAAAGGGAGGAGAACACCAAAGAAAATTTCTTCATATTGTGAATTTTTATACATTTGTGGACTCACAACCTGAAAGTCACAAAGTTCTGGTTCACTCATTTCAAAAATCACAGAACAACTGGAAGAGGTATAGAAAAAGGTAAAAAGAACAATCAAAGTCTAGAATGTTTCTATATAAAGAAGGATTAAATAAACTGGTAGTCTTCAGCTTGGAAAAAGAGATGATGAACAGAGGAATGTGTCAGAACAATAAATTCATAAGTGGCATAGAAAAGATGACTATGAAACAGTTATTCACTGTCTCTTCCAATAAAAACATTAGAGGGCATTAAATTAATTATGTTGGCAAGCTCAAAATGAACAAACAGAAAAGGGTACTCAAAGCATTGTTAAGCTGTAGAACCCCATGCCATGAAACTCATAGATACTAGAAGCTTACATAGATTTGAAAGAGTATCTTTGGGTTTTCTTCATGGAGAAAAGCCCTGGGAGCTACTAAAGGCAACGGGTGCCAACTCCAAAAACTGGAGACTACATTATTTGGTTTATATTCTCCCCAGTCAGCCAGGGTCCCATCAGAGACAGGACACATGACCAGTCAGATGTTTAGCCTGAACAATACAGCTACTCTTGAGGTCCTTGGTACTCCTTTCCTGGAGAACAACTCTGGCTAAACGCTCCAAGACTGTATTTCAGGGCAGTACTGTTGTAAGACACACTGCCTGCTCAATATTAGTGATACGGTCACTTATAGCACAAAATACAAACACTGAATTTTCTCAAATTTGAGTTCAACAGCTTCAAGGAATGCAACAGAACATTACCAGTCCCAGCCAGACCCCATGGCTCCTCCTGCCAGCCCACATTCCAGAAGCCCATGTCAGCTACCAGGGATGTCAGTCCCTGCCCCAGCGGTATACCAGCAGGGCTCCTCCAGCTCCCCACAGCCCTGCCCTGCCCTGGGCACTGCTGAGCCAGGGCTGCCAGCAGCACACTATCGAGCACCAGGGCTGCCCCCCAGGTGCCCTTCTCCCTGGCTGTGCTGGTGGGACGGACCCTGGACAGCAGGCCCTGCCCTGACAGATCCCCAGTGGGGCTCCTACTGGACTCTGCTTCCCAGGGAAACCCCTGGCACATGTGGCACCCTGGCCAGGAGTGCCCACTGCACAAAGCAGCCTAAACCTCCCACAGCAAGGTGATGCAGTCATTGATCCCTCAAAATCTGCACCAAAGGACAACTTCACTGATCACACTTTTTAGGGACAAGCCTTGCAGGCAGGTTAGAGGTTAAAGGGAGAGGTTAAAGCATTGCACACAGGCTGTCATGGGTGACAGTGAGGTCTCAGCTGCTCCTGCTTTAGCGACCCAGAGTCCTCACTGCTGAGTGATGACATGTAAGCTGTCCTAACATTTTAAGTGAAGAATGACCGTACAATCTGATTCTGTGGCCATTTACCTTAAACACATCAATGAACTCATGCTATGTCTATGTTCTAAGATTGCAATAAATGGTAAAAAAAAGTTTAGTTGAACTCTTTGCACTTACTGTAATTTCAGAGAGTTAATTAGGTATCAGTGTGTTAGGCTTTTTGTGAGCCTGAAGTCTCACTGTCCAGGAGACTTTCATGGAAGTATCTTGTCCTAACTTCCAACATATCTGTTCTGAAGAACTTTTTCAAGATTACTTTCTTCTTGCACATCATTGTACAGTGAACATTAACTTTCACTTGTCACCTTTGTCCAGTTACCATTACAAAGGGGAAGTATTATTTGAATAAAAAATTAAAACTTTGGCTGATCAGTAAATTTTATTCATGACATAGGAAGAGAAGGAAGACGGAGATACTCCTTTACATAAATCTGTCAAAATTTAAGACCATTTGTATTTAATTTATGACACGTGTTGTATGGGTTCATTAAAATTTATGACCTCAACAAAAACAACAGCAATTGCTACACATAAACAGCACCAACATTAATTCAGCAAACTGGCTCAAATGTTAAAAAATAAATCTGGAATTAAAACTGTCTGATGTAATGCAAACAATTACATCTATCAAAGAAGCAATGCTATCAATCTAAATCCAGCTACTAATGTATTAGCCTTTAGAAGAGGACACTTTTTCCTTACTATCATACGAGACCTTGGAGCTCTCCAGTGTCACACACTGCCACGTGTTCTGTGCCAAAACTCAGCTTCCAGATAGCAAATACATTAGACTCATGAAGACAGCAGATAGATTTTCTCCTTGTTTTCTACCTTAAGAATTAAGTTTACTGAGAAAAAGTAGTTCTTGTCCAGCATAAGAACAGCTCTTATAGCTATGGATTTATGTGATTTCATATATAAACCTTTCATATTAACACATGCGGCCATGCAAATGAGTCTCAATAACTGCATACACAAAGGTACTGTGTACTTTGGCTATATGGCCTGCTCTTCTTTCCCAGATAGTAATGGAAGATAAATTAATTTTGGCAGTACCCCACAGCCACCTGAGAAATCTCTATTATCTCTATTTTGCCTATAACACACATTTTATGAATTCAGTTTTTTCTCATTTTGAATAGATTCTGATTACAACAAAAGGTAGAGATACTCATCACTACCAAAAAAAATTAAAAGGATAGGTTTCAAGTTCCTTAAGTTGGTGTAATTAGGAAAGGCTTGTAAATGTCTCAGCAAATAGGACAAAACATACACTCAATGTCAGTGGGTGAAGCAAGTTTCATTGACTTTAATGGAACTGGCACAAAATTCACTATGCTGATATCATTAAAGTGAATGAAAAAGATCTGCTAGTCCCACTGGAAGCTTAACAAGACTATAATTGATCCAAGTTTCTACTAAACAGAATTAGCAACTAATAAACCACCTATGGAAGAGAACCATCTTATGGCTCTATAAAATGTGTCTGCCAGTGGTTGACCAGCACAGAAGAGAAATAAATACAGGCAATCCATTGTAGCTGGGCAATTTCTGGCTATTTCTTAAGCCAATCTCAAAAAAGTAAAGAAGATTCTGGACTCTTCTGCATTTTTTCAGTACTCTCATGCTCTAAATCTAGTCTCTTTTCTCCTTAATTCAGGTTTGAGGGGTATTTGCAGTAGGCAAACCACTCAGTAGTAAAAATATACATCTTACATTAATTCTTTGAATAATTCAGAGTTTACCTGACCATGATTCTAGAACCGGAGAATCAGCTATGTAAAAAGTGAAGCTATTCAAACAGTAAAAAAATTTTAAAATGTAAATTTAAAAATCAATTGCTCTTTGCCTTCTAAAATATTGATTCTTTCAGTAAGAAGTATATATTCTAATTCAGGTGATGAGTGAGATGCTCTCCATTTTCTTCTATGCACTGTCTCTGCTTCTCTTCATTTAAAGCAGAGCAGCATGTAGGAGACCAACGCTGATAGCATTGTTAGAGTTACATAAATGCACCATGAATTTCTTAGAGTAACATTAAA
Organism: Orthonyx spaldingii; assembly: GCA_013397795.1. Lineage (NCBI taxonomy): Eukaryota > Metazoa > Chordata > Aves > Passeriformes > Orthonychidae > Orthonyx > Orthonyx spaldingii. The sequence goes on from VZTJ01004967.1 coordinate 338,157, forward strand.
AGCAGCAATGAATCTTGGATTTAGATGCTGAAAAGGTTCATTAGTTTAGAGCACCAGTAATTTATGCATCTTTGTTTTACAGTCTGCAGAAGGAAAACCAGAATTTCCATCTGTTTCTCAGACTGCAAGCACAGTCTGACAGAAAAGGCTATGAGAAATAATTCTGTAAATCAAAACAGCATTGAAAGAACACAAGTACCCCAAGAGACTTTCATGACCAGGGAGTAAATTCCTGGGTTTTCTTTTGTGCTTTCACAGTCTTAACACACTGTAATTTTCATTTATGCTTAGCAATACTCTTGCCTTTATGAGTCCAGTCACAGATCCTTGCCAAATCAAAGTCTGCAAACTCTCCCTTACAGTAGACAATGTCTTTCACCCCAAAAGTCCAAGCCTCATGGCTAGTTTTCAGGCAAGTAGCTCCCATAATTGGTTCATTACAAGCGATGGCATTGACTGGAGGGAAAGGATGGGGTTGCATGGCCTGGGGAATGGCAGCAATATGCAGCCTGGACTGGATCATTTCAGCTGCTTTGAATAGAGGTAGTCTTGACAAATTCCTGGATAACCTTTTGTATAACTACAGAAATAGCACAGAACAACAGTGATTATGAAGTATTGTAGCTATTTAAGCCAGATGCTTTATTTAGGATGATGTGAATAGCCCTTCTATATTTCCATTTTCAGTCATAATAGAGCAAAGATTTCTGAAATTAAAAAATGTCATGGATATGTTTAATTCTTACTGCCTTGCTATTTTTGTTGAAACATTTGTGAATTCACATTGATCAGCAAAGAACAGCAGTATGGCTCTGTCAGTGATCTTCCATGATTTTCAGGCTACTAGCTAAATGAACCAGGAGGCCTGTAAACCACTTGGAAATCAAATACACAATCCTTTCTTGAAAAGACTGTCTTGGGTGATTTTTCTAGGAGCACAAGGTGACTCACAGCTATCACAATTCATCTAACACATCTATCTCAAGAAAAGTCATCACCAAGACAAACTGAAGTAATGAACTGTACATGCTCAGATCAGCATTCTTTAAGGGAAACACAGGAAGACACAGTCTTAATATTTTAGAGTAAATTCCCATATTTCCCACTTCCATGCAAATTTCATCCCAGAACTTTTTGTTGAAGGCTCAGCAGAACTCAGAACTCTTTAAAACTCCTTTTGCCTCGGCACTGAGCAAGGAAAACTCTGTTCAGTTCATGAGATCATCTGTCATCAGTGCTAGTGCAACACAGCAGGACTGAATTTGTGATCTTGATGATAATTTACAGATTACACATAGGTTTTCCAAAGCTTGAGTTCATCCATTGTTTAGCTACCTGTTTTCTATGCTAGAAGGAAAAAATACAGGCCATTTTTCCTGACAACACTTGCACATTTTGGTGGCAAAGACCTGATAGTACAAGGACCCTATGTACTCCCTTCCTTCTCCATTCCCCCGAGAAAAGTTGTAGCACACTGACAAAATAGCATGTGGAAGTTTGGACTGCCACTGTCTAGGGAGCACATATTCCGTGGGCAGGCAGACTATTTCATTTGCCAGAGCTGTCAAGCCAGCCCTTTTTACAAACACTAGCTTAAGACAAAAGAAAAGAAAAATTATAACAAAATGTTTTAAAAGCTACATGCAGAGGGCTGAAGCAAAGGCATAGTAATTAAGTGGTTTCCTGGGTAACGAAGGGCAAAATGATCAAATCTGCCTGCTTAAAATTAGATTCTTAAATCTACATTTAGACATTTAAGAGTTGCACAACTTCCAGGTATTCTGAGTTGCAGCTGTTTTGATTAACTGCACCTTTAGGTAAGTAAGCAAGTCAGTCCACAGTTTTGGGAATATAAGTCAGTATGATTTTTCCTCTTTTCCAGTTGCAACTTCCGTATAAAGTACAAAAAGGGCTTGATTTGCCAGTGTGTCAGCACCCACAAACTGTAAGCCTGAAGCTGTTCAAAACTCTGAACAATGTAAGACTCTACATTTAAGCATTAAGACTAGAGGTGTGCCCACCTAAACACAGGTATGAATCCAGTCCATTGTAGCAGAGCACGCGACATCAAAGGAGAGCTTAAAATCCAAGTGTCTGATTTAGAGGTGAAATTCATGGCAGAAATCCAACAATGAAGCTTGGAAAATTTCCTTTACCATTCCCCTCCTTAGGTATCTGCATTTCTTGAAAGGGGCAACAGGGAAATAAGACAGGTGAAGTGGTTAATGCCATGCATAAATCCGCTGCAATATTCCCCTCTCCATGAGGGACGTCCTGTCTTGCAAGCCTCCTATGAGTGCTCCACATGCTTTATCAGTCCTTTTGCCTTCTGGCAGTCAGTATTAGCAAGCATGAGATCTCTGTAATGAACTGTGCAGCGAGGATTTGAAGAATTACTTAGAAATTTTATTTACATGAAAATGAAATGCACACCCTAGCAGATGGGAAATCGTGAAAGACGGTTTGGACTATCTAAATCATTTTTATTTCAGGAATAGATAAGCTCTTGTGCAGTTTTCTAAACCAAGGAATCAGACATCTGGAGATCTCATTGTCGTAGCTTAAAACCTTATTTTTATACTAGCTTTTCGCATCTTTCTGTGTGTGGGAGGCTGTGTGCATGGGAAAGAAAATGGTATTAGCTGGCTAATCAGTGACTTCACATTAAAAACAAAACCAATTACACATGGTTTTCTCTGGTTTGTACAACAATACCAGCCAGATTCTGGTGTAACTTAATGAAACAATTGGACTCCTGCTATGTATGCATTTGTGCAGGTGGTTTACAATGTTCTAATAGAAGTAATGTGTGCATGTAGTTCAGTAACTGGCATTCAGAAAAAAACTTTCTGGGTAAAAAGGTAAATAAGATGTTCATTGCTTTCATTTATCTGTGAGACAAAACACACTCTAAAAATGACAAAAAAAAAAAAGTGACAGGTGCAAAGAAGCATTTAAATTATGTTCCACCTCTTTAAAGAATTGAGTCATGGGAATTCTCATCTTTCAAAATAATTTGAAATCTTCAGAATGTTATTCTCTGTGGTGTTTCCTAGAAGGTTTGTTTTTTTTTTTCCCGCTAATTTAAGCAAGAACAAACAACACTGAATTTTAATTAACTATCAGGTACATCAGTTTCTATTCCAAACCTCCTCCAGGAAACAACTATTTTAGAATTTAACATAGAAGGGTGTTTATAACACAAAAAATAATATGCTTCTCACTGCAGCCTAGTGAGTGTCAGGCCCTAAAGATAGTAAAAATCTTAAGCTAAGCATGGTCTTCTGCTGCATCTATTTCTTTAGAGTACACTGTCCATTCAGAAATTGTGCTTTTGATTTAAAAAAATACATATACATTTACACAACATAGTCTGAGATCAGAGACTCAGGGGAAAATATACATATCACTACAGAAAATAGAGGAGATTTTGCAAGTTTGCCATATTCAGCTGTGGGTCTCACTTTGACCATTAAAACCAACAGCACTGACTTTTTTTAAGGTGAGACAGTTACATAGGCTTAGGTTTTGAAACCTCTTAATACCTGAAAAAAAATCAGCTTCATTGTTTTGGTCAGGATTCCTCTTTGAAATTAATGCTGACTCAATGCAACATCTTTCCCCCAAGCTGCAAAGGTGCAGTGTTATGATCTGGTTACGAAAATTGTCAGAGAGATGCCACTGCCTGAATTAAGGTTCAAACAAGACTATATGCCAGTGAATAGTATGGATTTTATGTAACAGTAAATGTGAGGGAGAGAGAAAGAGGAATAGAAAAAGGGAGGGGGAAGAGAGAAAGACAGTGACAGAGACAGATTAAGTAGAAAATATCACCACTCCGTGGATCCCACCAGCATATCACTGATCCACTTTTTGTGGTCTTCTTGTGGTGAGGGTCCCACAAAACATAAGAGTTCAATGGATTAATATACATTTGGGCCAGGTGGGAATGCCCAGGTACCTCCCCTGGGGGAGAGAATGGGGGACAAGTTTGACACTGTCTCTTGTAACAGACTCTGGACCAGTGTCCTCACTTGGATCATGTGAAGTGCTCTGGGACAAGGCTTCAGGAATGAGTCTGGGAGTGCTTTCAGGGTCTGTGATGGATTCTGACTCCTCCTCAGCTGCCTCTCACCTGAGTGTGGCCTTCCTGGGGTGGGGATGTGGTTTATAACTGAGCCAGTTTGTGTGAGGGAGGGTGAGTGTTCACTCACTCTGACCAGAGGTTATGCCACACACCCAAAACTCTCCTCCTCCTCCCCTCTTGCCCCAATCCCAGCCAGGGATGATTTTCAGAACAGCTGCTGGGTTTGACTTTCTTGTGGATATGCTCTTTTCCCTCCGCCTTGTTTACTTCTCCCTAGACCTGAGATAACTGGCTATTAGTGTCACCTTTATCTTTTCTCATGTACCCTCAGGGAGTTTAACTCACAGTCCAAGGTTCCAGTCAGATCTAACTGGGGAGGGGTGGGCTTCAGTGGTCACAGTTTCTTTATACAGTTTTGCCATAATGGGCAAAATGTCCTTCCTAACAACATTTAAACCACTAACTACAACATTCTAGTCTCTCACATGCAGACTAGGTCAAAATCCTTGTTCTGTATTTTGTGCAACACTTAATACCAAGACATAAAACAGAAGTGGCAAAACTATTCAACTTTCAATTACCATAAGGTCTTAGTATGGTGCAGGTAGTTGCAATATCCTATGATAATTTTCGCTTAGTAGCAAAGTTTACAGTAAAACAAACTGAAAAGAGCCTATCTTTAAAACAGAGAACAAGGAGTGACTCCCATTTTTCAGTTACAATGACATGGATTGAACTGCGTTTTCTTTTTTAAATAATAGTAGTTATTTGATAGCCTCAATGAACCTTCCCCAAAGGTTAACTGCTATGCCAATTACTTTTCACCATATACTTTCCACAGCACTTCTTTAATCAGGCCTAGAACCAAGGTGTTACACAGCAAACTCTTAGTGAAACAGGAGACGACCCAGCCATGGGCTCAGAGAGGGTCAGGGCGGTGAGCACCAGCCTTGGCCCCTGATATCCCGTCAGAGCTCCTAGCTGAGGGTCAGTGCAACACAGAGCATCCTCAGGAGACTCCAGCTCCTCATGCCAAAGGTTTCTTTAACACTAAGGGCATAGCTCACAACATGCATTTTTGACCAAGAGTTTCCAGATGCATCTAAGCTGTCCATTCTTACAAACAAATGTTACCACACACACTGCCTACAGCTCTGTTTGGAGACAGCTAAAACAAAATCCACTGAAGCCTTTTTCTTCCCACAGAAAATTAAGGAGTAGTGGGGAGGAGGAGAGGAACTGGAACACCTCTTTTTCTGTCTGCTTAGGATGCAATTAATCCCAGAAAATTCTCAACACAGCATAACCAGCAGTAAGCATTTGCAAGATTCAGCCCTAAGCAACTGACTCTGTTTTCATTTGTAATGTCTGAGTCACTGCTGAGTTACTTTCTAAGCAGGAGAGTATTGAACAGCAGGTGAATTAATATCATCACCTCTTCTGGACACCTGTAAACAAACATGGGTATGATCCACAGCAGTGGCAACTATGCACATAATTAAAATTGTATTAAATAGACAAGAAAACCTATGACTTTGGAAAGTTTCCATAGTTCTCACACTTCTGCAAGAGCAAACAATTTTTAAGCTATGAAACAAATGTTTACAACAGTGGCCTGTATTAGTGCTGTATTAAAATTCCAGTGTAATATGTCCAACAAAAATTTTGATCAAAAATTCTTTTCTGCAGACAAAGATTATTAGAAAAAAGTGCTGTGTTACAGATGGGAAACAAACTGCTTAGAAAACCTTTTTACCACTGGTAAATTAACATTATGCACTATCATTCCAGAAAAGTAATTTTTTCCCTATAATTATCTATTGCTATAAAGTACTTTCTCAAGCAGCACCTTGCAGGTATCTTTTACATGCATGCATTTAATTATATTGTGCATGAAAAATCCTCCTACTCTCTCATCACTGACTGGAAGCACATATTCTATGTGCTTCCCTATCCCCACCAACACAGATCAGAGTGAATATTTCATTGGACCATTAAAATGATCCACAGCAAATGCACGACTTCCATGAACCTGCATTAGAAAATCTATGAAACTGATATGACTGGTAAGACTGCTAAGGTCACTCTACATGAATATGAATTAAAAGTATTTTAGCCTTTCTTCACCCTTCAGATTCTTCCACAAATATTTTTACATTTCCTTTTACTAAAAAGAGACTCTAATCAACAGTGAAGACTCTAATGAACAGTGAAATTAGCAAATTTATGAAAGAGGTGTAACATTTTGGGGACTTGTGATATGCTGGCAATCCAAAAACTACTACAAAAATTAATGTTTTGCAAAATAATTTAAAATTTTAAAATATTGTATAATAAACTTCCTTCTATAACAGTTTATAAATTGCATGTTCTATGTTACGATGCATTGCATCAAAACTGGTTTATTTGGTTAGATTACTTACATTTGCCATGACTTCAAGGAGTCCTGAAATTGAAGCAGTAGAAAGATTCATGTTTATGCTGGTACACTCTTAAACCTGTTTATTTTTTTCCAAGCAAGTAACTCTAAATGAATGTCTTATTAGGCTGCAGAATTGCTTCCTATACAAAGTAAAATACCTAACTACACATGTGGTAAAAGTTACAAATATTAAACTTGCGGAGGTTTTTTATTTTCTTCAAAAGGAAAGAGCAAGAAATGCATTTGTGTAATGGCACACAACAAATGCTATTACTGCAAGTACCAAAGGAATGAACTGCTGCCACCCTAGACCATGTGTTCTCAATCCATACAAAACTATATCTACAATAACAGTTTCCTAGTATTTTTTGTTTTATTCTAACACACTTAAACCCAAAATTATGACTGCCTCCTTTCTCAAAACCCAGCAATACGGCAATTACCTGTCAATCCCAAACCTGTCAAATCCACCAGAATGACTAAGATAGAAAACTCTTTTGAGACTCAATCTTTCAAGCTCTTCCTCAACTTCCTAAAAGACCAAACTAAGCAGTTGGCTTTGGATGATGGATGACCTTGACAAGAGAAGGCATACACAAGGCATAGCTGGAGATGAGGCAACTCCACTTTCTGACTACAGGACCACACCAGCACTGAGCGGCAGAGGAATGGCAGACCATGAGCAGCCCAGGTTCAAAGAGGAAACAGCCAGCTACAAGTATCATTTCATGACAATCTCTGCAGCAAACAAATGCTAGCAGAGACCTTAATATACTCTGCATAAAACACCCCTAGTGTGTTGTATTCATCCTTCACATAGAACTCACTTTTTCATGCTTTGCATGTACAAGGAAACCAGTTTTCTGTCTACCTCTGCCATAGCAGAAGAATGATTAGATGCCAGTGATGATTTTGTGATAGATCCTCTGTAATAGTGAAATAAGGAGTAGGACAAAAAAAAAAAAATTTTAACATGCCTAATACTTTTGACAATCCTACAAAGAGGAAAATAAGAAAAATAATGTTAGTGCATACAACAAGTTTATTCAGAAAAGAATCTGAAAGTTTAATTTACTTAAAAGACCTTTTCTTAAGTTATCAGGCACTCTCTAAAATTAGTCCCTTCTATTTCCTCAATGAAAAGAAAAAAATGTGAGGAACATTTATTTTTCTGACTTAAATTTTGTAGGCCAGTTTGAGTCCTTGGAAGATCATTTTTATCTGAATGATTTAGAGGTCTGCAATAGCTCTTTAGTTACTCAAGACCAAACGGCCCAGACAGCATGTTTGTTGCAAATCAAGTATATACTTTTCCAAAACTTTATCTCTAGAATTAGTGTTAGTAAAATCTCTACCACATTAGACAGATTTTTCCTTTCTCAAAAGGAAGGACCACAACAAAAAATACTAAAAGTAAGTATTTACAGGAAAAAAATGCTAAATCAGAGGTGTAGTTTTATAACATCCTCTTGCCATTTCTTCGAAATGAATATATAGTCTCAGTCACCACCTGACCAAAGAAACACCCACTTATAGAGCTAAGACAGAGTTCTCTCTGTTACAGGATATGTGTATGTCCAGTCATAGGAAGGATCATATCAGCAGCCTCTAGCCTGGTAGCCCAACACACATGCACCACCTCCTATCCTGTGACAGGAAGAATTATCACATAAAAATCATGTCATGAAAGACACATCACATAATGAGGAAAAAAGGCTGCAACACAAGGTCTCAAAGTCTCTGAGCTGTTCTAAAGGTTAGCACTATAGAGTTAAACCCACGATTATTAAGAAAACCACTCTACTAAGGTAATGGAGTCAGAAATGTTGAGGGTTTCACCACTGGATTTATTTACCTTCTTCGACTGAATAAGGATCGATACCAGAGATATTACCAGCCTTCTGCTGTGGGTTCCAAAAATCTTCATGGATTCAAAAGCACTAGTCAGATACCCAAGATGTACATGGGTGAGAAGAGGGGAAGTCGAGCCCTGTCACAGTGCCAGGGGAGTGGACAGCTCTCGTCTCCAAGCTGAAACTTCATTATCAAAAGATATAACAGGGCTGACTATGGGCTGCGTATCCTCAGGTGACACCGCAACATCAGAAAACATTGAAATGAAATATTCATAACAGATTTACAGTAGACTAAAAACTCAAGTGCAAGTCTGAGAACACCTTTAGGAATGGTAGCTTCTCATCACCACTCTGTGTAGTGAAGCAAACCAGGAAATATATTCAAACTGCATCATGTCTCCCACCACTACATGTTACCCATCCCCAGCTCTGGTCAGAGCACACTCCTTATACAAGCACTGGAAACATATGCTTCAGGGCACAACTCCATAACTTGCTCTTCTTGCATCTGCACATATAATTTGTATTCTCTAGACTTCTTTTACATAAAAGGTCCATGGTAAGTCTCAACCTTAGTTGTTTTCGGTATTCTCAGTATAGCCATGAAGTACAAGAACAATTATGTGTGGCAAAATATCCCATTGTTATGAGGGTCCTAAGACATATGGGAAACACAACTTTGTCCTGATATTTCAAAACACTGCAAATGCCATGATACAAACATTAACATTAAGAAAAATGTATCTTATCCAGCCACCTTCTCATTAAAGATGTATTCCTCTGGAAGCTGCTCCCACCAATTGTTTCACCTAGAGACCAGACTGACCTTTCCCACTGCCTTTATTTTCATCAACTTCATTTCTGATGGCATGACAGGATAAAAGCCAAAAGGACAGACTAATGCTAAAAGCATCCAGTTTTAATAGTTTCTTCATATATTCCATGGCTGAAAGAATAAAACCCTGTCTTGAACACAGATGCAGCAGGCATGTCAATACATTATGTAAAACATAGCAAATAATTTATAACTGCCTGAGAGCAACTCATTTTAAGTTATACTACCAGTGTAATGGCACAGCTTAAAAGATGGATTTCAGTGAGCAAAACCTGATCTACATTGTAGAATCAAAAGGAAAATGGCTTAAAAACATAATCCTCCATCACCAAAAAAACTATTCTTCTTGCATAAACCTTGCCTGCTGACATATTTTGTTCACTGAAAGTCTTCAGGCTTCATAAACATGGATACAGAGATTTTAAAATACAAACTTATTTCATTACAAGTAAGTGCTAGTACATATGTATATGGAGATATTTCAGCATTACATTTCAATTAAAGTTCAAAGTGGTTTATTTTCATCCTTCACAAACAATATTTATGGAGCATGCAAGCGTGTATTTCACTTTAGAATAGTGCCAGACTTGCTGGTGCGGTAAACAGCCTGACATGCAGTTTTTTCACCTGAACCAAACTGTGCCAAAGTTAGTTGGGGCATATAAGTTAGTACTAAATATATGCACAAAGATATACTGCAGCAGATTCCTTTGGACTACTATTAGCAGGAGTATTTCTGAATGAACAAACTCTTATTTTTTACCAGAAAATTTGCAGAATAGCAAAGCAAAAATGTAATAAACCAGCAGAACCTGACAATATTGTTAAGTCTTGAATCAAGTTCATAGCAGATGCAAATCTGTATTTCCTTTCTTTAAACATGTTTTATACTATATATAAACTCCATAGCTTACATATTTATAATACACCTCTTTAAATAAGGATTACATTTTCAGGTAGATTATCAGACTTCAATTTAGTCACTGAAACTAAAAAAAAAATACTTAGCCTAAATTCATCTGGATGAATAATACAACCAGTTGCTGAATAAGCTTTTTTAAATGCTGCACCAGGAAGACACTTCAAATGAACTTTGCCATACCAAGCATATCTCTTGCACTAATTACACTTTATTTAAATTTAGCACTCTAATAATCATGTCTACAACTTTTCAGTTTTTCTGGGAAAGCTGGTACATTATTTATAATCTTACTTTTGTTCCTTAGACTTACTATAAAAAACACTTTGAATAATTAAACCTGATATCTAATGCATTTGCAGCTTGCAGTTTGGGCTTCTTTAAAACCATTTACTATTTACATTCTACAAGAAATCATATAATCTAGAAATTGTAAGTCAGAGGCTGTTCCCTCCAGACTAGTTGTGTAATTTATTATACTGCTGATTACTATTAGGGGTACACCTTTGGGGGATGTGTGTGGTGTATGTTTCTTTTCTCTTTTTTTCCTTCCATAACTTACACAAGAATTGCCCAGGCACCCCAAATTGAAAGAAATAGATCCCTTGTGAACTCACTGCTTTAGTTACTGAACTAATCCATGTCAAGCAAGACACAATATAAGTTTACTTTGGCTACAACTTTATCAACAGCAAGTATGTGGCAGTATATGAATGTTATTTTTCTTGTAGGAAATGTTTTTATCAACGTGCTGTTCCTGAACATATCTGTATTTCACTTATGTAGGAACTAGAGAATCACAAATGTGGAAACATATGTAACATCATTTGTTATTAATTACATTCTGTGATTGCAATAGGGAAAAGCAGTCAGATCTCCTAACTCCAGTATTTTCCTGTAAGAAAATTTACATGCAGGATAATACGAACTATGGGCACAGTCTCCTCTGACAAGAAACAACAATATATTCAAGTCTCTTCAGTACAGCAGTACTGTTTAATGGTTACTCAACACAGGGGATTTTTGTTAAGAAAATAGCAATAATAATATTAATAACACCAACAACAAACACCACACTTAGATTCATATTAAACATCTTTCCAAGACCCTTACAGTCTGGTTGCCATTCAATTATTGATTTTGCAATCTATTCTGCATACTGAGGATGAAAAACATAAATTTTTAACACATGACAGTGCGATGTGTAATGTGAAATATATAGGCTATGATAACATGATTGACTTCATGATTTTTTTTCTTGCTATTCAGTGAAACCACTTAGAAAAGGAAAAGATCAGAAAGCATTTAGTGATAGTTTCAGGGTGTTTTAAATTTTTGTACCTTTGAGAAAGAACAAATACACAATAAAGATAAAAAATACCAAATCAAACATTGTTTCACATTTGCTTTACACTTTTCAAACTCTTATAGTTCTGTTAAAAATCTCCTCTTACATTTGAATCACAAAGAAAAAATTCTCTACACATCAAGCTGGACTGTCAAGTAAATGTATTTCAGTGTGCTTCAGCCTTATTTAGTAATGTGTTTTCTTTTCACCCTGATGTACTGTAATCTCCTAATCAATAAATTCCTGGACTTAGTATGCACCTAAAATGAACGGCTGAGTTCCCACAAAGGAGACTGGGCTTGATGCTTATTTCAATCAACACCCACCCCCCTACCCCCACCTCCCAAAAAATCCTAACAAAACAGTCTTGACAATGAGTCTTGGGAGTAAACACTCACAAGATACGTTTCCTCCCTCCAATTCTTTAATATGTAGAAAAAAGATAATATGCATATTTTTATTCTATTTGCAGGCATTTTTTTAACCACTAATAACATTGGTATCAATTTCCATTATTTTCAGATCCCACATTTATGTGCTTTATATTCTACTTCTATTGTTTTAATATTTAGATCAGAATATTTAAATTGGTACAAATAATAAAATCACTATTCTAAAAAGTTTTCCCTGGTTATTTTTCCCACCAAATAATTACACTAGATAAACAATTTGATTAACAGGTCTTCATGGATTGAAAACCCAGAAAAATAAAAACTTCATAGCTCCCTAGAAGTCAAAAGCATGTACTGAGCAGATCTGCTTCCTACTAAAAAACAAAAGCCCAGCAAAACAAACCATATAAACATACAGCCTGCATGAGTGATTGACACAGGTTTATTTATATTTTTATATATAAAGTCTGTGTCAGTGATTATTAATTCAAAATCATTTTAAAAGCCCCTACAGCTGTCCTTCTGAAATAAACCAAGTGGACAGACTTACAATTTACATCAAACGCTAGTCAGCAATGTTTCCCAGTTTTAAAAGATTTTATATAAGCTGCACAACATGTTCGGTGCCAGATATATTTGTCACCAACTTGCATTGCTGTTCTCTTGCAGAAAAACATAATTCCTCTGTATCTTACACACTGGGGTGTTTTTTTTGTTTTAAATACTGATCTCTACTAATTTCATCATCTTTTAAACATTCTTTACAGAGTAATAACCTAGATCTGGTGAAAAAGTAAAGAGCTTCTTACCATCCTGATCCAGTATTTTTCACGTCTCTGGAGTTCAGCAGCAAGGAGCTGTTGCTGTTGCACTGCTTACTAGAGACACTGGAGGCTTTGGAAGCAGAGAATGTTTTATGTGGTTAAAATGTATCACCACTGATTATATTTCAGTCCCTCAATTCCTAGCCTTGATGCTCTGGAAATCAGCCAATCCAAGTGATAAAGAGGTTTCCAACAAGAAGTTGCAGAATTTCCACAGTGAATGCTTCATGGAAATGTTTTGCTTCTTGATACTTGTTTTTTATATCCACTAAATGTTAAAATAAATCCTGGCTCCTTCTTCCCTCCTCCTCTTTTTTTTTTTTTTTTTTTTGTTTTCCCCAAAATGAGATTCATATATTGTTCACAAGGGACTTTGGCATTTGCTATAGCTAGGCACAGTGCAGAAAGGCATCATGCCAGATTATGCATACATCTCAGCCAAGATACCTGAATTTTGACTTGCAACACACCCTGTTATTCCAAACATGGATCTTCCTAAGCCAAGCTCCTAACTGCCAAAATACACAGTGTTTTTGTGAGGCAGCCAAATGCCCCTTCAGATTAGCTAAGAGCATCTTTTATTTGCAATGTGGTTGCTCTTTGTTGGCTTTTTTTTTTTTTTTAACACTTTTTTCCCTACTGAAGACAAGGTGGCAAGTTCTAAAGGGATGAAATGATCAACTGGCACTTCTACTACCATCCCTCTCAAGAAAAAATTTCACACAGCAAGTTTCATAGCAAATTTCCCTGCAATGCTACAACTATGATTAATTTCTTAGTTAATATCATAACCATCTTAATATTCTCAATGATAGCTCAGGATGCTGCTGTCCTTGGTGTGATAATATTAAAAAATATCAAACAAAAAAAAACAAAAACCAAAAACAAAGCAAACAAACAAAAAAACCCCCACAAAACCCCACAAACCCAAAAACTAACAGAGACAATCCTGACTCCATGGACCTTGTTATCAAATAACACAATGAGAGGTGACAAGATGGAGACAAAAGGAACCAAGTCAGATATTTCTGGCTAGTTTAACAGGTACTTGGAATAATTTCCAAGCTTTTTGGGCCTCACAGTAAAGGAGTTTTTAAAAAGGGTTATCAAGAGGCTATGGAGACTACCTTGGAGATAGTCTCAAGAAGAAAACATATTATTGTACTAAGAGAGCACAAGACTGAACCTGAAATTTTAATGAATAATGAAAGAGGATGGAGCAATGCTTCTGCAATGACTGAGAGTTTATAAAGGTCTAGAAAAGTGAAGACCATGTTCTGTGCAAGGAGTGAAAATAAATTCAGAAGAGATGCTTGTAGGTTTCTTCTATTCTGTTTCCAAAAGGAAATCAATAATGATTTTCACTGAATCCGTAAGAGTATGGAAGTGCAGAACTGACCTGAAGAATGCCAGGAGAAGAATGCTGGACTAATTGGCAAGCTTGCTTACTAGGTGAAGAAGAGCTGGATGGAGTATTCGAATGTTTGTTGAAACAGCAATGAACTTACTTTAAGAAATTACATTAAAAATAAGATTTAATCATCAATTACACTGACAGTGTTGTTTCTGAACTCAGAGAAAGAACAAAGTAACAAATGACATGTGTTATGAACACCATTGCAAGATTTAGGTTGTTTCCCAGAGTGACAAGAAAACAGCAGGAGGGGAGTCTGCAGGAGGCCTGTTTTAGCCATGTTGAGCTGTTGACATCTAGTTGAAAAGCCACAAGAAGCTCTCTTTATTCCAGACCCTTCTTCTTCAGTCAGAGCTAAAGAAATTCATTTGCAAGGCATCATGGCAAAGATGAATTTGACTTATATTTACAGATGAGATTGTCTGACGTAAATAAAAGGACCACAGTTCAATCCCTAAGAAAAATAGAAAGATGGAGTGGAAAGAAGCACTGGAAGGTTGATTAAGAAGCTAGAAGAGTAAAATATAAGCAAATCTGGTTCTATGAAAACAAGAGAGACAAAATTGCAGGAAGAAAAATGGACAACAGTACACAAGATAGCTTACAGGAGAAAGAAAATCGATAGACAGCCCTGGTTTCACTGTTTGACCAGAAAGCTGTCTACAGATCTTGAGCAACATCAGCATGCAGGGAAGGAGCAGAAGATGCATTGATTGGTAAGTGCCCAGCGCCACGCCTGAACTCTGGCAGTGACCATAAACAACCCACACAATGTATTAGTCACACTGCTAATGGGATTCCCACCAGGGAGGTTCCACTTGTAATATCCCTGAGACACAACAGAGAATTCCGTGAAACAATTCAATTGCAATCAAACAGGCTACAGAGGTCTTGTTCTTTTTAGAAATAAAAACTTTTCCATCAGAAAGTTTTCAGTCTACATAAACCTTTCCTGTAATTCTTGAAATTTATGAAACCCTTATGCTCACAAAGATATCAGCTGGGATGATGATCAGATGCCAAATATGAAGACATAAAGCCAAGTCATTCTCCTGCATGTTTCTACACAAAATGTGTACGGGGCAGGGCAGTATAGCCCTCTTCATACATACAAACAACTTCCAACTCTGCCTTTCAGTCAATGAAGCCACAATACTTTCATTTTTTATTGAAAATTAATTCAGTTATTGAATACATACAAATTTCAAAATTAATTTTGTCATGGTCTTCTCACAATTAAAACATGCACCTCCCAAATTCAAGCACAAATATAACCTAAATTCAACTAAACAACATTTCTATACAGAACAAAAGCTATCATGCACCTATATAGGCAGAAAAAAAAATCAAATCGACTAACTTACTTCAGCATTAGCACACCTGCTTCAAAATAAAGCCAGCTTTTCCATTTACTTTGAACTCTTTCAAAGTGAACTCCACAGAAAAATAAATGCCCACCAAGGGAAAGAATTATGTACTGATATAACTGCAAAAGTTTAAATGTGAACTTCAACTTCTACATCTATCAGGCTTAAAGATGATTTTCTTTTTCTCCCTTCAGTTCTTGAAGGATCCACAAGAATGGGAGCTTAAATTTTCTGATCAGGTCCAAAATTTCTCCTTTTTACAAGGAAACCAATTTCCTCCCAAGTTTGAGTCAAAACCCCTAATTTAATCCTTGCTGACATAATTTAAACACTCATTTAGACAGTTTTTCTTAAGCAATGACATAAAGATGCCCTTGAATGCTTTAAATGATCAAGGAATGCATAATGAAGCTGAAAAAAACTGAAGTTGGATTAAAAGCAATCTATCTTTTGTAATGAAAATGGATTATATATGGCAATACAAGTTATTTCACATGTGTTCTTTGCAACATGTAACCATTCAGACTAGAGGCCTCAATCTGCAACAACAATCTGAACAGTTTTATTAACTGGTACCACACATAAAGTAACTCACCAAAGAAATGAATTTTTGCACTGATAGAATTTCTTTTATTTTGGCATTTGATTGTTGTCTGGAGAGGAGAATAAAAAAATTTTAATTTTTCATTAAATGAAAAATCCTAATAAATTTAAATGCAGAATTGTTGAGTCATTTTGGATTTGCTTGAGATGCCACAAAGCCTCAGGGACATGAATTATGGCTCTCTTGGGGCACTCTGTAAGTCTGCCCAAATTGTCCCTAGAGTTATGAAGCACCTTCTCTCCCCAGAAGCTGTAAAAAATAATGAAAGTATCTATGAACAATTTGTTGTAAATGATAAAAATAATTCCCAGCTCGATAGGGAATAAGACAAAAACATGCAATATTATTTGGCAGTACAGAATGAAGAAAAACAAGATTACATATGTCTGTGGGAATTCTAAGTCAGCAAACCAAAACAGACACAAAACTTCAAAGACACCTGGACAAAACATGAAATTTATTAATAAAAGACTTTGATTTTTTTCTGCTATGAAGAAATATGTCCAAAGTGCACTCTGTGTGTAAATTGGTAAAATGCTGTAACTCTATGGGCTAAAAAAATCAACTGAACGTATTTCAAGAAACACAAAAATTCTCCATTCTTTCAAAAATCTAACTAGAACAGGAACTCCATAACCAAATGACACAACTATAAATGCCAGTATCAGCTCTTCATTGTTCATCAGTTTCATTAGCAACATGGAAAAGCAACAGGATTTGCAGGAAAAAATAAGTTGTAGGAAAGAAAGAGAGAAAGCAGAAAGAGGGAAGAAGAGAGCTAGTAGAGGCGAGGTAGGGTGCAGAAAGAGAGGAGCAGAACTTCACGGTATCTCAGCCTGGTCCATCTTCAAGACTTGCTGGATCTACAAATAAATAGCTAGCACAAAAAACAACCAACACCACCAAAAATCAAAGACTGACATCCCCCCCTAGTTTGTTATTTTTCCACAAACACAGCAGTGTTCCACCTTGCAAGAAGCTTTACCAAATTCTCAGATATAAGCTACATCCTGAAATCACTCACTCACAATTCATATACTAATGTCAATGAAACTTTCCAGAGGTAAAATCCTATTCTTCAAGAGGACTCATAAAAGCACAGCCTCAAATACTTCAAATAATGTTCTGAAGCAGAAAGAGGACTAAGACATTCTACTGGCCTTGCAGGAAACAAAACTTTTATGCAAAATTCTGCTTGCAGAGATTTGGACCTCACACAGTAGGAATGTAATTTCAAATCAGCAGAAGTACATTCAGATTTTATGAAACTGGTATAGCATCTACAGAATAGAAGAAGCTACTTACCAATTAAAACTCTACTCAAGCAGTAGCCAAAGACTGAAATATGGCCCTGGATGTTCAGCATTACCCAGCTGTAAGAGACGGTCCGAAGACCCTTCATCTGTCTCACGATCATCTATGGGGGACTGAGACTAAAACCCCCCCCGAAAGGGGACAAGAGGACTTTTTGCACAGAAGTCCTGGCCAAACCGAGGTGGGATGCCCGCCAAGCTCTGCAGGTGTGTTCNCTCACAGATCACAATTGGAGCAAGTGTCAGCTATTTAAATGGCCAATATCATTACACAGAGGATGACAGGGTTTCATTGTCATCAAGCACAAACATGGTTTACAAGTTTCAAACAAATATTTTCCCATTGTTTCTGAGAAGCTGAAAGTGTGAGTTAAAGGTAAGAAGAATTGCAAAAGAAAGTCCTTCACATTTTCTTTCTTTTTTTTTTTTTTAAAGAGCAAGAAATATAAGGCCTCCTTATCTATCAGATGCAGCTGAAAAAACATATGAGTGCTGCCTCCCAGAGTCCAGTTGCCTGGAACAAGTCTTTCTATTTTTACAGTGATTCAGCAGCCAAGAAAATCTCCAAGGGCTGAGAAACAATAACTACATTCTCTGTTTCTGCCAACCACTGTTCCAAGGGGGTCACACCAGACCACCCTAGCTCAAGTCAGACACAGATTCAGGCCTCTGTATTGTCTAAACAGCACAGACAGGTATCAGCTTCAAAATGAAGCTGAATTAGTCTCTCTCTCTCTCTCATATGCATAGGAATCCCTGCTCTCAAAACCTCATACAGGGAAACTGAGTTAATAGACCCTCTCTCTGCAAAAAGACTGTCTCCCACCACTCCTCCACTTGGAGCAGCCAGGTGGGCTATAAGATCCTGATCAGCAACCAATGTCCTGCTATAATACCCCTGTTCAGCACTCTGGGAAGATGGCTGGGGGAGATGGGGCACAGGAGCAAGATGCAGAGCTGCTCTGAGAGCGTGGGCAGCTTCCACTTCTTGTCATCAACACCAACAGAGGTGATTCTGTGATTCTATGCAGGCTGCAGCCAAAATACTCAGAGCAGCACAGCATTTCTTGATCTAACCACTGAAATTATAACACACTGTAATCATATTCTAAAGCAAAAAGCAGATGTTAAAGGGGTCCCATTTAAAGAAGTTCAGGGTTTATCGTATCTTGAGCTCTAATCAGAGATCACTATTCTGCAAGTTTGTGGCAATGCTTCCATCACAAAGTAACTCGAGAGATGTTCCTTAAAAACATCTTACATGTTTCATAAAAAAATCCAAGTACAAAGAGCATAATCCTATTATTTTAGGCAAAAGAAAACAAAAAAAAAGTGCTTTTTTTTATCATTAGTGAAAATCGGGCACAGCCTTTAAATACTGAGAGTGCAATAGGTACAACTCTGCAAACAATTCGTTTCAGTTACCGAGAAATGTGGTTGCCAGGACAGGATTTCCCGCAGTGACTTGCAGGGCCGAGGGAAGGAACCCTGGCCGGTATTCCAGGTGGGAAGCGGACGGGAGCGGCCACGACCTCCCAGAGCGGCCACCGGGGGGCGGTGCAGCACCGCGGGCGCGCTGCCGGCGGCGGGCGGGGCGGGCGCGGAGCCGCTCCGGTACCTGCGGCAGAAACTGCGATTAACTCCGCCAGGCTGAGCGAGAATGGTCACAATACACGCTGCAGAGCGCTTCATAAGGCAGCGTTTTTATGGGAAGAACCTACGTAATGCATACACTAAAAATAGCCAGTTAGTATTTGGCCTCCTATGTAACAACATTAGCTGTGTTGATGTAATTACCTTTTGTTTCCATGTGAAATTACACTTAATATAATTTCACTGGATTATAAAAGACGTTTCATTCTGCTGCAATACTCTGCATGATGCCAGTCTCAAATTTCGGTAGAAGAGGAAAGAAATGGCAGAAAGACAAAAGGTGCTACTGCTAAGCTGAAAATAGTTGAATAAAGATGTGGAGAAATGGAGCAGCCCCCAAGGAGATTTTCAGGGCTTTGTGTGACCTCAGGGTTACTATAGATAAAGGTGACCTACATCTGTTGGTTTCCCTAACCATGATGCCTCTCCAAAACAGTCCTGAGACAGCAGATGCCGGACACACATGCTAGAGATGGATGGCTCCGGAAAACTCCAGATGAAATACAGAGGCACAGCAGAGCACTACTGCAAAGTCATATGGACAAGAAAATGCTCAGAAAGGCATTGGATGTCTGAGGCTCATATTCCTGCATGACACAGTACCTGTCAGACATGGTGGCCAATCCCAAGCAACGGGGCCAGGAGAGTGCTAAACTATTCCAGCGTGAAAAGCTCAGTGACAAATATAACCTACTTTAAACATCAACACATGAGTCTGCACAAGTGGTTCTTAGGGAAGGGACCAATCTTAAGAAAGAAATTAAAAGTATTCGAACAGTGCCAGCACTTGTTCAGGTAACAGACACTGTGAAGCAGGTGGTGCTGATTAAACCCACTTCCAAATGAAGAGTCATGAGCAAGAAATCAAGCAGGCAAATGACTGCTACAGATTTGTGAAAACTTGAGAAGTGTAGGTGTACATAATATGCATCTCCAGCACAGACTGAGCAAAAAATGGACCTGCACAGTGCTGAAAGATATGCAAGTTCAATATCCCACTTACCTGATAGGATTTTGTGAAAAGACACAGCAAGTGGTCAGACAGCTGAACAGAAACAATCTCTGAAAATGACACATCATTTGAAAAACTGATCATAGCAGTGCATGACAATCTGGCCCACTTGTGCTAAGAATACAAGAAAGAAGAATAGGGGAGAGCTGATTTTTAGTGGCAAGGTCTTGGAACAGATTCTAAAAAAATCTGCACAAGCTTCTGAACTAATTTTTTTAACCAAAATATTTTCCATGTTGCAAAAAGGAGAAAACTGATTTAAAGGATGGACTGTTTTCTTAAAAGACAGAGGAACAGTGCAGTTGTGGCTTTACCCTAAACTAATTAAGGCCAAATGCAGTGAGATCGACAGACCAAGTCTTTCACTCATTTTACCAAGCTTAAAACCCGTCCATTTCACAAAGGATCACAAGATGTATTATTCCATGTCCTGAGTGGTAAGAGGCTCCTACCTATGAAGAAGTGAAGTCAAGAGTCTTACAACAAACTCTGTAAATCCATGTTTTTAAAACAAAAAAAGTTGCTGAGAAAGAATAGGTGATATCTCACTCTGGAGACTGATGCACAGAGCTGGCAGTCCGATGGCCAAGAGCTTTGAAGCAAAGACACACACAAATCAGAGTGCCAATCTGCTGTTATACACAGATGCTCTTGGCCTAACAGGCACACAAAACAGGTGCCTGGGGAGCAACACTGCTCCATCCACAGGTCTGCAAATGGTTTGTGCTTACATAAACTATTGTGGGGGGATGACCCTGGTCAGAAGATCAACACCCGCACCACTGCTTACTCACTTTCCTGCTCTCAGTGGCAAGCAGGAGAGAAAAGGAAGAAGCAAGGAAACTTGCGGATCAAATAAAGACAGCTTAACAGGTGAAGGAAACAGGGGACATAACCACCCCCAAACCAGCAAGTGACTCAAAGGAAGTCACTCACTACCTCCCACAAACGTGGATACCCTTTAAGCAACGACCACCATAGAAGTCACAAACCCCCACACCCTCCTTCTTCTACCTCCAGTTTTTATTGCCAAGTAAGCAGTTGTAGCTGTATCCCATCCCAACCTCTTTCTCACCTACCTTCCTACTCAGTTTGAGGGGCAAGGGAGAAACAAAGACTTTTGTGCTGTGCAATAACTCTTCAGCAACAGCCACTTAGGGCATTATCAACACTGTTTTAGCCATGTATCCAAAACACAGTACCTACACAGTACTGTGAAAAAAATTAACTACATCCCAGCTGGACACAGTACAACTATTTAGCAAGAAAGCTGATTGTCATGACAGGCAACCAGAAAAAGAGAGCAATCTGGATAGCATGGAAAGCTTCATGTTAGACAGGTCTTAACATGAGAGAGAATGTTGCAACCTGCCTGAAGCCACCATAGCTGGAGTTGATGTTAACTCAAAAAACTCTGGAGAAATAAATTATTAAATAATATATAACTTCATACATGAACATTCTCAGCCTTGCTCTTTGTCGCTGAAGCTTCTCAAATGAAATGTTTCTAGTGGTTCTCTGGAGTCAGCTGGTAGGATGACATAAGAGCTACAGCTGTGAAAGAAAAGTGAGAAAGAAAAGTGATCAATAAGGCAGCAAAAACCCAAAGCCAAAATCAAGGCTGCTTGACTTCTCTGGACACAGCTTCCAGATGAAAGGTGATCACTGTAAGGCTCTGTTTTTCAGGCTAGCAGGAAGTGACTGGACAGTGGAATAGTGGTTGAGTAGCAAAATAAAAAACATTTTGCAGTGAAGCATGAGACAAAACAAGAATATACAGCGCCTGGTGCATACATTCATTATACTGCACTGGCAGAGGAAGAAGGGAATAATATGCATTCATAGCAATTTAAATTAATACCCACATTTTAGCAGTGTAGCTGAAATTTAATGTTAGGTAATGAGTAACTTAATGAACTTATTACCGGTCAAACCAAACTGAAGGCACAGCTTAAGTTCATTAATAGCTTAATCATCTAATGATTTTAAGGCATCCAGAGGTAATTAAGGCCTAGGTATTCTTCCTGGCCAAATTCTTTGCTGCCATAGTGCATATACAGTCTCAGTAGTTTCAGCTGTGTTTCACTTGTTGTGTTCCAATTGTTTACACATCTGAAAGATATGGCATTGGTGAGATTGAGAGTGACCTGCCAGGAAAACAAAAATCACCTTTGAAAAACTAAGGACTGAGAAATTTGTAGAGAGAATGCCACACATTGCAGAATGATGTCTTCCTCTCTCCCTTTTTTCTTTCAGGAAATGTCTCTTCAGAAGACAAAACCAATACTCACACACACATACCCCATTAAAGAAGCCTTGATGCTATTTGCTTACCTGCAAAACACTAATAACATGCTTTCCCAGGTGATGCACAAAACTCTGCAGAGCAAATGCCAACTAGTCTCTCTGAAATTTTACAACTAAATCACTGCACTACTGTTTTCCACTCTCGACTTACACATCTAGTTGACTTACACATTCTAGTACATTCCTGAGGAGGCTTTTTAATACTACTGTTAAAAATTACTGTATTTCAAAAGGCAGGGAAAGGAAAATCACATCTGAACATAAAAGAAGAATTATTTTCAAAATATTACATAGCAAATATACAGCAGCCACGTTCAATGATTATTTTTGCCAGATCAAAAGTTTTTGACAGGAGCTGGGAAAAGTAAACAATTTTCCCCTGTGTATAAAATAAGTATCACAAAAACTTCATAAAACAGAAAATTCATCATAAATGAAAAACAGGTAAAGTATTGGAAGATTCTGCCCTGACGATGTGCAAGAACTATGACTACTAAATTTAACAGCATATTAAACAGCAAAAGTAGCATCCACAGTGCTCTCTACATTACATTTGTTTAGTGTTGTCTTTTCAGCCTCTACTGGATAAGCTTCAGTAGGAAGAGACCCAAATACCTCACACGAGGGGTTGAAGAATCCACAAGTCAGACATCTGAATAGTGAGCATGTGATTGGAAACACCTCCACATTGCACCTGGTTGCTGCACACATTGCTTGACAACAGAGAGAAGCCTGTCTCAAAAGGCATCTTCTTGAATAAAGAACTTGAAAGATCCAATGCTCAGACTTAATTTTTAAATCAATTAAAACCTTCTGTATGATATATGTAATATTCTTATCTTGGTAAGTCTGTTTTGGGCAAGAGAGAGAGGGAAACATAACCATTTTCATTATTTACAAGTATTACACATAATGTTTCTGTAGCCAACAAAATACAGCTTCATGTATATATAAATTTCCTTAAGATAGTATCAGCCTTTAAATCTGCTATAAATAATTTGACCACTAATTGGAGACAAAGCCACAACGTGTCCACATAGTTTACAGGAACTATTAAAAACCACAAATTAGACTAGCCTGAGTTATGAATTTCTTTCCACAGATCTAAATATTTGAATTTTTTCTTTGCTCTGTCTTTACAAAGAAATTAATTACATTTGGATTATATTCTGATCTCTTAATACCTGAAGGGAATCGTTGACACCACTTTTACATTCTGTCTCTGCCTTTCTCTCAAAACAAGGTAGTTCGTAACGTCATGAAAACCAGTCTCTCAGAAAAGAAAGTTATACTCAGACATACGTCCCTTGGAAATCTCTTCTGACCACTTTCCAGTAGGCTGTTTTCAAAACTTCATTGAGCCCTCTGAACACAGGAGAATCTCCAGCTAACTCAGTCCTGATTTAAGAAGAAAATTGAATATATTACTGTGAAAAAAACCAAAACCAGATCCTCCCCAACCCAAGGACCAGAGCTTCATACTCATGAACTGACACTGTAAGATATATTATGCAAATGCAAATCCTACTTTGTTTTCCTGAAGAGTTTATTTTTTGGATAAATGATGGATGTACTTTAATTAAAATTTTAGATTGCATCAAGAGTGTACTTTTGTAAATACACAAGTTTTCTGACTATCCTTGTCTTGCACTGGATTCCAAGAAGCAGGAAACAAAGCTTTTCAAGACAGGTAAATATTTATTAATATTCAGGGGAAAAAAAGTTTCATCAAGTTATAAAAAATCTCATGTCTTTTCTAATGCTTGGAATCCTGAGATGATGCAGCACTGGATGGATCTCTGGTGAGGGCAGGGCACAATGGACTTGTCTTCACCTTGCAGAGGTTCAGCAAGACTATGTTCACTTGCACAGGGTTGGGCTCACAATACAGATTCATCTATCACTGAAAGCAATCAAATCTGGAATATGGACTTAACTTGGACGCGAACCTTGGTGGGACACCCTGTTATTCTTTTCTCATTAATAAACCAACAGCTCCTGGCAACAAGTACACATAATAGTTGCATATTGATTAAATACATAAGTAGCTAGAAGCCACCTGTATTCCTGACAGGAAGGCACACATCTGGATTTGCTATCATGCAGATTACCAACTCCTTCTACAGCAGTCTTCTGGGATGCTCACCATAAGCCCCACTTCAGTTTGTTTCACAGAGTGAAACCTACATTAAACCAACACCTGCGTTTCAGGAGTGCAACTAATACCCAAAAATTTCTATTAGGTATTCAATCAATGGAACTGGAAAAGTGCCTGTTAAAACCTCCTGTTTAAAACTCCCAAGTGCATACAGCATGGACTCTCAGCCTTAGCACCAAATATGTTTGCTCTAAAGATCTGCTTATATTGCTCTATTTGTGATGGTAGACATAGTCTGTGCAAGCGCCAGGGCCAGACGAAAACTGAGGGCAGTGTCTCATCTTACAGACACTTGCAATAAAGAAAGGCAAGCCCCAAAGTGAAATATAGTGGCTGGGACATTAATCTAGAAGTTAAAGATCTAATTTAAATCCAAAACCAACAAACTGAGACAAATTGCCATTCTCTGCCTTTATTTCACCTCCTCAGCCTTCATGACAAGGCCTCCCACTGCATTTGCACAGCATACTGCATAAAAGGCCCTAATCTCAGTAGAGAATGCTAATCCACATTATTACACAATATACTGTTAAAAATATAAAGGTGACCTCCAACTTTCTCTACAGGCTTTCACACAATTTAATTTCTGTGGGATTAGGATACATATGTTCATAAATTAAGACTGTGTCCCACAGTGAGCATGGACCCTGTCCAACTTTGTCCCCATGGTCTGTGAAGCCAACCCAAATCTCTGAATGTATTCAAAACATAACCCCAGAGCCAAGTCCCTCCATCTTCACTGCTACCAGAACTGCAAAACTGATGACAGATGCCTATATATCTTCAAATTTGTAGTGTGTTCAATGCAGGTTTACTACTTAGTTTGAACCAAAACAACTTTTTATCTGTTGGATAAAAAACAGAAAACAGCTTCACCTGAACAGGAGGATGCTTCAATGGTATCATTCATATTTTCCAACTGCTGAATACATACTAAATATTATATAAAGTGGCTGTTACAGTCTCCTGAGCCAAGGGGCTTTTCTTCCTGTGAAGATAAAGTGAATCATCTGAAACTGTTCAGATTCTCCTTCTATCCAAAATAAAGGCATGGTTTTCATACTTTTCTGCCTTTATTTGTAACATTATCTTTTAGACATCTACCACAACATGGACAAATCTGCAGCAATGTAAAAGACTGTCAAACTCTGTGTTATGTACAAGTATCTTTAATATGCATTAAAAAAAAAAAAGTAAAATTGTAGCCTTGTAAAGGGGGAAAGAATAAGGAAGCCTGTAACCTGAAGTAGTCTGATGGCATTATCAAATGAGACAAGAAGAGCTGTTTTTTGTTTTAACCTGCATATGTGCCTGCACAGAGGTGTAAAACAAATAGTTATTCTTCAAGTAAGAAAACCCCAACAACAAAAGTGAAAACCCAACCTTTCTGTAATAGAAGTTTGATAAGAATGAACATAAAATAGGTGTTGTCTGATACACTTCATAAGCAAGGCATACTTGTTGCAGTCTGTAACCCAAGAAAGTCAATCATTCTTTGAATACTGTACTCATACATTTTTACCTAGTCTGTACCTTTTCTTACTAGACAAAGACTACAATTACTGATTGATAACAATACATTTTTACCAACTTGCTTTTTCAGCTTCCATCTTACTAAAAATTGCTGATCCAGTGACTCAGGTTTTCTGAAAAATGGAATAAACAGAATTATGTCTCTAAAGAATAGGAGTGCAGCCATCACACAGGTTCTTTGAGTACTGCCTGATTTATACTGTCCCTCACCTACTGCACAGTGACCACCCACTCTGCAGCACTCCAAACCTACAGGAACTGGAAACACTGGGACTCCAGATGGCAAACAGTGCAGAATGTAAACTGGTTACAAATCACCTCATAAGCTCAAGGTAGGTGTTAGGAAGCAGAACAGGTAATCTTGTTATCTCTTTTAATTCTATTTTTTAAAATCACACACTAGTACTTGCTTGCTTTAGCACACAGACTCACAGAAGTGTAAAAGTACTCAGAACTGTATGCCCTGCTTACAACTTCTTTTTTTTTTAATAAAAAAAGATAACATTCATTTTCTGAAAAAAGATAATGTAATTGTGCCAGGTCTCTGGTTTACAGCCTTACGTAAATCATGGCTTTCTGTTATTATTATTGTGCTTCCTTTTAATAGAGGGGGGAAAACACACCACTCCCAAAGCCCCAACCCCTAATTGTAATACAACACACTTATAAATAAAATAACTCTATTTCAAACTATGACAAAACGAAAGACCAAAACAGTATCTGTGCTGAATATAATCTTAAAAATGAAACACAGCCTAGAGCCCTCAAGACAAGGGCTCCACAGTAATCAGCACTACATAAACCATCAACATTTCTTTCCACAGAGTTTAAAATTGAGAATTTTAAGGCCTTGATCTCAAGTTCATTGGAATTAGCAGAGTTTTCAATGGCTTTGGATTATGTCCTAGAGAAATAAGCAGGCACAAGCAGACTGGAATATAAGGCAAGGGAACAGAAAAACACATTAACAGTAAGAATGAGCTTACTTTATTTCCTGAGAAACAATTTGCACACCTGCTTTATTTCAAAATCCTAATACAATTATACTGCAGGCTACATTTGCATGCAAGAGGCAGCAGTTTCTTTGAACTGAATATCTTTAGCTTATTTCAAGATAAAACAGTAAAACAAAACATAAAAAGTAATAATAAATGTATTATAACCCACAGGGACTTAGTAATTTTGTAAGCAAAGAACAAAATATCACCATTTTTATATGATAAGTAATGAAAAAGATTAGATACATTGGTCATAACTCTGGCAAAAATGAAAGAATACTAAGTTCTAAATACTTTTTACAAGAAACCACTATTTTAAGTCTTTAACCTGATGATTAAGTCTTTGACCTGATGATTAAAATAAAATTTCATCCATCATTCAGTACTACACTTAGTTATAGCTAATGCAGTTCAGAGGCATAAGCATGGACTATGACTCTTAATCTTCCTTTCAGTCTTGTTTTTTATGATTTACTTAAAAGAGGGACATATTTCATGGGCATGCTTCCAGCAATCCAATTATAAAACATATACGATTGTAAAAGTTGACAAAAAGTACATATATTGTCTTATTATGCCATTTTTCTTCTTTTCAATTTCCCAGCAAAGCAACCTTTATATTCTCAGAAAATACACCTAATTACACGTATTTTTGTTAAGTGATAGTTTATCAGTGCAACAGCTTAATAGTTAATTGGTTACTGTGCCACACTGTTTGCATATGTAGCTTACACTTTAATGAAAAAAAATGTATTTTATAAAGTTACAGAGTGATGTAACTAAACATTTTAATAACTATCTCTCAAAGACCACCTGTTGGTTTAAATTACTCCAGTGACTCGAGAAAAATGAAATGAGCTGGTAATTTGTTTCCATTTTATGTATTTGTTCAAGAATAAACGTGGTTTGGTACTTGATCTTTCACAGTCTCCTATAAGATCCTCATAGGGAATCCCATGAAATATGGGCTGGATGAAGAGAGAGTGAGGTGGATTGAAAACTGGCTGAAGGGCCAGGCCCAGAGGGTGGTGGTCAGGATTAAGGGGCAGAGCACGCCCTCAGCAAGTGCACAGATGATACAGAACTGGGAGGAGCAGCTGATAGGCTTGAGGGTTGTGCTGCCATCCAGAGGGACATTGACAGCCTGGAGGAACTCATGAAGTTCAACAAAAGGAAATGCAAATTCCTGCGCCTGAAGAGGGACAAACCCAGGAGTACTTGTGTCAACACGTGCTGGGGGCAGTCAGCTGGAAAGCAGCTTTGCAGAAGAGGCCCTGGGGATGCTGATCAACACCAAGTGGAACATGAGCCACCCATATGCCCTTGTGGCAAACACGACCAGCAGTATCCTGGGCTACATCAGAAGGAGCATTGCTGGCAGGGCAAGAGAGGTGATCTTTCCCCCTCTACTCAGCCCTGATGAGGCCACAGCTGCAGTGCTGTGTCCAGTCTTGGGCTCCCCAGCACAACAGAAATATGGGGCTACTGGAGAGAGTCAAGCAAAGGGCCATGAAGGCAGTTAAGGGAGTTCATCAGTATGTACAAATCTCTGAAGAGAAGAAGATGTAAAGGCAATGGATACAGACTTATCAATGGTGTCCAGGGACATCTTGCACTGTTTATCCAAATATTTGAGGGTAAGCTGTCCTAGCTGTGTGAAGCTATGGCCACACAGAGTATGCAAATCCTAATAAATGCTATAAAAGTATTGGAGAAGCATGTGTGTCCTGTGTGCCTATATTTTAATAAGTGCACTCCTCAAAGGAGACAGATAAGAAGCACTTTATGTGGGAAATGAAGTGACTGGTAAGAAATATTACGAATTTGTACTAGCAATGCAAGTTTAATCAAAAAAGTCTAATAACACATGCCTCAAAGTTTCACTCTTCCTGAAAGGAAACAAATAGCTAAATCAGTATGCTAGAAGGCTGAAGACAAGAAATCTCAACTTGCATAAAGTCATATTAAGGTTCTCTGAAGCAGCTGTTATTAAGAATTGTTCATATTGATATTGCCTTTCAAAACTAGGACCTAGACTGTCCTTCACCCTGAAGTCAAGCAAAAGCCCTTGATCAGATAAACAAGCCTAAGAAGGAGCCCTAGCAAAATGCTAAAATGTACTATGATAGCATTTAAGTCTCCACCTGTCAGAACACAATTATATACTTCAATTTGCTCTTGGCCCCAAGAACTTGTGAAGAACTTGGCCCCAAGTTCTGCAAGGCAGTGAGGACACATCTTGTAAATTCAAAAACTTCCAAGCACATCAAAGCCCTACCTCAGGAGTCAGTAGGCAGGTCTACAGAAATAACCTAGTCCTGTCATTTTGGGAAATATTTTCCCTTTTATGCTTTGGATTAGGGTAAGTAGAATTTTACTTTATGAAAGCTAACTGCTTAATGGCTAATGCTGATATTGACATGGAACGAATAGGTAATTGAAGTAATCTGTTCTCAAATATCATTGTGTATTGCAAAGCCTGCCCCATAGCCATAGCCATCTATGTTCCTACTCTGAAAAAACCAGAGACCTACAAAGCATACTCTGTAAGAGGCCGTGATGAAGTCAAACACATCTCTAAAGATGCCACATTGCTTTGCATTTCAACCACCCTGAGTATATCAACCATCAAAAGGGAGGTTTATGATCAGCTCCTCTCCTAGTCTCACATTCCTGCTCCTTTCTTTTCATCACATTTGGCTCACTCTGCAGCAACATGATTGCTAGATCAGTTCACCTATCTGAAAGAAAGGAAACAATTCCATTTGGGAAGACTAAGTAAATTTTCTATTAAAAATCAGCAAGTTGATCAGTTTAGCCTCTGGTCACAAGATCACCAGCAACAACACAAGAAATGTGGCTAACTCCATTTCACTGTCAACCTGCAGAGGAGATATGCTTAGAACTGCATCTAAAATTTCCAGTGTAGCATCTATGCTGATGAGCTGAAATGAAAAATGTTATATTATCATTTTTCTGAAGTATTCACATGGTTTATAACTTGTCTACATGTATATTTTATCATCTTTACTGGATATATCCCCAGAACCCTTATAAAAAGCTGAGTAATGTTATTAATCTATTACACATACAGAGAAACAAGTCGCAATAAGAGTATGGTACCTTGCCCAAGGTCACAAGAAAAACGCAAAACCTGTTTCCACCCTATCTTTAAGAGGAGTAGTCCTGAGATATTGTCCTGAGATTTTATTCCCTGTCTGTGCCCAAAACATTTCTTTATGACAGGTCAAATTTAAAAGACTGGATCTAGAAACTGAATATAAACACATAATGAAGTGAAATTTGAATAATACTTTCTCTGGTCATTTCCATCACTCTTTCAAAGACTAGCCATTTTCCTGGAAACTTCAGGGAAGCTAAGCAAAGCTACCTTTGCAACAGAAGAAACTTCTGGCATATGAGGAAACTTGGTCAACATTTTGAGTCTCAAAGTAGTACTTCTACTGTCAGATACTCTTTTCTCTACTACAAAAAGAATTAGTCACAAATATGGTCTGAGATCTCTCAAGCAAAGCAACAGTCAGCCTAACTGCAGACAGCTTGCCTTGGGAGTAATCCTGGGAAAGTAATAGCCAGGTGCACTTAAGAGCAGGTACAGGGGAGGAATTACGCCCACTTCTTTATTAGAGTTGGAAATGGCAGACATTTCCCACAGTCAAAGTGAATTCAAGCTCAGGAACTGGCCACTGAGAGGTCAAACTTTTCATACTTGAAGAGACAAGGTAGAAAGTGAGGAAGATGACATGGACATCACCTGGATTTACCAAGAGCAAATTGTATTCGACTACCTGAATGTCTTCCATGTGACAGGACTGTGAACTCCGCGGACAAGAGGAAATCAATCATTTTGCATAGCTGGACATTGGCAAGGCTTCTGACAACCTCCCATATAATCCTCACAGAAAAACTGGCAAGGCGTGCATTAGATAACCATGCACATCTGGTTGGGAAATGTACAACCCATTGGGTTAAAAGTGTTGCAGTCAGCAGAGTCCAACTGGTGGCCAGATACTATGTGAGTATCGCAGGGATCACCACCAGGATCAGTGCTGGGCAACACAAGCCTACAATTCAAAGAGATGTCAACAGTCTCAAAAACTGGTCTGACAGAAGACCTGTGAATGTCAAAGCAAATGCAAAATCCCACACACCAATATAAGTACTGAAGAATCAACTTTCTTTCAAATAAGTAATTAAAATTAGTCCACAGAAAAGCAAATGGATGAATTAGCTGGCACTGATAAAGGGTTACATAGACAATCATGCAAAAGAATATGTTATCTTCTCTAGAAAACCAGAGTAACAAAAATCTCACAAGTTTGCAGCTAAATCCTGAGCTAAAGTATAGAGGGCTTTTATTTTTCTCTAAGAATATAAAAGATTGCAGTGATATAAAAAACTTAAAACCATAGACTCTTGAAATCACACCAAGTTAAATCAGTTAACAAAAAATAAAAACCAGGCTCAAGAACAGGTTTTTCAAGCAGTATATAACTTCTCTTGAGGCCTGCGAGAACAAGATATCTGCCTCTAGAATATGAAAGAAAATAAACTAGTCCTATGTTTAAGATCCCAAAAGCCAAGACAAAATGAAAAGGCAAGTGTAAAATCAACACCTTTATTCCCTCAAACCTTAATACATAGGGGAAAAGGCAGCTTCCTAAGAGTGTTAAAGAACTTTTTGCAGACAGGTTGGACTTGAAATAATACCTTCTCCTCCCTCTGAAATTAGTCCATTAGGATGCATACATAGTCAGGAATTCAGGATTGAGAAACAGTATTTCAAGTTCCCAACAATCCAATGTTTTTGATCTGCAACCAACAATTAATTTTATTGAAAATGCAAACTTAATGAAAGTAATGGAAGAACTGAAACTGTTGCTGTTGTCATACCTGGGATTGTACTTGGAGGCAACTCCAGGTCATAAAACACATCTCCCCATCAGACCTGATGTCCTTACTTGTATTCTTTATACCTTCCTCTCCCACAATATTAAGGAGAGGAAAGAAGAAAATAAAAGCTTCCTGATTATCTGAAATATCAACATCAACTCATGTTTCCCTTATCGAGTGAAAATGCTCAGGAAACACAACACAAAGGGAGGCATTTCAACTCTCACAAGACAATGTTGTCACTCAAATGACAAATAGAGACTAGTCATAGCATGCAATGGTTTATTGACATGGAAAAAATGATGGCTGAAGTGACTGCATTGTTCTCCCTACATGCTTCAAGCAATATAACAACCTTACAGATTATATGGTAGGCAATAACAAAGTAAAACTATTATTTCATTTCTGTAATCTTGGTTTAGAATCCTCAGGAAGGAATTCTAAAGGTTTTTCTTTGCAAAGTGGTATGAAAACTGCTTGAATCTTTGCATAAATAAATGGCAACTTGCCTGACATAAGGACTACAGAAAGAAACCAAAAACCCTATACCTCAGAATAAAGAGGTGAGACCATTATGTTTTACCTCTGTTTTCAGGTGACATCCATACATACAGACTTTGGAATTAGCTTTTCTGGGGTTGAGAAAAACCTCACCTCAGAAATATTTGTGCAAATGTACAAACAAAGCTACCACTTACAGTGTCACACTTAATAATTAAAAGTATACATGTATATAGACACGCAATCAAAGTTTCCAAAGGCGTGTATCTAAAATGTTCATGTGGCCATCTAGAAATTACTCATGTGCCTTCTCTGCAAATAGAAAATATTAAAAATAGAGAGCAAGGTGGAGACAGCATTATTTCTGTCCAGTGAAATGCAAATAAATAAAGAATTTAAACCAACAGAAAATCCTAAAAAACGTGTCAGATGCATTATGACTTTACTAACATTAACTCACAATTAGAACACCCCCAGCTTCTGGAAAGTAAGAGCGGCCCTTATTCAGCCAAAATATTTAATATTTCCTTTTTTAGTGATTTCTGTAGCTCCTACATCCCTCATGTAAAGGTATGCAACAGAAGTTGAGCCAATGAGCCAATGACTCCACATGTCTCAGGAAGATTAGAGTCCATGATACCAATTACAATAAAAGAAGAAAATCGGTCTCTGCATCAACATTCACGTATGCTTTTAGAGCCCATCATTCCAAGGAGTCAACCACGAAAGTTGCTTTTGCTGTTCTTGTCTTGTTACAATATTTGCAACATTGTAACACAATATTTGACCAGTTTGTACGTGGAGATTCATGATGGAGCTTCGTTTCAGGCAGAGCCTTCAGGGGAAATCAGTGAGTCTGCCACTGTGAGTATACCAAAAGAACAGACAAAACCAAACAGCAACAAGAAAACAACCAAACAAAAACCGTACACATCTCTATTTCTAATTGCTTGCACAAAAGTATTAAGCTAATTTAGAACCCAGAATTCAAACCCACTACATGGAAAAAAATCTGCAAAAACAGATTTTGGCCCTATCACCTTGCAGGGCAGGTCTTTTCCTCTGATTTGACTATCCAAGTCAAAAGCTTTCAAAGGCTGAGTTGAACAATCTTGTTTTCCCCTCCAGAACCCTAAAAGAGCTTCCATCTTTCTGTCTACTACTACAAGCGTGTTCTCTGCTCCTTTCAGCAATCTTCCAGCCTACAGAGTTTCCTTCAGTTTCTTCAAGCTTTACAGTTCCTCTCCTTCTCTGCTTGCCCCACTTCCACCCTAAAAGCTTCTCTGGGCCTCATGGCTCAGTTGCTTTCAAAAATCACTCATCTATCCCTTCACAACAGAGCAGCCAGAGCAATACAATAAAAGAACCTTTCTTCTACTGCCAAGCCTTTTTTTTTTTTTTTGTAAAGGAAGAAAACAACACAATGAATGGTAAATGTGCAATAAATACAACTAAATAAAGCTATCAGTTACAGTATCATACTTAATAGTTAAAAGTATATTCATATATACAAATGTAATTAAAGTTAATAAGCAGAGCTAGAACAAGCTACTGTAAAACCAATGTAACTCAGAGAAGAGAAGTCACTACCAGCAGTTTTGTTATTTTCAGACTACATCACCATCATCATGCCTCAGATTAGACATGCAATTATTACCTAGAATGGTATTTTGGGAAGGTGTTTCCTTCATGGTGGTAACAATCAAGCACCCATCAGTAACTGGTTCCTCATCAAGCTACTCTACTCAAGTCAGGAGTTCCCCACTATGAGCCTGAATAAATTAGCCAAATATGCTATCAAAAATTAATAATGCCCAGAAATAAACTAAGAACATCTGATGCCAAACAGAATCATAAAGTAAATAAACAAAGCAACAAGTATTCCCAAAGGTTCTTATGAAATATTTTTAATCTTGCAAATACTGGAGAAACACACATTTTAAAAACCCAAAACACAGATAGCTGTTAGAGAGAGAATTTTAGCAAACAAAAATCATAGAAAGCATCAGTTCAAATACTGTAACCATTAGTCCAAAGAGGAAGGGATCTTACAGCCTTTCAAAAATACCACACCTCTCAGCCCCCCCTTTTTAAGCAACGTATTAAGAAAAAACCCAAAACAACACAAATAAAACATACAGTGGTAACCTGAGAGCTAAAATATATAAAAATTTCAAGTACTTCAGATGTGTCTTAGGTACTGTGGCCTGTAAATCAGAATGTATTACTATACAGTGGTACTCCTATACTAAACAGGCATTTCTACATGTGCCATAAATTTCTCACTTGATCAGAGAAAATCCTATTTATTACCTGCACAAACTAACTTGAAAAGATGCACTCTCAGTTACTGTTTCTGAAAAACAGAAATAAATGTGCAACCACTTGAAAAACAGATTCCATAAGAATGAGAAAGTTTTTTCATCCCTTCCAAGACACAATGGTGTAGTTGCTTGTATTTCTCTGCACTGAAAAAAATCTGAGCTCTTATTTAATTAAAAGGAAAGAGATTCTGAAAGAACATGCTTTTGGCTGACATGAAAAAAATCACACTGGTGGTGAAAAGTTTTATTGCTCTTCATGTGATCACTGCGTTTTTTATTACTAGATTTATAGACCACACTTGCAAGGCTGTCAGAAAATTCAAACTCACACAACTCAGAAACTTCCATCTTCCTTGTAACTTCAGGGTTTTCAGAAGTGCATATCCAGGATTTATGAGTTTAAATCACTTAAGAACTTCAGAAAGTGTTGCCCTGACAGAACAAAAATTATGTATAAACCTTGTAAGAGAAGTGCATTTTTGCAAATCCTACATATATTTTGCTCACCATACTTTCCCTGGGTGTTTCACACAAAGTGCATCGCAGAACATGGAATGCAATACCAAAACAAGATTGTGGATTTTTTAGAGGAGTTCAAGAGGACAGAGCAGCAGGGTGGGGAAAAGGGAATAAAGAAAAATAATTTAAAAAATAAGAGTCATGAAAGAATTGATGAGATGAAATAAATAGGAAAAAATGAAAAACCAAGGACCTTGGGTAGGTAACTCCACCCTTGGAGAAGTAAACAGGGAAACAGTTGTGCAATACAGTGTC
Source organism: Orthonyx spaldingii (assembly GCA_013397795.1). NCBI lineage: Eukaryota > Metazoa > Chordata > Aves > Passeriformes > Orthonychidae > Orthonyx > Orthonyx spaldingii. The sequence goes on from VZTJ01004967.1 coordinate 373,712, forward strand.
TTGTAAAAAATGGATATGAACAACAGTTCTTTAAAGTCAAACAGAGTGCCTGGAACAGCCCCAGCACAGATGCACTAGAGGAAAAAAGTGCACAACCTGAAAAGAAAGTATTTTTTAAAAATTGAAATTTCCAGCAGACTAAGGTTGCAGCTGTCATATGGTTGCAGAAACAAATTGATTTAGGCTGATGTGCATTAAGACCATATACACAGAGCCAGAGAATATGGTGTGGCACATTCCAGCTTTCCGCAGCAGGAGTTTGATGCAGCTAAGCCATGACAAAAAGGCTCAGAGAGAACAATATTGCAGAAAATGGGATAAAATAACACAGAAGGGGTTAGCTGCCTGTCACAAGCCCAATGGGGAATTGAAAAGAAAGTCTGCAGGGACAGCAGCTCACACTGACAAAGGAAAATGCATTGTTCAAAAGGGTAACATTTTCCAAAACACTTCAGGGTTTTGTTTCATGCTAGACCCAAAGGAATTTTTATTCAATAAACAATAAATCATTTGCACTGTAAAAGCCTGAAAACAGCATTTGGTTTATTGATATATTTTGATGCTCACAATATCCCAAGTAAGCACCAATCAGTCTTCAGTATTACAGATTTGGTTCACACTATACAAACAAGTCACTCAAAAATAGTTTAAAATTGTAAATAATTTCAAAATTGTTTGGCTTTCCTTCATCAGTGATCTTTTTGTCTACTTGTTTTAAGTAATTAATTTTCAAGTTATTTTTCCTTGGAACCATCCCATTAGCTGCACTAACCTGGGGAGTTATGTAGTCTTTATGTATGTTATAGAACTTAATCAAAAGATGCATCTTCTTAAGGGTCTAAAAGTCACAGTTCCAACAGAGAGACTGCATTGAATATACTTCATCCCATGTTGTTTTATGCAGCACTTATGCACAGGACTGCATGCATGACTCCAAAAAACTCTTTATCTACTCAACAGCAAAAGTCAGCTGTTCACAAACTGCATTTCCCTTAAAAGATACATAGAGAATTTCTACACTATAGCAAACACTTCAAACCATGACTGAAGCCACATCTAAATGATGTGAAGAGTAGGCTCACTACCCTACCAGAATTTACCACTATGGATCCTGTTGAAAACTCAGGGAAATTACTTTTCCGTAAGGCATCCAAGATTACAAAAGTAGATAGCTGCCTTCAGTATTAGAGCTTACAGGTCTAAACACACTGCTGCAGTCTGTAAGACAATTCTTTAATAAGCAGAAAGAAGTTATGGAATGTATTGATTTAGGGAAAGAAAGAAAACAGTGTGTTCACTACCTCTGCCAACCCATTGGCTTGAAACCTTTGAAACACTTTATTCCAGAAGGTCCCAGCAAATGGGCAGCACACAGTTACAAATGCACATCAGCTTCTGTTCAGGAAGACAGAAATCCGCACCCACCGTACTGCAAAGGCTGTTAGAGCTGAGAGCTGTTCCAGTCCTAGAGCAAAGTGACAGAGCATTTGCTCTAACTTATTCCATTTCACTCATCTTCCCAACCTAATTTATGCTGGCTGTTTTATCACTGCCCAGAAAGAGACTAAACAGGCCAACTTCTGTCAGCAGCTGCCAGAAAGCCACAAGAATTTCTATATGACCCCTAATCACTTGTGTTTCTTCTTAGTGTTCCAGGAACACAAGCATTTCTAGATGCTTATGGGTCCTCTCCAACAAACAACTATGGGGAAATTTCAGACCTTGACATGAGTCCCCATCTTTATTGTAGCCACCAGTCACTCCAATGGACATTTTTCTCTCTGCTCATTTAATTAATTTTTCACAAGAGGCAATAAGGTGTTTTGGCGTTTTCTTTATTTGTTGTTTTTTTCCCCAATTATTACCATTGAAGCAGGTGCACATTTGCACTTCAATTAGCACAAAACACATAAACAAATTATACCTGCTATCATTAACCTGAAATTATATTCTAGTTTAGGTTTGATTTGGTTTTTAGCATGATGGGCACTCTTTTTCACTTCCACTTTCTAATGAGGTACAGAAGTATTCTAATGGGAACAAAGAAATAATTTCACAGGTAGCTTTGTTCTGCTGAGTTTTCTTAAGATATCCATTCATTACTTTTGGCACATAATTGCAGTTTCAAGTGCACCCTGCACCCATCCAACTTCCTCATGTATTTTCCTTTCTGAAACACCTTTAGGTGGGCTTAAATGATGAGCAACTGGATCTATATAATTTTTTTCAGGTTCATATAGATATTACAGCTTCTTGCATCCCCTCTATTATAAGAGGATGCCTTCTGTCCTTCTGATAGCCCTGTGCTAACTTCAAAGTGTTCTCAAATAATTTATCCAGTAACTAGCTTGATGGTCCAGAGATTTAAAGCTCAAGAAAAGGTGAGGATTCCAAAACACATTTTTCCTCCAACTGCTTAGCATGAGATACTGAACTTGGTTTTTAGCTTCAAATCTATGAGAGCAGAGCTGATGCACAGCCTTTTCTCAAGGAACTCATATACAACTTGAATCCACAGTAATGAAGTCAATGGATCATGGTTTTGGAACAAGATCTGACAAAAGTGCACAAGCTGCATTTAGGAAATAGTGTCACCTTAAACACCATGCCCAGAAGCAAATGGCTTCAGCTGAGGTCATGCCTGAAGTTTGTTCAGCCCATAAAGCATATTCCCTTATCAAAAAAATCCCCTGCCTAGGAAGGATCAGTCATGAAACTTAATGGACAGCAACACAATTTCTATAGCATAAAAAGCAGTAGTGAGGCATAACATGTTTATTGTGGCTGGAAGTGCTGAAGACCTTATTGACTTTTACACATTCCTGTGTTTCAAAACAAATACAAATCTGCTCATTATGTCAGGTTTTTTACAGCATATACTAGCTTTTAGAAAACTAAGTTAGAGTACAACCCCAAGTAACTATGCCTTTACTGCAGTAACTATAGGATCAAGAATTCTAAGCTGGTCACTATCACTATCTCAGCACTGCTGCGCATTTGGTTCTGCTCCAACAGTTTAAAATGCCTTGGGGAAATCCAGCCTATTTAATGTATCAGAATGCCAGGAATTATCTAAATCACTGTTTGTTTTATTAGCAGCAATTGTCAAATACATGAGCTTTTTTATTCCATTAAACATTTAATTACAACTGTAAATAGAGATATATGAATAGCAACAAAAATAAAAATAGAATGACTGGTAGTTATGAGTTGCAACAACTTTATCAACTGCAAACCAAGCTGCTGATTATGTTGATATCATGCAGTCAAAAATGAAACTTACTAAGTTCTCTTAAAATCTTGCTTTTAAGATGAGAAATTAATAAAATGCACTTTATTCACATACAAATACTGCACATAGAGGGTTTTAGAGGTTGTGCAAAAGTGGAGAAAAATAGGTGAATTTTTCTTCATCTTCAGAGAGTAAGCCAATGTAGTATTACTAAAAACACCACTGGTATTTCTTCATTGAGGGCTAGATGCTATCTACACAGTCAAATTCACAGTGTATTGATCAAAACACAAGAAGACAAATCCCTATAAAAATACTCAAATCCTATGTCATGTTTGGAAAGCCTTTATAAAAGTTAAAGAATTCTGAGGAGAAAACCCTATTAAGAAAAAAAAAAAAAATCAGACTAAGTTTTGATGGATAAGCACTCAGAAAAACCCTAGGAATAAGTTTCCGATGTAATAAAAATTATTTTCTGATTAAATCAATTCACCTAACGGGAACCAATACATCATTCATTTCCTCTCTTCCCCCTCCTGAACTTCTGAGGTTCTCCCAACTCCCCATACACATTTCTTTAGCTGAGTGGCCCCTCTGCCCACTCAGGCACAGTAGATAGTCAAACAACCACAAGAAGCCCAGCGTTTGTCACTTGAGAGACAGTGGTTTAACTGCCTTCCTTTGTAACACAAATGACCAGGGAATCTGTGAGTGCCTCCTTTCTCAATAAATTGATCCACTGCATCCCCACCAGGCAAGGGAACACCCAGGCACACACCCAGCTCATCGTTGCCACCTGGGCATGCAGGTCTCAAGTAAAAAGCAGCACACGTCCTGGATTTGGCTGTTTAGGGAATATGGATCCCAGCACGCACTTATTGCCTAACAGAGATATATCCTTAAGTAATCTACTTTTGTTCCCAGAAACTGTGAAGGACAAGTTGAAAACAGCTTGATTGTCCACTCAGACTACAAAATCTTACAGACTTTAGAGGAGCATCACTGCATGGGAAAATTAATGTTACACTTTTTCACTCTACCGTCATCTAGGAGTGCAAAAATTTTAAAATTGCATCCAAATCTCATTTTAAGAAACTTACTTTCAGACTCTGAAATACAACAGAGGACATATTTGGTGTAAGTGGATATATGGATCTTGCAAGACATTAGCAGGGTGTCTATTATTTTTCCTCTCAGTAATGAAACTGTGAAAAAGACATGGGAATCAGACATGAAATAATGTTACAAAAAGAGCAAAGCAAGATGTGGGCTGTTAGAAACCATCTCTTGTGCCTCAAGAAAATGTTCCATCAGGGGAGACAGATCTAGGAGTTTATTGCCAGCACAGGACTATCTTTGTCAGGAACAATGAAGAGTATATGATTTCCCATCCTGAACAGCAATAAAGCAGGGTTTATTATTCATTGGCATGAGCTGGCCTGTTGTTTCCATCCTTTCAACAGTCTGGGAAAGTTATTTTCCCTTCAATATTTTAACATTCTGGTTATGGAATGGAAGAAGGCCTAATCTAAACATACAACCAGTCATGGCAACTAGCTTCTTTGGGCATCCTCTACAGACAGTGAACTGATTGCATTTGTGAGGAGATATTCATTAAGCATAATCTTCCTAGTGTTTTATGTACTCCTACTACCTGTAAAAGTGTTACAGTCAATGGTCAGCTACAAGACCAAATCACTGAAGACTGCAGAGTATTTGGTTGTGTAATAGACAAGGAGATTAAGTTTCTGCAGCTCCTATTTCAAAACAAGGATGGTAAATGCTGATAAAAAGAAAGGATGACAATAGCAAAAAACTAATTTGTATTTTCCTTAATTCTGGTACAATTAGGAAAAGTAAAGCAGTGAAAAGCACTTTTTCTATACCTACACTAAAGTTAACACTTGGAGGAAATGTAGATTAAGATTTATGTCTTTTTTTCAGAAACTAGAAAACTTCATTTCTCAAAAGTCCTGAATGAGCTGAATTAAATTTATGCATGCATATATAAATTAATTTTAAGTGGAACTTTAAAACTTAGAGTTATTTTGTATTCCTGTGCAACAACATATAGTCAGACACTATAAATTAAGCTTGTTACAGTGAATATGTCTCTCAAATATTTTAAATTTAGCTTTAAAGATTTGGACTTTGAAAGTGACTGATGTTGAAATCATCAGAACTGATGTGTTAGATTAATGCAATGTCGAATGATTTTCTCATCTGCCAGAGAAAGTAGAGCTGCTCCTAGGATTAGTGCATTTGGTTTACATGGCTGGGTTTTGGGGGGTGAGGAGCTGCTGCAGAGGTGGTCTCTGTGAGACCAGCAGCTGCCCCGTGCTAGACACTGCCAGTTCCAGCTGGCTCCACGACAAACCCGCTCTTTGCCAAAGCTGGACCTATCAACAGCACCGGTTGGTGCCTCTGCTGATAACACATATAAGGAAAAAAATTGCTGCCCAGAAGCTATGGGAGAAGAGCAAGAAAAATGTGAGAGAAACAGCCCTGCAGACGCCAAGGTCAGTGAAGGAGAACAGCAAGGAGGCATTCCAAGTGCCAGAGCAGAGATTCCTCTGCTGCCCACAAAGACAGTAGATTTTGCCCCCACAGCCCCGGGAGGACCACACCAGAGCAGGTATCCACACTGCAGCCCATGCCAGAGCAGGTGGATGTGCTCTGAAGGAAGCTGTAGCCTGTGGTGAGCCCACAAAGGAGCAGGAAGTGTAGCCCATGGAGGGGCCAATGCTGAGCAGTCCATTCCTGGAACATATCCCATGGAGAGGACCCATGCCAGTACAGAAGCACTGCAGCTTGTGTGGAGGACCCACACTGGAACACTTTGACAGGGACTATATCCCGTGGCAGGGATCCCACCCCACAGCAGGGAACAGTGTGAAGAAGAAGTGACAAAGTGTTATGAACTGACTGCAACCCCCACTTCCCAATACCCTGTGCCACTCAGGGAATTGAGGGGAAAGAGGCTGGAGATTCAGGAACAAAGGATTGAAGCTGAGTCTGGAAGGAGGGAAGCTGGTCTTAGTCTTGTCCTTGTTTTTCAGTATCCTATCCTATATTGAATTGGCAAAAGATTAAATTAATTTTCCCCAAGTTGAGTCTATTTTGCCTGTGACAGTAATTGGTGATCTCCCCAGCTTTATCTCAAGCTAAAAGATGTTTTATCTCACGTTCTCCCCCTGTTCTGGTGAGGAGGGGGAGAGAGAGTGGCCTGGTGGGCAGCTGGCAGAAAACCAAGGTTAACCCACTACAACTGAAAAGAGAAAAACGAAATGTTAGGTATCATATTTTCACTGCTTTGCAATACAAAATTACTTTTATGTGTGCTAACTACAGCAATAAATTATTCAGGATTTGAAATTCCCCATACCATTTCCAAAAGAAAACATTTTACATTTGTTTGCCCTAAAATATTATTCAGTATTTTCCCAATGCTGTTAAATTATTTTAGTCCCCTTTTCCTGCTTTTCTGAACATTTATTTTCTCTAATTATGTTTGTCTACAAAACATTACTAGAGAAAGACACCTGCAAGGAAATCAGCATTTCAACATAAGAATTCCCCTCCACATACAGTCAGCAGTGAAGCAAACTGCATGCTACTACTTCAGCAAGAATCACAACTCATGCTAAGTACCACTGCTCCAGGCAGGCAATCCACATACCAGTCTCCTGTTGAGAAAAAGCCAAAATCCCTCTAACTTAATTGAGTTTGTTCCCTTGATTTTAATGATGAAATTTAAATATAGATATCTATCTGCAGGACCAGACAGACATCTGGAATTATAATCTGCAACCATACCATCAAAAAGCTTCAAATATTGGAAACTGACACTCCAGAACCCTCTGAATTGTCCCCATTTGTGTAAATTCCTATATGGCACACACCATTCTTCTTGGTATGACATTATTTCACATGACAAATTACTTATACCTGTTTAATGCAAAAGACTCTGACAACTGTACACTCAGCACAGCATTGCTGGTTGGGCAAGGGAGGGGATTGTCCTGCTCTACTCCACACTGCTGTGGCCTCACCTCGAGTGCTGTGTGCAGTTCTGGATGCCACAATATAAGAAAGATATGAAGCTGTTAGAGAGGATCCAAAGGAGGGCCACGGAAACGACGAAGGGCCTGGAGGAGAAGTCATAAAAGAAGCGGCTGAGGTCACTTGGTCTGTTCATCCTGGAGAAGAGGAGACTGAGGGGGGACCCCATTGCAGTCGACAACTTCCTTATGAGGGGAAGTGGGAGAACAAGCTCTTTTCTCTGGTGCCCAGTGACAAAACCTGAGGGAACAGCCTGAAGTTGTGTCAGGGGCAGGTTAGGGTGGATATTAGAAAAAGATTCTTCACTCAGAGGGTGGTTGGGCACTGGAACAGGGTCCCTAGGGAAGTGGTCACAGCACCAGCCTGACCACTTCAAGAAGCCTTTGGACAATGCTCTCAGGCACAGGATGTGACTCTTGGGGTGTCCTGGGCAGGGCCGGGAGTTGGACTTGATGATCCTCATGGGTTCCTTCCAGCTCAGGATATTCTGTGATTCTATGAACTCATTTAAGTTTAAAAAAGCCATGTTTTTGCATTTATTTCAAGACTAGGGCTGTTTTGGGAATATGGATAATGTTTTTTTGAATTCTGATTTATATCCTTGTATTATTCTTCCTTAAACAGAAGCCATTGGCGCTGTCCAGCAACTGATTTGGCTTGACTGGGTTCTACTCCTGTTATGTGCTTTACATCAAACTATATCCACCTTTGTTCAGGTGTTGCAGGTTATAGCTATGCACATGGTGTCTTCTGCATCCTTCTCAAGATTACAAATCTGTCTTCTGACTTCTAATGTTAGTGTTAATTTTAATGCAACAGCAGAAATGCACTTGGAAACTGTCCAACAAGGTTTTTGTTAAGAATTTCCTGTATCATAAAAAAAAAAAAGAGCAAAACAGAAGCTGCCTAACAGACCTACTAGTTTTTGAATAATAAAAATGAACTGGTAAAATTGGATTTGGGATTTCAACTTTTATAAAGGTATAGTGACAGGTGAATTAAAGCTATATTTTATTTATGATTTGGTTGTGCAGCTCTCAGAAATATTCTGGCCATGCTTGTCAGGCACCATTGTAAAATGTCTTAGGTCTACCACCTGCACATCAGATATCTGCCTCTGCTGCCAAGTGACACTGCTATCTCTGTACCTCATAGCCACTTTTCTCCCTGGGTAGCAATGCTGCCAAAGCCAGCAGTGTGCTGAGCAACATCAACTGGTCAAGTAACAGCAAGAGTATTTAGAATCTGCAAATCCCAACATTGCCCTTGCTGCTGATCAGAACTTCAGTAAAAAAACAAGAAATGATGCAATAATTGTCAATAACTTCTCCTAACTATGATTCTTCAAAAATAACAGATTACTAGGAAACAACACTGTCCTGATGTCAGGTCTCCCCAAAAATTACATCTTGAACCAGTTTCTTAAAAGAGACTTTTAAAAATCTTTTAACATAATCAGGCAAACAATTACATTTAGAACTTATTAGAGGAAGACTACCACTACATCCTTGAGAAGGAATACCTGTATTTGTCAAAAATGAATATATGCTTGAAAGTATATTTCTTGTAGCTTAGAAAGAAATCTGTTCAGTTTTTAAGCTTTTAATACTTAAAATTAAGTTCTCTAGAATTCTCTGCTGAGGTACCAGGAAAGCAGCTATTTAATACTTGTCATTACTGTGGGATGTAGAGACTTGATGGAGAGCTGCTGCAAATTAAACCAGACCAAGTAACTCTCATCAGCTAAAGCCTACCAGGTTAGCTACTCTTTCCCATTCCTACCTCCTCCCTTTGCTCTTAATGAATTCACATTTCATTAAAAAAAAAGGCAACACCAGACAAAGAGAAAGAAACAAAAAAAAAACCCCACTATGCAAAGAAGAATTTAAGAATATTTCACATATCAGTTTTCTCTCCAACACTTTCAATACCAGGCAAATAATCTCACAAAGCGGCACAAGGAACTAGTTAAAGCAAATGCATAGAATCTGAACAATTTCAACTCTGCAGGGATTTCAGCCAAAGGTTTGCAACATCACTCTGGTCACATCTACAGTGTTGGAGCTCCTCACATCTCTAGTAATTTTCTCCATTAACAGTATGGCTCTTCAGCACACTGGCTACAGCATCATGTACCCTGAGGCCCCACTTCAGCAAAAACTCCTCATTGGGCCTTCAAACATGTTACAGCAGATTCATTTAATCTTAAACACAGCATCTGAGTTTACAAAAGAACAGGGGTGAGTTGTGTTCAAATCTTTTATAGTACAAGCTGTGTTGCTGCCACTTGGAAAAAGATAACCCTACAAAAACAACCAGCCAATGGGCCCCACTATATTAAGATCCACTTGAGGAACAATTAATTAGCAAGACACCAGCAATATATTCCAGATTTTTACTTCCTCCAAGGTCAGTCAATAATTAAATATTGATCAATTTTAAGGAAATTCTATCATATTTGTGCATCTGAACTTACTCTGTGCTTTCAGAATAGATATAGCAGTTGAATTTTGAACCTCTTTACCACAGCCTTCAAATGGACATCTATATAACAAATAACCTAAAACAAATACCAACAAACCAAAAACCACAACACCAAAACCCACAACTTTATTACAGTTTTGAAATCTAGAAACAAACTGTTTCTATGTTTGAGAACCTTTTTACATAAACAATTTCATACAAATGGGCTTCAGAAAATGTTTTTTAACTCCTCAAACTCAATATGGATTAATAAGTGTCGCACATGAGTAACTTATGTTATTCACTTCAACAAAAGTCAACATAAAATATCTACTGTGGCGTACAAGGACTTACTGTAAGTAATGAAAAAAATATGCTGGGCCAATTTCATCCTCATTACAACTGAAATCAATTTAAGAAACAATTCCAATGAAGCAAAATCCAACCCTCTCCACAATGCTGAAAGAATATATATGAAACTTCAAAATCTGTTCTTGTGTATCTTGACTTGCACTCACTCTATACCCTTCTTCTGCCTAACCTGCCATTATGCAGCATCAAGTCTGTGATGACACTTTTACATTCAGTGCCTCCATGAATGCTCGCTCCTTGTATTTTGATTTTCTTTGTAGGTACCAAGTAACATGATTATCTCGGAGGGAGCAGTAATGAAATGTTATGCAAACTTGGTGAGGTGGATGGAGGATGTGAATATCTTCATTATGCAATACTGGCCATAAGCTATCACATGTCAATGACTATCCCATTCAAAATGATGCATCTCAAAGTAATTGGTTTGTCTCCTGGAGTGGAAGAGTGAAGTGTATGAAATAACTTCTTTAGCAAGAGAACACTCAAAACCCTCAAAGATTCACCTGACAACAGAAAATAACCTTTTCCCAACACTGTATAAGCAAAATAGACTTTATAAATAAATAGACATTTTATTTATATTCATGCAATAGCCTGTTACAACACTCATGAGTAATGCAGTTACCTTAAGCCATAAAACGAAGTATTTTCACGTATCTACTGTTGGCATATCAATGTACTGCAGGGTATTCACAATAAATGTAAATTAAACAAATATTTCATGGCAAACAAGAAATATCAATGCTCCAGTTTTTTTCTCTTTACATTGTTCAAATAGGCTGTGGGAGTAAAAATAACTGCATCAAATGAGAGGGAAACCCCCAGAAGAACATGCATTCATACCACACTGATTACAGAGAAAGCTTTTCACACAAATGCTGCAGGGTTATTGAAGACTACTATTGTGACAAAATATCTACTTAATAAAAATAATAATAACCCCCAACAACAACAAACCAGCAACAAAACCACACACAAAATAAAGGTTTTGCACTTTCAATCTTCAAACAAGTTAATGCCTATTTTCTTTCTTCCTGCTAATATTGTGATATGATTTCATATACAGGTATCTGACCATTCAGCTATTCAGATATCAAACTGCTGACAGATTATTCCCACCTGCAATTAACAATCATTCATTTGATCACAGATATCAACATGTAGCAAAATCTGTTACAAAAGCCACAGCTCAGATTTCTGTGCTTTCTATGTTTTAGCTGTACTGAGATAAGGCACTGACCTTTATTCTTGATTCACAATGGGAGAATACTCTACTTACAAGCTTACTACTGTGAAGCCTTGTTGTCAGTGTGAAGAATCACAAAAATCAATTGTGTTAAAAGGCAGACAGAATTCAATACCTTTCTCAGTATTTGAAATGTGATCTTTCGAACAGATCATCAGTTCTTGTCATTTCCCCAGAAGTATAAGCAACTCAAGTTTAAGATTTCACTAAGAGGGATAAAATACTGTGCAGGTTAGTGGGAAGGGAGGGTTTTAGTCCATGAACTAGTTGGTAAAGGACCTTCTTTCAGGTTTCACCTTTAAAGGACTCTACTATGCCATCTAGGATTTTCATGTAATAAAGGCAATTTATCCTTCTAATCAGATCTTTTCTATTCAAAGAGACTTCAGGTGGCTGTACCACTAGAAATATTTTCCTGTGCATCTTGAAGTCAATGTGACTGTGATTGCAAATTATTCACTAATGTAAAGAATAGCAGACTGTTGCATTATGCAAGCCCATCCACATTCTTTTGCATCCCTGTAAATGCAGCTACTTTCCTGTCTTGATTGTACCGTACACTCTAACAATGGGTTTCACCTAATAAGCTATTCAGGAAACTTACACAGCATGCAGGTCATCTCAACCCATTTCCTTGCTGTTACAAGTAACATGAAAAATGCTTTCAAACATCAGCTGAGACAGGAACACTTTGAAGCACCTTAAATTCTCATAAAATATTCACTAGAGCTATCCACAGTATCAGTTCTATTGTGGCCTCAAACATAGTTAAGTCATGTACTATTGCTGCAAGAAGAAAAGTCTTGAAGAAAATCTCTACCCCACATAGGTAGAGTATGTTCAAAGTCCCATGGAGAAGAAAAAGATGGGGGAGGGGGATAATGAAAATCACATCTAGAATTAAAAAAAAAAAAAGAAAAAAGAAAAAAGAAAAAAGAAAAAAGAAAAAGAAAACAGCTGTTTTCTTTTAGCTATTCTAGAACTACATTATAATCACCGTGAGATAAATCTCTAACCTCCATCTGCACCATCCCAATCTTTCTCCTCCCACATCAGTGCTGAATTTGCTGGAATAGAAGGAATCAGCCAAGAACGTTAAAAAATATTTCCAGTTAGGAAGAGACTTGCATGTGGTTTGGAACAGTACTGACATCCCATTTACCTCAGACCTGACCACTATGGGACCTCTAGGTAGCTCCTTTCTCTATCATTTGGGAAATGCCATGCCCAACTACTGGAGCAACACTTTTCTTCTGGAGTCCCAGCTGGCAGACAGCCTAACAGAGTACCTAGACAGAGGTCTAGAAATTAACAATAAAAAAAATAGTGGGGGGGAAAAGAAGCTGGCTTACGTGCTCCAGTTTGTCTTTCCTCCTCAGCCAGACACTGGCACTGTAGTCCTGCTGCTTGACAGTGCTGTAGAAGTTCGCACCTACTCTGGTGAGGCTTGGGGAAGGCTCCCTGGGTCTGCTCTTCAGCCTCATCTGCTCGAAGCCCTCATGGGGGGATGAGGAGAGCCAGTCATGCCTGACTTCCATCTTGACATGACAAGGCAAAGTCCAAGTGAAAAAAAATCAGAAGAAATCAAGAAATTAAGAGGCACTAAACGAAGATGGTCCAAAAAGGAACAGGATAGGAGAACAAGAAAAAGAAGGAAAGCAAAAAAACCCTTAAAACCAGAAAATGGTAAGAGACGGGGAAGAAAAGGAGAAATAAGGTGGAAGGAGTGGAGGGAGAAGGAAAGGCTGCAGGTACGAGAGAGGAGCGGGCTGGGAGAGATGAAAGGGCACTGGAGAAAGAAGGCGCTCCAAGATGCCGCTGCTTGTTGCCCTGGCCGCCAGCGAGCTGCAGTCCGGGACCGACGCAGCAGGGAGCGGCTGCGTGCGGCTGTGCCCGGGACGGAGGCGAGGGGCGGCGCGGCCCCGGCAGCCGAGGCCGGGCGGGGCTGCCGCCTCCAGCCCGCCTGCAGGTTGGCGCAGTGGAGGGGCCGCCGCCCGCCCGGGGATGAGCCCGGCTCCGCCCCCGCCTCCCCTCCCCGCAGCCACCTTTCGGGGAAGCAGCCGGCGGCACGGGAGAGCTCCTTCCTTTGGAGAGGAGCCGCCGCCCTCCCGGGGCCCCCCGTGCCCCTGGGGAAGTTGTCTGGTCTGCTCTCCCCCCGTCCCGGCGGCACCGACCCGCCCGCAGCCCGCCGAGGGCTGGGCGGCCGCTTGCCACTCCCTCTCCTGGAAGCCTTTGTCCGATCTCTCCACGGCGGAGGCTCCCGGGGCCGCCGCCAGCTGCCCTGCCCTGCCCTGCCTAGCCCGGGGCGGGGTGTGCCCCTCACGCCGCCCGGCCCCGCCGCGGCCAGCGGGAGATGCGGGGCTGCGGGGCCACCGCGCCGGCCTCTCCCCGCAGCCCCTCTCCGTCACCGCGTCCCTCCCTCCCTGGGCACGGACTCCCGGTGTTCTCAGGCGTAACCAGACCGAGCTGCCGCTCCTTTCGCCGGGGCAGCCAGGACCGCACCTCGCCTGACCAGGAGGCGAGAGCCCCGGGTCGGCTCCGGTCCAGGTGCGAGTCCCGCCTGGAAGCCCTCGCCGCCGCTGCGGCTCAGCCAGCACCAGACCTCAGAAATCAAATCGCTTCTGTGGTCCCGATGGACAGTGCCGCTGGGAAGCCTCCACTCGTAGATCCCTGGCATCTAGGATTTGTCTCATAAAATAAAAGACATTTTGGGGTGGTTTCTATAGTCTGCTGCCATCTCTTTTAGTAGAAGTTGATGTGTGTTGCTATTTAGCTCAAACGTGTTTCAGCAGAAAAAAAAGGACTTTCCTTTTTCACGCTATGAAAACCACCTCGCTAATTGCCCACACACTCTGCAAAGCTATATTAGGCATAGACAAGAAAACTTTCTCACACAGTACATCAAGAAATATTTACTGAAGCTCAGAACAATATTTCAGTTTCTGGTCGATATTTGCCGTCAGGTAAGTGTTTGCATGTATCCCAGTCCTTTGGAAATAGGTGTCTCTATGAGTAAGTACGATTGAGATATCGGCATCTGCAGACTTTTTTCTCCGCTACAGAACTAAACTGATGTAGCTGTTCAGATAAAGGGATGCTGAGCTAGAAGTCTACACTTGAATCCAGTTAACTGAAAATAGCCTTTGAATGGTAAAAAGTTCATCCAGACAAATTTCTGAGAAAATTGTAGAAGAGCACTTGGCTAATCACTTGATCTACAGTGAGCTCTTCTTCCATCTGATCAAAAGGAAAATTTAATATATCCTTATGATTGGACTTCAGGTGTATTACTGCAAAATATCGGCCAGAAAACAGACAGAGAATGAATTTTTTTCTGTCAAAATTCTAAGGATAAAGGCAAAATTGACATCACACCTCGTAATTGAAGATTATTATTAATAGGCGATACTAGTATCTTTGTGAAATACTGGAAAAATAAACTGAACAGTAGCAGAGGTTTGGTAGGAACACAAATTACAGCATCTTCTTCTAAAACTAGGAAGACAATTTCAAAATACTTACCTAAATACTACTACAAAAAAAGTGTAACATAATACCAACAGCCAGAACCATCAATGTTATACATGAATAACTTTTGACTCACCAGTATAAAAGATTTGCAGTTTTCTTTCTAATAACTTTCTAGTTTCTTAAATTAGGAAATTTAGGTATTTCCAAGATTGTCAATACAACCTCAAAACACCTGGATCAAAAATGAGACCTATGTGATCCTGCTGCATGCAGGATACACTTGAAGGCACTGAGATTTAATGTATGGCATCTCCCAACAGAAGCAGTTTTAAGCTCACACAAAATAACTTGATTAGAAGCCTGCTGAACTGAACTTTAGCTGCAGATGCCCGTTTATGAATTCTATATGCTCATAGGTGCACCTGCTTCCAAAGGACTGGAATAAGTGCAAATATTCAGTCAGAAGAAATTAAAGGAAAAGAAAAGAGCCTCTGTGTTTGTTCATGTATACCATATCCCAACAAGTGTACATATACATACATAAATATATATACATACACACACACACACACACACACACACACATATATTGTTCTTAGAAAAACTGCATGTGCTGTAAATCAGGACAGCCTGCTTTATGCTGGTTTTGCATAAGAATTTTCACATTGTTTCTGTAGCAGTATACGAAGCACTTCAAATTTTTCTTTATTCTTCTGATCTTTCTTGGTTTTGCTGCTTGCAAATATTCAAAACAAAGGTGTTGGTTTCACTCTGCAGTTGTCGCTGGCTTTCCTCCCTATCTCTTAATACTGTAACAGAATCAAGAAGCCACTGTATTGAGTACAAGACCATTGTCTCATTCCCCCATATGTACTGTGTCAAAATTTTTTTTAAACGTATGTTAGCTTTTTGGTAGGGTTAATTTATCCTACCTTCCCTAGCTACACTACCAGCTGACCTTCTCAATTGCCAGAGGAAATTATTTCTGCCTATCCAGGACAGCCAGAAAATGGAGTCCTAAAGTTGCTTTTAGTCTCTAGGCTATAAAGGGAGAGTTTGCTCCTCTTCCCAAACACCTTTTTTGACATGTAGGTGTGCTGCTTTCTACTACTACTACTGCCAACATTATCTCAGTCCTACTCTCACTAGGAATGAGAGAGAAAAAGGCAAAAAAGAAGCCTGGAAAAAACCTGTTAAAATCATGTGAGCAAGCTATGCTTGCAAAACCTTTGTTGCTTGCTAACCCCAAGCAGAAAAGATTTCTAGTGGGAAAATGTAATCTAATGACTATAAATTTTGGCGTTTTCATAAAAATTTCACTCAGGCAAAGTAGTAAGCTAAGAATACAATGTCAGTCCCTAGTGAATACATGGCTATTAATCTAATTTGAAAAGAGTAAAGAGCTGTTTTCCATATTTCATGTTCCAGTTTATTTCCAGGTTAGATCTATGCAAAAAAAAAACCCAATTTTGTTCAAACAATCACAAGCATATCAACCAATTTAATCCAAAGATAATTCAACTCATTAAAATTCAATCAGTTCTGTAGTAGATCAGCAATTCCAATTGGCTGTATGAGCTGGATTAAACTGCTGTCTTTCACTTCCACACAATTTTCAGAATTACCCAAACACCTGCTCCTGTCAAGGCCCTTTTACTTCCATAGCCAGATGACTACAGCAGCAAGGATGACTGAAATTACAAACATCACACTTATATAATTAGCAATAGATGCAAGTCATGCATATCATAATATGATTTTACCTTACCATGGTTCAGGCTACAATTTTCTTCAATTCACTGCCCATCTTATCAAGACTCAGAGGAACTCCTTTTAAGCAATCTACAGAATTTTCCATTTTCTATACCAACATGATGAATGCTGTAGGGGGCAGAGTTAACTCAGGCCAATGCAAATAAAACCAGGATATAAGTGGAAACATGTAGGTAGGGCTACAACACATTTACTTTTTTAAAAAGACAGCTTCTATTTCTTCCAAAAATCTTACCCAGATACGTTTTAAAGGACCTGCTCCCTGTGCTCCAGCTTCCTAAACACTTTTTTTTTAAAATGAAGATGTTCTAGCAATTCAACATATCTCCAAGAACCTTAGACCTTTTATCAGCAAATGGCATATACCAAGAACTATAAAAACTCCTATACCAAAACTTTACTTTAGCTGCATAGCTATACTTGCATAGGTGCACCTGTATTAGATTCAAAGTCTCCTTACAAAGTACTAATTTCTAATGCAGAGCTGGACTGCACACAAGCACTGGCCCACTTTTTAGAATGTACCACACCTGACCAAAACAGCAGGCAGCAATTGCCTGCAGGCTTCAGCTGCTGTCCAGTCAGACGGCTGTGACTGACACCAGCTCCAGCAGCAGTCCTGGACCTGGAAGTCAGGTGGGAAGGGAACTGTCACCTGCTTACCCAGCTCAGCTGAACTTATTTTCTCACCAAGAATTGACAAAAACACTCATATGGGGAGATCTTTTTAACCTCCCAATAACACTGGCCTATCTCACATTAAATTAATAATCTTTCAAACAATTTTTAGAATTACCAAAACATCAGCTCTTTCCCAGCCCCCCGAATTCTATCAGGCCACAAAGAAAAACCTGTTGCAGCAGGCTGTTTTCTCTATGCTGATATGATGGCCATGTCTCCAAGCCTTCTGCTACTACCTCTTGGAAGCAGCTGCCAATCATTGAAACATGGGTTTGCTATAGGGAAGGACCAGAGAGGAAAAAAAAAAAAAAAAAGGGAAAGAAAAAAGATTTCTTTTTTCCATATAGTGCAATGTCCTACAGTGCCAAGCACAAGGTCAGAATAGTAAAACTCACTAGATGTGAGGTAGTAAAAAAGTAAGAAAAAAGTTAACTGCTACATGGAGATTTGTAAATAAATTCTGCATTGTAGCTTTGCCAAATGCTACGCAGCACAATATGAAATCTTTATACAGAATATCTATATCTTCAGTTTTTTACAAGAACTGAAGTCACAAGTATGTAATGGGAGGGTCAAACCTAAAATTAAAGTGAAGTATTGGAGTTGGAGGTGCTTCAGATTTCAGATTATGAACATGAGACACCTACCTTAGAAATAACATGGAAACATTGTCTGGTACTGATAATGTTCCCTACTTTAGCCTCCCCATGTCTTTCTGAATTCAACTATTAACCAAACCCTTTTGTGTCTCTTGCCTGAAATTTAACCTCTTTCCTCTTTGCATGATGTCTGATTCAAAATAAAACAAACAAAAACCAACAACAAACAAAAAACCCCAAACCACAAACAAACACAATAAAACCCACACAAACAAACAAATAAAAAACCTTAACACACAGAACAATCACCTGTTAGGAATATCATTAGTCTTGAGACATTTTTTGTCTGTCTGGTTTGGTTGAAATAAGAACATATTAGTCTGGGATTGACAGACAAATAGTACAATTGCATAAACTCTTCCTTTAGAAACCAAATAAAAAATACCTGAGATATCAACCAATCCATCTTCCATTTGAAATAAAATATTATCTTGTAAGTATTATCAAAATTTCCACTTTGCCTAGAAGTCCAGAGCTAGAATGTTTCTCCTATGGCATCCTTTCCACCTCTCGTCTCTTTTATCCCTTCCCCCACACCCATCCGCACATTGCCAAAGAGTGCTTTCAGTTCTGGGCCTCAATAATCTTATCCAGACAAGATTTCATCCTGCACCTTAAAATAATATTCATTAGTGGCACATACTAATGGGGCCGAATTCTGTCCTCTATTCCACCTCTATGTCCCCACTGGAGTCATGAAACAAAAATAATTGTATAATGAACCTGTAACCAGAGGGCAAAACTTGGCCTACATTTCTTTAAAATAAACCTGCAGCAAGTAATAGGTGTTCACTTACCCTGAGAATGAGGCCCTTTGCAATTGTGTGAAGGGTGCTGGCGCTTTTTTTCTGTTTACTGGGCAGGTTCACATCTATCTCAGCTTGGGTTCTTCATGCTGAATTTATCTGGTTGGTGCAGCTAAGTGCAATAAGCAGGCTGCTGGCAAGATCTGAGTTCTCAAGAAGTCTTGCTCTGAAGTGAGTTGTTAAAATTGTTGCAGAGGACTGGCAGACAAAAAACACTGTAAAGGACAATGTTTTTAACACTTGTTCAGGGATAGAGGAACACTTTGCCACTTTTATTTTCAACACATACATAAATTTTGGTTGATAACAAGGGATATATTGTCTACATCTGCACAATTTGAGGGGTAGGGAGGAAGGGGAGAGAGAAATTGAACAACCTTTCATGAATACTAGAATCATTAAGGTTGGAAAAGATCTCTAAGATAATTGAACTTTTAACACTTTGTTCACCACTAAACCATCTCCCCAAGTGCCACACCCACACACTTTTTGATTCTACTACTTCCCTGAGCAGCTGTTCCAATGCCTGAATGTCGCTACCTAAACAAAAAGCAAAGAAAGTAAAATTCAATTGGAGGGTGGGGGAAGTAAAGAGAAGGAAACATGAGTGAATACTCTTTTGTGGCTGAATTGGTAGGGCAGTATAAGGAAAGAACAGGCTCTAAGATCAGCAGTCTGAAACTTTCCCTAAGTATATTCTCACAAAGCATAATATAGTACAAAGAAAGAAATGTATTTCAAAATGAACAAAACAGCACAAAGCCTTTTTTTAATTATTATTTTTAATAGCAGAGTACCTCTGTAGTGTATGTTTGTACTTAGCAAAATTTTCAGCACAAAAAGTATTAAAACAGGAATTATCCAAAGCAATCTTACATATAAGAGAGTTTTTATCTACAAAATCTTTTTCTGCCATATAAAAGAGTATACTTTCAAATAATCCAAACTTTTAAAACCCAGAAAATTAATTTTCAATATATTCTATCTAATTTCACAGCACAGCAGTTTTTTTGTAGATGTTTCTCTGAACCTAAGAAAATTACCTAAATTATAACTGTCCTTTGGAAATTAGCTCAGAACTTTCTACATAATGTCAAACTGCAAGCTACAGTATCAGAAGCTTTAGCGCAACATGTTTTCTAAGTGCAATAAAACCTAGAAGAAAAAGTGATTTATCTGTATTGGTGCCATCCTGTCTACCATAGATAGAGTTGATTTAAAACATTTTTCACTGAAGTGTTTATAAGCATTTGGATGATGGCTTCCAGTGAAATACAGGTGAAAGGGTCATTATTTGCTGAAATATTTTCCACTGAGAGAAAGCAGAAAGTTATGTCACAGAAGTGATTTTTTTCCCCAAAAGAGTTATGTCATGTTACATCAGACTTCCTTGTGTGACCAGAAAGATGTTTATTGGTGTGACAGCACCTAAAATAAGATTGAATAAGACCCATGGGGCAATACGACACGAGTTCTTTAACTACGTGCTTATCTTTGTACCATGGCCCAAGTGATCTAACAGCATTTGGGGTATTGTATTTCAATTGGATTGTGTTTCAATCAGAACAGCTACACATAGAAGAGCAGCAGCCTGGATTTAGAGTGGTTTGAGTTACAGAGAATAATGTCCTTACAAATAAATGTATTTTATATAAAGCTTGACCCAGAAGATTACATACATGATTAACATTTCAGGACAAGTTTTCTAAAGGTTATTATTAATCAGTGCCTAGCATACATTATGGCACAGGTACAATATTAAAAAAATTACAGACAGTGTCTCGTTCACACTTGCTGTGACAGATCTTGGGGTTCTTCATGAAAGGTTTTGCATAGATATAGTCTAAGTGATACTCTCTGCCTCTCAAGCATTCTATCTGAATAAACAAGACAGAGATCAGGGAAAGAAAGGAAACAGTTATTCCATTTTAGCAGATAAAACTTGAGATACAAAGAAGATATGCCAAGAGTTATTTAGTAGCCTGTAAAAGACCTAAAGATTGAGATAAGATCTCCTGGAATTCATTCCACTCTTTACCCAGAAGATGCACCACAGTTTTGTGTTACTGATTAAACACTACAGAGGAAATTTCAACCCACTGGTTATGCAGTAAAGGATTTCACTATGTATCTCTACTAGGGGTTTACTAATATAAGTAACAGTGAGGGTGCTGAAAATACTGTAGACGTCAAACAGGTATGGCCTCAACAGGACTTGGCAAATTCATTATGTGATTTTGATAGCTGCATTACAAACTCTTGATTACTTTACAACCCAGATGCTATTTCACAAAGTGACACAGAGTGAAGGAGAATTAACGTACATAAAAACAAAAATACAGAATATGTCAACTGTTATTTGAAGGAGGAGGAAATGAATAACTATTGGTGCCAAATGCTAACAGGAAAAAAACCACTTGTAATAAGGTGGTGATAAAAAGCAAGCAATGTGTACCAATTTGTGAGTTGTAACAATACAAGGCAAAAATAAAAATTTTCAGGTGCCAGGAAAGTCCATCTACCTTGACAGCAAAGATGAAGCGGATTCCCAGCACAAAAAGATTTCCAGTCAGAGGGCTAGAGGGGTTTTCTATGAAGATAAACTAGTTCAATGGAGGAACAATATGCAAATACCAAAAGGAAAGGTTATGTTTTTCATTAGTGTAGAGCCCCTCATCTGGCTCAACTTTGTTTCTTGATTATATTAGGGGACATGAGTCGAAACTCCTAATATTCTGTCTCTGACAACCTGTTTTTCATCCCAAGAAGCAGTAGTTGGTTTGAAGATTGAAACATACATGTGTATAGTGTCTCACATTTCGGAAAAATGGGGAAGAATGAATGATGTAGTCTTTTTCACTGCTCCCAAAACTATTTTTTTTCCTAATGCATATATTTCTGTTACATTTAGCATATTCAAAAGAGGACATGCTGGAGCTGGCTAGAGGAGCTGTTGGTTCATACTTCTTTTTACCCATTTAAATATGCACTGATGTGCAGTTGTGTAAATGTGACCAGAGTGACCAACACTTTCCTGAATCATTGATGACTATGATTTAGAAAGGACTGAATCTGACTGAGATCCTTGGGATATAGGATAGTCTTACTTTTTATGAACTCCTGGGATCAGATTAGCATAATTAAACACAATATATTTGCCCTTAGAGCAACAGCTTTAAAGAAACAATCTTAGCTCATCCTCACTTAGCTGTATCATCACTTGGAGGTTACACTGGAAGACAAAATCTGAATGAGGGAGCATGGATATGCATCTCTGCAAGCAGTGCTTCCTCCATTGTATCATTTGGTCAGGCCCTTGTATGCAGAGCCAGGCAGCATTGCCATAGCTCACAGCCACATGTCAGACATGCCCCTGCTGAACTTTGCTGACTTCTGGTACAAAATGTGTTTCATTCTAACAAAATCTGAAGGAAATACATTCTAAGGGAAGAGTTATTTTTCCTCATAAACTCTCAATGTCTTAAACTAAATCTTCTTGAAATGAAAAGTTAAAAATCCTGTGAAGTTCATTCCTTAAATCACCAGAACTGCTGTAATCTGGCAAGGGAGGGACTGCACTCATCACACAGTTTGCATACTCTAAAAAGGAAAAAAATCCAAATTTCTTTAGGGGACTGAAAAGTAAAAATAATTAGAAGTTTTTTCAAAGTGGAATTTTGATCATCTGCAAAGCCTAGAAATTACTGTAAATGTTCAAACTATTGAATGTTGAAGTATGCATTACCCTTTCCTGAAAATTGTTGTGGTGCATATGATCCCTTTTTATACTGCACAAGAAGGATTCAGATAATCCCTAGATGCGTCACTAAGATTTTTTTCATGCAGAAAATATTTGCAATTGTGATAGTCCTGAGGAAAAGGTAGAAAAGATTGATGCAGTATAAGGTATCTTGGTATTTAGTAGGTATAGTGGGTTATTGCTGTTTGTTTTCCAGTTAATTTGCAGCACTCTACTTTCCTTCTATAAAGTATTTAATTATCCTTATGTAATGAAAGTTAGAAGCTGAAAAACCTGAAGCAGTTACATAAATGCTTAAATCCATCAACCAAATTTATCAGGCATTCTAGAATTTACAAATTCAAATACAAATTCTTGAAACGCTATAAGAAATCAAAATAAGGCCACTTTAAGGATCTTTTTAAAAAGGTTTTAATATGCTCCATGCTTTGGAACAGAAGTA
The DNA here is from genome assembly GCA_013397795.1 of Orthonyx spaldingii. NCBI lineage: Eukaryota > Metazoa > Chordata > Aves > Passeriformes > Orthonychidae > Orthonyx > Orthonyx spaldingii. The sequence goes on from VZTJ01004967.1 coordinate 396,679, forward strand.
GAATTTACAAGGGGTTGATTTTGTACCAGGAATGTGCTTCGTCCTTTGTTGAAAAAAATCCATCCACAACTGACCCTGTTGTACTTCTAATTCATACAGTTTGCTCACGATATACTTCTTAGAGCTCACATGAAATTCCAAGAAACGATATAGGTAAAGAATACCCCAATATCACATACGAAGGAGTTTTCCCAGTCTTCGTCTGTCTGTATTTCTTCTGTGGTTTGGGAAACAGAATTGGAAAAGATTCCCTCTTCTGTGAATCTCTGTCTTAACAGCAAGGCATAAAAGACAGAAGAGTCCATTCAAAAAGGAAAGGAAGCTTAGAAATGGAATATTATCTCTGATAATGGGAACTGCAAAGTGAGAGTTAATTAGAACTGGTTTTCTAGGAATGAAGGCAGCCATGGGGTTTTCACCAGAAGAGACAAGAGTTTGCTTTTAGAGAAAACTGAGGCTTGTCTTTCTGCAATTCAGTACATACTGTTTTGGGGCTATCTCATAAATGGTACATTGCTACAATCAAAGTATTGATCAAACATAAGTTCCTTCTGTTGGTTCAATGAATAATTCTTCAAGAGTTTTCCCTGTAAGTCTAACTTCAGACAAATGTGGTGCTGCCTGGCCAGTACCATCACAAAATCAATAAACTAATCTAAGTATTATATGGAATCGTAGAATATCTTGAGTTGGAAGGGACCCATGAAGCTCACCAAGTCCAAATCCCTGGTGCTTGCAGGACTACCTAAAAGTAAACAGTATGGCTAGAAGTTTCATCCAGCTGCACCTTGAACTCTGACAGGTTTATGTTGTCACCTGTTCCCTGGGAAGCCTGGTGATTCAACCTCTCACAGGGAGGGTTAGACATTTTCCTAATGTCCAGTCTGAATTTACCCTGATACAGCTCCATTCCACTTCTTTGTGTCCTAATGCTGGTCACCAGAGAGAGTAGATCAGCACTTCCTCCTTTGCTGCCCACTTGAGGGTGTGTCTTAACTAAAGCAAGCATGTAGTCTTTATCAAATCTCTTAATAACCGTGGAGCCCCAGTCTGAGCATGGCAAGCAAACAGGATGGACTAGCATGAAGAGGATTGAGCAACATTATGGAACCTGGTAGCTGAGCAACCTGGATTCAGAGCAAAAGGGACTTAGAGTGAACAGAGAGGCTGGGGAAAATAGTTCAGCATTTAGCTGTGTGCCTGCGATGTAAAGATCTCCTTAAGTGGAGTTTATTCAAACTGTAATTAAACTTTCTCAGTCTGCTGTGAGGGATTCACAATTCAAGATGAGAATGTCACTACTTACATTTGATGTTGAAATCTCCTTCAACACTCTTCTAATACACTTTAGCTTTATCATCTCAAAAGAAACAACTAAATTCTGTAAAAGTTTTATATTTACTTTTCTCTACTAGCAATGCAGTGAAGGAAACCTAAATATTTATGATTATGTTAAGGGAATCAATTTTGAACGATTCTTTACAGAATAATTTAATAGTTCAAAAACTAGATTATTAATAGTAATGAATATATCTTGCAAATCTAATAAAGCAGTAAACTATATAATTTATTATTGTAATACAAGTTGTAAAGGAGTTCAAAATGGAGACAAGAAAAGCATGCTAAAAAGTTAAAAATTACTCATTGAACCCTAAACACTAACAGCCTGACATGCTGCTTATGAGCAAACAGCCAGTCACCGTGAGCTGATATTCCTCCAGTGTTCTTCCCAAATATATCTTTTAAAGAACTGAAATAACAGGGAAAGACATCTGATGTAGCTCATCTGAAAGAGCAGTGAGATGTGCCTCCAGATATTTTCACAAACAAAAGAAGAAACACTGGTATGGGTAGGGCTTGGCAGAGAGGAAGTTTCCATTCAGGGTAAAATAATCCAGGTACCAGTTAAAAAATGAGGAAAATCTGGAGCATCCTCCATTACCTTCAGGCCAGATTATGCAGAAATGTCAAGAACTAATGCATAACTACACAACCTGAACTGCAGAATGCAGTTTCCTTACCTTGTGAACTGCTGCTCTACTCAGCCATCTTATTTAGAACCATAATTCATTATGTAGTTTTGAAACTCAAATATAAATTTGAAAATTATTTTTTTTTTAAAAGGAAAGGCTTTTCCTTAATTCACAGAGCACACTGCGGAGGTCACTGTATCTCGTACAAGCATATCCCACGGTCATGTTCTGTCATGTCTACATTACTCAGCCTGAGGAGGTTATCATCAAATAGCTGGTTGACCCATGGTAGTTTGGAAGACCATCTAATGGCATTCAAAATATTCAGTAGTAAAGAACAACAAAGCAAAGAATCCAACCCAAAATAGTTTCTGCAAACAAGTGAGAATTTTGTAAGTTGTATATTTGGGGGAGGGGAATAACCTAGGTTTTTGAAGAAACCCTGAAAATATGACCCAGTTGCACCTCACGCTGCTAAAGAAACAGAAAGCAGATACAAATAATCAATTTTGCCAATTATTTTGTCATTTGGGGATATATCATGTTTCATCCTCTTTAACTTATTGGATTTATCAATAACACTATACAAGATTTTTTTTCCTGGATACCTTACTGACTTAAGTTGCTTGCTCTTGTACTACTACTTTAGGCCATCGACAGCAGTTCCAGAGGTGATTTCTGGTTTCCCAGAGTGTCTGTTTTAGGAGTGAGGAATAATACTGTTACTTTTGTAATTCATGGATTGGCTTATCATTAGGGCTTGGAAATCAGCTGCAATATTTGTGGCTGCAGTACATAACTATGGCTTCTGTAGTTTTGTAGCCATAACTTCTGGCTACTTTTCTGTAGTGGGATAAGAACGTCTAACAGCTTGTTACAGAGCCTGCCTTAAAAGCTGAAACATTTGCCAGTCTTCTGCTTGGCATTATTGGACATTTGGCATCAGAGAGGAAAAACAACACACTGGAAAACAAACAGAAAGAGCATGAAAATAGAAAAGAAACCAGGCAGAGAAGCTTGGAAGTTAGGATATTGATAATAACCTGCCATCCGGGACAGCAATAACTTCATTATCTTCCATGTTTCTGTGTCATACAGTTCATTCTGTACAATAGGGCAGGGAAGGCAAGGCAAGGGGAGGGGGAAAGAGGGGAAAGAAGGGAAGGCAAGAAAGCACGTATTTGTTGGACTCTTCTATATTTTTAGACATGTACAAAGAACAGAGTGGATTAATCAATAGCCCAGAGGATAAGAGTAGTAACTGCTTGTCTCCCATATATAGCAAAAAAGGCCTATATATTGTATTTTTGTCTACCTTTCTACCTATTCCCAGTGAGAAACAGTAATATAGATGGGCTCACAACTATGCATGGACTTAGAATTCTCCTTGAACTCCCAGCGTGACTCCTGTACTTTGGAACAACATTCTACCTTGTGTCCACTTGGCCTCCCACAGAGGAGAGGGTCAAAGAAAAAAAAAAAAAAAAAGCAGCAGCAGCACATTTTTAAGGCTGCAGGGCTTTTCCTCCTGCAAAAGGAAAGCAAATGGCCTTTTATTCCCATTGCTGCCTGTGGCACTTTTCCTCTCTGTGAATCCCGTTAATTTTAACACGCTGGTCTTACTGTGTACATCCAAGTTCCTGTCTCATTTTTGGTGCCTTTGGGTGACCTGAAGACTCATAAGAGGAAGTAGGACATAGCTTCACAGGACAAAAGAAGGCAAAAGCTCAAAGTAAGTGAGACTTTTCTACAGAAATAATAGATTGTTGACAATCTTGCAAAGTAAGGCAATACTTTCCCTTCCTCTCTTCATTCACTTTCATTCAGTTTACAGTCAGAAAATGGAAAGGTTTTTCTGCAGAAGTTCAGCTTCTGTCCACTTCTTAGATAGTCAGAGTTTGCAATGCTCTAAGTGATCATTTCTGGACTGAAGTAAACGAAATCTCTATTGACACATTTAAAATATAATTTGTAAGCAAAATGAAATAAAGAAGGTGGGCACGTGTACTTGCTGTTTTCTGCACTGACTTTGTGTTAAAAACCTTATTCTTTTCATGCATAATAAATTCCACAAAAATGACATTAAAGCAGGTGTTTTATAAGTAATATTGATGACCAATGACTAATAATCACACTACACTATATGCCAAGAAATGCCTAGGTAGTTTTAAATTGCAAATAGGCAATTGCATGTTAGTCAGAATTACTGAGTTCTAAGCAATCTCTTTTTATGAGTCTGCTCTTGGTTCATGATATAAAAATTAAAATTACATTTTCAGCAACTCAGAGTAGTTGAGATTTTAACTCCAAATTTTCTTGACCTTCTCTCACTGAGATTGCACAGGACTATAAATTATGCTGGGTGGAAAAAATGGGAGGAAATCATGCAATCTTATTTTGCATCAAACACCAGATTTTTTTTTCATATTTGATTAACAGTATTCTATCCCAGTTCACAAGGGAAAGTCTTCCTCTGCAGAATGGAGCATGATTCTATTTTTATGGAGATCAGCACAAACAGGTATTTACTGCTTTTCTGTATTGTCCTTAAAGTCTTTGAAGATGTGATTTTTTGAATGTGAAATATTTTTTGTATCATCAAAAAGTATTATATGCAATAAAAATAGAAAGAAATATTCATTGTTTAAACTGAGGTAGTTGAACATTTTATGGACTATTTTGCATTCTGCTAACTACATTTTGTAATTTTCTGAAAGAATATGCCTATATTTTCTTTGAACCACTGGACAGCATCGTGATTTAATCCATACAATTCCAAAGACAGATACAAAAAAATTAAAAATCTGTCTCCCCCAAGATTAATCAACAGGGAATACACAAAGTAAACTCTTCCCTTTTTCTTCCTCACAATGATATTTCTAAATCCACAAAAAGAAAACTAAAATACTTCTCCCACTTAAAACAAGTTGTGCTCAAGAAGTGATGGAACCAAGGATTGCTGACATGTCCATAGCCTCCACATTGTCCTTGTCCCATATATTTCTGGTCATATGTTACTGAAAAGTTTATGTCCCTTATGCTCCCCCCTCCATCATCATCACAGTATGCATATTGTATAAGTCGTTTATACTGCATTGGCAACAGTTTTAGTTCCCTAGTCAAAAAACCCCCAAAGAACCCAAGTTATAACTGAAGTGAATGTGGAAAAGTAAATTGCAAAGGTGGTTCTATTTTTTCCAGTTCTATACAGGACTATATGTAAAGCTCAATATCCAACTAGCTGAAACAATGTTAATAAGCTATATTCAAGTGAAACATTGAGTAATACTAGCCTCATAAACACGGCTGAATTAAAAAGCCAATGAATGTGTTATTGATATTTCTTTCATGCATAGTATACCACATCTCAATAGGTTTTTATGCATTTTTCCTGACAGATAAAAAAAATGGTAGCAAAATATTCACTAAAGAGGGATATTAGTTAATTCAGGATGCTGGCAGCACAATGTTCTTTAACAATTTATTTACTTGCTTGCAAATTGCCACCAATTTGTAATAAACATGATTTCATTGCTGACTTGTGAGACTTACAAGAAATTAACAACATAAAAGGAGAAGAAAATTGAATTCTTATGACATGATATAATTACTTGCACATATTATTAATGCTAGGTCCAATTTAGTGAACTGATACTTTATAAATTCTTGTATATTAGAAATTATGCACAGAGTATTTTCCATGTACCTCTGGAGCTAAATATTAAATATTTTATCCTTTCCCAATAATTATTATGAAACTTTTTATAAACAGCTTTAAAAGCATGTTGGTTTCTCCAAATCCATAGAAATGCTACATTAGAAAGGTCATGGATAATTCTATGGTATTTTTGCCAGCTTCTCTCTGACTGGTGATGATTATCCTGATTTATCACAGATCTTTGCACACCTGAGAGCACAGTATCTACATAACAAAGTGAAAAGCAACCATTATAGATGTTTCAAAGAACAGATTCTTAGTTTTATTGTCTATGGGTTTCTATGATGTTCAGAAACACCACTAGCACTGAAGTTTGTTCTTAGATTCAGAGAAAAAAAAAGGAACTCTAAAGCTATATCACATTTTTACTTAGATTTTATACAAAAGGCTGAACTGAGCCATTTAACTATGCATTTTGTGATAGCCTGCTTTCTTAAAGTCCTTTGCCTGTTAGCCAATCAGACCTAGACAAAATCAATACATGAATAATTTTCACAGTAAAATTAACCCCTTTTTTTCTCTTGACGAAGAGGAAAGAGCATGTTTCAAATGTTGCAAAAACAGGTTTTCTAGAGATGAAACCAACAACGAGGTGAAGAGAGTTTTTTTCAGTGAAAAACTTTTTCTCTCTTATTTTCTGGTGCTTCTATATGGAAATGCTTCTACATTTTGCTACAGGAAAGCAAATTTATTTACAACTGAATAAAAATTGCAGCGCATTGATTTTTTTCTGACATTGTTGTTCTGATTTTTATTTTGAGCAACAAGAATGAATGTAAAACAAATAAACAAACCAATCCCCAGAACATCAAGGCAACATGCCGGTTTCCTCACTGCTTCTGTCCTGTATGGTCAATCACAGCAGTACTCCTGTTCCAAGGCTCATTCTTGTTTATAAATCATCTCAGTACATATTGCAATATTACTTTCATTTTTCCAAAGCCTTGTGGTATTTTCATTACTAGTCAAGCCTTAGGGCATTATCACAAGCTAGAAACGAGGCAGTAAGAACTGTAGTTGTACAAGACTACTTCAAGAATGTCCTAAACTACATACTCTTAACTAAGAACAGTCCAACTTTTCCAGCTGCTGGCTGCAAAACCAGAGAACCCAATGGAGGGCACAGACCACTACAATGAGAAAAACTGTGCCTTTTGTCAGGAAAAGCATGCAAGCTGTAGAATACAAAAGCATCAGTAACAGACTGGCACCTACATTTCAGCAATAGTGTGAAATACATTTTCAAAAGCATTTCAAAATTTTACCCAGAGAAGGTACAGTATATAATTGTTATCTGATACTGCTGGATTTTCTCCTTAGTAATGAGTGGTAGCCACAACACTGGCGATCTTAGCCATCACTTTGGTTAGGATGGAAGGCTTTCTTTCAGCACCTCAAACCTATATTTAAACAAGAGAAATTAATGAACACCAAGGCTCTGGTGCTTCAATTTATCTCCCCTTGCTGCTACTTCATCTCCGTTTAGTAACCTAGTAATCTTTCCAAAGTCCACAGATATACAAATTCTTTATCATACTGGATTAAGTCATAACAGAGTAAATTCAGAAAAAAATCCAAGCTTCTGTTTATAATAATGCCAGCAGCCACATCAATCTAGTAACACCATACAGAGCAAAAAGATAGATAACAGAATCTGATTGGGGATTAAGTGAGAAGTTTCTTGCTGTTTCTATAGACATTGCTAGTTTGTTAAATTCTGTAATGGGCTGGATTTTGCATTCATGCAAGATGATCTCTCCATCTTCTCTCTACACAAGGGAAATAAGGAGTTTAGTAACACTGAAGTCTATTAATTGTTTATTCTGGACTGCAGGTACCATCAGGGTTTAGGTGCAGAAACCAATCAAGATTATTCCTTTATGTCTTTCTGCAATCTATTTTGTCAAAGAAAGTCAGGTAAACTGACAGGCTTCATAGCTGAGAGAGGCATTTGGACACTCACGAAAAGCTGTCCAAGCTTCCTGGGTAGTTCTTTCTCCTTGTGTAGCCAAACAAATTTTTACCACATTTGTTATGATACAGACTTTGAGATTGTCACCATTATAAATAAAATAAATAAAAACATTAGACTTCCTTAAAAATTCACTCAGGAAACACGTAAAACAACACAAATCTAGTAAAAATATTGTTATAGCTACTCTGAATTGCTCTATGATCTGAGGGTCAGGAGAAGTAGCTTGAAAGAATTTACATTAATCACTTCAACTAATGTGAGTTCCTATAGGCTGATGCTATTTAAAGTTAATACTAACATTACTCTCAGAAATAAAGGCCAAAACATATTGCATCAGTTTTTATCCACAGTATAATGCCAGTTACTTTGACATGGTTGCAAAAATATATGCACCATTAATTAAGCTGTAAATAATATGCTGCTATCAAAAATAAATCTCATACAGAGTATTCGTAATATATTTTTCATTGCCTAGAACTGATTAAATATTCTCCACCATGATTAAAAATTCTCCATAGGTAATAGATTTTGATTGTTTTCCCAGTATCTTCTAAGTATACATAAGTACAAGTATCCTGACTCAATCTAGTCTGGCCTCTGACTAAGGAAAGACTTTTGATGTATTTCCCTCTCTTTTATGTAGGGAACAATCTGAATTTGTTTTGTATACCCTTCTGAGATGACCACCAGTGGTACTGTACAGAAGGAGAAACTTGACTTACAAAACCTTTTGCTTCCTAGTGTTCTATTGGCATTAATTGCATTTGCAATCAGTGTGTTTCATTTCTTATCAGTAGCAAGTCCCTTCATAGAAATAACTTCTGAATATGTGTTAATCTGGGATGTGATAACACAAATGGAATGTCAGCTGGAGCAAACCTAAATATTACAATTTATTTCAAAGACCAAAATTGTCAGGGAAAGAGGAGGCATTTTAATCTGAGAAGTCACCTCAGCAGTAGTACCTAATCCTCAAAAGAGATCTATTCAATATTGCAGCTGCAAATCTGAGCATGGCCAGCAGGCCAAAAAGAAGAAAAGAAATATATTCCTGCAGTTCTTTTCAAAAAAAAGTAATTAAAAGAGTGCCTTCTCTTCTTGTCATTGCTCTTAGAGAATACAAGGAAAATTGAAGTGTAAAGGGTGCTGCAGAGGGTGTAGAAGTAGATGTGAATTGGAAGGCAGTTTTGAAAAACAAAGACAGCAAGGAGAAAGCTGAGAATTAAGATTCTCTTATTACTACATTAGGACATGCTCAAAATATATTATGAATATTGCCTTATTGTTTTTTGGTTATATCCATGTACAGAATCAGAATAATATCTGATATGCTGTCTCCTGAGACCACTTCCCCACTTGAGGTCTTGAGGCTGTTTTTCAGGTTGTTGTCTACAATTTCTTTTCTTTCTCTGTTTCCATCCTGTAGCAGCACTGTTGCATTTAGCTTTTACTAATGTTATCAAGAGAAAACTAGAAAGAAGATATAAAAGATAACATAACCACTACAGTATGAACTTGCTCTTGTTGCACACTGGAAGACAGTTCTGGAAATCACACTGTGTGCTATCTTCATTGATTATTTCTTGGATTCTATCTTTTAGTTAAAAAAATAAGAATAAATCTGTATGTGTGTGTATACATATGTAAATGGTATATGAGGTCTTCTAAATGAGAAAGAAGAGGAAAAAAACATAGATATACAACAACTGTGAAATTTAGGTGAGGCAGAAAGAAACTTTCTATATTCATCTTTTTTTTCCCCGAAGAATTTAGGAGTTGGACAAACACCCAGCAGCAAACTATCAGCCCTTTTTGTTATTACAGTAAGTGGAAAGCTGCTACTATCATATGGCCACTAGTAAATGATGAAATTTTCATATGGAGTAACTGACACCTTTTTGAATAGCAGAACATAATTGCTATCATTTTGGATTTTGTTTTGTTTTGATTTGGTGTGGTTGGGTTTTTTTTAACAGACTGGCTTCAAATACTTTAAAATACTGAAATAAAATTTCATCTCCCACACATTGAGTATGTGAGTATAAATGGACAATTCTTTGATACTATTTTCAAACAGAGTTTACATGCAAAAAATTAAGAGTCATTTGTAGGGTATACTTTAGGACCTGATTTTGAACAGTTGTACACCCACATGAGAAGTTGTCACTATTTTTGTTGGTCTTATTCCATTAAATAACATTTTCATGGCAGAGAATGAATTTCAATCTCTATTGTGTCTATTCCCATGAGAAGAACAATTAAATGGCAATGGGCTAAATGATTTTCCATGGCCTCAAAAAACTGCACAAATACCTGGAGGAAACAGAAAGTTGGGTTTGCCAAAACAGTGAGCTATAAGCACTGTTGCTATTCCTAGGCGAGGGGAAGGAAGAGGCCTCATTTTTGACTGGGACCAAGTGTCGAAAGAGGGATGTTTAGGATCAAATCACCTGTTAAATACAGATAGATTTCAGTGGCCTTTTGCTTCCCACAACTGCTCTCTCACCTAAAAAGTGTCAAGATCATTATTTCAATATAAGAATTAAGGGATTTTATAGATAATCAGAATTTGAATCAACAGCTGATGTCAGAACTTAGCAGAGTTCAAACTGGAAAAATAAAGCCGTAGTTAGTAGTGAGACCATGAGTGTGAATATCAAGGAACATGCAGAATTCTTCGTCACCTTCAGTTAGAACTGATGTCATAAAAGATTCACTCAAATGAGGATTTTACAAGTCAGATGCAGCAACGACTTTTTGCAATTCAGTATTAATATTATCTAAGAGGTCAAACAGACTTTTAAAATATTTCTCTGACTTTGAATTCTATGAATATTATTAATATATATAGCAGAAAAATCTAACACATGTAACAGGATATTTATGAATGAGTAAAAGATGAAATCAATTTTTGCTCTAAATAAACCAATTTTTTGCTTTATACTTGGCCCAAAAAAGAAAACAAAATAAATTGGATAATTATACGGGATAATTGTAATTAATGTTGGAAAATAGGTATATGCTAAAAATCTCTATACAAATATTAATTGCTGTTAATATGGTTTAGTGATTATAAAAGAAGGTGTCTGATAAGCTTGTTGAATCACCTATTTTAGAACATATGTAGAGAACAGTAGAGGTAATTGGAAATTAATTTATCAAATGGTATCTCTTCAAGCTATCTTCTCACTTGAAAATGCTGAGGGATAGGTGAACTGTTCAGATGATGCAAATCACAAAAGCCACCTGCTGAGGTGTAAGGATCCTTAAAAAATACTTTAGATCAAGCTTCAGTAAAAGGCAGCACATACATTATGTTCTCCATCTGGAGGATGTGATCAAAATGGGTCTATCAAAAAAAAAACCTTCAACCTCTAAGTACTTTCACTGTGGTCACAGCTGGAAGCTGGGCTGTGGTTTTGTAGGCCAAGCTTTTACACTTACTGCTGGTAACCATTAGATGTATGTGGGGAGCTGACAGATTCTTTTCAGGCACTGACCTAGATTTAGCCTGATTCAGTTCAAAGGCCTTTTTGTAGGGAGAAAACTCTGTCCTTCCTTATATTCTGTCTAATTTATGCAACTCATTTAGTCTAGAAGACTACAGCCTGTGGTATACAAGGACAATTCAAAGCATCAAGGAAATACACTAAATATGAGCATACCCCAGCTTTATCATCTCTATGTCTGACAGCAACCAAGATTATTCTATAGCACTATAAAATCATGATTCTCGTGAGCAGTTCCCAAAGGACAGGCATCAATCAAAGTTTCAATCTCATTATGGATTGGAGAGCTTTTATCTCCTTTGACAAGTTCAAGTTCAGGAAGATGACTTTCACCTTCTCAGAGCACCTCTAAATTTACAGAAATTGGTGTCTTTTCCATGGGCACCTATTCATGTATGTAAGCAGAGTACCTTACAGAAATTTTCTACTGTATTCACCATAGGCTTAGATTTCACTTTTCCACTCCTTATAAAACCCTTTTTCACATAAAGAGGAGCTGGGCATTTACCACTTGTCTCATCTTAATAATTTCCTTTTAAAAGTTTACCTATACTTAAAATATCAAGATTACATTCCAATGAGTACCTTTCTACCTAAATCCTTGCATCCTTACAAAAACCAAAAACCCAAACCTGTATTTTTCTTACTAAAACAGCTATGCTCTACCTCAACTGACCTCAAAGATACAAAGATGGCACTGGTTACACAGGAAGTTTGTGCCATTCTGTATATTCTGCTGTTTTCAAAGTTATTAATACCTGTAATAAATTCAATCTTTTATTATGTTAATATTTAAACTCTCCATAGTTCCTGTTTCTTGAATTCTGCTTGTCACACTGCCAATTTGTATAATTTCTTTAAATCTTTTTGAATCCAGTCCTTTCTAGCTATAAGCAATGCAAACAGCATCTACATCTTCAACCAACTTAATTAATATGCAGTACATTCTGACTTCCCAGATTGTCACCAATGGCAAAAATACACAGTGAAAATGAGGGCAGAGGAATTATTGATGCATAATTTGTAAATATGTAACTGAAATGCTAAATCTAGTTGTCTTTGGTTTTCTTTTGTGGTCAGTAGTGAGTGAGAAGACAGTTCAAAGTGCCTAAAGCAGGCTTCTCCTTTAATTTGCTTACTGAAGGTTAACAATGTAGGGAGTCTAAAAATGAGATTTGTGTGATCAAAAGCAGGTATGAAGAGCTGTGTTGGTCACTTGAGGCTTCTTTGCAAGGTCAGTGATGAAAATAGGGAGCAAATCTTCTTTAAACTGCATGTCTGTAATAGGTCTAATGAATCACTTTCTGCTTCTCCTGTTGATCTTAAAAAGGAGCCTCAAATGACTTGCTTAAGAGCATATCCCGTCAGCTTATGTTGTAAATGCCAGAAGCTGGTGAGATGAATTCCACACTAACCTCCTAATTTAGATTATTAAATTTAGGTAGCAACTTCATGCATAGCTCCAGGCTATCCAGTAATTAAACTTTTTTTAAGTGTTGAAAAGTGTTGAAATTTTGTTACCTTCCAGTTCATGTTTCGTTTTCAGGCAGCAAAAATAACTTGGAAGACACATTTGACCCCAAACTCTCCCCACCTTCTCCTTCCAGGCCTGTAGCTCCCACTCCATATCCACATCAGAGAGACATCCAGATTCACATAGTAAAAGGTTTTAACTTGCAATGTCATGTGAGCAGATCCACCTCCTCTTGTGAGGTCCCTATGATCCAAGCTCTCAGCAGGACCATTAGTTCCATCTGAACAGTTGCCTCTGGGATACTGGACAAATTTTTGGATGCAACAGGAAAATTCTCATTCATAAAAGGTGTGTAACTCTTATGATTATACATTGCTTTGCCTGGAAACAGGGGAGATCCTTGGAGACATTCGGCTGAGATGGCTGCCAGAGAGTTGTTTGCAGTAATTTATGAAATTGGATGATCACCCAGACACTGGTGGTGGTGAACAAAATAGGAACAGAAGCAGAGAGGTGTCTGACCTGGACATTAGGAGAGAATGTGTCATCCTTTCCTTGCAGAGTTCTGTCTCAGCTCAGAATCTCTAAATTTTGGCTTGAGTCTCCTTCCAGTGCATAGCTGGGACAGCAGCAAACTGAACAAAATGAAACAAAAGTTTGAATAAATGCAAACTATACATTTTTCTTATACACTTACAGTAATATACTTCTAACATTTTCAAAGAATTTTTACAAATAAGATGTCACTGTTTATCAATACAATTTATGGTGGCTCCTGTTCAGCAATAATTATCAGCAAACTCTTCACTGATTTTTATTTTTTTTTCTTTTTTCAACTATTCATAATGCTCTACAAATCATGAGACTATTTTCTTGTTAATAGAACTGCCTCTTAAGAAACAAGACTGTACTCAAAATATATACATATGACTCTTAAATCATCAATGCTTCTAAAATAATGTAAGCTTTCACCCAATTAAGATTTCACCTAAGAAAATGACACACAATTAAAATAATGGCAATTACAAACAAACTCTTCATCTGTCTGAAGTTAACATGTTTCCTGCAGCAGCTGGCAGCACAGTTAGAAGCAAGACAGACTCGTTGTGTCTGTGAAAGTGGAAAATGAAAGTGTGACTTGTACTACTGCTACTCCACTGCCATCACACCAGAGCTCTCCAAGCATGGGGAGTGCAATCTGTGTGTGTATCAGTACACCTTTTGGGGTTGTATCTTCTAGTTGTACTGGCAAAGAAAACCCCATGGAACAGCAGCGGCAAAGCACTTCTAGAGAGGAGCAGAAAGGGCTGCAAAACTGAAGCCACTCTGCATACCAAGCTCCCACCCAGTAATAACCCACATCTCATTGATGCAGGTAAGCCAAACTGTTTGCTTCTTTCACTGAATAAGAAATAGTCTGCCTGGATGATGTGAGAATTGAAGTCACTGTAAGGACTGGAAGTTTTAGAACTGTTTGGGAATCCAAAGATAAACTGCAGCTGTTGCTTTGGGCCACATCTTTTAAAGAGTTAGTAGGGTTGCTTCTGCAGGAAAATAAGCAGCTCAGAAAATGCCTTGGTGGTTCAAGACCTAGGAAGAGGGTAAGGGCTATGTACACACCACAGGGCTGTGGAGATACCACGTGCCTTAAGTGGCTGAAGGACTTGAGGTGCAGGTCTGAATTTGGGAAAGGAGAACAGAGATGTACGGTAGAAATAAAAGGATTTATCAATTACTATGGACTATGGAGTGGAAACACTGACCTTGGAGGAAAATGGTTAAAGAGATAGAAGATAAAATGCTGGGATGGTGGATTAACAGGCAGAGTCTGCACTGGGTGTAGAGGAAATGTATATATATTTCTGTACATACATGTATATATTTTTTTTCCTTAAGTTTTCTATAGAACATATTTTTCTTTTAGTAGATTCTTCAACGGTTGGTAGAACCATTCAACAACATGAATATATCCTACTGTGTGTGATAAATAATTCATACTTATATTCAGCCTTATTTATCACACAAGTTAAGCATCATATCACCAGTCTCCTTTTTAATAACTATCCCTACTGAAAGATGCTGGCCTGATTCACAGAGCAGTACAGAAAATGTAAGATTACAGAGACTTGATAATGAGCTGAAAGCACCTATGAAAATGAGGCCAACTTTATACTTGGGTATTGCACAACCCAGAGCTAATGAAGCAGCCACACTGCTGAACATCTCCTGTATAAAACATTCATAATGAAAAGTACATACTGCAGTATGGAGGCTGGTACTTTGAGAGTTTGTTGGTTTTTTTAGTCACCTACTTTTCCTTGAGCTTTGCAATACCAATGAGCACAGAAAGACAGCAGAAACAATGACTTTGATTTTTGCTGACTGTAAGCATGAAACTGGTTTTTTTAATATAGTCTTTAGTCTATCAATGTATGTTAATACCAAAATACTGGCACAATTTGCTAAAACACAAATCATGAAGATAGGAAAAATTCTAAATACGAACAAAATAAACCTAAATATAAAACAAAATATGTCTCACAAGAAAGCTAGTTTCTTTCTAGGTTTTAAGGTTTTTATTTTAATTTTCAATGCTCAAAAAAGATTCCTGAATATTTTCCAAATTTCATAACTTCAGGTGTCATAATGAAGTCTGTTCTGCTTATTTCTGAAGTCAGGATGTGGCTTAGATTGTGAACCTTGTTAACCTGACGTTTCATCCTGCTTAAATTCCTGTAGGACTTCCACAGCTTCAGCACAACTTTCTCTTTGCATGCATTTTTAAAACTAACATCTTGGAAGAGGTACTGAAAATACTACTTTGACCAACATTCAGCCCTACTGTAAAATGTGTGAATTCTCCTGAAGTTTGTGACGTTTAGACTATACTCTGGCTAAATTTGTCCCATTGTTCTTGTAGAAACAAAGGTGACTTTGGTAGCAAACCTGTTAGAAACTATTCAGAGCTTATAGTTCTGGTTTAGTGTTTGGAAGTCTTATTCTTCATGACACGCTTGTTGATTGATATTGAAAACCTACAATTTTGGATTAAAAAATCTCAAATATTCTGTAATTATAATATTTGAGGAATGAGAATATTTTCTGCAAAATCTAATGCAAAGCTGTTTGCAAGTTTCTTGAGAAGTGTACCAAGGGATTTGAAAATGCTGTTGCCGTCCATACGTGCCCAGGAGAACTTCATGCTGAGAAATGATTAGAGACTATTCCTGTAATGTAATGACCTCCCTCAAAATGGCCATGAATGTATTGACAGCTGTACTTCCTCTTCACCAAAGTCAAACCATTACAAAGCACTGATAGATTAAAGTGTTAGAAAGTAATTAAACCATAATTGCACAATGAAAAATAACTATTAGAATGGTGAAGAAAAGAATAAACTTACCAGAATATTAATGTTTTGTTTTTTAAATACAACATAGCAATGTAATCCACTGGACTACAGCATCTTTTCTGGCACCAATGGGAATTTACAGAAGATTTCAATTAACAATTTTCTTGTTCAACACTGTCAATTAAAACATGAGATGTACATTTTTTTAAAAAGTCTAAAACCACAGGGCCTCAGAGTTTAGATAAAACTCATCTCCATCATTCATATCAACACCTTTACATGTTGCAGTATTTTATGTAAATCAGGCTGTATTTACATCTTCAAAAAACCAAAAAATTAGGAGTTCGAGCCTAATTAATTGCAGCAAAAGACCTGATTATGTAAAGAATTGAGCATAATTCACAGGAACCTGATAAGAGGCATTTTATCTGCACCCAGCTTCCAAAACATAGAAACATGGTATAATCAAAATTGTAATTCCTTTGCAGCATCTGAACAGCCTGGATTAGCAGCAGGTGTCCCTGCCCATGGCAGAGATTTGAAACTAGATGATCTTTAAGGTCTTGTCCAACCCAAGCCATTCTGTGATTTTATGATTCTATGATGTGTAGAAAAATATGCCTAGAATCTTTCTGTATTAAAAAATTATCAAGACTTCGTGTTTCTCTTTCGAGGAAGCCTTGGTCTTCTTATTAACCTCAAAGTGCTGGCAGAATCCAACCCTTGCCCTCCATCAAAAATGACCCAATTGCATTAGGTATTTTTAAACTGAAGATTACCCATACAGAACAGATCAAGCTGAAATGTTTTAATTGCATTAATTATCTTAAGTAATTCTCTAAAATGTCACAACAGTGAGTGATGATGCTCTCCAGAGTTCCTGTATACATGATCTTGGTTGCTTTAATGTTTATTTTGTATCACCCATAATCATTTTACTCAGACAAGATGCTTCTCTGTGTATGTAAGGAGAACAATGAAAAAATTGTTCTTTCAGGCCATGGAAAATGTGAAAAACTTGTGCACAGATCTGAACGCATATTTTTTTCTCTTTTATTTTCATTATTTTGGAAATAAAAATCTCCTAAATAAATCACTGAGAAGCCATGGACTATGTCATAGTGTAATCTCTCACTCTTCTTTATATTTACCAATATTCATAGAGAATGTGTTTTAATTGGTTATTCAGTGCTCCAATAATTATCTCAGAGACAACTAGAGCTTGTTTGTGTTTTAGTCTAAGTTTTAGAGGACAAAAGGAAAGAAACGCGATGTGTTGATTTCCTGGTCTTGCAAAAAGAGTAAGACATAAACTATGTGAAGTAAGACATAAACATATGTTAAGTAAATTGAAACACAGTAGTAGGTTTTGAAGTGCAGAGCTAACTGAGATAAAAGGGTCACCAGGCACCAGAGACACTGAGGGATCCTGAGGATTTGATATTTTCTGTCAAAATATTACACGATTATACAATGGATAACTATTTTTCTGAGAAATATTTTTGAAAACAACATCATTAGCCTAGTAGATGAAAGAATAAGAATATTCAAAGACTGGAAGATAAGGCTGGACAACATTAAGCATAAAATTACTTATTTTCAATAGTCAAGTAATGGTTGGAGCTCCTTCAGAATTCATGGCTTAGGGTTCACATTCAAGATATATTATGTAGAAATTAATATGTTGAGTGTGGAGCCACTGAAACACAGAAGAGAGAGGAGAAACAATTGTGAAGGCATGCAAAGGCTCTGATGCTGAATCAGAAGGCTGAGAAAGAGTTCAGAATATTTACCCCATGAGTTTTCCATTGAACTTAGAAGATATGAATAGGAAAAGAAACACTTAAGGAATTTTTCACTGTCTTCAGAGCACTATATAATTCTGTGTATGGGAGATAAAGGAAAGGAGCAAGAAAAAGCTAAAGAAAGTGGAAAAATGCCAAGCTCATAGCTTGGCTCAGATCTGCTATCTCATTGCAAATCAATGATAAATTCCTAATAATACAACTTGAAGATACAAAGATGTGATTGAGACTTTCAGTTTCCTTGACTTGCACTCTTTGCAGTCAGAAAAATAAAGGATAATTATTTAATGTGCATATTTTCAGAAAAATCAACATCAACTTTGCACCAAGGATTTAACTTGTGCTGTCCAGTCTTTAAAGATGCCTGTCAAAGAAACAAGACAACAGAAACAAGCCAACAGCTAACCAAAACCATATCTGCATGATTCAAACTCTACCAGGCAGAAAAATTAAGCTGAGCAGTCTTTGATTTTCCCTTGCTTCACAAGCCCTAGTAGAACAATTTTGGTTTTAAGAAATTAAGACTTTATTATAACCTTTCTATAGTTACTAAGCTGTATTTCCACAGTTATGTATATAAATACATAAATACTGATATGTGAGCACATATAAACCAGTCATACTTAATGAATTAAGTACATTATTTTGGGGTTTCAAGGTTTTTGCTTTTATTTTACTACAAATGTATATCCCACAATTATTTTCATTTGTAAAATTCTTGGCATAACTTGAAACAGTGCTAGTCTGTTTCAGATCAGCATTTCATATTTTTTTTAAAGTAGAAGTCTGCAAATGAAAATAACTGAAATTCCCACCTCTTTCACTTCTCTAACTCTTCTCCAAAGTCAGACCAAAGACTGACCCATCTTTATGTGTGAGTCATACTTTAAGCAGTTCTCTGACTCCCCAGTGGATCTTTCCATACTTTTAGAGAAGATGGACAATGCAAGAGAGGGATTTATTTCACCACAGAATGATGAGAAACACAATGACTGCACAAATTTATGATGTTCTGTGAAGAGAGATAACATTGTTGGGAACAGTGTCACCAAATAAGTGATAAAATGTGTAGTCTGGATAGGTTTGGGTATTTTAAAAATAAATACTGCACAAACATGAGCATATATAATGTAGATCCCTGTATTTGTAATATCTGGTTATAAATTTATCTGAAATAAGTAAAAAGCTCAGGACACCTAAATTTGTTTTAATAATTCATCCACATTAATGAAATCCTAGAAATTTTACATCATCAGTGAAATGCAAAGAGAGCAGAATTTTTAAGTTAGATGGTGTAAAAAAACCCATAACTGATGAAAAGAAACTTCCAGTAGAACTAAAGAGTGTCAGAAGACACTATGCATGCAACTTTTATATCTAAAAGAAGAAGTGACTCTTGCCTTGCAATAACAGAAGGATGGAACAAGAAGAAACCAGATCATCTAGTCAAAAACAGCTGAATTTTTGCAATGCATGATCTTTAATTCATACAGGTGGTACATATTTGATGATGAAAAAAACATAGTAACTAGTGTAAATAATGTTAGAATAAAATTTCATTCAATTTCATAGGTAAGTCAATATATCAATATTACTGGTATGAATCTAGGCAATTATAAGCAAATCTAAGCCCCTCAGAAAACATGGATCTATGTTATCTGTTGAAAGTGATATTCTTATTATGCAGGAAAAGATCTGGAATGTTGTTTTATTTAAGAATAAAAGTAGATCCCAAGTTCCAGGAAACAATATGCATTGGTTTATTGTCATCATAAGTCACCATAACCTGTCAAAATGGTTAACATAAAGAACTACACAAATCACTGAGCATTTGAGGTTTTTATCATTCTAATGGGCACTTGTTATAGCTGGGGTAAACTATTTTTGATTTTATTACATTTCTGCTACTACAGTTAATGAGGACCATTAGCCTCATTGTGCTCCAATACACACCATACGCTCAGTCAGTCACAGAGCACCACGTGGCAGCTCTGCATCTCACCAGCCTTTTGGACTTAAAGTGCACTAATTATGCTTTGCTTTATAAAGCAAAAGGCTGCTTTGGTTGGATTCCAAGCTGTCTGCTGGAAAACTGGGAAAGCTACTGCCAGGGGATCTAGAGTATTTAGCTACATCTACGTGAGATAAAGGAAAGAAAAGTAAGAATTCTGACTTAACTACAAGGAACTTATGATCTATGAATGAAGAATGTCTAATATGAATTTAATTCTCAGAGCTGAGTACTAAGGGAGATAAAAGGAAATAAATGAACTAACAGCTCAAAGGCCAACACCAACAAAATGTAAACTTTTTTTAACTTGGAGATAATCAGGTTATGGAATATTCAGTGATCTTATCAGTTCATTTTACTGTTGTGTCTAATATATGGAAAAAGTACTTTGATTAGGATGATTTTAACCTCTCTGTGAGAATTGTCTTGGGTATTAAATAACTATCCATTCAATAGTACTGTTATTGAATGTAGCCTGAATGTACTACTGATAACCCTCAGCAGTTCAGGGCTTAGAAAAGACAATCTGAGCATTGCAAATGACAGCATTGCAGTTTTGCTCTGAAAAAAAAAGTCTGAAGAGGGTTTGCAAAAGGATTACTCACCTCTCACAAAAATTAGCTAACTTCCAATTTCATTCATCTGGAATGAACCTTTTGATATTAGAAAACTCTTAGAAGAGAATGAAGATTAATACAACTTACAGCACACTGTTACAGTTTACTGTCAATTCAACACAGCCCTGTCAGAAGTCTTGTGGCATAATATTGATCTCATATAAAGACGTTTTGACCTGCCAAAGCAAACCTGAAAAAAATCTTTTTCAGAAAAAATCTGAAAATCACCAATGCTATTGAAATGACAGGTATTATAAAAAATTGACTTATCTATAAAATGAAATGAAATTTTAATTTAATGTTATTTACACTAGTTACTGTGATTTTTCATTATCAAAAAGCAACAAATATATTTGGTAAAAACTCTGACCCTAGATTAATGAAGATGAGAAATAAAAAAGACCAAATAAAATATGTGCTCAGAAAGAAGAGTTTTTCCTCTCTTATGTGCTGTTTAACATGAAAGCAGGCTTTGAAGATTTCAGGTGGAGTACAGTCACATGGATACTTACTCCTCAAAGCAAAAATAAATTAAAATTGCAAAATTATATTACATAAAAGAGGTTTCACGACAGCTCTGGAAAGTTGTCTCTTAATGTTCCCACTAGGTATTACTCAGCAGCACACTAGATTGTGCTTTGGTATTTAAAAAGGCAATTATTAGGTAATATCCTTTGTATTAAACAGTTTATCAAAAGGTAGTGGTGCAACTGTTTCTTCTGATCATAAAAACAGCACAGCTGTTTCTTCTAGCCACAAAAATTGTATAGAAGTCCATATATTTTCACAATGACTGATTGGGGTGCCCTCTGTATGTAATGTAAATCTAAAAGAAATATTAACATCTCAGAAAGAGAATATACCAAAAAAAGCATTTTGAATTTAGCTGGTATTGTCATCTATATGTAGAATTCTAAGTATTCAATATTTTGGCACATGCAAAATGAAATGGTAAAGAGAGTTAAATAAATTCTTAAACAATAGAAAAATTAAACAAAACCATGAATGATTCTGATTTCATTCATAAAATTGTAAATAATATTTTAGCTAACTTCCCATAATTACTTCTGGCCTATATAGCACCTTCTTTCATGAGTTGTAATCTCAGATTCTAAACATGTGGAAGAATTTATTTCTGAACAAAATCTGTGCATTATTAAATCTAGAAAGTTGACAGAAACACATACAAATTATTTTTAAAATTAAAGTTAACTTCCATGCAGTGTTTGTTTATATTGTAAACAGAATAAGATGTTGCTTTAGAATGTTTCATAACTAGAAAAAAACACAGACAGAAGGTAAATATTGATTTAGTTGACATTAACATAAAGACACTCTTGGATATTCTGTCTCATAAAAGAATGAAAGCCAGGAGAAACTCCATCAGAGCCAAGGGATTCACAGTCTTGCAAAAGTGATTTGAAAAGAGAATATAGACCATTACCTCTTTGGCATCTTTCCAGATACAATTTTTATCCCAGCACTGCATGGATTATTTTATTCTAGGCAGTGGCTCAACGTGTGTTATAGATTCAGAGATCCTCCTCTGTGCTTATAATATATATTCACAAGATGCAAAAGAAAAAAATATAACAACAGTGTAAGGAATTATAACAGGAATATTACAACAGGAATCACTGTTGCCATTGGCAAAGTTTTCTATCATGTATCAGACAGCTGCTCTTTAAGAGCTATTGTGCTTCCTTGTTTCAATTACAACTGCTTGCTCTCTTCTTCCAGTCTTCAATTGCCTATACCTGATGTTCACATTTGTTCCTGTATCCTGTAAATTCACTGGCATTGCAAAGTCACTCAGCTTACATTGGGCCTGTTTACATTCACATTTGAGTTTGGCTCAAGAGTGTGCTTTTGGAGTAAATCCCCTCTTCATGCTCTAGGTATCGTGTTGGTTCACATCACAGAGCAGCTGTATTACGTACAAGAGACTTCCTGTATGAAACTGAACTGAAAGATGCCCTCCAAGAATGCACCCCCAGCACTGATCATTGCATTGTCTGCACCAACTGCTTCTCCCTATGCACCCACTCCTGCTGAATTGCACTACTTGCTTATACCTGCAGTTGTATGCAACCAGCAACCAGCCAAATGTATCTCTTGTTTGCCAAAATAATCTAATTTTTTCCATTTTGGTGTGTCTTTGGACACACAGCTGAA
This sequence comes from Orthonyx spaldingii, assembly GCA_013397795.1. NCBI lineage: Eukaryota > Metazoa > Chordata > Aves > Passeriformes > Orthonychidae > Orthonyx > Orthonyx spaldingii. The sequence continues at coordinate 419,288 of VZTJ01004967.1, forward strand.
TTCTTTTTGTAATAAAAGGATGTGATGAAGAATGCAGCCTCTTGACATAGGAGTTGGAGAAAAGGCAGTTTTGGGAGTATATTGTGAGAGAGCAACAGATCTGTCATCCGATTTAGCATGACAAATGCATATGGGGAGCAAAACATGCAATAGGTGCATTGTATCAGTGATAGGGAGAGCAGGGTGAATCCTACTAATACCTAGGAATACTTGCACATGTCTGTCCTCTCCCTATACATACCTTAGTCAACCCTCCTTTCACATTTTTAATAGTAGTCCTCAAAGCAAGCTAGTAGTAATAGAATTTGGGTGGCGATGTCCTATATGCACAATGGAGGTGATCTCCAAACAAAGCACAGTGCCTATGCTTATTCCTGATACTCATTTTGAAGGAGGGTGGAAGATGGGGATCCTTCCCAGTTGTGATTGACATGTTGAAATAAAGAGAACGAAGTGACCACATATTTTGTGATTCTGACTGAAGAGACTGTCATCAAGTCATATATCTGCCTAGCCTGTTAATGACTAACCCCAGCCTCTTCTGTTATACTGTTAATTTCCTGTGCTGAACAGTGTTTCTCTAAGATCACAATGAGCTTGGGATTTCAGCATTATTTCTGAGGGTGGTGTGTTTACACTGAGTCATCCATCCATCCATCCATCTTGAAGCACTCACCTTTCTTGGAAGTTCTTTTTAGTAGAAGTTTTGTGTTCTTTTCATTTGCTTGAAGAGTCAGATGAGGTTTTGGACTAGTTTCAAGGATGTTAGCAAATACTGCAGGGTCAACTGGAGTGGTTAGAGGTTGGTTCTGGGGAGCAGCTGAGCTATCCAAATGGCAGAGATCTCCAGGTTGAATCAGAGAACTCTGACTTGAGCTCATCTGCAACTTCAAATTTTGATGCTTAGAATTAAAGACACATCTACCCTTGCTCTTTCAGTGGCCTCAGCTCGGGTTTCAGGCACTCCCTATCATACTGAGAAGTGGCCCTTGCACTGGGATACCATCAGCACCACCGTGCAGCTGTGCCTGAGCTCATACGTCACCTAAGCTTCAATTCCATAGACAAAGTAAAATTCATAAGAGAGGCAGAAAGCCATCAGAGTATATATCAGGTATATCTGGTTAGTACGGAGACCAAATGAGGCCAATAGCTACTTACAGCTAACTACCAGCACTTAGCCCACTTCAAGCCCAAGATACTTTTTTTAGTTATCTTTAAAAAATAACACCAGAGCTACCTCTATCTTACTGCTCCTAAACATGCTGCTTTCCTTCTCTCCCTGTTCTCCTGTGGATTAAATTCTCATTTTTGTGCAGCTGTCTGCAACTCTCTTTGCAGATTGACTCACCTGCCTCCTTTAAAACCTGATTCAATCCCATGAGCACACCTTGCTGTGACCTTTTACAGCTAGCTTCCACTTTGCTCCCAGCTTGATTAATTTTGCCTGGTTTTCCTCCTTCTCTGCTCTTATTTGCACATCTCTCTTATACAATCTGTTTGGCCTTGTCCTCTCTTTACCTTTGTCTCTCTCTTCAGCTCTCTGCCTCCTGCCTTCTATTTACACTCTTTCAAAAGGAACAGGGGTCTCCTTCCTGTGCTCCAAATATTCTTTTTTCCTTCTAATACAGCCCTTTTCCTGTCCTCTTTTGCAAAGCCTTACTATAATAGATTTCTCTCACAGTGACCTTTTGTTTTCCAAAGTGTTAGTCTGCAAAATTGCTTAGCACTGAAACCTCAAGGATGTGTGCAATGGTAAAATGAAAAGAATCAAACCTGGGTTCTTGACCCCTGGCTGCGCGTAATGTTCAGTTTTTCCTTCTCCCCCAGGCTTTGCCTGGATGGTTCAGACCAGTTTTCTCCAAAGTACCCTCACTTCATCTGTGGATGATTCACATCAGGGATCACACTGCAAAAGAGTGAACATAAGACTGCAACAGTGTCAGTTCTCTCCACCTTGCACAATTCTTCACCACCCCACCTTAACAACCAGAGAACCTCAGGGCCTGTCTTAAATAACATCAGTGTCAGGTGATAAAAACATTTTGGTGGAATGTAGAACATCCCTCACATTATTTCAAACACTTTGAACATAAGACTAATTGTGTTTTAGGGCTACAGGAATACCATGTAAGCCAAGTGATAAATAGCTGTCCTGCTGTAGAAGAAACTAGCGAGAAGCAATGTAGGCATTAGTGCATGCACACAAATTGGCTTTAGGGACAAGGATGTTCTTCTGAATGTTTTGGATTTTATGGTACAGATTTTTTTTATTATCATTATTTTTATTATTTATTCCTCTGTGGAACGAGCTAGGCACATATGACTCACAGTGCTTTATAGACATAATCTAATCCACCATGACAATAATACCTTCTCCAGTAGCACACTTGCGGCTCCTCAAAGCTAAATTTTGTTCCTTCATTCAACATTCTTTCTGTCAAGTTAGTCCATGCTACATTCATGCTCAAACATACATGCATAGCATATGGGTGAAAGAAGTGCTGAATTTTCCAGGTGCCCAATTTCCATTTAGGTTTTCTTCTGCAACTGAAAGCAGTAACGACTGGATGCTGCTGTTTCATACCTGTGCCCACAATATACCTCTCTCCTGGTTTTTTTTTTACATCATGATCTTGCTCTAAGATCCACAGTGTACTGCAGGACTGCCCAGTTCATTACAAACTGGATGCCAGGTTGTATTCTGATAGCGAACTCATTGACCAGATGGCAAATAAATCTTTAGAGGGTATGTTAAGTACTATTGAAAAAACCAAGAGACCAGATGGAATTATGTTGCTGACCTCCTATTTAACAGTCCTGGTTTATATGGTCATAACTACATGAGAGCAAAAAACATCATCTCATTTTTACCAAAATCAGTAAAAGTCTATCCATTAGTAGAGAACATGTGGTGATCATAGTTTGAATGGAAAAGTGTATTTTTAAAGAGAAGTTGATACAGATGCAAAAAATAGACAAGCATTTTTGCACAGGTTTTTTTTTAGGTAAGAAAACAGAAACAGAAACAAAACACATCAAATAACTTGTGAAAATTGGTCTCAGTTTAATTATATTCATCAGTCTGAAAAAAAAAGAGGTAGGAGTTAGTAGTCGTAAAATAGGGTGATATGTTAGCAAAGGGAGGAGGAGAGAAGTTCAGTAGCTCCTGTGAGAGTACAGAAAAAGAAGTAATTATCTCATATGGAGCAATGAGGTAGGAGTGATATTTGGCAAAAGAGAAATTCTAAAGTCTTGATCCCATTACATGATTTTTTTGTGGATTAAAGTTAGAGCTTCAATTCTTAGGCTTGTCTTTTAATGACACTTTGAAAGTTTTCCTTGAAGTCTAAGATGTAATGGTTGTTTTGTGAATGTAATGTTCTGCTAATGGTAACATGGGTCTTCCAGCAGTTGTGTTTATATGCCTTGCTTGAAGATTCCTGTTATGTGGAACTTACATATCTAAGATGTACATATGTTGAATATCCTGCTGGATAAGTGATAGATAAAGTTTATTGCACATTCAAAGGGTGATAAATAAGATGTAAAGAAATAAAGAAATATGAAGAAAGTGAAGAAAGAGGGGAGCCTGCTCCTAGAGAACAGTGGCAAAGGAAGGAAACCTTAGCTCTTGCTCTCTGTCTTCACAGAAGAGACAAAATAATACAAAGGGAGTTAGAAGGGAAAAGATGAGATAGCCAGACTCTTGCTCTATAAATGAATCTTGACTAATATTAAAGATACTCTAATGATAAGTCTGGGACTTTGAAAAGTGAAGAGCTACATTTAAGAAAAGAAATTCTCCCAGGCACTCATTAATTACTTCCTTATAACAAGTAATAGAGGAACGTGAAGCAGCACATGACTTGGAAAGGCACTTCATTGTTACATGAGACAATGAAAAAAAAAGGAGCAAATTCATTAATTTACTGAGACTGGAAGTTTTGTCGAAGTTTACTTAAAAGTTGTCAATTTATATGCAGACTAGTAGAAATATGCTGAAAAAAAAATCTTTTTCCTCCTAAGTGGTCTATAAGATTACATTGAAAAATCTGCTTTAAGCACTATTGTTTTCTGGAGGTCATTACTCATTTACTTGTTTTTTTAATCCTTTATTCTAAGGCAGGTCCGAGTGAGTACCTTATCATATCAGTAGTTCAGGAATGTGAAAACCTGACGGACAGTGAATTTAAGTGGACAAAAAAAAAAAAAAGGGATAGGCATTTAGTGGGCTAGGTTTGCAGCAGCATCTAAGATTTAAGCTTTCTGGGAACATAGATAAACAGGTCTCTGTTCTCTCCTCACCAGAACCGAGGATTGATACGTTTGTTGTGGATATCCCTTCAAGTATTGTTTATGAGGTAATTCCATGCTTTTGAGGAGAGAAATATAGAGAAATGTTGTCTGCTTAGACAGAATGCTCCAGTGGGCTTTGAAATTCCTCTGAACTGGATGCAGTGTCAGATGTAAATGAGAGGACAGGTGGGCCTTTGTAGCTACTACCAAGTAAAAGTACCTTGGATATCACAGAGTATGGTGAAACACAATTGCTTTTTTAAGTGCAAACTTGACCCCTGCTGTTCTTATTCACTGTGAAATTGTCAATAAGCAATTTTTACACTTTCATCAAGCATGATATGAGTTCAGAGTAAAAAAATAAGAGAGAGAGCAGTGTTAGACTAATCAAAATAGCGTCCTTATTATGATGAGCTTAATAAGCCAAAAATGTATCTTAATTAATTAGCTTTAAATCAGATGTTAAAAAAAGCATCTCAGTTCTAAGTGGGACCTCAGATTAACTAATTAGTTAATGTTTGCAAAGTGTGGTGACTATGTGGAAAGGGAGGGAGCTTTTTCTGTAGTGCAGGATCTGTGCTTAGTCTGGGGGAGTGCAGTCTCAGATGGGGCCCTGCCTGGAGTCTAGGTTTGCATATAGGAGAGAATATAACTTGGTGGTTATAGTCAGCTGTTGCCAAAACATCATGGTTCTGAGTTGAAGTCTGCTACTGATGTACTGTGACTGGCAGCAAGTCTGTTTTGTTCCCCTATTACAGCAGAAGAGTTAAAACAGACTACTTTGGTAGGGCAGTAAGATTCAGTCAGCTGACGTGTGTGATGCTCTTGAAAGGCCATTGAGTGATATTGAGCGTGAATTTAATCTCTTTATATCAACTGTGATCAAATGCAGTCCTAAGCACTGTGCTGGTAGGGTGAGGGAGGATAATAAATTCTCTTTGGCTTTCACAATGCCATGTGCACACATGAAAACAGTTACATCTTTTGTTTTATTGGCATACATCTGCAAATTGCTTTGATTTGCTGATGTACAACTCGGGTGAAGTGCCCACAGTACACAGGGAAGGATAGAAAAGATGAAAAGGAGAAGAGATCTAGGGGTAGCTCTCAGTGACAGGCAAGAAGCACAAATTGAAAAATGAGGCAAGGGATAAGGTGGGTTGTGACACAGGAAAGGACTAAGTGGGGAAGACATACTTAATAATAGTACAACAATTAATCTTCAATTCCTTCCTTGGTAAATGACAACACATTACTAGAAATTGTTTTCTCTCTGAGAACTACTCAGAAATAGACCAGGAGGGGAAAATTCATGGATATTTTACCGTTATAGAGTAATTTGAAGGATGGCAGGAAGAATTTATCTGCTTGATGATACTGTGTAGATCAAAGGCATTATAACAAAGAAAGTATGTTCATGCACCACTAAATTGGCTCTTTCTCACATTCAGATAAGAAGAAAGTGACACTTGCTGTATTTTGTACAAAAATTTGTGGCTGCTTCTTCTAGTTGCTTTCCCCTTTGATGATCTGCCTGTCCTTCCACCCTCTCCTAGAGAACCTGCACCCCTGACTCACCATTGAGTATAGCAGAACTGACACACATGTAAGGATTCTCAGTGACTGCCTCAGAGTTTGTGTTCCTGCCCAGTTGATGACATCTGTTTCTTATTAGATTTATGTATGAAGACAGAAACTAGCTTGGTCTCAGGCTCCTTCACAAAATTACCAAGTAAAACATAAAATACTAGTGCCAAAACAGTGTTCTGTGATGTCCAACTGACAGTAACTTGAATTAAAAAATCCAAGCTAAGCTGTTTTCCATATCCACTTACTCACTTCTTTGTATGCAGTGTCATTAATTTTTCATAATTAATCTTATTTTCTACTATAAGTTTAATTTTCATTACTGCTAAAGTTCATTAAAATGAAGAAAAACTCCATTTCCTATCTACAAAATACTGTCTTACAATGTTTACTATTTTAAATTCTTAAAATATATTTAATTTATTAGTAATTTCTCCTCTCTAAGGAGCTCCTTATATGTTCAAGTACAAAAAGGAAACTTCTACTATGTTTTGTCTATTTTTGAAAATTTCATACAATATACCAATGAAAGCATGCACGATTTATTGAACACAGTTACTGATGAATTAATTTCAGGATTATTTCCCTTTCATTCTTAATAATTATCTTTGTCTCAGTAAGGGCTGTCGAATGCTGCTAGAGGCTTTCCTTGGTTTGAAAACAATCATTCCTATTTCTAAACTTCAGTATATCATCATTTAGGATTCAACGGTGCCCACAAATAGCATCTAATATGCATTATTATGGATTTGTCAGCAATTAAATTCATCTTTTATTATATTGACAATTTATCTACCTCTTCTCAACTGATCTTTAGACCTGACTAATCTAATTACTCTTTTGTTCTTCAAAGCTGAGAACAACTTGACTCATCTGACAAAACCAGGACCATTGAAATGGTAACGCACAATGAAGCTGGCTAAGTGAGAAAATAAATTCAGGTTACTTCAGTATCCTTTCCTTGAAAATCTACCTTCTTAAAATTTTTGGTTTATATTTTAGCTATGTTCTGGCATATACTCAAAAGGAAGAATATGCCATATTCAGAGAAAGTAATAATTTAGAATTCATAGTCATGCTGATTCACACTAGAAACATCAGCCAACTAGAGTCATGAGAAAGTACAGCGACATCAGGGATCCTTACTCATCCATAGCGTAAAAACAAAACTGTGAAAACTGTAGTGGTTTGATGTGAGTCATGTTAGAGTTTGACTGTCTTCCTGTGCACACAGAGATAAGGCTCAGTAATTTTTTTGCCTACCCAGTCTCCTAATTATGGTGAAGGTAAGTTCAAAGGGTACCCTGCAGAGTGAAGGGCTCAGACTATCCCAAAGGCCACACATCCCCAGATCCCAGCTTCCACGTGGATGTTGGAGAGGTTCAAATACTCATATAAGGACAAAACCCACTCCCACAATTGCCACCACAAATGCAGGACAGAGACCAATGTTACAGATTCACCCTTATTACTATTACTCCCTTTCTTCTAGCCTTCACCCTTTTCTCTCACAATAAATTCCTCGATCCCTACTCATTTACTCCCAGTATCTCAATTTACTTCTTTGCCTCACTTTTTTTACCCCTGTCTATACTCTTTTTTTCTCAGTTCACCATGAAAATATTCCTCTACTTACTTTTCTAAAAAGGGCCTACTTCCCTATCTTCCCTTTAAAGAGTGTATCACTCCTTTGTTGTTGTGTGGGCTCCAGTAACATTTGGAAGAAGTAAAGAATCTGGCAAACACAAAATGAAATATACAGCATAGGAAACAATAATAGACATTGTTTGTAACTAAGAGTAATTTCAAAAATTAAGAAAATACACCAATTTTTAAATGGGCAATTTTAAATTGGCCCCTTTAAGTAATTACAGCTTTCCTTTGAATGATAAAAAATCTGATAAAGTGCTGCTAGCATGAGGTGTGCTGTCAGGGGACTTGACAGTGATAAGTTTTGAAGAGAAAGCACAGACAAAGAGGTTTGATGAAGTAGAGCACATTTTCTTTGTTTCTGCTTAATTTAATGCAGCAGAGGATACAAATACGACTCTTGGTATCTTGGTTCAAAGAAAAGGAACATAGCAAGTTTCTCACACAAAATAAAACTCAGATGAGCCATTACTTGCAAACAGATCTGGAAGTTTTGGTAGCTGCTTACTTTTTATCTGGGGTGTGCTTGTCAACCCCACATTTAGATCAATTTCAGCACATTTTAGCTAAATGTGATAAGGAAGAAATGTTTTTTAGGAGAACCAGAAGTCAGGTTCAAGACAGTTTCTGCTTTTATTAAACCTGGGCAGTTGGTAGCTAATCTCTTGCACATTTGATCTACAATACAACCACACATAATTTTCAAGCGCCTTGTCAGGACAGACCCAATGACAGAACAACAGCAGTAAGTCAATACACATGTTCAGTGCTGTCAGAGGCATAGCAAAGAAGACTTGTACAGATTGGAAGTTGTAGAACTGTGGTTTTTTCCCTCTGACACAGAAACGTGATGTTATCTCCTGTCTCTCAGGATATGAGTTTGATTTAAGGAGTGAAGAATTCATTCTCAATAGCTATTGTGTTGAGGGAGAGATTCTCAACAATCCTCAAAACGGTGTCTGAGCAAGATGTGTATTTCACTTCAGGTGATGTAATTCAAAACAGACTATATGAAAGCAAAAAAAGACTAAAGAAAGCAAAAAAAAAAAAAACAAACCAGCTATCAAAGAAATTTAATAATCTACTGGCAATATCCACTGCAGCCTGAGTTTATCAAATTAGCTATCATTATTATTTAATTGATTAAAAGAAATCAATGTACCTAGTGAAACAATATGCTTAGCAGACCTTTCAGGTATCACAGACAAGAAAAAAGACGCAGTGACTATCTAAGCCACATAGTTCACATGCCATCTTTAATCTGAAAATTTTTCACATATGTTATTAATTTGTGAAAATATCAATAAGTAGCAAAATGAAAAATACAAAAAACACTACATTTATTTCTGTATGTGGTTTGAAGGCTGAGGAATAACTTTATGCTTTTTGATGTTTGCTTCCTTTTGCCCTTTTTCTTATTGTAAGTATTTTAGAGACTTTCTGAGCTAATGGCATTCCTGATTTTTTCCAAAAGGTCCTTCTAAGTTCTCAGCAGGGAGTTTATAGTTATCAATATCCTCTTCTTGAACCACCTATTTTCAGGGAATCACTGCTTTCAAAAACCACCAGGTTTGAGCTGAAACTATATTTATCCATGGAAGAGAGAAAACGCACCAGTCACACAAACTTCTCCTATAAGCTCCATGCTTGAATGCTCTGTGCAGGAATGAGATGTCATGTTAAGTTCCACACCTAAGAAATATTTCATCCTTTGCTGAGTCTGCCAAAAAAGTAGTCAATTAATGCTAGAGATGAGCATAACCTACCCTCTAGAAACTAGTAGCAGACAGCCAAACATAATTTTATACAGACCAATATTGCCCTAGCAAATAATGCAACTATGCTGATTGAATATTCTCATATAAACCCCACATCTGAGGAAATTCTGTCCTAGAGGAATGACTTTTCAATGTCACAAGCAAATGCAAGAAAACCTCCATACCACTTTTTTTCATGTATAGAAACAATGTACGTATGAGGTAGAAATTGAATTTAACTCAATCCTTCCTTCAAATTCTCTCAACCCTTTAACTGATCCCAGCTGAAAAGCCCTGAAGGTCCACTCCACCTACTGGGATCCAACCTACTGGGAATCCATTTTCTGGTGTTGGCTGCAGCCTTCCATTGAACAGTCACTGTCACAGCTAAGCTTGTGGAGATTCTTTGAGAAACTTCTTCAGATATGTGGACTGTGGGAACTCAGATTGGTGAGGACAATGCTTGGCAGTACCACAGGTGGTCTCTGCAATTACTCACATTGGCCTCACTCATAGGTTTGGAGCGAGAACTGTTAAAAGATTAGACTGTCACTTTTTCTTGCTGGACTATTGTGTTCAGTTCCGGTACCTCCAACATGGAACTGTTGGAATAAATCCAGAGGGGGACTAGGATACTTTCCCTATGAAGACAGGCTGAGAAATTTGGAATTGTTCAGCCTGCAGAAAATAAAGTTGTATGGGGACCTCACAACAACCTTTCAGTATATGAAGAGGAAAGACAGAGACACTCTTTGTCAGGTCAGGAACTGTAGTGACAAGACAAGGGGAAATGGCTTCAAACTGAAAGAAAGTAGGTTTAGATTAGATGTGATAAAGAAATTCTTAACTGTGAGAGAGGTGAGGCACTAAAAGAAGTTGCCCGAGCAAGTTGTGGATGCCCCATTCCTTGCAGTGTTCAAGGCCAGCTTGGATGGGGCATTGAGCAACCTGGTCTAGTGGAAGCCGTCCCTGCCCATGGTGGGGTGATCGAGACTAGATGATCTTTAAGGTTCCTTCCAAATCAAACCATTCTATGATTCTATGAATTGTAAAACTGCTCTTTTGTTTTGTAATAATTTTGTCTCTTTGCCTGTCTAGCACAAGCACACACAGAATCACAGATTCCTAGACAACTCATCAAAGGGGTAACAAACCTCAGCAAAATTCAGACTGAACAGCATTTCTTATCCATCCCAAAACTCTCATCTCCAATGACTGAATTTAAAGTACAACAGTATGGGATGATGAGGAAAAGGCTGAGTAAGTTTAAGACCTTGGGACTCTGGAAGGAAAATGCAATTTTGTCAGTATCCTCAGGTCTAAGTTAAGAAGATAACATCTGCTATGCTTACCCCAACTTTTGCTGGATGACAGGAGGATATATATTTTCTCCTAATAAATTAAGGTGTGCTTTGCTAATATCTTATACTTGAACACAAAACATTGGCATACACTGCAGTCTTAACAATATCTCTATGGATCTACCCTACTTTAAATATATCTGTCTTTTATGTGCCCAGGCTAGTCTAGCTATCTAAATTTCTTCAAATGTGAATGAAGAGAGAGAAGTACCTTCAGCAAGTAGATTATCTCATATACCAACTGAGATAAGATGTTCTGAATCACTTTCCAAGGAATTTTTCCTCTTCACTGATTTTAGAAGTCTATTTACAATAGTTTGAATTGCTTTAGATGGATGTCCCTCAGGTCTGTGCTTTTGAAAGAAGTATTATTCAATAAGTGGATATTGAATTTTTGAGTTCACTGTGTCTACTTTGGACTCCTCAACATTCCAGAAAGACACTGACAAATGAAAGAATCCAGTGGATCGCGATTGTGATGCCTAGGGGACTTAAGCACATGGCAATATGACATATGGGAAAAAGTGAAGGGAATTGCATCTTTTCAGTCTGAAGAACAGGAGGTTAAAGAGGTACCAGATTGTAGTTTTCAATTACCAAGTAGATGGCTATGGAGAAAATACATGGAAAAAGTCAGTGTCTTTTTGAAAGTGCACAGCCAAGGGAGTAGAGGCAACACGCACAAGTTGCAGAAAGAGAAATTTCAAAGAGAAGGAAAAAATTCTCCTAGAAGTGTGTACTTAAACACTGAACCCAGTTGCCCAGAGAGGTTTTGGAATCTCTGCCAGTGAACTCAAAACTCCTGTGTACGAGCCCAGAGCTGCTCTGCCTGAGCAGGTAGCTGTGCTGTGAGCAGGTTTATCATGTCCTCCAAAAGTCCCATCCAAGACAGTCTCTAAATAGTATTTAGAATAACTTCATAGTTGCTGATTTTCAGAGTAAGTATAAGTGAAATAGCTGCAGTAATGAAAGGCAAGGTCAAAAGGTACTACAAATGCATAGAGCTATGTAATCACAAACTGTCATTTCAGCATGAAAAATTAATTGAATTTACTTTGAAAACTGGGTCAGAGACAAATTGCTTCAAATCCAAAGCTCAGTTTATCTAAAAATAGTTTGGGAAAAAATCTTGTGGTTTTGCACTAACACTCAATGTTCTAGAAAACAAAACGTTCTCTGACGTGTACTTATACATAAAAGCATCTACTGAGCTGATGATATGTTGATTCAGCCCATGACTTTGCCAGTGTTCAGCTTCAAATGCTCTGCTTCAAAGATGTGAAGACTACTGGGCAAGTCTGAAAAACCTGATCAGCCACCAAGAAGAGACAGTGAATAGGCAAACAACCTGAAACTAAAAATTCTGTATTTGCTGTAATTCAATCACTGTTTATTAGAACAATGCCAAACATTTCCCATAGTGCTGTTCATTTGCATTACATGTTCATATACTTACATTCACCATAAATTTACAAAGAAAAAATCGTCCATGTAATTTTGAATGAATGCACTGATGCCACCCTGCTGACAAAATTAAAAATGTAGTTTTATTCTGAAAAATGATTTCTTCACCACTCAGAACCCTCCTGTTCATGGGATGATATTCTTATTGAAAGAGTATTTAAATCAGGTCATACTACTTAAAAAAAATCTTATCACTGTTTACACTGATGTAACAAAATTAAAATAACAACTGTGAAGAAAAATCACTTAATGACCCCAATGTACATCATTTGACCAAGCAAGATTTAAATCAAAAATAATATGCATGAGCAATAGAATCAATAGGCATAAAATTTAATTCAGTTTTTGCCTGTTAAAACATAGCATTTAACTACAGAATTGGCTCACTGAAGAAACACTATAGATAATCATGATATATACAGGTAGATGTATACAGGTATGCGTGTGTGTATACATATATAGCACACAAAGACCTGTCATTATACATATGGTCTAAAGATGTTTAATGTATTTGTCTTGTACAATTGCTGTAGTGCAGCATCATTTAAGATAATATGAGCATAATCAAATAACAAACTTCCATCACACAGATTTTTTTAATATCTTGTTCTGTGAGTTAGCAAAATTCTGTGTTACTCTCTTACACTATGGCTGTCACTGACTATTGTAGCAGTAAAATCCAGTCCTATTAGTTTCTGAAAGTGAGCTGAATCATATTGTCTATTTTCTCTGAATTATCTGTGCCCATGTCTCTAGGAACTCTAGAAACAGAAACACAGAATTGTACAGTGCCACTCTGTCGCTTTTTCCTGTGTCCTTTTTAAGATCTTTTCACTGAGAACCTCATATTTTTCTTCCAGCAATTTGTATCTACTGTGACATGGCTCTTTTTCCTGACAAATCTTTTCTGCAAAATTCATTAGCATTCCAAATTATCTTTCTACATCTTTGAGTTCCTTTTCCCTTTGTAAGCACCCTGTTTCATGCTAAGGGGAAAAACACATTAATTATTTATTTCTCAGTTTAACGCAATGCTGAATACAGAATAGCCAAATGGCTTCAACTTACACTTTCCACTACAGGAAACACTGGAAGAGGATTAATTTGAGTCACTATTATTCTCCAATGTGAGTTCTCTATAGAGCTGCATTAAACATTTTATATAACTCTTCTTTTGCAGCTAATTTTTCCACAGAATACTTCTTCTGGAACCAAGAAGGAAACAGATGCAGTTTTAGCAGGATGAAAAACGGGTTTCTCTTACGCAAAGCTTATCCTTTCTGTAGATTAAGACCTTCTCTTACTAACTTAACAATACATAACAACAGAAAAGAACCCCTCAAAGGTAGTCACAGAAATACTCAGAAGAGCTGTGACTGATTGTATTGATCATCAATGACTTTCAAAAACACCAGATCAGCCTCCAAAGGAAAGGTATTTTAAGAAGAAAGTTTTACTTAAAGCATTAACAGCAAGTAGGTAGGAAATTCTTGGTAGGTAGTTTTTACTTCATACTGCAAGACCACAACATTTGTAATGGTAAAGATTCTTTTACTAGAAGTAAATCACAGATCATCTTTCAAGTAGTTCTTTGTCATAGAGCTAGCTTTTCACTTTAAAGTATTTCATATTTTTAATATTCAAAACATGGTTTAAACATGAAAAGAAGAACATTTCTTACAAGAAGAATAAGAGATTCCTCCCTAGCCAACACAAAGGCAGTCAAACCCCATAGTCAGCTTCAATAGGGAAGATGGGAAAAGCAGAAAAAAAGTGCACCATCCAAAAAGGTAGAACAAAAATTCTTTCTGTTTCATGCTATGAGATGGACATTTTTCACTGTAATGAATTAAGTAATACAAAGGTGTTATGTCATATGTCCAAAGAACAGTTTTGGTCTTAAGAGAAAATTTAAGGGAGTTTTGGTCTTAAGAGATTATATTCCTTGGCCTTCCTGTTCCCATGATCAATTAATTTTATACCTTCAAAAATTGTATTGTCCCATCTAACTTAATCAGTTTTAAGGACAAAACTCCTACCCTAAATCTATATAGCCTGGAAATTTTAAATTCTGTGCATTAGAATTAGTAGATTATCCATTTGGTAGGTAAAAGCTGACACACTTAAATATTAATGAGTTTGTCACCAATCCACTTAATTAAAAAACTAAACAGCATTTCAATTACTTCTAGCTTTCTGAGGACAAACAATTCAACCAAGTTCAATATTATGATGTAAAACCTAGCACTTGTTTCGAGCAGCTCATTTATTATAGTGAGTATATCATCATTGTTATTCACACTCCAGTGTGATCTCCAAATGGCAGGATATACATCATTCAAGTTGATATTTACAAAAGAAACTCAACATACTGTGGAGAGGGATTGGGGAAGGAGTAAGCCTTTCAGTGAGTTTTTTCCCGTGAGAAGCTTACTATTCTTACCTCACTATAATAAATAGCAAAACTCACAGTATACTTCAGCCATTATTTCTTGCAGCCATTTGCAAAGGAAAAAAAGGTAACATAGCAACTATTTGTAATCATGTTTCTGAAAATATTTAGACAGATGGTATGGTGACAAGATGTCGGTAACTGCAGGTTTGAAAGAAAGCATACTTTCAAAATCATCTTAGTCCACCCATTTACAACAGCAGCTTAGCATAAACAATATTGCTCACATATATGAAAATGTCAGAAAAAATTTTCACATAAAAAAGTCTTCAGAAATTTCCTTGGCATAATTGAAAGCAGACATCGTTAGGCAGTTAAATTAGCTGACACAGGAAATGATGATAATAAAATAGTCAAACAATAGCCATGAGATATTCATATTCTAAAAGTGATTAATAATGCAGCAGTGTATAATCCTTACACCATAAAATCTAACATTTATGTAGCATTTAGTAATATTGAATTTCATGTCATTTTTATCCTTTCAATAAATATTAAAGAGGTAACAGCCAATCCCCACCAAAATCAGTGATAAAATTTCCCAAGGTCTTCAAGGAAGACAGGACTTCAATAATGTGTATTTGGGAAAGGGTCACTGCTGAAATTTCTTGCCATTAGAGTCAAAACCACTAGAAAAATATGAGATTAAAAAAAAAGTAGATTCTTAAGGAACAGATAAGATGACCTGTAAAAAGCTAAGAGAACTGAGATTAATTCAAATTTTACTTCAGAACATTTTAAATGCCTCTCTGACTGGAAGAAAATATCTTTAAGAGAACCCAACATTTTCACTGATATACTAACATAACTGTAAACATATTTCTTTTGAAAAGTCATATATGTCATATCAGCAATTCTATATTAACAATATTGAAAACATTTGAACTTAGTAATTCAAAAGTGATACGTTTGTCATACATCTGAGTTCCACCACAGATGCTCACTGATTTCAAGCTTTTATGAAATGGAGACATGTGGACAAATCATTCATATGGCTCAAAGGCTCTCTTTGTCCGAGAGAAGATGCTTGGAATCTTAAGAAATAACTCTGCAATATCTACATCAGTCAGGGTATCTCTGAGTTCATTACAAAGTCTGTAAGGGGAGCCCATAATAATTGTAATAACATGAAACAGATCAGTAAATAGTAGTTAATAAAGTAAGCATACAGATATATAGAATTTCTAATCAGAATGTCGCCTCAAATTTCATAACTCTATGGGACTTTAAAGTTTATTTTATTCAGGGTACTATTCAAATTAGAAAGTGCATTTCTGACACACTAATAACAGAGAATAATGCTCCTAGGATGGATGCCAGCAGAGCGATATTGCCAGTACATTTTCAAGCAGAAACTCTATCAGACAGATAGAATAATATCAAATAAATCTGCAGATCAATGAGTACAAATGAAATGAATACTTTTGGAGACAGATGTTCTACCCAGAGTGGCATGGTTCCATTTGGAAGTAACAATTTCTTGCTCCATACTGTGGATATATCTGTGCTTTCATCAGTTTTAGTGATAAGAAAATTACATTTCTGTATCTAGTAATTCTTCCACTTGTTTTTCATGCTGCTAGAAAGTGGTTTATACCTGCTGTGCAGGTGACAGTACTTTGGAGACAGCAGAACTACAGAATGTAATGATACCACAATAGGAATTTCTAGCTATTTTTCTTTAGACACCCAAGGAAATCAAAAGGCGTCTTTAAGCTTGCCCATATATGTTTGCTCAGCCACACAAAGTAGGCACTACTATGAACAACTACATGTAGGGCTCATGAGCACAAATAAACACATCCTCAAGGAGGGAGCAATCAAGAAAAAAAGATTAATTGAAAACTCATTTCCAAATATACTTTGCAGTTTAGAAGAGCGTAAGTTAAAAAAAATCATTAATCATCTTCAAAATTAATCTTAAAGATTTACTTTTGTTTTTTGAAGCACTGATGGTTCTTTTTCCTTCTGTACTTGTTTATCCATTCCTAGTGAATTTATTCCAGTTCTGAGTTCCCTAAAGTCGTCTCAGCAAGCCTACATCTTCTTCAGCTAAAAAACTTCAATTACATAGAGCTCATCACTTTGCTGGGAATAGATATGCAGCATACTAAATAGGGGAAGATAAAGATTTCTCAACTCACTGTCTGCTCAGTTGAAAAACACTGTTTTGGTCTAAACTTTACACCAGGGAAGATCTGCCAGGTATAGCAGAGGAGCCAGTTCAGTCTCACAAAATGGTTTGGTACAGAGTGCTGACTTAATAGCATCTAAAAGTGGAAAGCACAGTGCCAGCAGGGGTGGAAAAGTAAACAGGTGTCACTACAGGAGAGAGTGATATGCAATATTATCAGTATTCTTACTGCCTCCATTTCAGGAGATCATAAGTGGACTTATGAAATTCCATGATAAGGATGAAAATCAGCAAGTCAGAAAATAGAAAGACCTGCTACTTTCTGTTAAGTCTGAATATTAAGATATAGCCATTGTGTCACTATTAGCAAAGTCAGACAAGAGTCAAGGTCAGACAGATGAAAGTGCCATGATATTATTTGCTGGAATGAAGCTTGGAAATCAAAGTTTCTGTTCAGAAGGCCAGCCATTCTGTATTCTAATATTCCTGACTTATGAAAGCTTGATTTTGCATCTAGTTTTGCATAGTTTGTGCGTATAATATCATCTATGTTATTTTGCCAAATAGTAAATGATTTTTCTTCTTAAATTCTAAATTAAATGTGTTTACTTCTTACCAAATTGGGAGCCACAGAAGATAAAGTAATTGTCTCAGCTGACTACATTCTATCATGACATATCTGGATTTATTTCAAAGATGTGCTATTTTTTCTTTTCAGTTAATTAAATCAATAGATAGCCTGTAATGTTTTCCAGTTAAATTATCAGTTCCCAACATACATTACATATATTTATTGTCCCAAAACTTGTGTAGGTTAGGAACTATGGACACCTGCAGTGGTAGTAAATATAATGTTAATTTAGGTCTGTATACATGGAGTCACTGATTATTATTTGCAGTTTGCATGAGTTTGCCTTGAGTAAATCAGCATGGAATATTCTGATCCAAACACTTTTCTGAGAAAGCCAGTGCTTTGCTCTCCTTTAAAGACACCTCAGTTTCTGTATCAGCCAGTAGTTTAGAAACCTCATCAGGGAAAACAATTAAAACAAACTGTAACTTTTCTACGAGTTTACAGTCTTCTCTTTTTTTCTGTCAATTTAAAGTCTTCTTTATTAAATTTCTGTCTGAGGCCTTAAGGTAATTTTCCAACAATAAAAAGTTGCATTGAAGTCAAAACTACACTGCTAGAAAGTTCTTCAAAGCAAAAACTGAGAATTAAGAAGAGGCAAGGAAGAAGGACAGGAAGTAAAGGTCAGAAGCCAATACTCAAAAGACATCCAAAGACACAGAGATCCTAACCTTCAGTGAAGTATTTCTTCAATAAGTTATCAATGCAGAAATGAAAATACATAGAAAAAATGAGGTAACACAATCCACTAATTTCCTCCTTCACTATTTAGCTGAATGCTATTCCAAAAGTTCTGAAAAAGGAAAACCACATAAACAGCATTCCCTTGAAAAAGGATGTGGAGCGTAAGGTAGTTCAGAAACTGAACATATGAAACAGCAATGTGATTCCATGAAAAAGAAATTATTGTGTACAGTTATTACCAGGTAACACTCATAATGAAATTACTTCACTCTGCTCAATACTGGTAGAGCCCCACCTGTATTATGAGGCTGACTGCTAACCATTGTAAAGCATACAAGATGTGGAACAACTGAAAAGACTGCAGAGAAGAAAATGCCAACAGTAATATCCAAGACTATCAAACTGTGGATAAAATTCCAAAGGAAGCTAACAGTGGAAAAAGGAAGCTAATAGTTTCTCATTATACCTACATATCTTGACAACTCACAGGGATGGTTTTCTGTACTTTTGTGTCTTTGCACTTCGTGAAAACTAACCGGAAATCTGTTTCAGACTTCCAACTGCAAAGTTGTCCCTTCAATTTGTATAAAATTTTTAGTAAGAACTGACATAACTATAGAACAGAATCTACACAGAGAAAACTTCAAAAACTAGAATATTCAAAAGAGAGACAAAGGCAGAACAACAGCCAATACTTACAAGTAAGTAATTAAGAGGTTCAATCTACTGTTAAGATGCAATTTTTTAGCAATAAGGAGCTACTAAGCCATTGTCTCTGAAATCACAGAAAATCTAACAGCTTAAGTGAGTGTAAAAAGTAACCATTTTGTTTCAATAGTATTCAGCATTCAATTTGTCTTAATGTGGATAATAACTTATCCCATGCAACCACTCCCCTCCCTTATGAAACAGGGTCACAGTTCCCTAAACTTACTTTTTAAAAATAACCTTTTTTTCAGGTAAAATATACCAAAAATTATAAGGAATTTGTATGTACCTTTAGACACGAACTGAGAAATTCAGCTTGGAAGTACATCTACTTAAAACTCTTCTAAAAACAAATTACCAACTTTCATCAATTGTTTTGAAGAACAGAAGGTAGACATTACTTTAAACTTGAGTTACAGTGCTAATATTTATTGGCAAACACTGCCTTTCTGATAGCCAAGACTGTGATTCTTCATTTCCCTGGCTGCTTTTTTACTATTAACCAAGCATTACTCAGCACAGGCAGGTAATGTTTTTAGAAGCTGATTTATCCCTGCAAGTCTAGAGGCTTTGGTATTAGGAATCTTCAAGGACAGTCAAAACTAATTGAGCACAGGTGGAACTACAAAATGAGTAACGTACCAACAGGGATGGTAGTCGTGAAAAGTGCAACCTGACTGGTAATTAAATACAAGTGCGTGTCAGCTTTTTCCTGAGGGTTGAGAAGTAATAGTCACACCTCTTGTTTATCTAATTCATTCCTGACACCACTGTGCTTTGCAGAACTGAAAAAGTAAGCACCTGAGGTCACCTAATTGAGAAACCAGGTTTCTTAGAGTGTTAACATGCATTTTTTTAAGCCTGCAAACGTCTTGTCTTCTAGAAGCACAGTCTGTACAAAACTCTCTCTGACAATACTTCATACGAGTATATACTAAAAGAAATATATTTTCCTAATACATTTACATGATCTGATAGAAATTCATCCCACTTCCATAATTTATTCCCAATAACCATTTGCAGACAGCACAAGGAAAATAGTGTGCATGTGAGATAAGACTATTTATTCCTGTGACATTTAAACATCTAGAGCATTAAGCACTATAATGAGTGTTAGCAGAGACATATCAAAGATAAAATAGACACCTATTTTTTCAGTTTCTATTACACTAATCAGCAAAGCTATTAATTTCCCAAAGTGCTTAAATGCATAAGGCAGAACTGAATTAAGTAAATTGCCATGATTAATTGTGAAGATACTTCTCAAGGCTGTATTTTGGCTGACCTTCATGATTTAATTGGCAGTGCTGTAAAATATCCAGTGTCACATACAGAACTGGTTGAATAGTTGATTGCAATTGTTGGAAGAAATTTTCAAATGTACAATATCAAGATAGGAATCAAACACTTCATATTTGCCTACATATAAGACCACACCTATGACATTTGGATCCTATATTTCAGCTTCTAAACATGGATTTTGGTGTCTTCAGTTAGGCATCAAGATATAACAAGTTGTGCTAACATTTTCTTCCTGATTTTTTTGCATTTTTCTTCTAGAATGTATTTTCTTTCATGTGAACAGATCTCTAGCTAGCAAAGAAGTTGCAACCATTTGACTTACCGAGTTGCTATCAAGGATGTGGGTATTAATGTGCTCTATAGCAAATGCTGGTACTTCTCTTTATAATGCCACTATCCCTTTAGAAAAGCTTATCTGGCTCTTCAGAGAAAATATGACTGTTGTAACTGAATTTAATCCAAAGGTGCATATCTGTTTGGTGACTTGAGATGGGAAGAGAATGTTAATGTAGAAAACTCCTTCAGACATAAAACAATCTAAATAAATAGATTGGTGAAAACGATGCATATCTAGAATTTTATTTGTCCTTTGTGCCTTTCATTTTCAGTAATAGCCATCCCAAAAGCCATAGAAAGATGTCAAGTACTGGAATGAGTATCTGTAACTTTTGCAACAACAAATAGATAACCAATACTTATGAAGTGAATTAAACATATTAAAACACAAACTGATTCTAAAACAATCTTTGCTGTTGTTTTCCTCTAAGGCAAAAGAATTAGAAAACTCTGCTGAGGTTCCTGAATCACCCTGAGGTTACTGTGAGGCCACAAATCTCTGAAGTAAAAATTTCTTCATCCCTTGAAGAACAGCTACCAGAACAAAAGTACTGTTCTTAAAATGACCTTCCATCAAGGATATGTTCAGAAAGATTTCTATACTTGTCTGCAAGGTAACAGGCAGGAAGAATTAAAGTATTTTATTTTTTGAAAGCCATTATATATGGAGAAAATCATCATTCTCTAGACTGACAATGGACAGATGAACACTTCGTCATGACACATTCAATTGACATGTTAGTCCTTGGCTTACTCCTGAAATCACAGACATTCTATCACAAAATAAACTCTGCATAAACAGCAATAAGGCAATGGCAACACATCATTATGTAAATAAGATTTTCAAACCACTTCCTACTTACGAAGATGCAGCAGTTCACAAGACTACATTTCATGGATTCTCAAGGGTTCAGATAAGATGACTGTATTCTTCTTAGTGAAATTGCTGAGGCTAGAGACAAATAGCTGCCATTGATCACTGCTTGGTATGTTGATATACATAAATCTTCAGGGAAACCGTATTGCAGACTTTCAATAATTAAAGTGGGACTTTAAGAAAGATGGAGACAGACTTTTTAGTAGGGCCTGTAGAGATAGGATCAGGGGTCAAAACTAAAACTAAAAGAGGGTCGATTTAGATAAGAAGAAATTTTTCACAATGAGCCCAGAGAGGTGGTAGATGCCCCATCTCTGGAAACATTCAAGGTCATGTTGTATGGTCAACCTACTCCCATTGAAGATGTCCTGCTCATTGCAGGGGGGTTGTACTAGGTGACCTTTAAAGGTCCTCCAATCCAAACCATTCCATGATTCTATAATTTATTTTGAATTTCAAAATAAAAAGATTTTAGAATACAGAATAACTCTGCATGCTTGTGAGATGACAAGAGCCTATAGATTTTTATAATACTGATAAATTATTGCCTCATGACCAATTCTTCTTACCTGAATTTCATTGGAAATCCACCACTTAAAGAAAAATACAGCCACCATTTCCTTTCTTATTGTCTAAAGTATGGGGAAAAGAGCTTCTGTATCATGACTTGCATAATTTAAAGTCTCTTTTTCATAGTCATGTTCACAGTAACTAAATACAATAAAAATGAATCCTCGATTCAAGATGTATTCTATTAGCTGTCTCAAAGGTGCCGTAGTTTAGAATGAGATCCAGTTTGGATGAAGGTGAAGTTTGTCATAATGGATTTTATGAAGATAACTAGACAAGGTACTAAGAACTAAATTTCTACAGAAATCACAATTATGCTTATGCATAAACTAGAAATGCATGAGACTATTATCATGAAACCTTGCTCTGATGTTTGATTGGCATTGCATCTGATTTACCCAAGATCTTCTGGAAAAGGCAGAAAGCTCTTGCAAGTTATATTTGGTAAAGTATAAAAGAAACAAAAATAATTTCCCTGGTTCCATCACAAAAAGTAGCATTCTATATAATGGCTCTTGTGAAAAGAGGCTGAGAAAACGCAATTTGGTGAGTAAAAAAAGAGGGAGAGGCTTAAATTGCTCTCTTCATCTACTTAAAGACACAATGCAGAAAATACAGATCTAGAGTCTTCTCACTGGTACACACTAAAATATGCATCTTCCCCTTTCTGACATTTAAAGAATAATACAATGAAAATATGTGACTTTATCTCTGGTGTTTGAGCAGACTGCAGTCAGGCACAATTTTTTTATAAAGAACACCTTTAGAAAAAAAAAATTGTAATGCCTAATTAATATCTGTTCCTTTTACTAGATTACTAGAGCATAGAGAGGTATTTAATTAAGAACCATCACAAAGAGCAAAGCACACTGAGTTATGCCCTTTGTTTTATTTGGTCTGCACTGGATACAGAATGTAAATAGTTCTAACCATATCAACTAATGCATTAAAATGCATTTGTATATCATTGGCAAAAAGCTTACAACAGACTTATTACCATTTTACTTATTATTACAGCCCAATTTCTTAACCAATATCTATAAACCATCGGTATCTTTCACAACCAGAAAAACCTGCTCTAAATTAACAGGTTTTTATCTTATAAATATATATAAGGTCAATAAAAGCTTTCTGAATAGTATGAAAACTTCTGTATGAGAAGAGAAATGGTAATCAACTCATATCAAAGTTCCAAAGTTTAGTATTTTATCCATAAATTTCT
Source organism: Orthonyx spaldingii (assembly GCA_013397795.1). Lineage (NCBI taxonomy): Eukaryota > Metazoa > Chordata > Aves > Passeriformes > Orthonychidae > Orthonyx > Orthonyx spaldingii. The sequence goes on from VZTJ01004967.1 coordinate 442,322, forward strand.
GCAAAGCTTTTCAGCTGGGTCAATGTTACATGATTTGAGGGAGCATCTGGTACTGTAAACTGGTACTACAAAAAAATGACAGAACTCCTAAAGAGTGGGTCTAATAATCCTCATCATACTAGGACATTCCTAGCTATGTATTCCCCTTATGTATCTAATTCCCACCAACAGGCAACAGCTGTTCAAGACTGCATCCTTATGACGGGATTGTTCTGACATGCAATTTTTACCTTAGGTTTCTACATCACCGCTTCATGCCTATATTCTGCATGGTCAGCGCCAGGATGACCTGAGATGGTCTCATGATTTCAACAATCTAATTCTGTCTCATGACTCTGTAATTACATCCCCAGTGTCCTGTCAGTCTAGTCCAAGTTAAGCTTTAATCATGTGTGGTCTTTTTTATCAAGTACTTAAAAATTGTCTTGACTGGACTATTTACTGCCGGCTTGCTCAACTCCACCTCACAGTCATTTCTGTTGCAACAGCTACTCCTTTGCTTTCTCGCAAATATTTAATGGTACTGCAAAATAGCTACTATATTTACTACAGTAAATATCATCTCAATATAAGCATTTCCAGATCATTCCATGTGAACTATTAGAAATAAATATAAATACAGATTTTTAGCAAGTGAATCAAATGTAAAATACATGGTAATTTGGCCAGTCTACCAGTGCACACTGCAAACATATCTTGTACCATATCTCATAACAACCTCATGGCTCAAAGAGAGAGTTACAGGTTGTGAATTTTTTGTGCATCTCAGCATTTCAGTTGAGTTGATATGTATGTAATGTATTTCAAGCAGTATTTAACTGAGGGGAGAAGTACTGCAATGGCGAAAGAATAAAACAGAGGACTAGATCTTCAAAGAAAAATAGAACTGAAAAAAGGCTGTTATCTGGTTTATTGCATAACATGTCTTTAGATGGGAATAATAGTAAAAATAGACCAACTATTAGGGGAAAAAAACCCCAGGTTTTAACAATGTAGCCAGTGACTCTGCACTGAATTTAAATTATTTAGAAGAATCAAGGTGCCTGAATGTTTCTAATGATTCAATTGGAATAATAAAAAACCTGTCAAAATATGTTGAGTTTCTTCAAGAATCTACTTTAAAAAGAAATGTAAATCTAATGAACAGCCTTCCTTGTAAAATCATCACTTATTCAAAGAGAAAGTAAAGTTTGTAGCAGTTTTATGCAGTAACACATTATTTTCTTCTCATATACCAAAAGATGGAAACCTTGATCTCCAAAAAGAGCATAGTTCAAGCTTAACTACAGAACTAAGACTCTTGCTCCATGGCATACATGCACACACATTCATTCAAAGGGATGATTTTTGTTTCCATGAAAACCTGAACACTGAAGTTGCATGTGTCTAGACATGATCTTTTTCATTGCTGTTTTTTCTTTTCACACATTCCCTGTTTCTCATTTGCAGAATCCCATGCTGTTTGCCTAAGTAGTGTTAAGGAGGACAGCTAGTAGCTGCACAAGTCATTGCAAATGAAGCAGCACCACAACTAATAGCAGGAACTAAGACTTGCTAAAGCACCTTTAAGTTAGTCCTGAAATGAACAGGAGAACATCTTTGGGAAATTCAAAAGAAACACTGTTCCAAACATATTATCTGGTTTAGAAATGTCTACGAGTATTACAGCCATACAGACTGACCACACTTTGTTGAATAGGATGACACTCTTCATCACTGTTTATGTGCTCTGCCATTATTTTTTAATATTGTATTGTATTAGCTAGTTACCAAGTATATACAAAGAAAAAAAAAGATCAAATTAATATAATTTGGTTTCTACTTAGATCAATTCCATGTTTATTCTGTGGGTTGATTAGCTTTATCTTCTTGGTTAAGAGCTTTGCTAAAAATAGGAGTGAGAAGTAGTGGGAAATGATTCAGGAAAAAAAAAACAACCAAGCCCCCAAAGCATTACAGTTACCTGTTTCAGCTCAGATAAAAGGCTGAAAAAACAACCAGTGTCCCATGATTCAGTGAATCCAGGTCTGCCTTGTTCTGGTCCCTTCCTTTGTCATCTACTAATCCTTTCTGAGTTTATCCAAGACTAAGGATTTTTGTTAAAATTTCCCTGATTCTGATTCAGCCCTCCCTTTGCCACTGCACTGGAGCTGCTCCTTCTTTCATACTTCCTTAAGCATTTTAGCTTCACTGTGCAACGTGGTCATTAAAACTGGAATAGAAAAAAACTCTATGGGTTGTCTTGAACTGCTACAATAATTTACCATGAATATAGCATTACATGTGTCTTCTGACAGTCTGCTGTTAGCTTGCATAAAAATGTGTGTTTGAACATTCAAAATTACCTAAAGAACTTTTAAGTAATGCAGGTCACCCATGTGTTAGTCTCAGAAGAGTAACATCTGGAGGACTGGACTCTGAATATGATGTAGTTTTTAGAAGCTCTGATGGCAGCTGCTTCCTATAGCTCCCCTCATACACTGTTTTTGCTTTTCTGTGGCTATCCATTACTCAGGCTTTCTCCTCATAAGAACCACACAAGGGCAGAGGAGGAACTCTTGTAGAGCTCTCTGAATTTGGGTGGGGTGGGTGAATCCTGATAAATCCAAATTACTTTGGTCTGAAAGCAATTTCTTCAGTGCAAATATGGATTAATTTGTTTTTTCTCAGGTGAAGGTTCTGGCACACAGAGATGCACAGAAATATATTGTGTAATATGCATTTTAGAGAAATCCTTTTATAGCTGATTCTCTTCATAATTATCAGTGCTCTACAAGTCTCTTGCCACTGCATAATTTTAAGGAAATCTCAATGAATACTTTAAGTGATGCAGGAGAGAGAGGCCTTCCAAACACTGAGATACAGCATATCTGGTTATATATACAAGCATTTTTATGAGACAACTGAGATGCCCAGAACCTAAACTAGTAGCAAATTTTATTTTAAAAAAATTAAATATTAGTATTCAGTTCTGTTTCCACATCAGTCAAAAAAAACCAAAAAACAAAACACTGAAGGAAATAAGCAATGTCCTTTTGGAAAGCACAACCTAAGGAAAAATATGACATACAAACATTTGATGCACACTTTTCAGTGTGCCTATAAATCACTAAAAATTACTGTCATCATTTCATATCTGGGGAAACTGAAAGGGAAAAATTAGTCTGTACATGATTTATCTTTTCACACTCCTAGATTTCCTAGTTCAGGGGTTCTCATCCTTTTGATAGTCAAGTCTCAGCTCAAAATATTGTTGAGTGAATCCAGGTCTACCTAGTCCCTGACCCCTGTTCTGACATTTACCAATCCTTCCTAAGTCTATTTAAGCCTCAGAATTTCCGTCACAATTTCCTCAACCATGCTTCTGACCTCCTCCTGGCACTGCATGGATGAAGCCTCTTCCTTCTCCTCCTCTATACTCTCCACTGTAGCCACATTTTTGCTGAAACAAGAATAATGAGCCCATTGAGATACATGTGATTGTGTTCAGGGTCATTTTGATACCCCTGGTCTGGATCAGTGGAACAGTGCAGAGCTCTGACACCAGCCTCACACAGAGCTAACACGGATCCATGCCGCTCTTTGCTTGGAGTGTCCTAGAGGAAGGGTCTAGTCAGCAGAAACCATTTTCCTAAATCATATCATCTTTTGTGGGCTTTCATGTTTATGCAACAACAGTAAATGTGAAAGAAGCTGTGCAAAGTAGGCAGTAGGTCTTCCAGTAAAGTATCTCCTATATGTTAAAACAATGATTTCTCTCCTGTTGGTTCACTGGGGAAACAAAACACATTATCATTATCTAAAGTCCCTGGAATTCGATGAATGTATCCCACATCAAAATAGCATTGTGAGAGTACGAGCATCTAGTGGACTTCTAATAGAGTTCAACTTGCAATATAATAATTTGCCTCTAAGAAGGATGTAGCTTTACATACAAAGACTTTAGGAATGTAACAGTAAAAACCTACAGAGATGCTTCTTTTTGCTGCTTGCATATTATAAAATGCATTTTAAAAAGAAGTACCTGACCTTGTCATGCAAACGGAAAATTTAATCAGTGCAGCTGTAGAAATCTATGTAAATTTTAAAAACTAAATTGTGCGTTTCAGACAAAATCAATAGGTCCAGAATAGATGTTTTCAAGCTATTATGTCATAGATAATTAAAACTCCAAACTGCTAACAGCTACTATCATGAGGTACCATGTACACAACTGTACACTGAGCTTATAAAACAGACCTTCTGAGTTTTCTACTTGAAAGCATAAAATAGAAAACACCATATATTGTACATAAGTCTGTATGATTGATGTCATCTAATCCACTACTATAATACTCCAAAAGATGAAAAGGCAGTAGCAACTATGTCAACCTTTCCACCTACCAGCCTGTTTCAGATGAGTGCTATCTATCTTTTCAAGGTATCAGGAAACTAAATGAAAGTGAATATGGAACAAATGTCTGATGGGTGACTTATCTGGTATTAAGCTTTATACTTGGTCGGGAAAAGCAAACTAGTCATGCTTAGCTCCAGACCTCAAAGGGAAACATTAAGATGGAGTGAGGGGGATAACCTCCTCCTCACTGCAGGAGAGGATGGAGCTGGTAAGAGTTGCTGAACTCAACAGAGAAGGGTGGAACAGTAAAAGGGGTGGTTTTGTAGCAACAGTGGGAGACCAGACTGCTTTATTCAGAAGGCAAAATTGGGCTCACTGAGTCATTCACTTTAGGAAGGGAGCGCAGATGGCTTATTGACACATTTATCACACACTCCAGTGACAGGGCTTCAATTTCTATGCAACTTTTATGAGATTAATGTTTCTAAAAAACATTTCAGTAATTATCTATTTAATTTTTACTAAATTCACCCACAAGTCTCACTCCCTTCAGTTAGTATAGCTGGAGGCAGATGAGGACCTTTAAGCCATACTCTGCTAAATACTGAAATATGAATTAAAAAATTTTCTTTCTTCCCACCATCACAAGGTGTAAATCTCACTGGCATTACTGGGATTTTTATGAACAGAGAAAAGAAGAAAAGTATTTGACAGACAGAAGTTCTTTCATTATTTCATCTCTGCAATGCACAAAGAAGAACAGAATGAAGTGATAAATGTCACTGTAATCTGGATGAACTAGTAAAGAAAAACTATTTTTGTCACAGAAGTGGGTAAGATAGTACTGGATAAACTGATCAAAAGGCTTCCTAGGGCTTCGTATGATATAACAGAAAGCACATTCTTTTTTAAATAGTCGTAATTGTAGTCTATAGCATATTCTCATTGTCAGTGCTGCAGATTCTTTATTTGAAGCTTGAGTACATATTGTGAAAATGAAGGAAAATCAGCTTTCTAGAAAAGAACACCTCTGGAGTAAGTTGTAACTCGTGTGAAACGAGTGGTTATGCAACGCAGTTTCTTTCTCAATCAGTCAAACTGCTGAACAATTTTGCACTGCAACATTGAAGAGAGTAAGAAAACAGAAGACTGAAAAAAAGAGGAGAATAGCAAGGAGCTCTGCTATGCTGCAGCACCTCACTGGTCATTCATACTCAGTCTTTGCCCTGACAGAAAATTCAAATCCAAGTTTCATTAGTCCTGGTAATGTACAGAGGTTTACAAAATAAAATGGCCTTTGGAGATACTAACCATTTCTTTTACTTTGAGAGTCGAAGGACTAATTTACAAGATACTGGGGATTTTTTCCTCTTATTTCCAGATTCTTCAGAATCTATCACTTCTTTTTTTCATGTTTACTCTGTATTTGAATACAGTATTGATCACAGATATTCAGAACGTGTAACATATTGGATAAATAATGTTAGCAATTCCCTGTTTCTCAACTGAATGAACATTTCTGACAGCTAAAACATCAGCTTTTTTCAAATTGAAACAATCTGCAAATATTCCTCTATGTAGCAACAACATTCACAGCTAATAAGATGCTTCCCCAAATGTGGGAGAGGAGGATTACCATAACCCAGCACTAAATTAAGTTTAATCATAGCAACCTTGTTCATCCATTCCTACAGACACCATGACAAAACATGGCTGATGACTAAAATATGGAGCATTTTCACATCGGCTAACACAAGCTGAGGCAATACCTAATACCCTGTTCCCTCTGCCTCTGCTTAGTCTACAGTATGATGGAGTGACATACGGTACCTTCTCTAAAAAATTATGTCCACTTAAAAGCAGGGATCAAATGTTAAAAGAAAGTAAAAATGGCCCTGGGGCTTGAGAGAACTGCCAAGTTCACAGGGTCTGCTTTCACAAGCAATTACATCATGCAGTGTTTTTCATGAGGTGATGACACACCACTTGGAAGTACTCATTGCTTTCCACCACTACACTAATCATTATTGGGAAGCTGTTCCCAACTCTCGTGAAGTGTATTCATGGCTATTTAATGTTTAGCTTTTCTAGTACTAAATGTGTTGTAATTTCAATATCTCATTTTCCTCCCTGGAATGACACTTTGAAGAAATCCTCCTATTTCCTGTAATGTTATCATAGACATTTTAAAGTAGTCAGTTATGTTTTTGTAAGAAAATGTTTTGTGTTTTCTTATAATGGGAATGAATTTTCTGCAAACTTAAAGCTCTGGATATTAGTCTAGCTCCCCACATAAACTAGGATTTTGCCCATTCATGTTAACGACATCACCACTCTCCTCCGCAGGGCACTTCTTTCTCCAGACAAATTATACATGCAGAGAGGATATTGGTCTATAAGCTAGAATCAGCATTTGTCTGTTCTGGTTATTTCGGTCAGTAAGACACACCAACTCGTAAGCTTTTAAAGATTAACTGATTAACTTTATTTCAAAAGCATGCGTTTGTACTAGCCTAAAGCCATTCTGATTAGCTCTCTGCTGCTCTCCCAGTCCAAGATAGTCCTACCATGATCTAGAGCTGTCATAACTGTTACTGTAACATCACATTCTATTATACAGGTCACGTTCATTAAAGGCTAAACCATCCCAAATTAGAATAGATAAATCTCAAATGGGCCAAAGGCAAAGACCAGGTCCTTCATTTCTGACAATATGTAGTTAAACAAAAGCTTTTTCCCCCCCACCTTTGATCCAAGCAGAAGTCATACCGTAGATTTGGCTTATCAGATACCTAATTGAATCTTGCTTTTGACTCAGCACTTGCTTATATAAATCCTCTGCCTGAAGAGAAATTCACTCTTTAGGTGAGAAAGTATGGATGTGAGGAGATTTAGCACATAGATCTGGACCTACATACCTCACATAAGGTTGTAGAACAATCTAAAACTTGAGTAGTACCTAACTGGCCATAATTTTTCACGCAGAGTGAATTTAATCCTAAGGCAAAAAGTCATCTCATCCCCAGTGCTTGCAGAGAGAAAGGAAACAATTTTTTTACAACATTTAACAGCTACAGAAGAGGCTCCAATTTCAATTTGGGACCTCTAGACAAATAACTTGAGCCTTAATGGTAAATCATGATAGTTAAAATATTATTAGCGACTTAAAATGACACTAATTAGTCACATTAATTTCAAATCCAAACCAATTTTGTTTTCAAGTGGCTTTGAACACAGAATCAAGTTTCATATCTAGATCTGAGGAAGTACTGTGCCAATAGGATTTCTTATCCTGGGATAACATTCCAATAACCCTACAATATATGCTGTTTGACTGGAGATACAGCTTTTTTGAGTTGACAAGGCAGTAACACATCCACAATATAAATGATTTTTAGCAAAAATCCAGTGCAGTTTAAAAGAGACACAGGTTATGGGATGTGCTCACCTTATGCAGTATAGTCCAGTGATACTGTCTATGTACTGTCCAATTATGAATAGAGTGTATAATTATCGGTTAATACCCAAGAAGCAATGAAACATACCTGAAACACGTCTTGTATTAAAGGCATAGAGCTTTTGGTTTTATTATTTTCATTAATACTTCTCAAGGAGTAGTGTAAGAAATAGCTACTCTACCTTGTTCCTATGTGGAAAGGTTCCAAAAGCAAAATGCATCATTTTGAGAAGTAAAACTGCTTTGGCAATGACTTGCAATGCCAGAAAGGCACAAGGAAAGAATCATAGAGTAGAAGATGCCCAGAAAGTGCTTCTGTCTGTACTTTTAAAGTGAGAGACACGCCTACTATTTACATGAGACATTGCAATGAAAAGATTTTCCTGAGAAGACGAGCACCAAAATGTATTTGCCTATTGAGAATATAGCTTCTTTATATCCTGTACTAAAAGTTGTTACATTTCACATAATTACCTTCCATTTTAGTGTCTCTAGTTGTGTTTAAACACTGAGAGAATCAAGCAACCAGTAGAAATTTCTGGGCAATCCTGCTGACCAGTGTAGTGAACACAACATACCCTCTCATAATCAAATTGACAAAATCTTTCATGCTAACAGCTACCTGTATATCATGGGATTTATTAATGCTTTACTCTTTGAAGTCTTTAAGATATTAAGGTAAAAACCTTCAAAGACATCTTGAAAGTTTCCTTCTAAGTTTGTACGCACTGGAATGTATGTACAAATCCTTCTCAGATTGTTAAGCAGATGAGAAACCTGTCAAAACAAAGTATGGAGAAAACATTCCATGCTCAGATACAGTTCTAGGTGCTGGAAGGAGAACAAAATACAGCTAAGATATTTAATTTTCTGCTTCAACTACATCAGAAAGCTGAGGAACTATGGTTACTTAGTAATAGCTGTAGTTTAATGGATCGTCCACTTGATATTACAACAAAGGAACCATTGGTTATTTTTTTCCTGCTGTTTCATTCATGCACCATCATCTTCATTCTCTTATTTGTTTTAACTAAAAGGCTAAACCAAAGGCTTTCTTGAGAGAGAAAGCCAATCTGCTAAGCAAGGGTAAACTATTGTTGTTTAAGTCTTTCTTCTATCCTCAGAACAAATTTCCATAATAGGCTAACTTCATAACCTTCAGTTGGAGGTTTCAGAATTCTAATGGAATTACAGCTGTAGGCAAATAAACATCTTGTAAGTGACCTAGATAGCTTTTTCCATTATGTATTCTGTGTCAGTTTAGTGTGCCACAGAGCAAGAGCACATTTGATATGAGAGCAGTTATTTCTTCCCCATGAGCAGAGTTTCTATTATATTATAGTTTACTTGTTAAAAGTTGACTCCTTATTCCTTACAATGTTTATACTATGAGCCTATCCCCTTGTAACAAACTTACAACACAAGCAAAACCTGAATGTTAGGATCCAATTTTTTTTAAAAATAGCAAGATATTTAGCACTGAAGTTGTGGAATATCCAGGTTAAGACTCTTATGGACAGAAATCTTTTGGATTTTGACTGGAGTTACAGATTTCAATGTCTCTGGAGAATGAGTATGAACATATCTTGAGCCAAGTATACAAAAATGTAGACATCTCATATCTGTGACCCAAAAGAAAGTGATCGGATACATTAAGATTTTTAAAGAGTATCTATATTATTATTGAATGATGAAACAAATGATGCATATTTATACTAGGTGTAATTCAGTGGCATTATGTCAGCTCTGAATTTCACAAGTAACCTCATATGCCACTTGGAAAAGCAAAATTTAAGTATTGGACCTTTTGGAACATATGATGACTGTGAAGTGATCACTGAAGACATGAACTATGAGTAGTAAGACTTCTTTCTAAATAAAACAAAAATGTTTAAAACTGAGGCATATCAAAAACGGTCTTTATAATGGAAATAGTGAAAAAGCATCATAACAAAATAGGATGTTACCACAGAGAACACGAAAAAATAAAGCTAATTAACAACGATCTAAAGAATGGCTGAATTGTTTGCTCTACCTGTATAGCAGTAAAGTGGAACATATAGATAGATATTACTACTTTGCAGGCAGAACTTCATCCTGGAATGTCACAGAGGAAGCAGAGTGGTCATGAATAAAGAGTTTTCATGGTTTTTCTTTTTTTCTTTTTTTTTTTTTAGTTTGAAATAAATGCAAATTTTCTCTAAAAGCTACTGAATAACTATAGGGAAACTCAAGCTTANTTTTTTTTTTTTTTTTTTTTTTTTTAGTTTGAAATAAATGTAAATTTTCTCTAAAAGCTACTGAATAACTATAGGGAAACTCAAGCTTTAAGGATCAGACAGATTTTTTCATGATTTCATAGGTTTTTTCAAGGTTACCTCATTTACCTCCTTTCTTCCTTACTTAATGAATATAAGAAGTATACTGGGATCCTGAAGCCAAGTATTCTTATTGATATTGATTTTAATGCAGGTATTCAGATCAAAAGTGACACAGTGAAAGAATCAGCCTTGTTGTGTGTATTTTTCCCATCATGTAAGCTTCAATACAATTATACAAATGCAGTAGCAACTTCACTATTAAAATTAATTTTGTTTTTTACTTTAAAGACAAACACGCCATCCTTTTGGTGTGAAAAAAATATTTTATACTTTGCCAACTAACACCACAAATCCATGAATAAAAATATAATTCCTTGTGGATCTGCAAGGAAGTCTGTTACAGTTTCTAAGGCAGCATTAACAATTAAATTCTTCAGGCATACATCAGCATAAATCTGTAAAGATGTTGGCAATTTTTTTCTCGTTATTTTTCATACTGTAATACACTTATAAATTTATGCTATTTTTCACTACATATATTATGACAACATTGAAAAATGAGACTTAGTTCCTTCTGTCCTCTATAAACAATGGCAAAATCCCAAACTTGAAGATAATAGAATTCTTTTCTTAACTGAGGAAAGAAGAGGCTCCCACTTCTGGTGGTAAAGAAGACAGCATATTCTTGTGTCAAGAGAAGTCTGTCAATATTTGAAAAACATTCTCAGCTGTCATATCTCTTGGTCTCTGCTAAAATATCAGAGGCACATTCTCTGCTTGGTTCATCATCACCGATCACCCTACTTTCTCCTACATAGAAAGAAAAGTCTCAATGCTATTGTTTCTTACTCGTCAATATTAAAATAATATAAATCTCCAAGAAATAAAAATAATCCAGGTAAATATGAATTCCTGTCTGACTTGAAAATTTCTGTCCTGTGGTGCTACAAAATCCTTCTCAGTAAGGCAGCAGCCATGCCTTAGACACTCAAGCTGAAAGAGTTACTGTCGTTTTACTAACCAACATCTACAGGCACCTAAGTGCAGATTTATTTATGATGGTATAAGCCTATTCATTCTTATTCAGTTGCTGAATACAGGGAAACAAAAACCCTGATTTCACATTCCAGTTCCTGAAGCAGTGTTGCATAGGAACTACAGATGTTTTAATTAAATGCACGGGTTTGGCAGATTTTCCTTCCGAGATGACTTGCATGAGTTAATTATGCAGAATGTACCACCATTGAAGCCTAAAAAAATATAAGGTGGAACGTCTTTATCCCCTGGTTCCTGGTTTGACACATCCTTTTATAACTTAAAGAGCACTTATTTTCCACATAAACCAGCAGCCAATTTTAGGTAAGTGTGTTTTTCCTGTGTGACATTGGAAAGCACTGCCTGTCGCAATGCAACAGCTGGCATCAGGTCGGTGAGTCCTTCTGCTATTGTTTGTGTGCAGGTTCTGTGGCTGGAGGCTAGGTGATTTCCAGGTGCAATCATCATTTTTGGAACTGGGAGTTTGATCTATAAAGATGACACATGGTTCATATTTTCAGCCAAATCTTTGTTTGAGATGTGCCTTGGCAACATTTTTTTACAGATTTATAAAAGTTACATTCTTTTGATTTGTGTAATAGAAGTCATAAATCCCAGTAATGTCATTATGGTAGTGGCTTCAGACAGTTCTGCCCAAGGTGCTTGGACTTCTAGGATTTGATTTTGCCATTTCCTGTTTAAACAGTCATAATATTTTGCAAGAAAAGACTGATCAGGAAGCCAAATAATTTTCTTCCAAGACTGAAACAATAATAGAGCATTGCTTGTCATCCACAGAAGTCTTAGACCTACAGACTAATGGTAAACTTCAGAAAATGGTCACAACATTTTACTACACCTCAAAATATCATTGTACATTTGAAGTCTGCAGCCAACAGGCTTCACTGCTGACAGTACACAGCTGGTGTTTAAAGCTGTGCAGAGATTACAGTATCTGCAGTAAATACATCAGAGGTTTAAGATACTAATTGGATCCGCTGTAATTTGGAAATCTGTATGTGACTGGGAATATGCAATGAATCATGCTCAGCCTTCTCTGCTGTTAGCACCCAGCAGGAATATTTATGACAGTAGCTAGAAGTAAAATCATGAAGGGTATGCCATGGTCCTATCTCTGGATGATATATGTGTATACATATTGGGAAATGTAATACAATAGTGTATTTATTACCTCCTATGGCTTTGCATAGGTTCTTGTCACTTACAAAGATAATAAACATTGATGTGTATATTTAAATAGGGCCTCCCACAAGTTTTAAGGCACATAAAAATGGGGCAATTAGGCAACCAGATTTACATAATGCTCAGAACATACACTAAGGTGATTTCAGCACAGATTTTCAATTTAATCTTTAAGAGTTCATATTTTTTTCATTGTTTTATTAATTTGAATATTCAATATACTTTTATTTCTGTTGTATCAGAAGCCTTACTAAAAAGTGGGTGCTATCTTGATCATAGTTTTTAATTTAAATCTTGCTGCTTGTAGTTCTAGTTTAATTAGGTTTGCTCTCTTCCACTGATCCCAGAGAAGATCATTATTCAACTTATAGATAAGCCTACTGTTTTCTACAGGCCTATTTTTCCCAAAACTAGGAAGTTTTGTTCTTATAACACAATTGGGTTTGGAATCAAGCCTATAGAAACACAGAAGGATTTTTCTTGCTTTTGAGAGTTCACTTCAGGGCAGGTTCTTGAACTGGCAGAAGAAAAAAATGCTTATCCTGTAAGGTTTTTTGCAATGAATTCTGTTCAGTTCTTCAGACAATATAAAGAAGCGTGAAGGAGAGAACAGTGTACTGGGAAAGTAATAGAGTAAATATGGCCTATAGCCAGAACTTGATCCTCCTAATCAAAGATACTTGTCCATCTAGGAACACAATTGCTGCAGGCTCTTTGTACAATCAAAGATCTACAAGTATTCTTACATTACCTTAATTATCGTCTGAAGATTTCTCACTCCTTCTCCAGAGAGGAGAGTTCAAGTTGCACTCTGTCACATGTATAACACACCTAAAGATCGGTCTTGATGTATTACATCCAAGAAATATATGCCATGTTGGGAGGATGATTACTAGACAGAAAGACTGGCACTAGCATTTAGTGCCTGAGAAGAGAAAATTGTATTCTCCAAGCAGGTGGAATGGAGTATTGGAGTTGGAATAGTAAATCTGGTCTCAAAAACTAGGAAAGAAAGAAGCTAAAAGATATCAAATCTGAGCAAATTATGTGGAGTGCAACCACAGTACATTAATTACATTAAACCAAGATTTCTAATTATGACCTGCAACAATCAGTTACATACCCTACCAAAGCATGTGTCCTATACCACTTCCCACTCTACATGAAAGACAACACTCAGCTGCTGCTCTTAATACTTCATTAGCTAAAGTAGCAGCTGTCAGCCTGAAAAGGTTTCAGCCCTGCTGATTGTAGTTGTTAACATGATTCTGTTTCAAATGACTCAGTTTAGTTTTGCATGTTTGTTTGTTTAGACTGGAAATTACACATCTGAAGGCTGGCATTAAAACAACAAGATTAAGATTGAAAACTGCAGCTCTCTGGGAGACTAATGCTAGAATTGCACAGAAGTTTCCTGATGAGTAATTCACCACGATGGCAGTCCAACTGGGCACAGTCAAGAGCAAAACTATAGATGAAGTGTAGATTCATATGCCCTAAACGTTGCCTAAACATTAGAAGATTCCCCAACCACTGGACAGGAGTTTTGTGAACACCTCGCTAGAGTCAGAAGTCTAATTTAGGTGCTCCAGTCCACCTGCATAGCTAGGTGTCTGATTCTTCAAACAGGGGGTTTTAAAGGGTGATGAAGGATAAGGACATATGCATTTTCCAGTTATCTACCAAGTGTAGATGTTCTATTAAGCAACCTCATATATGCATGTTAGAATTGTTTCTGTGCTTTCCCTCCCTATGGGGCTCACTTGAAAACACAGCTAAAATTAGCACTTAGAGATTTACCTTCTGATCTGCAACAAGGTGCATACATTTATGAACTGGCAAAGACAAAAACAAGAATCTTGTGCATATGGACTATTCCCTTTCATCTTTATTTTAAGTGCAGTTGTGTAACAGCTGCATTAATAAGACAAGGTGATATCAGGGTCCATGCCACAAGCTGTACAAGCCACCAATTGTTCCAACAGAATTGTGGAAAAACCTTCTCAGAAAACAAGATCATGACAGTTAATATCAAGTAACTTTTTCTTTCTCTAATACAGTATCTCATACCAGACACGATAATCTCTCCTCAGTACAAATTCAGGAATATCACACCAACTACTTTTTATTGGGTACCTTTGAACTTCATATTTTGCTACTTTTTAGGTTTTGTGAATGATTAACCTATAAATTGTAATGATCTAGAATTCATTTTCTACCAAAGTAAAGCAGAAAAATCAGAATGATTTTTCATGAGAGACAATTCCTTCAAGTTCTGCTGGAGAACAATTTCATTTAATGAAATTGTTTCTGTAGTTTTTAACTTAAATAAGATCTATACAAGTAGACAACCTCATAACCTTGCACTGTAAAGAAATGTGTAAGTCCCATTAGAAGGTTCAACTTTTCTGAGAACTCAGAATCCTTTAGATAGCCGATTTAACAAATATTTAATACTGTTTCTCAAATTTCAACTATAGATTAATGTATCATTTATATATTTGTGTATGTGAGAGAGAGAGAAAAGCAGCTAACTAACTTTTCAAGTAAAATTTGGAACATTTATTTTGCATTATTTACTCAGATTCTTTAGTAAGGGTAAGCTACTGTTGAAAAACAATGGCTGTAGAAAGAAGGCTGGCGAGCTCCCAGATGGAGTTGACAAATACTTTTTAGGCTGATAGATGCATGGGGGTAACCCTCAAAACTGCTATTCAAATTCAATTAATTAAGCTTAATGGAAGAAATTCCAGCCAAGGCATGAACTTCCAGTTCACCATACATACAAAACCCCAATTATGCTCCCACTTGCTCTTGTGCTAGGAGTTTTCTTCAGAAATAAGTAAGCAGAAGTCATAGCTGAAATCATAGGCTTGATTAGATTGTTTCTACACAGCAGCAATTTTAATATAGTGCATATTTAATTTTTTTAAAAAAAACTTTTAAAAAAGGAAATAAAAATTTGTCAAGTGCAAATTTTTTTAGCATCAGATAGAAATAAAGACAAAAAATTGCAGGAAATTATTTGTGAACAAAAGTGATTCTCAGAAAATCTTATTTTCGACATCACAGGTAATAGTAACCATTCACTTCTAGTTAGTATACAATAATAAAGTAATAGCACAAGAAGTGCTGCAGTAATTATGCATTATGTTATTTAAGGTAATGATTCTGTCAACCCTACACATTTTGAGAGATAATTTACTCTGTATACTGTCCTAGTATATGAACACTTTATTTTACAGATAAAGGTACAACTCCAAGTGAGTGACATTCTTGAATGATTCCCTAAATAAACAGAAAAAGTCACTATAAATAACAGAAGCTATGACCAACTTTTCATCTTACAAATAGAGAGTTTGGCTCTTCAGACCAAAAAATGTATTATTCATATCAAAATTCACTTATGGATAGGAATGCACAAATTATTGCAGATTTATAAACAGGAAAGCATTTTTAGTTGCACGTATCATCACTACATTATTACTCTGGAAGTTCTGTCTTTTAGGTTTTGGGGTTTGTGGTTTTTTCCTCTTTATAGCAATCTCCCTCAAGCACACTTTAATTACTATTTTTGATCTTGACTAGTCCCTGTTGAAAGTAGGGCAAATGCAGCCTTTCTTCTCTGGCTTGCTGTGTCTATAGTTTGGGGCAGGGAAGCAGAGATCTTTCTGAAAGACGGAGTACCCATTCTCATATTTGAAAAATGTTTTTTTATTTACCATCACCATTTTGTTAATGACTGTGGATGGTGACTTTTCAGACATTCTCAAGACTGACATCCATCCTCATTACAATATGAATGCACATCTATTCTCTTCTATCAGGACTTGCATTAACATTTTAATTTTGCCTACTGCACAGAGGCATTTATTTATTTATGGAAAATTTAACAAGAAAACACAATTCCCCTGCACTAAACACTGGTTGCATCTTAAACTAAAAGTATAGCTTAATACTTTTTAGAGTCCTCATTGCTGAGAATAAACTTCATTACTAAGGGAAAGCAGGCAGATTTCGGCACAGACCTTACTGAAAAAATTGTTGCTTATCTGCTCTGAGGTTTTCCTGTGAAAGCAAGTTCTAGATGAAAGATTTATCCATTTTTCTTCAGTTGGTTATCAGTTAAGTATGAAATTGAATTGTATGTTTTGATATGATACCAAAAATAAAGTAAATTTCAATATTTGTAATATTTCTTGAGATCATATATATATATATAATTGTATTGGGCAATACAGTGCATCAACTTGTAAAAAATGTTGTATGCCTTAGGAAAATTAATTAAGATTGCATATTTGCCTTTCTAGAGTAATGGCACTCTTGCCATGATTATAGATCTATCTGGCATCAAGTCACACTTGCAGAGATGCCCTTTGCTTTGTGGAGAGATAAACTGCATGATCTAATAGGTCATTTTCTATTCCTAACTTCTATGCCTCAATGAACAATAAATAATATTACTGTGTATATGTAATGTCTTTTTCCAGCAATAAAATATTACCCACAAGACACAAACATGACTGAGATTGTGATACAATGCCTCAAATGACCAGAAATGATCAATATATCAAACACAGTATAATTTTTCTATACTGTGGGCCATATTTAACATTGCTGCTTCTCAACAAATCAATTTGGTTTACCCCACAAATGAAAAAAAAAAAAAAAGGAACATGATAGTTATAAATACTTTATACAGAGAATCTTATAAACCAAGATTTTGTTTTCTATTTTCCTTCAGAAAGCATGTTACAACTAAGCATCTCTGTTAGACACAAAAGAAAATAATTTGGTCCTAGCACATTTACAGTGTTAAGGGCAGAATATATATTCAGAGCTGCCCAGAACATAACTAACATTTTATCTCACATGTCCACGGTTGCAGTCTGAATTTGGATAGGTGCCTAGAGAAACTGAATGTTTTCCTCAGTGATGATAAGCTGAAGTAGAAGCAGAAGATAAAAATTACATATTTGAGAACAGCAGAGTACCCAATTAGATGGCTACATTGGTCACATATGTCTTTATGAGGATGCTGGGGTTTTGTTTTCACACACCTTGCTTAGATCTGTCCCCTCAGATAAATCGGAAATGAAATACATAGAGTGCTTTTCTATTTAGAGAACAATAAAAAAGAACAAAAAGTCTTGCAGTTGATACTGTTTAGCAGTTAAATCAAGTATGTGAATTCTGCTGGAAAAATAAATGTATTATCTCAAATTTTAAAGATACAGCAAACATGATAATATGGTTTCCATTATTATCCAATTCACCAAAGCCTTTGTAATAATACCTGGATGAAGTCCAAGGAAAATCTATACCGTGTCTTCTACCTCACTGTACTAGAATAAAATGTATAGCCAGTCCCCTTATCAGCCATGTCATCAAAAGGAAGTATTGTACCAGAAGCTCTTTATAGTTTCAGGTGCATTAACAAAATAAAAGTGTGTTAGTTTCCAGCTCTCCAAAAGGTCAAGACTCCCAGAAAAAGAGCTACTTCATTTTTTGTGAAATACACAATAGCAAAAGCTTAAGCCACAGAAAGCAATGTGCTAATACTGCCAGTAAAATGTCAAAATTCCTTCATAATAAAGCAATTTCAACCAACAGATTTATTTCTTTTGTAAATTAATTTCAGGCTTGGGTTGCAATGCAGGGTCCTCTGCATACTACCATAAGTGTTTGATAGTTTAAAATCAAGCTATATAATTATGTCTGAGTTTGAAGGTATTTTCATATTTTAAATGGAAAAATTCTTCATTGTCCTTTCCTAAGCAAAATTTAAATCAAAGAAACTTCATTTAATGATTAACCAAATATCAGATAATGAGCTGAAATAGGAAAACCAAGAAAATTCATGAAATTGCATTAAAAGTAATGAAAAGGAGATAAAAATTCAATGTATAATTATAAAAAAATTTCTCCATTAATTCATGTCTACTAATTTCCCAGCCCAAGTAGAATAAAATACCCTTTCCAATGACATAACTCCTGAAGAACTTTACCTTTTTTCATGGCTGAACACTGTTATTTCTATTGTCCTCAACATTTGTTCATACTATAGGTTTATAAGACAATGAGATGGAGGTTTCTCTGTCTCATATCCTTCAGATAAAGTTTTTCAGACTACTAGAAGTATTTTCTCCTGTTGAATAATGACATAAAATCATGGCCATGTGTTGCAACTACATGCAACTAGAGTTGAAATGCTCATTCTCAGCTCTGCTATGGCCTTTAATTTGAGAGCAGATCAGTTTAGAGCAGCACACCCCACTTTTAGAATTAATTAATTAAGTAAGTAATAATAACGTGACCTCACTTTCATTTTGCATTATTTATTTAGACTCTATACTCCTCCATACTGGGAATTTTTTATACATGTTCCGTGTTAGTTTAAGGGAAGCTCAAATCCATGTCTACATTCCATATAGTACTATAATTAAAAAATGATTGAATTCCGTCTACTTTGAGACTCAGCTTAGGCCTCAACTTTGTCAGCTATAAACCATGGAAATCTAGAACAATCCTGCTTTATGAGTTGTGTAGCCTACCTATGCCAAATTCAATAGACTCACTGCATAGCCTAAAAGTTCAAGCAATGAATCAGTTGATTATAAGTTTTTTTGTTCTCTGGATATAGTTGTTTATCTCCCATTTGAAACACCATCATATTCCTAATATAACTACTAATATAATGGAGAAGTCTAAAAAGTCTATTTGAGTAGAAATACTGAATTATCTTTATACAAGCAGATTAAATTTGTGTGTTGACAATGGCAAAAATATACAGTTATATCTTCTACTTCTATTTATATTGATTTTAAATTCCATTGACTGGTTATTTCAAACTGAATAACAATCTTATTGAGGAAATAAAGTTTACACCAGTTTTGAAAATGAGTAGACCAGTAACAATTTACACTGATGACTTCAGTGAATCAAGCCAGACAGCTCCATTCTTATGTCCTAATCTTCAAGATAAGGGATTTTCCCTCAGATTTCTGTAGCAATCCATAAACTGAAGTTCATCTTATAGCATCTGTTCCAGTATTTTATTCTGAGCTGTAAAGACACCAATATTCTTCAATACTATAAAAATACTTATTTTATATTAGTTCCAGTCCTCATAAACCAAAAACATCAGGCTGAACAAAGTTAGACAAAAAATCAAGAGACATGCATGGTAATACAAACCTTATAGGAAAAGAATTATCATCAGAAAGTGGAGGAAAGGACAGATTTCACAACAAAGGGAATTTGAGGAAGCTTGTAAAAATACTTCCAACTAAAAGACTAACCAAACATAAAAAGTTGGAAGTAATTCTTGGACTTGAGTGTTAAATGTAATAACTGAAATGTTCTTATTTTCTCTTTAAACTTTATCTGGGCATTTATTTGACCAAATTATCAGTAATGCATGAGGTAACTGGCAATATAACTGTGTGGAAATATTAGCAGCAAAGGGTACATTAAAACCCACATTAGACAGCTAGGAGTACACGTGGAACAGCACTTGAGACCAAAAAAGGGAAAAAACCCAAAGTGGACTCTTTCTAGGGGGGCTCCATACCACAGTTGCTGACTGTAAAATCCTCAGCATCATTCACACAGTAGTTCCCCTGCCTACCGCTTCTACCCAAGCAGACTAAGACAACATAGTAACTTTGCAAAAACAAGTATTTGTTCCTACAGATGTGGAATGGTTCACATCCAAATTCAAAACACACTATCATGAGCAAAATAGCTTCTTTCAGGCTTCCTTTGAAGGCAAGACATTAGTAATTAATTCAGTCTTGCCTTGGCCTACAGTATTGATTTCCTCACTTCCTTTCCAAAACTTCCACTGAGGCTGTGCTAAGAGGGACAATAAAAAGTGATTAAATTCTTGGAATCTAAGTTCAGAAGAAAAATACAACAAGGCCTGATTTCACGTCAGACATCTGCTGACAGGAAGAGAAATTCAGAAGAAAGAAAAGAGAGGTACTATTTCATACAACTTCTGTTAATGTACATATTTAGGGTTCATTCCAATTGCGGGTATCATGCAGCATAGCAACCATTTTAGGGAAAACTTATACATTGTAGCACTGTGGTAGCATTTTGCTAATATTTTGTAAGAGAATTCTTTGTTGGGAATGTTAGGTTTTATCCCCAGAGGTATGACTTGTTTCTTGGCTTTAGAGAAGACAATATCAAAGTAACATCTTTATACTTGAGGCAGAAGTTAATGAGATGTTTCATAATCTCAGTTCCCAGAAGGGATTTCATTCTAGTCAAAGGCCAGCTCTTTCTTGAATTCTGTCTTTCAAAGATGCAATTTTTTACACCTGCAGCTCTATCTTTGCTGCAAAGAGAGACATCATAGAATCTGAAAATGGTCTGGGTTGGAAGGGACCTTAAAGATCTTCTAGTTCCAAACCCCCAGCCATGGGCAGGGACAACGTCTATTAAACTAGGTTGCTCAAAGCCCCATCCACCCTGGCCTTCAACACTTCCAGGTGCAGAGTATCCATAACTTCTCTGGGCAACCTGTTCCAGTGCCTCACCATACTCACAGTAAAGAATTTCTACCCAATATCTAACCTAACCTACCCTCTTTCACCTTAAGACCACTCCCCCTTGTCCTGTCACTGCAAGCCTTTGTGAAAAATGCCCATCCAGCTCTCTTGTAGGCCCGCTTTAGGTATGGGAAGGTGCTGTAAGGTCTCCCTGGAGCCTTCTCTTGTCCAGGCTAAGCAACCCCAACTCTCTCAGCCTGTCATCATAGGAGGGGTGCTCCAGCCCTGTGATCATCTTCATGCCTTTCCTCTGGACTCACTCCAACAGGTCAATGCCCTTCTTACATTGGGAGCTCCGGAAATGAACACAATACTCTAGGTATTCTACTACAGGTAGAAAGAAATTATCACAGGCAGTTGTTATCCCAAAATCAGGTACTAATTTGAAGGAGTGAGAGAGTTTATTTTGGAATTCCACGGGAAATCAGAGATGACAGAAACAACTACTGTTGTAATGTGCCTTCAGAAAAAAAGCAGAGTTCACTCACTATTAGGTACCTCGCTTCAGGACCAGAATACAAGACAGGAACCCCTGAAAAGCAGCAAAGAGCCAAAGGCTCACACCACAATCCTTATCCAACAGTTAGGGGGAAAAATTTCCAGTGGTAAATGTATCCATTGTTAATCAACAGAGAGCAACAGAGCTCCTACAAAGGAAAATGCTTACTCCAAAACAGCCCACAGACAATTCTGTCTCCATGAGAGTTCAGATCAGGAAAGCACCCATGAGCTCTTTCACAATATGAACTGATTTGTAGATATGTGCCTTCAAACAAAGACGACTGTGCTGTGACTTCAGATTTTTCAGTATTTCACCTTTCTGTTCTTCACCAAGAAACAAATTTTTGTAAGTGCATGCCTCAGCCACTGAACTATTCACAAAGTGGAGATGGTAGAAATTAATATCATCTTTATATTTCTGGCACCTGAGCCTTATCATCTGCACTGTTTACCTGAAGACTACAAGTGCTTATTGAAAAGATTAAAGACACCAGGATTCTAATAAAAGTCAGGGGTCTTGTTTCCTATCATTTCCTGGCTTCCTGGCTACTCCTCTTTGCAGAATGAGTCACTTTACTCAATCATAGACGCTTTCCATTTCTCTCAAATATGAGAAAAGTATTTCATGGTCAGTGGTAAAGTGGTACTCAGGATTTATGAACAAGAATATCTGCCTACGGAACACTGAAAGGAAGAAATAATTCATCAATGCCACTAACTTCTATGTCTTGGTTTGTATCCAAATTTTTCACCCAAGTTTATAAGTGTTCAGCCTAGGACTTAAGCAGAAACACACTTGCTATGTTAAAACAGAAAAACAAATACTAGCTGCTGTAATTCTTTATGTGAAAAATCTACACTGACTACAGGTAAGTATTTTGCAATATAAAACTCAGAATATACCTCTGCTTAAAAAAAAAAAAAAAAAAAAAAAAAAAAAGAAAAAAGAAAAAACAAAGCTTGAATTCAGACCAGAGAAATCCTCATGCTAAACATCTCCAGACGCTTAGAAGTTTTCTTTTTAAAATAATGCTCTACATCTCATGGAATAAGTGTTTTTCCTAGTGTCCCAGAAATACTAACATAATGTGCAATCACAGATCACTGATTTTTTCTGTTTATTGTCAACATTTGCCTCCCATGGTGATGCTAAGAGAGCTGAAATAGTATCCTACTTGTTATTTCAAATTGCGACTTAGGATAGAAACATGTTACAGCAAAGGCAGAAAGAATTACTTGTTTTTCTATTTCTGTTTGTATAAACCTCTTCCTTCTTAAATCCGTCTGGGATTTAAGCTTACCTCCATTTCTCACATTTTCCTGAAACAGAAAAAACATAATTAATGGAATATAAGCACCTATTATGAAAGCAGTTTAATGTACACCATACTTTAGAGCAGTAGCAGATAATAGCTATCATAAATTAAGCTAGGTATGGAACACTTTGTTTGCTTATAATGTACACAAAGATATCCAGCTAGAGATCTGTGATGAAAAATATTAAAAAACCCAAAATAGATTGCCTCCAGTTTTTAAAAGGTCAGCTGTGGGAACTAATGTCCACTAGGGAAAAGAACTCAAACAAAGAGATGTTCTGAAGATCTGCTTTGCAGATTATTTTTTTTTACCTACTGAAATTAGCAAAACACTGTGCTAGAAAAGCTGAATCCTGCTGCTGAGATAAAATGAAATTTTCTACCTGCCTCAAGAGAGGAGATCTGTTCTTTGAAATCAACCTAACAATGGTAGTAGCTACCCATTATTCCAAACATAATAAAATGATTATACAACTACTTTTCTGAGGATTTTCAGTCACTCATGGTCCTTGAATATCCCACAAAAATTATTAGTAGACTTCGGGTTGCTAACTCTGGGAATTTCCACCATATTAACTAGCCCATATGAAGTTCTGTGGAGAATGAAAATACATTCTATACATAATAGCTGATTTAGAAAATCATGAAACACTGGAATTGGAGGTAGATGATTTGAGCTGCAAGTGTCCTACTAGATATTAGTTCTATAAAATGCCTGTTGGTACTTTCAAGTCCTATAACCTCTTTAAAAAGCTGTCTCTCAGCCCCATTGAAAACAGAGTTGAAATAATGCCAAAAGTTAAACTATTAAAATCAAACTTTTCTTTAAAGTGGTCTGGTTTTCAGAAGCTCCAAAAGAAAATCAAAACTTTCTAACAAAAAATAAAAATCAAGAAAAAAAGAAAACAGTTTATTAGAATTCACCATTCATCTTCATAGCCTGATGTGGACAAAGTTTCTTTCAGATTACTCTTTTTCAGGCATTGAAACCTCATGAGAATGTGTAACTTCATAATTAAAACAAGCTCTTTCCTATGAGAAACAAGACATGCAAGAAACTATCTCACAAGCTGAAAACTGATCACTCTAATCCAGCTACCAAGAAGATGCATATAGTACAGTTAGTTACAACTCTCCAGTGTTAAATTCATTTACGATTAGTTCCAAAGGCTAATGCATTCTTATTTGCCAAGAGTTTGTTGCATATATAGTTCTGGAACAGTTATTGGTGAATAAGGAATTAAGGCTGTTGAAAAATAGTATAGTTATATGAGAAGACTGTTTCATTGTCATAATTTTTCAGACTAATTCACTTTGAGAGATGAGTTCTTACAACAAATGTCCTTATACAAATGTCCTTATTAATCGTAGAAGTATTTTATCCTCTATCAGACTCTTAAATTTTCTGTATTTAAAAACAACTCTCTGACTTCAGTCACTGTAGTTTTCTCAGAATTTTAGATCTTACCAGAAATAGAATTATTGTTCTACCATGACAACAAAGTAGTCTATATTAAAAATTCTAAACAACCCAAGTTCCAAGAAAATTTTCTTTTTTTGATTTATTTAGTCCATGTATGTAACCTGCCTTTATCACTAAAGACAAAGAGGAATTTCACTAACAGCAGTTATCTGCAGAACAATTAATTACTTTATTTGGTGCACAGGGAACCATGTGGTCAATGAGGGCGGAGAAGAAAGAAGGCAGGGCAAAATAGTTCTTTTCTGATCAGGGAATTGGGGTATTTCTGAGGAGCAGGCCAAGCAGTGGGATGGGGCTATGGCTCAAGGATGAAATGTGAAGAGTTTAATACTGCTTCTTTGACAATGCAGCCCTCCTAAAGACACAC
The DNA here is from genome assembly GCA_013397795.1 of Orthonyx spaldingii. NCBI lineage: Eukaryota > Metazoa > Chordata > Aves > Passeriformes > Orthonychidae > Orthonyx > Orthonyx spaldingii. The sequence goes on from VZTJ01004967.1 coordinate 466,902, forward strand.
ATCCTCTAACCTGGGCACAACCTGACTGAACCAATCAGTTGCATCAAGAAGCTGAGTTCCCAGAGAAGGAACACAGCGGCCTGCCCTGACAAGGAGAGAAGTTGATGAATGGAATGCACAAGAATGCACCAGGAATGCACAAGAGGTATCAGAAAGCTAATTTCATGCAAAATGCATAAAATACAACAGATCTATTCTTTCTTGGACAAATTATAACTTACTTAAGGCTAAAGTATTTGCAATTAAACTCTCCATTTGCATTTAGGCATTAAAAATCATATTTCCACAGACAATGAGCATTAATTTTCCTGGAGAAGTGAAATTCCCTTTTATATCCAAGAGATCTTAAAGGATAATTACACAAAGAACCAAATGAAAGTACAGATATATGTACTGTGTCCCTCTTCTGAAGGTGGTGAAATTATTTTGACCTAAAATTCTTAACATGTTAAAGATTCTGCTACATAGGTTTATCAACTAAAGAGGCATTTTGCATTTATCTCCAAAGTCAGTGGACAACTATTGTGGTAACTAGTGTATATGTCTTTCAGATTGTAATTGAACTGTCTAGTGTAATGAATGAAGCATAGAATAATGTGCATCCAGTTTTCCTTTGTTTATCCACACTGTCAGCCTGACTTTGGTTCACTTCTACAGGCAGATTTCTCTATTAATGTCCATAGAGTTTCTTTCAAGTTTAACTTTCCAATGCTTAGCACTCCTTCAGGCATGAGACTCATTACAGCACTAGACTAATAATTGAAGTGTTTTTCTTTCTGTCATTGTTCTATGTAAATAAATAAATGGAACGATTTTAGAATGCCATGGATTACATTAATCACAGCCTTATATGCACAACTTTTCTCCTCACAGTAGCTTGATCTCCTCACTAAGTTCAAGCATGAAATATCAGCCAACAAAAATTTGCTTTGAACAACAATCTTAACAAGTTCTTAAATACATGAGAAAAAGAGGGAGAACTGACTTTTCCATTCCAAAGTATATCACTCAAAATATTTTTCCATTAAATAAACTTCAGGCTACTGTGTGATTTATTCCACATAAGTACATAGAAAATTCAACATTAAGTAAACATTTATTAACAATATTTTGCAATTAACACAGGCATACAAATATATATTTACTAAGGGTATTTCTGGATCCTAATTTGCCCTATGTAAGCTGAAATTCCAGTAAAACTGAAATATATATCCATTTTATCCTTTGAACATGAACTAAATCTCAAGGAAGTCAACAGGAAGCATCTGTGGGTTTTCAGTAATTCTGCTGAAGCTTAATTGAGCTTGTAGAGATACATTTGGGGCTTAGAGGGATAGAAAACTATCATTCCTGCTCTAAAATGCATACGTTCCTAGAGTGTTAAAACTTTTTTGCACGTTCATAGTTCTAGTCTTCCAGACAAATATTATATTGTCTGGCAGTTTTTATGTACAAACATAAAACAGCAGCGACAGTTTTATTGCATGAACAACCTTACTGAGAAGACTAGGAATGGGCCAGGACTGTTCCCCTCTCAGTAAATATCACCACAGCTGAATATCCAAGAGTTCCTATTCTTCCAAGCATTCAGTTAAGAATTCTGCTTTGTGCCAATTTTAAAAGCATATAGCTAAGGGGAAAAAGAACCCTAACCAACCAACCAAAAAAATCCCCCAAAACACAAACAACAGCAACAACAAAACCCCACAGTGTATCCTTTCCTTACAAAGTTTAGGTTATTGCATAATTCCTGGTTTTGACAAGCTTTAGTTGATAAAAATTAATGGGAAAATGTTTACATGTGTCTATGTATTTATATATCTATTTTCATATCTATAAATTAGTACTAGCTTACACTTGATGAACAGCTGAGATCTAAATTTCTAGTCTCCATTATTTCTAATTAAATATGGCATCTGAATGATTAGGTCATGTTCTTTTCTCTACAGAACCAATCACATGCTTCTTCTGAACAGCACGGACTGTAAAGTCAATGAATGAAGTGTCTCTTTTGAATTTCTGAAGGAATCTGCCATTTATCTGTAGGCAGTCGTGTATCACTCTGCATGTCCTGTATTCACCAGCCTCATTGATTAGGACAGAAATGCTTGGTGTTTATCAAATTCTATGTGAGGTTCAGATATTGCTTAGGCTTCTGCAATTATATGATGGAGGGCAGTTCTAACAATGCTCTAATCTCTCACCCTCCCCAAGCACAGCTACAGAATTTCAGGCTTTTCTCTCCATTCATGGAGAAGTCCAAAAGAAAGCAGTTCAACACTAACACAGACGTGTCATTAAATCAAAATTCCACACGAAAGATCTTCCAGAGTGCACGGCCTGGTTCCTCAGTTGCCAAGTAAATCTATAGTTTAAACTATTGCTACAGGTCTCAAGGAGTCCCTTTAACAATGAGGTTGGGTGCCAAATTCACAGAAAATTGCCATATCTGTCAGAAAAGGTCAGGGTGTAAAAACATCCAACAAAGTGGTATGAGATACTCCTCCTCCCCGCCCCTCTCCCCTTTATCCTAGAACAGAAAAGATCTATTATTAGACAAGTCATTTAGCCAGGTGTTATGTCATCTTCTTGTGACCTATCTTAGACAATGCACTGAGTTTCATCATTTCTAGGAAGAGTACCTATGGTTCATGATGATTGCAGAACACACCTTGGATCTTGCCAGCCCCAGGGAAAACACAGAATCAAAATAAGAACTTAAAAAAAAAAAGTAATAAAAACAAGAACAACTTCCTACCTGAAGCAAACATCAATACATATAAAACTTTCCCAAATAAGAAATAACAGGACAAAACATGTAGAAGAGTATGCCATTGCCTGTGTAAGGCACAGAGGAAATATTTCAAATTATACAGAAGACTAAAAGGAGATGGAGGATTTAGAGCTGCACACTTATATTTTATACCATGCAGACTTCACAGGAAAGAAATAAAATATGAATATGTGCCTGTAGGCACTACAAGGGCTAGAAATGGGTATGAATGCTTGTACACATATACTACTAATGAGATAAATGCAAACACAGATTATCACTTCAACAAAGAAATGTCATACCTGATAAGGGTATTGAAAAAATAACTGGACTGGAAAATGTTCATCTACTTTTAAAACACTTGTGATGGACAGATGACGCTGAAATCTGGATGAAAAATTCTAAGAATGTTTCATGCTAATGATTTGTTATGTGACACTATTACCACTGACTACATGTAAGCAGTAGGATTAGCAACTAAACATGGTCCTAAGTATATTATGCTCCTAGAAATAACACCTCTGTGTAGTACAGTGACCTGATTCCTGGCTTTGCAGGAACAGAAATACCACTCAAAAAAGTCAGCTAAAGGAAGTACAAAATGAAGGAGGGGCAATAAGCCCAAAAGGGAAACTGGAGGTGCCAGTGGGAATGGGCTCAAAATTCTGCAACTGGAGTTGTTAAAAAATTAGCAATCAACAGGTATATTACCTTATTCTCAACTCAATACATAGTGTCCTTGGCTCTACAATTGGATTCTGACAAAAATATTTGAGCAGCAGGTTATTCTATTGGTAGATCCCTACCACATATTCCAAAGCAAGTTGTGGGTGAATCTGTACAGTCCCCTCCCAGAATTCTTCAGTAACATAAGCTGGATAACAACATCAAGCAAGGTATGAGTGTAAGTGTAAATAGTTGCAAAAGCAGCGTGAATATTTGCAATACATTAACAAAGTAGTAGTCAAAGTTCGGGTTTGTGTCAGAGAAGAGCTCCATTGTATTCTCCACGAGGGTGTGGCAGAATCGTTCCCATTGGGTGCTGTGAGCAGCCTGCGCTCAGATAATGGAGAGGCAACATGGAGTAGAACTAGTAGAGAGCCACATGTCGAGGGTGCACAAGTCCACCCGTGTTGTGCTTTCACCAATACATGTGCCAAGGGATTGTGGGAAGTGGCTAAGGTTCACAGAAAGTTGGAATATCAACATCTCCAACAGGAGTCTTGTGTAAATAGGGGAAGCTGCATGACAGTGGGCTAGACTGACATGGGGTAGGAATAGAACTTTCCAGGATTCAGTATGGAAAGGTGTTTAGAAAATTGTATCTGTACTTTAATATTTTAAAACATCTATTATTGTGGTTTATCTATTGCATTACTAATACTGGTCCTGAAGATGCAGTTCACTGATTTTTCATTAACTAGATGTCTAATAAAACAATAAACTGCCTCAGTCCTTATTTAGAATATGTGTGTCAAGCAGTTTTTCACTGCTATTGCTATCATTCTGACTCCATAGCATTTCTGAATGATTCTAAATTATTGCAAAGAGCAGAACAGACTCAGGCCAAGCTTTTTGGAGCAGCAGCAGAATCTTGTTCCAGACTTGCTGTTATCTTATTATGAGTCCTGAATTGCAAAGAACATAAGAGATTTTAAATAATTGTTTTCATTTCAGAGAACTGGGGAAAGCAACTAAATCTTTACAGGCTGGTAAATTCAGTAAATAAAAAATTGGAAAAAACTGCAACTCTTCACATACCTGATATACCTGAACCTGATATACCATCTTCAGCTGTAAATGGCAAAGCACAGTGCTATTAGATTTCACAGCTTTATTTTAAGCATGGAACACTAAATAAATTTGTGATTGTTTAGTCTCCTATAAAACATCCTAATGCAACATCTACAGGAAACGTTGACATTACTTTTTGTTATTTGTTCCAAAAACAAGACCAAAAGACACAATAAATTCAGGAAATCAAGTTAAATGATTTATCAAGACAGTCATTCTGCTCATTATTACAGAACTGGAATAAGTAATTTACACTATTTCTTCCCTTAATGCTCATATCTGCAACAGCACACAATTGGTATTTTTATAATTAGGTATGTTTTCTAGGAGCTGGTGAAAATGTTAGAATGCAAGAAGTATGTTGACTAGTTACTGTCAGCTCCAAGGCTCAGCAGAGCTCTAATTGTATATTGGAATATTAATAGGTGCACTAAAGACAATTATGGATCTTCTCATAACTTTCTGTAGATACATGAAAATAATTTTAATTGATAGCTTGAACTGTGTTATCAATTGACAATGGAGCTTAAAGAAAAGTTTTGTGATTAATTTTATGTGCAACTGAGCTGTTCTGAGCTGTTTATTCAGACCAAGACAAATATAAAAATGCATACTGGAGCACAAACATTATAGACAAACAATGTTTGGTCAAAAAAAAAAATCCTCTGGGAACTTTGCTAGTGACTGAATTAAAAGGTGCACAGTGTTTTATCTGTGACTAATGCATTACTTGGTACAACCCTACAAAGTAGTTGAATGTAACAGAAAGGTTTCTTGGAATAGAGTTCCTTATCCTGAAGAGCAGTGGACATAAAAAGAACAATTAGGAATAAAAATATGTTTAATTATGTAAGACAGGTTAAATGTTTGTAAAACATTTGCAGCATGACTAACTTAAACGTAAGGCTTCATATAAAGCTATTTAAAACAATGGGAAGTCTCCTATCAGCTTCCGTGAGGTCTGACTCAAGAGCTTGTGCAGTTTACAGCATGTTTTCTACAACCTTGCTACTATGAAACACACAAGGGGAGGAAATCATAAACAAGAAACCTTTTTCTCACTACCATAACAAGAAGCAGTGATTTTCTGCTGCACTGACCTTTGGCTTATTTCATCTGTTCCATTATACCTGCAAATCTGGAATCAGCATGGGGAGAAAGGCTTGATAAGTCACTAAAACAGCAAGAGAAGAAGAAACATTGTGCCCTACTTCTACACAACCACATTAAAAGATAATAATTACATCATTTAGTTATTTTGGGCTTGTTGTTGTACTTTGGGGGTTAAATAACAAAATATCACTTCAGAGCAGTAAAAAAACCCAAACAATTTTCTAACCAAATGATACTGGAAGTACTATAATAGGAAAAAGTCCTCTTATTATCACAGTATACTATGTGCAAAAAAACTCACCAAACATTGTTTTGAACAGGATTTGGAGATGACCAATTCTAACAGGCAGAATTGGAGCTGAAAGACAGGAAATGGCAAGGAATATCTCTTTTCCTGTTCATAAACTTCCCTTATAACAGTTATATTGACTTCTAGTGACCTGCCTAGAGCTATTTGCCCAAGAGATGGTATCATTAGGACAGAACAACATGATCAGATAAACAGTAGTGACAAATTGTTGGCATTGCTGTCAACATAATTGTTAAAATTCATTTCCTCACACTCATCATTGCAGGATTCTGTATGAATCAACAGGAGTATGCTTTTCCTGAAAGTTTTTAGTATTGAGTGCCACACAGAAGGATAAAGGTATGTACCTAGTATTCTTGCATAATTTAGCTAAGGAGTGTTTGTTATAAGAAGTAACATGAAAAGAGAATGAGTAGGAAGGATGGTGAATTCCATATCAACCTTTAGTATAGGCATGAGCAGGCTGAGTTTGTATGACAAAACTGAATGCAACTAAAGGACTGGCTTTGTACATCACACCATCAACTTTTTTTTCATGAGTGTTAGCAGATCAGCACTTGATCTGTCAAAGACCACAAGGCATTATCTAGAATTGGAAACAGAAAACGAAATCAAGCACATCTTGGGAGGAGAAACACTGTTACAATAACATGGCTGTTCTTACTCTGATATCCCCACAGAAGGAAGGTCAGAGTAGTTTAATAAGATGCTTTCAGAGCAGCATGCATGTTCTCTTAAATTAATACAGAGGCTGGGTATTTTGGGCACACTTCTCCCCATTTTTCTTTCCTTTTGGGAGATTACTGTTCCTTTGAGTCCATTCTTAGAATATTGATGTCAGAGGCACAAGACTTATTCTCAAGGTGAGGCATTCCAGTTCTCTCTCTTGTTGCTATCCTAGGGGAATAAATGAGGTCAGAGTCGCAGTGGAAACAGAACTCAGAGTTTGAAGAATATTCCTTCTGTTTAGCAGACATTATAGAAAATTTTCAAACTGAAAGGGTAAATGAGCCTTGATATCTTTTGACAATTTCTCTTCTTACTCTCTTATGGTAAACAAGCAATTATTTTATAAATATATTAATGAGTTGCAATTTGTTGTCCTGATGCTACACACATTGCAGATGTCTGAATTTAATTTTCACCTGATGTAACCTGCACAGTTAGTGAGACTATCCAAAGGGATAAAAAGCTGCCTTTAACACTTCATCTGCAAGTCTTGGTTCTGTATTTGAAAGCAGCTGAAACTGAATAGAAGAAAATGTGGCACTAAATGTTCACTGCATTTGCTGCCTATCTCTCGACAACAGCATGGCAAATCATGCTAAGCACCCTCAAATTCTATTGACACAGAGGGGAATTCCAAATGAAAATCTGTGAATACTTGGTTAAAAATTAGGGAGGATGTTGGAAGAGGATAAGCCATAGGTAAGACTCTACAACATGCAGTTTTCAAAAAACACCTTCAAATTACTGAAAATAACAAACTGACCATCAGAGAGTTTATGATTAAATTTGCATAACAGACATCTGCAAATCAATTCTTTGTCTCATTCATACTGCAGGTTAACCAGCTGAGTAGCAGAGGTGGACAAATTCTGCTTATACACCGTCCTTAAAAATATTAGTTTTCCTCTATTTCCTAATTAGAAAAAAAATACTGAAGTATTCAGCTTTTTCACTGATTTTGCTTCTTGATTGCAAGATATGTTGTTGAAGAAAAATTCTGATCATGCACGTCAAAGTCAGCCAAATAATCAGGTCAAGAAATGTGTAAGTAAAGCTTGGGAGGCTATAAATTTTCGCAAGAAAAATGCAACTTCAACTATGCCTTGTTTAATGTTATGGTTCATAATAGAATGTATCGTTGAGCATTATTACTTCAAAGCACAGTGCTTCTAATGAACCTTTTTATTCTTTTAGAGGATGAAGTGTTTTCTCAATAACAAAGGAAATGTTGCTGACAGATGTGTGTGCTAATTATAACAGATTTGTTTAAGCCAGACAACAACCTTCAACTGCAGAGACTTCACCTGACTGAGCAAGCAATATGTAAGTGTGCAGAATTAATCACAGCACATGGAAAAGGAATAATGGTGGTCAGTAAATGCTGGAGTATCCGCCCTATCAGCATGGCTACTTAAAAGACATCAATGGTCTTAGCAAAACAAGAGACAAAGTTTATAAGAGGTATCTATGTATGGCACCTGGAACAGATCCATCCTTCAAATCCTACAATAAATTTAGGATCTATTCACATTTTAGGGAAAAAAGAAAAAAAGAGACAAAGTACAGGCACACAAAAACTAAAGTACAGAAAAGAGTCGCTCACTGCTGTTAATTTAGCAATGTTAAAGTGACAGTAAAATAAAACTTCATAATGTATCACCTGGCAAAATGAGGTGACAGCAACATACATATTCCAAAGACAGTAAGATTAACAGATACAGTTAGCAAAGAAGAATAAAAGGAAAGGTCAGAACAAAATAAGTGAGATCCAGCTGGAACTCTTCTTGTAGTAGAAAAATTCAAAAATCTCTCTTTACAGCTAGAGGCTTTGTTATAAAACCCATGTTAACAACTTATGCTGTATATTTTTCCATCATGAATACACTTACTGATTTCCTCTATCCAGCCACCTATCCTAATAAAATGCTAAAAAAATCAAGTCTCTTGAAAAAATCCACCACTGTTACATTTGGTATAAATTTTCCATAAGTTTCAGAAGATCTAAGATGAGGACTCAAAGACTGAATGGAAATGGAAAGCATGATATTTGTATCTTGTTACTTTATAAAATTATTTCCAAAAAGGGGAAGAAAAAGTGCTTTATTTTTATAAAAGGCAATCCCGTGTAGGCATAGCCAAGAAAAAAAGTATATTTAATTATTTGCTGTGTGTTCTGATGTTAGTTAAAGCAGTACAGCTGTTCTATGTTCCTGCTAATCAGACTGTCTCCTACTGCAATCAGTTGTTCAATCTAATTTTGCTCTTTGTATATCCAGGTCACACAGTTCAGTCTGTCCAGACTCAGACAGAACTATATCTGTTGCAGTTTTCATATAAAGCAATACTGGAGGATTAGCTAAATATTTCACCTTTAGAAAGAATGTGAATATCAATAACCCTGTATTACCACATCTGGTTTAGCAGCAACAGAAATAGTCAGGTAATAGAAATTGCTGAGATGGGATGAAAAACTCTGCAACCTACAAAAGCTCCCTCTTCATCTTCTAATGGCACGGCAGTGTCACTATGTTGGTTTGGGTGTTTTTCTGCAATAATGAAACTTGATGAATGTAACCTTCAAACTTGTCTGTGAAATTCCCTTTGGCATAAAATAGATCTATGTATCTGAGATTCATTGGGCTGACCAGTGCAGAAGGACATCTCTGTGCCTACGCAGTTTAGAGACTGTGAAAACTACACCACACAGCTGGACCAAAGTACTATTGATTGCCATCTGGTAGCAGAATAATGTGCTCTGGAAACTCTTTGTGCAAGCCACTGCCTTTTTCTAGTGAGGAATGCCTTCAAAAAGTGGTTTTACATCTAGTTCATTGTTTGTAAAATAGTACATTTTATCCATCCAGAAAAAAATGAAAATTACTTTTTAGGAATTTCTCACACATGTTGTATACTACAGAATGGGATGCACAGACTCATTTTTCTTAAATACTTACTGTGATCCTTCTGTAAAAGTAGTTTACAGAAATTTGCAAGTCCATAAATGCACCTACTTCTCTGAAACATTGGGTAATTTTCAGATTATGTATGTGACAAGAGTTAACTGCCGAGCCTAGACAGCTGAATAGCAAACCTGAGAAGTGGCATAAGCAGGATACCCTAAGAAGACCAAAAAAACCCAAATTCCTTATTTTTGGTAAGTGAAGGGGAACTCAGAAGTTCACATGTTAACAACCAGACTGCACCAGAATGCCTAAGAATACTTCAAAGGAAGCAAATGTGATTGGAGAAATGATATTTGTGTCCTATTGGATAATTATGTTTAACAGTTTATTTCAGCTGTGTAGAAACTCCTAAAAAATTTCTAGGAATATCATCCTTCCCATATGGTGGTGGCAGGGGGCATCTCATGATCTTGAAATAAATCTTTCGTAATTCTACCCCTGTGTCCCTTAGTCAAAAAACCATCCTCAATAGGTTTTGCAACTGTGTATCAAAGTGGTTGTGGTTTTGTTGTTGTTGTGGTGGTGGTGTGGTTTTCTTGGTTTGGTTTTTTTTTAAAGCCTGTGTTGTGCAACCTCTTCCCTTCAGGTTGCCGTGACTGTCGTAGCTTAAAGTGAAAGCAGTAATCACCATTTGCAAGTAGATGGCACATTATCACAGCACATTTATAAACAAAATGCACTTGAAACATGTCTCAGTCACACAGTAAGACATCTGAGATCATTCCTTACTGCAAATGAAATAAAGCTCAGTTTTATATAAGCTGCAGTTTATACTTCAAACATTTTAACGGTGCTGGCAGTTACTAGTAGAGTAGGTATGCTTAGCACACTTAGTACACTGTTATTGCACATCTGTTACTGAGAAATTTACAAACAACACAATTCAAGCAATGAGCTGAAACAAACAGACTCTGTGCCCTTTTGCACCTTTAAGAAAAATCAAGATTAATTGCAGGAAAACAGAACATCCAGGAATGCATAATCAAAGACCTTACTTCCCATCACATTGCTCTCATCCAAAAGCTAGATTTTGAAATACTGCCACTGCATCTCCTTAACATGCATTCCATTTCAGTTTCACTAACCTTTTCCTAACTGGACACTGATGTGTACAAGAGCAATTACAAAGTGGATTTATCAATTATTTGAAGCAGGTCAAAGAAAGTGAAAGGTGATAATACATCAAAATAACAGGAACCAATCTTACTTATAGAATAGAATCACAGAGTTAAGGTTGGAAAAGGCCTTTAAGATTCTTGAGTCCAACTAGCACTGCCTAGTCCACCACACAGTATAAACCAAAATCACCATTAATGTCAAAAATGCCAGTATATTTGCTGGTGTCAAGGAACACTTAGGTACAAAAATGAATGTTTTCACCTTTACAGCTTTCTTACAGCTTTCCTACAGCTTTCCTGGGTATATCTTTCAGTCTCATCTCTTTTAAACTTTGATTTAAACTGATTCTTGTAACTTTAGGTTTATCTGACAGTCCATTATCTAATCACATAAAGACAAATGTCTCTCCATCATAGTTAAAGATGACAATTATTGTGCTTTTTTGTCTCCATCCCTCCAAAAGAGGTTTTCATAAGTCACCCAGAACCTGTCATTTGGCAGCCATAATGAGCACAGTCCCAGTGGTCCAGTTTGGAACTACTTCTTATTTTAACTTTTGGCTTTAATAAGGGCTTTCAATGTAATATTAATGAAGGTGTAGGAAATAATATCCTTGTTGGGCACCAATTAAGCCACTGAAAGACCTTTACTGTCACCATATTTTTTGATAATTCCAAAATTGCGTGCATTCAAAATTGAAGTATCTATGCCACCAACCACATAAAGTGTCACTGGTAAGTAATATTTCAGATTTTTATTTAAAATATTCTTCTGGATCTAGGATATGCTACGCTAAAAGCATAAATTCCAGATCTAAAGTTACATCCATGTACACATCCATGATCCTGTGAAAACACTGTACAATCAACACACCAGAAACATCTAATTAAGATGGAAAGTACCAAGACAGTTCCTTAACTTGTTGCAGAACACTTAAGTCATTGTATGGCAACCTCCTTATTCAATTTGTGGTTTCCTGCATTCCACATAATTTGTTTTTTATGACCTGGAAATTCGATATTCAATTATATTACTGTCGTGGTTCAGCTCCAGACACCAACCAAGCCTCAGGAAGCCACTCACTCACATCCCCACCAGTGGGACTAGGAGTAGAATTGGAAGGGTAAAAGCTGGAGGACTCATGGGTTGAGATAAAGACAGTTTAATAGGGAAAGCAAAAGTCACACACATAGACAAAGCAAATCAAGGAATTAATTCACCACTTCCCATGGGCAAGCAGGTGTTCAGCCATCCCCAGGAAAGCAGGGCCCCATCATGAGTGACAATGACTTAGGAAAACAAATGCCTTCACTGCAAATACTGCCTGCTTCCTCTTTCTTCCTGCCACTTTACATATTGAGCATGATGCCATATGTCATACACACACAGAAGTAGTAAAAACTGGGTATAAATTTGCAACCATGCTGTCCTCCGTCTCAGCTTATTATTTCCTTCTGAGGTTATATACATCCCAAGATCAAGAAGAATCAATTATATTCCACTATTAAACCTATCTAGCTGAAATGTACATTTATTTCCTGTTCAATCTAACTTCTAGCTATTTGCTTTGACATGACTTAGAGCCACCTCCTTAGCACCTGTTATTTTATCTCTGAACAAGTTCTTGCCCAGCCTAACTTCAGCAAATTTCTTTCTTTTGATAAACTAAGCAGACAAAGCTACAAATTCCCCATTGTGAAACAATTTCTGTGATCATCAGAATACATAAGATTTATTACTGTATTTGATATTATTTTTTTTTAAATCCCATATTAAAATTTGCTAAAGAGAGACACATGAAGTTTTCTGTCATCAAAGCCATACACAGAAGCAAGATCACTTCCCTCCTTTTATTTTCTCTACCTCTGTGTATTTGGTCTTTTTGACACTAGAGAATATGGGGGGGCTCAGTCTTGTTTTTTGGAATTCATAGATACTTCCAGAATCATAGTTTCACAGTGTTTCATGCTTAGACAGATACCAGAGCATTTCATACTGCAAAATCGTCTCTTTGAGGCATTCTGGGTAAAAAAGCTTCAGAGTGCTATTTGTAACAAGAAATGGAGTGTAACAGAGGAAGTTATATAGATAACTACCTCACCTCTCTATCATAATCAAAATAAGTTTTCTGTGCCTTCCATTATCCTGTCATTACTGGGTTTTGTGCTTTCTTTGCTCCTATTAAAGATAACTCCACTGAAAAAGAGTGGATACAGCCAGGATGCTGACAAAGAAGGGATGCCTACCTTTTCTCTTGCACCATGTGGTGAAGAACACATGCAGTTCCAGATGGTGCTAACAGAAAATATGATTGGGCTATAGCTTTCTAAATCCCTCTGCCTACACCAATAAACATGTAACTGCTGTAACAGTTGGCACACAATAAATAATCTCCTTCTTCTGCAAATAAGCAACTGGGGAAAGTTGAGTAAGAGATTCAGTGAGTTACTTTATGATCACACATGATGCTTGGTCAAAGATTAAGCACAACAGTGCTGAACACCCATGAATAATTAGTTACACCGTGTAACTCTAACACTTTGCACCATAAACATTTGCATGCTATTGAAAGTCAGAACAAACACCACATAAATAAGATGTCATGACCCTCACTTGGCCATTTGTACAGAATTACTGAGAAAGTAAAGGCCATTTCTTCTATTCTGCCAGAACAGATTTCTTTTAACCTAACTCACTTTTAGTGAATGTGTATGTATTCTAGAATGGGGTAGTTCAGCAGTTTCCCTTGGGCTCTTGTTTTATTGCCTAACTGTCCTTAAAAGTTTAAGATACAAATGAACATCCCATAATGAGCAGTTATTCTGCAGATGATAGAAGGCAGCATTGTAAGGCAGAAATTTGCTATTTCCACTTGTAAATTTAGCTGCAAAATTCTTTCAGTAAATCAGTTTTATTATAAAGGAAAATGACACACACTACTGGTCTATTGCCTACAGCACTGATGATTAAAAAGGCTCTTCTGCCTGCTTCTACTTTATTCTGTAGAACAGAGAAATGTAACCCCTTCATATATCAGTTTAGTCTGTCTTTAAAAGGGTGACACTGACTCTTACCACTTTTGCTCTTTCAGACCTCTTCAGACATTTGTAAGAACCTGAAGTGTTGCTACAGCCTAATGGGATTCTGGCTGTCATGCAATGAAACTCCATCATTTCTAAAGTCCCCCTGGCTAGAACAAAAACATTCCTGTGTTCAAGAGTGGCACTAAAAACCCAGCCAGCCAAAGCTGAAAACAAGATTTACCAAGTTTATAGGCAGTGTTTGGTGAGGTGCTTGAGAATTTATTTACTTCTAGAGAATGTCTCCATGACATGCTTACGTGCCTAATGTGCTAAAATATATATTCACAATAATAGATGGGAAAACATACAAGAGAATTTTTACACACTTTGTCATTTCTGCTTTTTCGATACTGACATATGTTAAAGCATCCTTAGTATTTGGTTGAAGTATGTGTATGTTTGACCTCTATCATCTCTTCTAATATTTAATAGGTTCTGTTTCCATCCCTCAGCAAAATCTCTTGACTTCATTCGAAGTGGTAGACAAACCACAGCCCCTTCATTTATGAGATAATGAGTGTTTGGGGCACTGAGGTTGGACAAGGTCAGTTCTAGTACAGTTGGAAATAGAGCCCAGATTTCCATTATGACAAATGTTTTATTCTATCAGTTTTCCTACCTACTCCCAGGATGAACATCTTGGATTCTGTGTTTGGGAGGAATAAAATAGAGCTATTACATTGAATTCACTTCAAAAAGGCAATAAAATCAGGAACAAATGAATGCACAGAGTGGTCCAGATTCCTGATAGTATAGGGGTGGTTATCAAAAGCAAGAGAAGTGCCAAAAGACTTCTAAATGTATGGATTAAGAGAAATTTAGACTAAAACTTTTGACAATCTCATCTTTACCCTATATCATTGCCTTTACCAGAAAAAAAAAAAAAAAGCGGAATCCAAAAATTCTGATTTGCATTAGAAAGAATATATGCAACCCAGGAGACCCAATACTGTGCTTATCTTTAATGATCTTTAAGCAGGCAGAAATGGAGCATTGTACTTCATGGAATAACTACACAAAACATGTCTGAATTCTGAAAATGCCAAATATGGGTTTTATAATTGGGCTCATAAACTTGCCATACAGGAATCTAAAATGTCTAGACGATGAACTAAGTTTAAAAACAATCACAGTTAAGCAATCAATATATAACAAATCCCAAACTTTCTTAAACAAATAAAACACTGCACTGGCAGCTGTAAGCATGATTACAGTTGGAAATATGAAATGTATGCAGGATCTCATTATTAGGGATTAATAAATGCACCTGTCTTGAAGAATTCATTAGTCAGCAATGACAGTGAAGGAGAAAAATTTGGCTGTCATAGCCAACCACAGCATGAGTTGAGCCACATAAAAGATGTTTACTGTGAACACAGGCTGTCTCTGGCAAGGTGTGTTCAGTAAAGACCTAAGGTATTAATGGTATACAGTGTAAGGTATGGGCTTAAGCACATCTGTGCAAAATTCTGTTCAGCCTTATTCAAAGCAGATGAAATCTAAATAAAAGTGACCCAGAGGAAACTCATTACTTAAAATCAAAGGAATTGAAATCCTACACGCTAATTAAAGACAGAAAGAGCTTGGGAATTTGGTTAGTTGTGGTAGTGTCTATGTATACTCACAGAGATCAAATATCAATAAGGAAACTTTTAGGATGAAGGGTACAAGAAAAAAATTCAAGTGGGTATTAGTTAAGACCTAGACCACAAAACAACATGGTCCTAACATTCACAGGAAGGACAGGTCTAGATCAGAACACTTCTGCTACTCAGGATCTTCTATGGAAATGAGAAAGGAACTTGGAAAGGGAAGAGATAAGTGACCAATTTCAAGATGAAGGCAAATCATTTTATGAAAGAGATTACATAATGAGATAATCTACTGTGGAAGGTTGCATTGATACCCCAGAGCCTTTGCAGCCTTATATTTTAAGAAAATATGTTCTTGTGACTACTGCACTAGCCAGAAAGCTGTTTTATCCCCAACTTTTTGTATAACAAAGGACCTTATTTTTAAAACATCTGAACTCTTAAAACTGAACACTTTCTTATAGAAAGAGGAGCAGGAGGTGCTCTAAAATTTCTCAGGTTATATAAGTACGGCTAAAAAAGTTAGCAATTTTCTGTCTCTGCTTTAAGTCCTTACCTGTATTACAGAAATAATACCATTGTTTCAGAGATGTGAAGCATCACTGTGTGTTAGATATCACTGTGATCAGTTCAAATTGAAAATGCTGTCCTTTAGCAGTGCTTAATCTTTATCTGACCAAAAGAAAATTTTAAATCAATTACTGTTCAGCAGGAAAGAAAATCCAAAACAAAACACAGCAAATGAGAGTTTAGATACCCTGACACAATCTTATAATCTGTGGGATGCCAAGATCCTCCCAGACATCAAAACAAGCCTTGATGTGTGTGAACTAACTTGCAATTTAAAGAAAGCAATGTGCCCAAGCTCATACTTATGGGAGCCACTAGCTCTAAACTGACATTTTTCTTTGAGCCTCCATGCCAAAACAAACAAAAAATTAAGACTGCAATCTTAATTTTCCCCATTGAGAGTTAAATCAGCAAATATTTCATAGAGGTTCGGAGAAAAATGTACCACGAAGAGAGTATTCGTTTGCCTGTTTTCCATCTTATTTATGTGAACAAGCAGGCCTCAGTGTGTATTTTGTGGGGCTGTGCATGGTAGCCCTTTACCCAGAGAATGCAAATATGCCCCCTAGTTTCCCAAGGCGTAAAGAAATTAAATTTTTTTTGAGTGGCTATGCCTGCTTCTGGTTCAGATGATATCAGTATGCATTTGTTTTCTGACATCCAAGGGAGTTGGTTAAGGAAAGCAAATAAAACCAATGAAAACAAAACAAAGCCATGCTGGGATGTTTCAGTCATGTAAAGTGGATGTAACTGATTTCACACTGGACTCTTTCAACTAAGTGAGGGGGTGTTAAAGTAATACTTTCGGTGCTATAACTTTGTAATACTACAGGTGCTTGTGTTCTTAAACAGTCTCCAGCAGTTAGAATGGCATTTTACAGTAGCTCTGGAGGAAGGAAAAATAAACCACATATTTTCTGTGTTTGCTACCTGCTGTTGCCTGTACTTGCTTTAGAATTTTTATCTAGTGAAATATTAGCTAATAAAGAATATAATAATAATAGAGAATGTAATCATTTTCTGAGAAAACATCTGACCCAAGGAGGTATAGATCAAGTCAAAGGTGTACTTTGTTGAGTACTATGCACGGGCTTACTATACACCTGGAGAAAACAAGAGGTATGATTAGCTAAGGGAATTTTTTTTTTTCTCATAAAAGCAATTAAATAGCTGGAAAAGCGAGCAGAAAATCTAGAATTATTAAAAATGTTTAGTTAGTTCAGATCAGGTCTTACATTAATATAAGAAAAATACAAGTTTGCAACTTTTGAAATCTTGCTTTTTTAACCTCTTGGTTTTAGTTTCTTGGATTTTCCATAGAACTCTGACTCTGTGAGCTCTTTGTTTTAATTTTTTTGTCCTGCTACTATAGCTTTGACAGAGATTTAGGACTCCAGGAGAAAGGTGGACCATACTCTCATTCTGCAGAGGAAAATAGGATCACAGGTCTCACATCACACAGCAGGCCAGTGGGAGAGTTAGAAATAGAATCCACATTCTGCGAGCCAGAGACTGCCACTTCATGTGGATTCTTAAAATACAATACAGTAGTGAAACACTCACAAGCACAAGTACAAGGAAAATAATTTGAGACCCTGACACTGAAAGGGGAGGAAAAAAAATCCATGCAGCAAGAATTAAACAGGTAAAGCAGCAAGAGTCTTCAGACAAGGCTGACAGCAAATTAGACACCAGCAGGCAAGAATATATGAGACACTCTGATCTCGTACTGAAACCAATCTCAATAAGAAGTCCCTTGTCTTCTTGTCTTTTGTTATTATGGATCTCTTGTAACTACATAGAGAAAAATGAGAGGAGGTCAGGAATGAAAAGAACATGACACTGTTTAGGAGAAGGAATTCAGCAACACACAGCTGAAATGATTGCTAATCTGGAGCCTAGATATAATAAAACACTAAAAAACTAAGAATGTTTACATTGAATGAATAATTAAAAGCAAGCATAATGACTATTTGTAAAAATTATTTGAAAGATTATATGAAAGAGGAAAACTATCAGTATGGTACAAAGAAAAATGTGTCTAGAAGTAAAAGGATTAATAAGATAAAGAATATTTAAGCATTCGTGTCAGAAACAGATTTCTAATGTTCAGCCCTCTTAGGCAGTGTAAGTCTCCCAAAGGAAGGAGTAGAGTTTCACTGCATGAGTCTTTTAGCTAGAATATCAAATTAATTTTTAAATGGTCTTTCAAGATAAACTAGCATATATACTCTATTTTTGCTACCTCCTTAGGGTAATGACTGTTACAGTAGCATTTATATCTTTTTGCAGAACACATCCTGCAGATACAGCAAAAACATTTTTTCTCTTCACTGAGTAAGGGTATTAAATTACTTACAGATTTAAAGCACAGAGTCTCTTACAGTGAAAGATAGCAAAATAATAGTGAATGGGAAGCAAAACCAAACCTCTCATACTGGGATATTCTACCTTAGGCACTGCTCCTTGGTATGGCTGTTTCTGACACCGAGGTGCCATAGGGCTGTAGCAGGATTTCTCTCACTAGCTTTCAGCAATGGAGAGTTGCAAATATAACAGATCTTTCTCGGCATTTTCCCTATGGCTTCACTAAAAGCACTCAGATTGTTTTCAGGTGGCCTTTTAGCACAAAAGCAGTACGGGCACAGCAGCTAAATGCTGGGCTCTGCAGCAGAGGGTACAGTGCTTCAAAAAGTAAACAACACATGCAAGATAGGTGCATTTCAGGCACTCAGATTTTAAGAGTAATTTATGCTCCATTTTCTTCATAACCATTGAATAAATATGCTCATGTGTGGCTTTCTAACTCACCAGTCTTTCATTGGACCAGCTATATAGCTCACCTGTTATCACAGGTTGTAATAAAATAACTCTGCTTGAAGCACTGGTAACTTTAAACTCTGGAGATGCAGTTCCACAGTTGAGACTCAGCAGAGACACTATGGAGGAATACTTGGTGAATAATGTGCACAATGCAAGCACCTGTGAGGGAATCAGCTGACAAGGATGAGGAAGCTACTCAGGCTCTTCCTAGGGACCTCAGTGTTTAACATTTCTTGTTTAACTGCAACCTTATGTTAATATTTCCTACCATTTCATTGCCTTTCTATAACAAATTTATGTCTCTTTGTGAAGAAAAAAAACCCCAAACAAACAAAAAAAAACCCCAAACAAACAAAGAAAAACCCCAAAAAAACCCCAAACATAAAACACCCCCACAGTTTTAAGAAGGAATGCAGTGGATTTTGACATGATACCAAAATTTCCAGTGTGAGACCTTAGCTTGGATTACTGGGTTAGCCACATGCTTTAGTTATTTTTCTACTTAGTGAGACTGAAGGTTCATAAAGCAACTTCACAAACTAAGAAAAACTCCCATTCCCTTACAGCATCAAGAGTTGCTGTGGGCTGTCTTTTCTGGTGTTACCTAAGTCCACTTCAGAGAATAGTTAAAGGGAGTGATTTAAAGTTCTATTTACTTCATTTCTTTGAATGCTAACTAGACTTTCACTGCTGTGGTAGTTGCATTTTTGTATCTCCTGTGTGGCACAAACATTCATATGTCATGTCATCCACCTTTGCCTACCTAGGCACAGACAGCCTCACATCAATTTAAAACTTTGGAAAACTTTCCAGCGAATTTCATTCTCATCATTAAGTTACAGGAAAAATGTATGCCCTCATACTCATGTACTGAAAGATTAATAATAACTGCACACCTGGATTACAGATTAATTTTAATATAATGATCCATTAAAAAATTTCCCTTGTCACATATTTATACATCTATTGAAAGAAGCAATCATTATAATAATTTTTTTGTGCATTCCATTACTCATAAATTTTATTATTCAGGAGTTACGAGATGGCAGATTCCCTTACAGAAGGCTAATTAACTAAAACGCTCCTTTTACAAAACCATTTCTGACTCGTGGGCAGGTACCCAGAATGGAAATATTTACTGTAAGATTTCATTTAATTATATAATACAGTTAAGGCAGATATGGATGGCAGCTTGCCATGGAACACTATTATTCTATTACTTGTTTAGCTATCACACTTAAAGAGAATTAGGAGCGTAACTCAAGATACATGCATAGCTTCCCATTACTAACTGGTGGTGCTCCAAATCCTAGATTCCTATGTCATCCTAAGCACTTCTAAGCATAGCATGCAATGTATTTCTGTTGCATCTTTCATTAAATCTATCTTAAGCAGGACTAAAAGAGTTTGATTTTACTTCCAGGTATTCATAGAAAAATCTAATGATCAGCCAACCCTTTATCCATAATAGCTTTTCTTACCTGTAGCAAGAACACATATGCTTCTGTTGCTATTAATATTACCTATTCTGATCTCCAGCTGTTTTCTGTTCTGGCTGCTGTCAGGAGATAAACTCAGACAGAATGGCTAGGAGGATTAGTCATCAGATATGGAGGCTTTTAACAGGAGGCCACTGGGTTCTGCCTGTCCAATGACCTAGAGAAAATAAGTTTTTCTCAGTTCAGACTCCAGGGGACAATCATTCTCACTGGAAAAAAAATCAAAAAGTACATTTCTTTTTTATTTGCCTCCTTACTTATAGGATTCAGAGAGCATGAGTTTTAGAAGCATAAATGCAATAAGCAAACTTCCTCAAGTATTAATTTTGTCATTAATTGTTTAAGAATGCTGAATGTAATTTTCAAAAAGATATTGTAAGTATTGGCATGAACAGTGTACAAGAACTGACCATTCTTGACTAATTATATTGACTAATCCATGCAATCAAATGATTAATCCTTCTACAGATCAAAAGATAGATTTATAGATATGTAATAGTGACTCTAAATGGTGATGAGCAGGCAGCCTCCTCCCAGACTCTAATTTAAAACAGATCAACAAATCTTTCTTAGGTTTGGGTTCTTTTTCTCTCTCCTTTTTTTTCAAGTTAGTTATTCAAGTCAAGGTAATAATGAGAAAGTGCTACAGTTCTACAGTTCTTTTGGTAAAAAAAGCAATCCACTTGATCATACACATCTTTGAATCCTGAAACAAACAAGCAAATAAGTTCTTCGATGGGCTCATGGTTTATACTGAAGGAGTAAATAGTGTCTCTTTGACAAATCAGAAAGGGAAAAACAGTTTTTAAGGCAATTTTTATATTCTGCTTTGAACAAACTCTGAACCAGTCACTGTTTATTAAAAGCTGAAAGTGTGCAATCCATCCCTGCTTACACTAACACTTGTCAAAACTGCTAGGGGTTAATATGTTAGTTTTGTAGACAAGGTATTTTTCTTCCATTTGATTGAGTTTTTCTAGCAGATATTTAGTAGCAGGAAGATATAAGAAGTAACTTTAAAGAACATTATTAAAATATGAGTCAGAGTATTCCTAGCTTATTTAAGGTAAGGATTCTTGCACTTCTGAATATCTTTTCTTCCTACAGACTAACCTCCTACATCCAATGGAATCAAGGGGGTGGGAAATCACCAAGAAGGAGCCACCTAATTACAGGCTCTGGTCCTGAATCACTGCTAAAAATTATGGGATGGTGTTTGTTTCCCACTGCAATTTTAAATATTTTTCCTTTTATATAAGAAACAATAGGGAAAAAATGGGTTTTTAAATCAAGTAGCTGCCTTTTGTTAATTTTTGAATGTCAGCTGAAGCCAAACATACTCTAACAGCTCTAAGACAGAAGAGAGGTCACATTTGTGACCTGCAACCAGATGGATAAAAGTGGTGAAGCAAGGTTAGTCCATATGACTGCACAGGATGATAGCTGCAGTATCTCATTTCACTTCCAAAACAGATCAAACAATGTGCTTGAAATCCTTTAAAATGTGTCTGCAAAGTGATACAGTTTTAGGTGAATGCAGTAAGTGGTTAAAGAAGTACCAATTTTACTCTGCCAGTAAACAGCTGGAGGAGGAAATGGAACCAGGGAGTCATTGGACCTGAAAAAAATGACATGTTAAATATGCTACTCACTAAGCTAATGGTTACGTCATGCTTGCCTTAATGGTCTTTTTTTGGTTTTCTTGCTGTTGTTATATCTACTACTAATGTTTGGGGGTTTAGTTGGTGGTTGTTCTGGTTTTTGTTTTTTTCCTCATATATGTTGGATACCACTTTCTTTTATTGTGGCTGTCTTACAATTGCATCACTAATTTGTATATTCACATAGTAGCAGCCTACCCACATGCGGACTAACAGGACTGAATAGCAGCATTTCCTCTTCCGTTTCCCCTCCTGGAAACTTCGCTTACTGCTACAATCTTCCTTAATAGGTGCACTTGGTATTCCTTAGTAAGAGCATTCCTTCTGTTCTGGGTGACATATTGATACACAGCAGTTTCACATTTTCCACTTTTTCTCAGCATGGTAACTTGTATTATCTTAATGGATAATTGTTTTTCAGCTACATCAAGCACGTCCCAGACTCTTCAATATGTTTTGTAGGGACCCTCCCAATAAGCTTTCCATGTAGAAATCTGCTGCTGAACAGGAGACATTTTCCAAGGACTGAGAGAAGGGCAGCACTGAAAGAGTAAGTCTCAGAGGGAAAAAAATGACTGTATATAACTATTTTTCTAAAAAATAGATTAGGGTAGCAAGACATGTAAAGAATACTCAGTGCAGAAGTAGTCTTACACTCTTCATGCATCTCAGATGACAGCAGACAAATCTGTGCCTTCAGTCATCATTGAACAAGTACTCTGAATCAGTTTTGGATATAAAATCCCTGGAGAAGATTGCTGTTTCTGTTCACTGACTGGAGACATTGTGCTGGAAGCAAACAAACAGCCTGCAATTCATATCCAGCTGCAAAACCAGCTGGGAAAATTCCACATAGTCATATTCTTCTGAAGGTGAAGGCTCTGTTGTTTCAGGATTGTGATTTTTTTTTTTTCTGCTCTGTATTCTGTACCCTCTTGAGGTAAATGAATAGTGCTGATCTCCGATGAAAAATAAAAACAGATAACAAGGTTACCTAAAGTATTTGTAACTATCTGTCCATCCAAAACTGAAAATTGAAATAGGCAGAGATAGTTTAAATTCCTTACAGCTTTCAAACTACTCTGTATGCCATTCTTTCAGAATTCTCAAATACCAGCATACTTGACAATTGACTGCCGATATGGTTTGTAAATCTCCTGCAGTGAGCAAGGAATATTTGTGCAATGGAAACTGACAGTAAGAACAAAGGTCTGGTGAGGTCCTGCACAGAGAGCCTCATAAGAAACAGGAAGAAAACAACTATTCCAAGGCCCTGAAGAGAAACTCTGAGCTTGTACAGCAATCTACAGGGTTGTCTCATGACAAGGACCAAGTCTGCTGTGTAAACAGTCAGATTTTACTTTGTATTTCTAAATCAGAAATATGCAGTGCTGTTAATTCTTTGAAGCTAGTAGGGTAAAAATTTAAACATGTTAACATGGGAACCACAGGCAGCCAAGACATAATCTATGGCCTGAAACTATCTTCTTTTTGATTAAGTGCGTATAAAAAAATTACAGCTAAAGTATATTGTTACATCATAACTACTAGGAGAAATAGTGCCTACCACCAGAATAAAAAGACTTTACAATTACTTAAATTTTAAAAACTTGGAAGCTTTGCACAAGGGAATGACTTCCATGTTCACAGAACAAGTTACTTCACTTAAAGAGGCTGGTATTCACAGGAACCCTGTGTTCAACCATTAAAAGCAATTTTAAAAACCTCCTCTCAAATACGCACTCTATGCTAGGTAACAGCATCAAATCACATCAAGAAAGTATCTTTCTTTTTGACAGGAACAGAAATATCTGTAACTCTTTGTCATCAGCTTTAAATGAGTTTAAAATCTGCAGGCTTAAATAACTGTAAACAAAGACTCCCTCCAAAACCTAAATAAGCTGAATCAAACTGTAACACATTTTAGGAAGTAAAAGGAAGTCTGTCCAAGTGAAAAACAGGTCAAACAGAGATCCTACAGGAACCAGCCTAACGCAGGATTCTCAGACTGGGTATGGCTGCCTCTAGGTTTCACTGACCCACTTCTAGCCTGTACTTCCTTTCTTGACAGCATGTCCATCACATTTGTTCCCCAACAATCCTCACTTTTGTTCCACATCCATCTCAATCTCCTCATCTTCCCATCCACAAAGCTGCAGTAACAATAGGCTGCTCATTTTACGCATTCTGTTTATGTCCCCTGTGCCCTTTGGTCTAAGCAGTTGGTATCTCCTTCAAGACAGGAACACCCACCTATTCTCTGCTTTGCAAAACACTCAGGTACGGGAGGGATTTGAGTCAAGGAGGAAGGAGCCTTATCACAGGTTTCGGTTTTTAAAAGAAGATATGGTGTGTATTTCTGCCTCATGTTCTGGCGACACAGCTGCTGCAGTCCTTTTATATTAGGGCTTTATCTCAAATGGATGACTAATACTGGACAGCTACATACCTGATCAGCCCTCAAGTACTACAATAAAAACCACAGTTATGATTCCATATTAAATGCCACTTCAACTCTGTGTTGCAAAATTACAGCACAGGTGAAAGACAGGAAAATTACTGAAGCATGTCTAGAAAATATATCTTTCCTTATTAAAGCCTTTCCTCAGGCTACCATAAATACTGACTCGATCCAAGCTCATGTAAAGTATTGACTTTTGGAAATTGAAGTGAAGTAACATCATCACCAACATCATACAAATACACTGACACTAGCTTTCACTCAGAAATCCCAGAATGCTCAGCACTTGCATGAGATGGGCCATGATAATAAAATATTTTGCCAAAGGGCCAAGCAGGTGAACTCAAATGAAAATTGACTGGAACGAGACATGTTCTCTTATAATTTGTTCTCTCGTGGAAGAATACATCCTTCCTGTGTCGTGTTCTCCAGTTGTTTCCTTCCAGCAAACTGTCATTAAACTTTAGCCGACTAGTCTGCCTCAATCTGGAAACAATTCTGCCCACAACAGCTTTCATGATTACTACCCTTTGCCAAGGCTTGGCTTTCCCTTCCCTGTCTACCAGAATGGAGGGCAAAGTCTCTCCAATTACATCCAAGCTTTTCTGGCAGTAAGTTCCAGTCTATCCCTTACACTTCCTTCACAGGCTTTTTGCATATTATTATGACTCTGTACACAGACAGACACTGTGTAGCACCGATGTAGTGCACTACTACTACACGAGTCCTCAAGGAGTACTTACAGATTAGATAAATAGTACTACCAACCTTGTTAGTTGCTGAAAAAAGTGGAGACAAAGAGATTTTGAGTTCACAATGATTCAGAACCAAAGGCAAAACTACCCCTTCTCTCAGTGTCCTCTTTCCTCCAGGCTGCAGTAACTACAACTACAGAGGAGATTCTAATAAAGGAGGTTCAATACTCACCCTACACTTAAGAATAACACAAAAAATTCCACCATATCTCAGAAGAATTATTAAATTCTTAATTTGGCTGTATTCTGTACATCTTTGCTTTTCAAATTTTAAGTGAAAACAGCTACTTAAAAATATTTTTAGGCATTTGAAATAAAATGGGGATTTGACACATCTGAAAATCTTGAAAACTCAATGCTATTGTATGCAACAGCAGGAAAATTCCAAGACTAGAATGGGGTAGAATGGCAGAACAGGATTCTGGTTCCAAATACAAGCTCAAGAATACAGCAGCATCTGTTCAATGACTCAAAACTTGCAGGTGCTTCTTCTGTGCCTATTTCTAAGCTAAGCTCCTCCAAAGGCCTATTATTTAAGTAATACGCACAGCTTTGTAGGAATAAAAATCAGTGTGTGGCAGCTTGGAAGAAGAAGCTGCCTGAGATTTCAGGTTCTTTGCAGCACATCCTGTTTTTACACATTATATCCAGAACCAGCACCTGATTTCAGACTCCACTTCAACAGAGGTCTAGCACATTTTATGAGAAATTTCGTCAGTTTTCCACTGGACTGAATCCATTCTTTCATGAGCTGCAGTACTGCAAGTTTATCCAACACTTCCTAGAACAAATATGCTGTAAAATCTAATCCTTCTGCAAAAACCTCATAAAGGTGTAGGACAACCTCAAAGGTTGTACCCGATCAAGATTATTTTATCATTTAAGAATAAATTGAGACAAGCTTGTATTCAGGAGAGGCTGCCTAGTCAAAAGTAACATCAACAAAATTTCAAAAACAATGCCAGCTATGAAATTAGTTTGAAGGTATCATCCTTGTACAAAGTTCCTTTCAAATTTTAGTTCCTCCACAAATCATGGAAACAATACAGTTACATAGATTTCAGAACTGAAAAATGTCACAAACTCTTAGATATTTAAAGCAGGAAAAAAGAGAGACAGGGATGAAAATTAAGAATACACAATTAAATATGCTTACTTTGTTTTTCCCCAGACAATAGAAAAAAATGCTGGGACTACCAGTAACAGATGGTTTTGGCTAATAAAATGGGATTGGCTTGCAGCTGTTTTGGTGATACTGAATTTGTTCACTCAAATTTTATTTGTAGATGTAGTAGAAGTTGTATGTAGTACTGTCAATCTGTTTCCTGCACATAAGATTGTTATGTAAAAATATTTTAAAAATAAAAGCAGATATTAGTAATTGATATTTGAGCATATTTAACTCGTGTCAATCTGTACTGGTATTAAGTGGTCTCTCTATAGCAAGAGGACAATTGTAAAGTATGTTTCTATGCTCCTGTTTCTTCATGATTACTACCACTCTTCTTCTTCAATACTAAACAAATTTGTTCAGGAAATGTGGTCCTATTCCATTGTTAAAGAAATTCCTTATAAATTCACTTTCTGAATCAACTTGGCTCATGTAGCAAGGAAGCTATGATGTCAACAACAACCTACTTCAGTAAAGCTTTTTTGGCCATAACAGGGTTTTGACTTCACCTCAAAGATAATTTTGATTTCCAATATTTTGCACTCCAACATATTTATGTGGTATTCATGGAAATACTAATAAAGAGCCATCTGAGGATTTGATCGAAATAGGTCATGAAATGTGAGTTTAATTTCGTAAAAGGAATTGAACTGAATAACTTTTTATTATTTCTGAGGTCTTCTTTGTTCTACTTTTCTCTTATGGCAATTGTCTCTTTTCATTCTCATTGCTTTATTAAGCACTGAGATATATGTGTGAGATACTGACAGACATGAGAAAAAATAAGCAGTATATTAAATAATATATGGCAACACTCCGTGATGTAGGAAACAATGTAGTGCAGTTTCAGACTCAAAGACAGTCAGAGTGGGAGGAGGTATAATATGTTTTTAAAAACACCTGGATTCACTGCAGGAAAAGTCTATTTCAAGGATATGTAGAAGCAATACTGGAAAATTAAGGAAGCCCTAATCTGCACAAGAAAGTGAATGCACTCAGCATATAAAAGCCCCACAATAAAATAGTATTTTGACATTAATCCACAGATACTTTTAAGAAAGCTCTGATAATAATTCAACCTAGAGATGTATTCTGAAATACATAAATATAATTTGACATCTAAAGGTGATGATATACAAACTGCATAAGAACTTTCAAGTACCAGAGTAGGTCAGAGGAGGTGGGTAAAAAGATGAGGCACAGGAGATAATACACATTCTTACCTTTGTCTTCTTGAAGTATGTACCTAAGATACATTCAAGACAACTGGTCTGCAGGAGCCTAACTTTTTGATAAAATGCAATGGAAAGAGTTAAGTATCTTGAAAGACAGAAACTTACTAACAATTGGACTGTTAGAGGTAAACAGTGTAAATATTTCCCTCACAGAACACTAAAACTGGTGAGAAAAGATCCTCCTTGTATATGGAGGCTGTATGGAGAAAGCAGGTCAATCACTTGATGGAGTTGCCATTTTATGTTCTCCTTACATTAGAACAGAACTCCATTCTGAAGTTGGGATTGTCTGCAGAAATGCCCCAGATAGCACAGCTGAGAGAAAGGCAGCAGGGTGAGAAAAAACCCCAGAGATCCCATCTGGATTATAGCTCAGAATTCAGCTCTATCAATCAAGGCTGCAAGGGATCTGTCAGGTGGAAATGAAGAGTAAATCCACAAGGGAAAACGTCAAGAGAAATCTGATTTTGATTAAAATCTCTTCACATAAAGCAATTCCAGAGTCTCACAGCAGAGCTCTGAAACAGAACTCTGAATTTCCTAGCTCAAACTATATTTTGTTCTTTTTCCACATTCTTTTCTTCTACATTCTATATAAAATGGCTATATATTGCATTTAAAATAGTTTTGCAAGGAACCACAGTGCTCTGTGTAAGCCCTGCTCAGCAATAACAAAAACATCTCTATATTATCAATCCTGTTTTCAGCATAAATCCAAAACATATCCCCATACCAGTCACTGTGAAGAAAATTAACTCTACTCCAGCCAGAACCAGCATAGAGTTTAAAAAATGAAGAAAAGGAGAAATGACAAAAATGCTATGATCTAATGTACAAATAATATAATTCTGAAATGGCTAAGGAAGCAAACAGTATTTCAGCATGTTTAAAATCCACTTGTCATACATAATTGAAGCACTTCAGGTTGTATGCATCCAGAAGCAAAATTGGAGACTTAAGTTTAGCTTAATGTTACACCTAAATTAACTGAGTTTAAGGATATAAACAGCCAGCAAAATCATCAGTTGTTTCAGGATGACTTTAGCTGCATGAACTAACTCATCACAAGATCAAGCAAGATCCACTGTAAGTAATAAAGAAATTGCAAGAGCAGACAGATGGGAGTGACTGAGGAGGTGTAGGACTATCTTAGCAGCAAAGACCAGCTTTGTCAAGATATCAAACAGTGCTCTTGGGGACACTGATATAGATGTGCAATATTTGAAAGTCTAAGTTTATTACATTTGCAAATTTCCCTCACTCTACCACACACACAAAAAGTACTTGTATGATATTAGCATGAATTTATCCTAATGACCACAACTTGCAAGTGTCTCCTTGTGTTTTTCACCATCCAAGACAAGTAGTTCACTTTCACTACAGCCATGAGTTTCTTGTAATGGTTGATGAAACACTGGAATGGTCAGAAGTGGCAGTAAATGCATTTGCACTGTTCTCAGCAGGACTTTGCAACTGTTTTGATGTATAATCATCAATATAGGCATTACAATACAGTATTTTTCTACTTCTGTTTTTTAGAGGATAAGTAGTCCCAACAGTAGGAAACGTTTAAGAACAATAATACAAAACTATTTTTAAAAACTGATTACATGTTTACAAAATAATTCTAGTATGTCTGAAAGGAACTTTGTAATAGAAATAATGAAATGAATGGTTTTTCAATTAAATACAGATCTTTCCTGATCCCACTGAAACTAGACTTCCAAATACAAGTCTGAAGTGGAAGATATGCCGTTGGGCAGGACCAGAGCAGAGTTAGCCTGAAAGACACTACGAATATCAAATCCTCAACGTCAATTCTTTCAGTCTACACGTCTGCTTCTACTTCACAGCAATACTTGCTTATGAAGAAATTGCTGGAAACTTGACTTATATCTTCTACAAGATAAAGGAAAAAATTTTCCAAGTTGCCCAGTTATTTGACTAGTTCCTGAAGATAAATGACGAGTTCTGGTACAGAACAGCATGAAACACCCTAAATTCACCATAATATGGATGTATTGCCCTTTTCTACTGACAGGAAAAAATAATCTTCCAAAGTAACAACCATCTCTGTATTAAGGCCAGAAATTTGCAAACCTACTACATTGTTACAGCATCCAGGTAATAAGGATTTTTCTCTCATTTCTCTGTCAATTTGCTTTGAAAATGAAAGTTGCTTGACAGAAATCATGTAGCTGCTGTTATACATTCAGTATGAAAACAGTGATACTTATTAACACAGCATGGGGATAGGTCCAGCAAAAGCATTTACAAGCTGGATGGAGAGGTTGTGTGGTTGCCTCTCTGTCGTGCCTACATGCACCATTCTAGGGTGTTAATGAGAGAGGGAACAGTCAGTTCTTTTAATACTCATCTCTCCTGTTAGCAATGAATGTGCCTCCAAAGGAGATTTCTGGGGATAAAGGGTCATGGTATCATTTTAGGAAAACATAAATCAGATCTCCTGCTTTTGAAATTGTCAGAATACTTATATTATTGCATAGCACCTTAAGGGATCATTGACATATACTATTTACTATTTTAAAAGTATTATTTCCAATTACCAAATATCATTTAAAAACCTGTAGATTATACCTTCAGCAGCTTCACAACAGCTAAGGGAAAAAGTAAATGAGTGGTGATCTGCACTGAGAAGAGAAAAATCTGTATCAGGACACACATCTTTGTTGTTTAGAATAGCTTTCATCTGTGACTGCAAATTCACTTGGATTCCCAAGCAGCTGACCTTTCTTTCTTCTGCAGTCCCACTAAATTGATTTTACATACACTACCTTTTTAAATGAGTTAGTCGACCATTTTGCTCAAAGTAGTGAAGCTCTATCACATAATTTCTTTTTTTCTAAAGTCCTTTCAAAAATAAAATAGAACCAAAGAGAAGACAATATGTTCCATATCATGTCTTTCCATTTCCAGATATCCCTGAGGCAATGAGAAAACACTTAACAATGCAAGCTCTGCATATAGCTATGGTGGTGATTAAACACTGCACAATACCTTACTCACAAATTTGGATAAGGCATTGCAGTAAATGTTAGAAGGAAATAAAGTCAGTTGAGATACAGGGTCTCGAATAACTATTCTGAGTTTAACTGGTGATCCTGAGCACCAGTTTTGTTTGTAGAATTAAGGGTATAATCAGATATGCCAAGCATGATGGCAAAGCTTGAAAAAACTCAGTGGAACAGGATTAAAACCTCACAAAGGAAAATAGTTCCCAAAATTATCTTCCTTACATTAGGTAGTCTGTAACAAAAACTAAGGAAATTTCTCTCTACTTCTTTTGCAAAACATAGTGCATTGTTCAGATTGTCACTTCATCAAGTAACAGCTGCTGTAGCAAGTCAGGCTTGCTGTTTAGAGGATGACAGATCAAATCCCACAGCTGGTGCCTAGCAGTGCACCAACACAGCAGCAAGGTAGAGAATTACTGTGAATTCTGAGTCTCAAAACATCCTGATCAGTTCACTAAGTCTGACTTAGACATGGCCAAAGTAGTCATTTGGGAAAAGTTAATAAGCTGGAATTGTAAGTGCTATTGTAAGTCTTGCCCAAAATGGAGGGAGGAAATGAAGACAGAGAAAGAGAAGTAAATGACATCTACACACCTGTGAACAGTTAATGCTAAGAAGCACAATCATATCTGAGTACACGAAAAATCAAACAAGTCATAAAACCAATTAAATATTCCCTGACATCTCAAATTTGTCTGTGGCATACTGCAGCCTTTTGGGTATTGTTTAGTGACTGCACCAGCTCAGGCATAAAGAGCTGCAGCTGATTGGTACAATACCAATCTCTCAGCAGTCATGGAATGAGGAGATAGCTCCTTCAAGAATAATCTTCTTACCCTGAGAACATGTCCAATGACTCCACATTACACACAGCCATACTTCCACAGGGAAGTCTATCAGGGTAACCTGCAGCATCATCACTTCCATTTGGTCTCCTAAAAAATTCCACCTATAAACTGCTCCTGAACAGCTGTTTGGCTGCTATCTTGTGCTGAGAAATGCTCTCCAAACACACTAATGCTGCATTGACACATTACATAAATCAGACTCCTCCTATCTATAGATACAACAGTGTTGTGCCTAGCTCATTGCACATAAACTGCATCATTTGCCATCTGTAGTCTCTCAGCTACTTTGCACTGACTGTAGTCTAAGCAGGAATTTACCAGCAGGGACAGGTGTTTTTCACTCTCATAAGCCCTGCCCAGTACAGCACTTTGTCCTGTATTAAGAGACCTGTTTGAAACACTATAGCTGCACAGTGCCTCTTCTATCCCTCCTCCCTAGACTATGGATGAAATCCCAATTCAGCCATATATTTCATGTTCAGGCCAACTGTGGCTCAATTGCTTCAATGTAAAACAAACAGTATTATATTATTCAGGTTCAGGGTGGCTGCAATACTGTTCACCTTCCCTTTAATGCCACTCCCAAACCTCAGCGATGCACAGAGCATTCTTCCGAGACACAGCCCTTTGTTTCACATATCCTGCTCTCTCCTGCTGCTTTGTTTGCAATCTGCTACCAGATCTCGTACACGATTTCTTACAGATATTTGTGCCTAAAAGCTATTTGTACTTTTTTCCTCATTTTTGAGGATAAAAATTTGCAGGATATTTTACAAAAGCAGATAGCATGAAAGATTACTTTTTTCCAAGTGAAAAATAGCCAAACATAGATTATAACTTTTATTTTCTAGTACCAGAAAAAGAAAAAACAACCCCAAAAACAATAACAAAGCTAGGAAATATGAATGCAATCTGTCCGTTTGACTGCTCTGTGATCTGTGTGACGTTAAGCAAAGAATGGCTCTGGTTTTCAAAAGATGCTTGCTTTCTTATGGTAATAATTATACTAGTATCTACTACTATTTACCATAATTACAGCTAAATTACAGTTCAAGATGAAGGTTTCACAGATAAAAATTGTTTTAATTGTTTAAATATAACATGCCACAGAAATGTTAATACCAGTAGTTGTTAGGATTAAGTTTTGCTAATATGGAGAGAGGTGTTTATTTCTTTTTTAAAGAAGATATGGATTAACTTCACTGAACTCCAGTTCAGCATTCAGGCTTACACTATAAATATTAAAATATCTTTCTGAAGCACTCTGAGACTCTTCATAACTTGTTGGGAGTTTTCTGTTTCTGTTACAGATAAGAAAACTAAGATTCTATTAGAAATGGTATATTCGCATCAGCTTTCACTGCCGACAAACAAACAAAACTACCCTAGAATACACAGACAGGGCAAAAATAATAAATAAACCATTTCAAATGAAGGTTTTGCTCAAGAAGTGATGAGAGTTTGCAGAGATATCCAATACTAACACGCTTATTGACATGCCTATCAGATACTATAGTGATAGGTAGATTTTTTCAGTTCTAATAAAAATATCTACTGAAAGAACTTAATAAGGCTGGGTCTATATGTTTGGGTATTAGTTTGAGTATTTCTGTAGTTATGCTTGCTAATAGAGATATAGAAGCATGGATCTGAGCAAAGTCTCCTGTCTAAAATTGCTTATACTAGTTTGGATAATATAAGCACTGAACTGGGCCAACACTGTGACCTCAGTGGAGAGGAACAAAATTACATTTCTTGTGAATACAAAATCCATCTTTCCTCTTCTAATTTAGCCATCAGGTCTCTCCCTCCCACCTTTTACATTGCTGAGTTAGGAAAAGGATTCAGAAACTTAAGTAGGTGCAGTATGTCTAACTCTGCCTTCTAGTAAACTAATCCAATATGGCTCATTTTTTTCATTTGATATCTGGTTAATATCCTACCCTTTCATACCAAACAAAAATTTTAGAGGCTTGTGATAGCTAATAGACTACTTTGAATCAACACTTCTACATGAAGACTCTTCTCACTACAGATCTAAAATTGTCATGAGCGACAGAGGCAGAGGGAAAACTTAGACATCATCTCAATCTTCCTGTGCCAAATGCTCAGCAACTATACTTAAAATGTGTTCTCAACAGGGAATAAATATGTAGGATACAAATGAACAAAGTACTAAAAACCCAGGTTTAGTTTGGGACATATCTAAGTATCACAGACTCACATACTTAAAACCCAACATAGCACATGCTGAAGAGTTTTACCTACAGAGGTTCTCTACAGAGAAAAGAAATAAAATCCTTCACTCGCTGAGACAGGAAAGGAAGGCCCAAGCTACGCTGTGTAACTCTTGAGAAACAAACAGAATCAAATGACCCTTTCAATGGTGATCTCATTCAATATTCCTACTTTCCAGAGTTTTTTAATGGTGAAAAATCAATGTCTTGATTGATTTTTCAACCATCTTTCATTTTCATCTGTAAGCAAATGGCATTAATAATGAACTGCTCTTGAGAAAAGCTTTGATTTATTAGTGTGCTATATTGTTGTACAATTAGAGGCTTCACTCTTTCCCAACCTTCCTAACCTATTATATTCTGGACAGTTTAAAATGTCTAATCTTTCAGAGGTGCAATTAACTCTTTTTTTCCTTTTTTTAATTAGGGGAATGCACGTTTCATACTCGTATCATACCAATCATGTAATTTTTATATTGCTATGTAATTGCTTTTAAGAAAATGGATCCAGTTCTGAGCCGAATCTAAAGGAAACAAGAAAACTATCAATGACTTCTTTTTCTGACCTCTCTAATTTTTCTTCCATGTGTGCCCTGAATTAGATTTGCCTTTGCAGTAGAAACATGGAAAAAGATAGGATTGTAGCTTGATGAAGCTGACAGACACAGTGTTTAATTCCTTCACCCCATGAGCACCAGGCAGAAGCAAAGATACTGCAAAAGGGAAATATCCGTAACTACTCTGTCTCAAATAGGTTCTTGTTGCTTTTGTCCCCAGTGGAACTTAAGCAAACTCACAGCAGCCTAAATTATGCTGCTGATCCTGAAAGTGATTTCAGCAGTGAGATACCTTTTTTACTGTGCCATAAAAGCAGGGTGGGGAAAAATACGTTCAAAAGCATGAGCCAGCCTGGGGATTCTCTATGCTGAAGAGATATCTTACTGAACTGCTATTTTTAAATATTCTATTAGAAAAATTGGCACAAATTTGGAGGCTTAATGACTCAGTTGAAACTGCTTAATGATAAGCAATGCGCATCTCTTAGCTCTCTGAGAATTATACTATAGTTCTTACAGAGGACTCTTTAAACTGCACTTTATTAACACCTCATTAGAATCTTATTAAACTCTTAAAAATGTGTAAGAAACCAAAGAGCTCTTTTTTCATTTCATTTGAAACCATACTTGCATGACTGTGAGTAAAAGGAGAGAAAAGCAAAACAGGAAAAGCACTAACTAAGCCTTATGCCCTGCATCCCATCTCAGGCAGAACAAGTAAGAACAAGGCTGGTTATGTGATTGATTTCTTTAAAGGCTGTTTGGTACAAGACATGTGCAGACACTGCTGATACTGCCACAAATTAATAAGATGTGGTGTTATCTTCATTAAACCTGCAATGAAAACATTAACATACATACCAGTACTGTATGCCCTCTTCTCAATAAAAGAAGAAATAAAAGAAATTTTAAAAGAATGTATGAAAGATCAGCATAAAAAAAGAAGACAGCCTTACTATGTTTTGTGTTGAGGTCATCAGTGGATTTTCTCTTTGGGTATGTTTATATTCTTAGGAAGCAATACTAAATCTTTGACAATACATTTGCATTTTATTCATTTACTGAGTCTTTTCAGCAGCAGAACATAGTGCCACTTCTTACTCTTCAGAACCCTTCTTTTTATACAAATGCAGGTCTCCTGGGAATCACAGAGGTCCTTTCAAATTATTTATTTTTGATGGGACTTTATGTCACATGGATCTTATAAGAAACTGCTTCAACTAAGGACTAACTTACTGATGCCAAGATTTAAAAAGAAATCTACATTTTTTTTCCCTGAAGTATGGTGCTGAATCTAGTCTTAGTCTACTCATTTGTTAAATGAGATTTTGTAGTTGTTTTCCCTTGCAGGTAACTTTTTAATCTATGGACTAAATTTTCAACAGAAGGACAAGGTTTTCAGAAGGAACTTCTGAGAAACTCTAAGAAAATTAGTAATTGATTGAAGAAAAAATAACTGATTAGAAAGCACTTTTCTGAATGAAAGATATGGATAAATTAGCTTTTTTTCAACTCCTTGGCAGCAGAAAGCTGCTCTTCGTGCCTGTATGATATGACTTGGCTTTTAGGCACATAATCAAATATGAAAGAATCTTTGTACACGGTCTTTGTTACCTAGTGAACAAATGCACACACAAAAGGTAGTAGGGAGCATTGGTATAACCTGGCATTACTGTAAGTGTTGGGGGAGAAGGTTACAAAGGATATGAACGAGGCAGAAATAACAAATATTTGTTAAAAGCCTAAGGTAGCAAAGTTTCTTTAGCACAAAGAATGTATTAGTGCTCAATTCATTAGAGTGCCTATCTCTATCCCTATGATTTGACTGGAAGCAATGGCAATAACCCAAGTCTGGTTTAAATCTGTGACTCCATTTTTTAATGGACCTGTTACACTATGGATTAAGTTGAAGAAAAGTTAAATGCGTGGCCAGTATTGTTCATTAGCATGGGCTACTAGTGCTGCTTTTCCCAGTTTCAAAATAAAGATTCTAGTGTTTTCAAATAACTTGTTTATTTTCTTCTCTGAGTGTCTTGGCCACCCAAATTCAAACACTTTAAAAGGATTAGATGTTAAGAGACTGTCTAACTGTCTGAGCATCAAGCTTGTTTATAGAGGATCAAGCTAGACACCTAATGTTGAACATACAAAACAGAGGAAATTACTTCTCCTCTCATTTTCTCGTTAGACAAAAGATCATATTAATCATTTCCCATTTCTTTTTGTTTTCTGTCCTCTTCCCTTTGCTTTGCTTCTTCTGTATTTTTCTCCCATTCTTCCTTATGTTACTCCTTAGACCACCTATTTACACTTGGAATAACCTCCCTAGAAACACACAACATCCCACTTATGTTCCTCCTACAGTATGTCTTAACAAAGCATGAATATTTCAAATTATTTCAGTCCTAAAGTTCACATATAATAGAAGACTTCTTGGGAACCAGGGAATGGAATTTAGTTTATAACATTACAGGGAGAATAGTTGCTCAAGAGTTAATAAACTCCCCAGTTAATGTAAGGGAATCTAGATGAAATGTGACCAAAAGCAATGATTATCCAAGCTAAAGCAAGGAAGACTGTTAATGCTGGACAGAAGTCATACTCATTCCTCACATGCTGAGCACAGGGTGATGTGTAACACCAGGCACACAGAGAAAAAAAAAGACAAGAAAATAGAAGGCAGAAATAGGTGAAGCGGCAAAAGAAGAGAAATGAGAGAGGAAGGAGAATAGAAAAGCAGATAAAGCTGACAGATTACTTCCAGCATCAAAATAATAGATCATGACAGGTAAATTTATTTGCATTTGGTGGAGCATGTGCTCTCCAAGTATCTGATACCCAGATGGTACCCTTCCAGTAATCTGGCACGATGCCCCATCTGCAACACCAGAGCACCTACTGTATCCTTAGACTTCTGAAAGCCACGCTTTCTGTCTATCACAAATACAGCTTCTTTCTCAGATTAAGTTCAAAGAATGCACCACTATATTACCTCATTTTCCCCTTCTGCATTTCTATTGCCATCAGAATTTAAAAAAAAGTCTAGATGTGCAACCAGGGAGTCACACCCTTTCATCCACGCCCATGGAGTGTGCCTCTTGCGAATGATAAAAACAGCTCTTGTATATTACCATGAAAGTACAATATAGATAATGAAAAGAAAGACTCCTCTACAGTGCCTTGCACTTAATGAAGTGACAAACCTGAAGGGTCAATAGATAAATAAAAATCTATTCCCATTCAGTTCTTGACCAGGCACCACCAAATATCAACAAAATTTATTTATTAGCTGAACAAGGAGAAAAAATTTTGAGAGAACAGTAACATTAAAACAGTCCCACTTCTGAAATAATAAATTATTGAAATTGTTAAAGGAGATATGGAGAAAAAATACTGTAATTATGTTTCTTTAACATTCAGGTCCTCTTTCTATAACAAACATGAGCATGCCTTTACATAAAAAAAAGCCTTTGTAAATTCTTGAAGAACAAATTTCCTTCCATTTTTTAGCCAGCTTTATTTACCAATATATTTAAATATATTGTGTTGGACAACAGTTGCTTGTAGTGCCTATCTATCTTCATCTGTCTCTGCTCACATTGTTCTTTCCCATTCTTTTTTCTTTTTAGGTAAATGAAAGATGGCCCTGAAATGAATGCTTCTCTTTTTTTTTTTCCACATCAGACATGATTTTATACCAGTAGAAAAAAAAAATTAATAAAAAATGGCTTTTGTACACTCAGTGAACCATAACTATCCATATGATAATTCATGTTTAGTATAAACATACATTATTTTCTTCTTCCACCATGCCAAGAGCAAATGTTTGAAACAATCGGGTCGAAGTCCACATTTTCATATCAATCGTGTCTAAACTTACCAAACACTTTGTTTCTAAACTTTTACTAGTTGTTTGGTTTTGTACTTTGTACAAAAATATACCGAAATTATTGTAATACTCAATGGTACATAACAATGCACAATGGTACACAATAGTACATATGGTACCCACAATTTTTCCATTTTAATATTCTGTTCAGGTCCTGGGGACACTGTATGTATGGACACTACAATGTATGAGGTAATAATTCTATTATAATTAGCTCTATCTTTGCTTTTGTTTT
The DNA here is from genome assembly GCA_013397795.1 of Orthonyx spaldingii. NCBI lineage: Eukaryota > Metazoa > Chordata > Aves > Passeriformes > Orthonychidae > Orthonyx > Orthonyx spaldingii. The sequence goes on from VZTJ01004967.1 coordinate 505,354, forward strand.
TTAAGAAACTTGCATGCCACAAACATGTTATTGGCTGACATACCTTTCTATATTTTAGGCTTAAATAACAGGTGAGGTCATATTTGAGAATATACTTACATATTTCAATATTCGTGACAGTCTTTCTATTCATCTTTAGGCTGTAGATTGACTTTATGGTTACTGTTTTTCTTCATATGGTATGGTCATTCTTACACTATTTTAGACAAAGAAGATTTGCTTTAAATGAAGTTGGTAGCAACTTATTTAAAATATACTGACATTCAGCTTTCCCAAAGCAATTTATGTCAAATGTATTCATCTTTTATATTTTTTAATCAAGACTTGTCAATGTTTTTGACATGCACTTTCCCTTCCATACACAGTTCACAGGAAGCCAAAACAACTCTGAACTAAGTTTTCATCCTTAAGAACAATTTGCATATCCAGTCACAAAACTTCCCCTCTGGATGACGCAGGCATTAACACACCATCTATGGTTCCAGCTTATCAGATATCAGGCTTCTAACAATGACTGATGTGTATTAGCAGTGAAAGAAGGCTCAGCCCTCCTCAGCCTGCCGATTTACCTTGTGTCCTGTCCCATGGCCGAGGCAATACTTGTGGAGTCACTCCTGGCCCTTGCCCTTACTCACTGGTCCTTCCATCCCAAACAAACAGCAGGAGTGAGTGGCTGGAAAGCGAAGGACAAGCCCAGAAAAGCAGGTAGGATATCGGCTTCTGCAGCTGCTGTTCCCCCCTTGGTGTGATATAGAGGGGATGCTGGGGCTCGCAGCTCTCAGGGCACAGGGGGAACCATGGTCCTTCCTCTGAGCTGCATCCAGCTTTACTTGGAATGTTGTGGTTTGACGCCTCAAACCTCCGCCATCACAGGATCTCGTATCCACTGTGCAGACCCACAGACTGCAGCTAATTCCAAGTCTGTGTAAGGGGCTTTAAAATTATGAGCTTCCCATGGGAAAGGGCCCTGAGAGTAAGACCGAATAGAAGTCAGGAAGGGGATGGTGATGGAAAATATCTGCTATAAGAATAACAAAATATCTGTGACTATAGCTCTCTGCCTTGCAACTTCCTGTGCTAGGTTGTTAGTCTAAAGGAACAATTTACATCACCTTGAAACTGGGATCAATTTTTTGTAGGTATGTGCAGCTGAGCAAAGACAACCTCACCTGCAAGGTCCACAAAATTCCCATGTTACGACCTATGCCCTTTCTCTCTGGAAACATGAAAAGTAATCCATGCTTCTAGTTGTGAATCCATGCCTGTAGTTCCAGGCGATGGAGGGTAAAGATGTACCTCAGAGATCTGCAGATATCACATGATGGTACTCACTCGCCTCAGAAGGTTGTTGACAGGTTATGTTCATTAGTTTTCATATGAGTCACACTGTTACTAAATTGATAGAGCTACAGAAAAGCCTACCAGTGAACAAAAATAAATAAGAACATTTCTTCTTCCTAACTCACCATCTGCCACAAGCTTATGATACCTTCAAATTACTTCAGGTAGTTAAGACATGTTTTCTATAGACTAGACTCACTATTTACTTGATTTTTTCCTCAGAAAGTGCAAGCAATTGATATTCCATTAATACAGTCCTAAGGAACCATCCTGTATTTGGTCCAGCTAACCTCTTCTGTGATGTTTTCTAAATGCACTTAATCAAATCATTAATTCCATCACTCCATGGACTTGCTAAAAAATATATACTCAGACATGAGTACTACTGGTAGGTATTTGCTGAGTTGGTACTGAGGATGAATAGTGTAACTACATAAAGTTAGACCAAACCCAGGACTTACTCCAGCAGAGACCAAGAGCAGGGGTCTCAGGAGCAGCAGAACAAGGCAAGCCAAAATGTTACATCTCAACAGTGTTTCTACACCCTCCAGACACTTTCAGCACGGGGATTATATTTATCTTTGTAGTAACCATTAATGGATGCACTTGGCCAATCCTCCCATAGAGGATTCCTCCACACAGACTTTTAGACTCAAAATAACTTGTAGCTCAACAGCTCAGATACCCACTGCACAAAAGGTCACCTTTTGTGTTTAGAAACATGTTTCTTTCCATGTCCTTAGTTTTTGTACAGAAGTCATACATAATTACATAATGTTGACACACTGGTCATAATTTTACCATTGTTTTACTTAGTCATTTCCAATATATAGGCCATCCATGTGTTTCTCCTGATGCCCTTCTTCAAATCTTGCTATTGCATCATTTCTGAGATGGGGGAAAGAGTGGAAATGCCTTCCATAACTAAAGATGCAAGCATACCATGGATGTACAGAATGTCAGATACATTACTAAAAATTCCTAGTGTTTGATTTTCTCTTTTGATTGATAAGAGCATTAATCTGATATTGACTTAGAACCCTCTATCATAATTCCTAGATTTCATTCAGAGAAAAGAGTATCTTAGGGCTTGTCACTTTACATGTGAAATTATAAATTTTTGAATCAATTAGTATTTATTTCCATTGGATTTTATCTGATGAGCCTACAGAATAGTTCTAGCATGTGAAAACAAATTAAGGTGACCACAATTCTGAAACCTAGATACCTAAGTTAAAAGAAACACAATTTGCAGCAATAGCAATGAAAATGGTGGTACTGTATTCTCTTCTGACATTGCAAATGCAGTTAACATCCCACCATCGATGTGCTTTGCACAGGATAACTATTCTTCCTGACACAAAAGGGATCTACACTGTCCTGACTGATACAGGTTTACCTAAATAAACTACTTCATTTGCAATTACAGGGAAAAATAATGTGTCTTTTAGGCATTTAATGTAAAACAAAAGACTTTGTGCAACAGCAGGTTCTGGACTTTGAGTGTGTGGATTTATTTTTTATAACTGCACAAACTCACTATAGGTAGAGCATAAAAATAAAAGCAAAACATTTGCAGATTTTTGTTTAATTTAAATGCAAATAAAACATGTCTGGCCTAGATTCCCCAACTTTGTCAAGCTGAAGCATGTATGAAAAACATTACAAGAGGTAAGGCTCAACAACAAGTCTGGTGTTTGGGAAATGAACTGTTGATGAGTTGACCAGTAAAAACCTAAATAAAACAAATTATAAACTGAAAAATAAATGTGAATTCCCAGATGCCTGTAAACTGGATTTCATTGATTAGACTTGTTCTTACATAAATAAACAGGTTGAATCACTTATATGTAATATTAACCAAGATTTTTTATTGGTTTTATTTGAATATTTAATCAGTTGGATGTAAGTAGATTTTCTTAGAATTATGTGAGTTACCATGAATCAAGTACTTAGTGCTTTCACATTTTAGCTTTTATTCCTTCTTCATTTGCAATATATTTGGGCCACACCTTTCTACTTTATTGCACCTTTTTCATTATAGTCTTTTCAGCTGTGATGTTCCTTGTTCTCTTGAGTTTCAACATGGGCAGTCAATTTTGAAGCAGCTTCCCCCATTAGAAGTGTCAGTTTTAGAAAATGAGAAAGGTAAACTTTTAGAATTATAGTCATTTTCAGCCAAATGTTTTCTTCCAATTCTGTTCTATAAGCAGGGAATTTGGACACAAAAAGTCCATTGCATTATGGATTCCTATATTAGATAAATGATGGATGATGTCACTCAGTGTTTTTTGATCTCTGTATCTGGGTTTTTCTCAGCAGAACATAATACAGTCTCTCTTTACAGTAATATCACCCACAGTGGTAAACTGAATTGCTGGATTTTGTGAGATCCACAGCCTGGGATCCTAGCTGGTAGTGGCTTTGGCATGCCCTTTATAAATAGTAATTGTACTGGTGCCAGTTGCTGAGTTATATCTGAGGTGGTGCAAAGGTTTAAAACTAAGCAGGATTGGGAGTTTGGCTTTTTTATTGACTTTCAAGAGCAGGAATAAAAATTATTAGCTTCTGATTACCTGTAGGCTGTTACAGTTCACTCCATGTTGGCCAAATTCATAACTAGATGCACAGGACTGCAAATAATAAGATTTACAGGACTCAAAACATAACAGATCAAGGAGCTTTAGTTCTGGTTCCTGAAAGGCCTGAAATAGCAGGACAATGTCTGTTATCAAAAGAATTAAGGCTAGTTCCCAAATAGATAGAAAGTTCTCTGTGGGCAATTCCAGGATTTGGATCCTGCAACAGAAGGTTGACATGAGCAACGGTACTAGCATGGGCATATGCTGGCAGCAATAATTCATAGCTAGTCTTTATTCCTTAGGACGCCCTGAAGCAACAAGGGTTTTAGCCCTTTTCACCACACCTAACACCCTCATGCTAAGAATGGCTCAAATGAATGTGACAACTCAGACAGCCAAGTAACTTGTTGCTATTTCTGAGCTGCCATTCAAGGCAAGTTTAGATTACACTTGGGATTAGTAGAAAGATGATAAGGTTTTGGTTTATTATTAGGTGAACAAAGACAACAAAGATGAGGGCTGATACCAGCTGGGCAACTTTTCATGGATATTTCTGGAGAAGATATGGGCTAAGATGGATGGTAGGTTAGCAGCTACAATTTGAGTAAAAGGCAGTGAAGGGCAAAACCGTTGCATTTTGAAATATTTGTGAAACAAGATGTAGACTGCAGAAGTACAATGATGTGGCTCACAATTTGTTAGGACTGGGTTCATTTAGGTCACAGTTTTAATGGATGTATATATTCATAGACCCAGTGACAGGACTGTTACTTACACTACAACCTACCTGCCCTCATTGTAGCATGTGGGTGTTTTTCAGATTCCACCAGAAGAGTAATCCTTTTGGTCCCTACTGCTGTGAATGTCCACCCTGCGCCACAGCTAAACCTAGATGCTGATCCAGTCTGCAACAAAACAAAAAAACTGTTGGCCATTTTTTTGCCAATCCTTATCTTACAGATGGGGATTTTGCATGACCTATCAATCAACCTAAAACTTCATTCCCTTCTACTTCCATCCGTAATATAACTCTTAATACAAGACCCAACTGCAACCATGGTTCTCAGATTTGGTTTTTACATTTGCTCTGGAGGATCTGGTAGGTTCTCCAGTCTAACCTTTACTCTACCTTATTCCATTTTGTCCTGTCTTAGGCAAAGTCTTACCTCAGAACAGAAAGATTTGTCCCACAAAATCACAGTACCATTTCTCATCGTTTTCCTATCTATCTTGCAGGATTTAAAGACTAGCCTTAACCTTATCCTCAGAATGAATAAGGAAGGAATTGTCTTGCTGGCTTCAGCATCTTTATATCTTGCAGTATTCAGCCATAATCATAAATTCTTCAGTGCCCACTGTTCTAACCCACAACCCTCAACCTTGGACATAACCTACCATATACCTGTACCTGCAGACACAGAATTACCACTGCTGAAGAACCAACATTCATTCAAACATTTATCCTTCAACTACTTGTTCAGCTCACGCTATAAGAATCATGTGCTCTCTAGTTTGTTCTACAGATGGAATTCTGTTAAAACAAAATGCTGTCATTAGACTGAAGAGCTATCATCCTGAACACTACAGCATCTAACTAGGATATATTTACACTCTGTACAGGGGAGTTCAAGGTAGTATGACATAGAAATACTAGACCTGGGTGAACTTTTATTTGCACTCTTAGAGCCTGCAATTTCAGGCCATAAAAGGGTTATTTCTACATTATTGGGGTACCTAAATCTAAGGTACATGACAGTGCCTCTGAGCATGTAAGTGTGAAGCCATTATCTTGCTTCCAGACTTAAGTACTGTCAGATAATTTGTGCAGAAATGGGTCTCCTGAACACAGCAGCAAAATAAGACTGCAATAACACTCATATTTTATAGTAGCTTAGCAGCAGGAATGAAATTCTTTTCTGGCTTCCTGGCAGATCTTCTCCAAAGCACTTCATCTATCATGGTATGTGGATTTCTGCAGTGGAGATAACTAATATCCACTAGTGAAACTGCTCTGATCTTTAAAACTAATTGAAGTACAACTTGGAAAACACAGTGGATATGGCTTTACTAGTGAGGTGTTAGGATTAGAAGAACTGATGAAAGGAGGGAGACCTCAGCTTCTGTCCCTTCTTTAAAGAATATTCATGCATTTCATCCTGCAGCTTTTTCATATGTAAGCTGTTGGGACAAACGCCAGGACTCATATCTTCTCCTCAGCAAGAAAAGTGTGAAGTTAGAGGACATGCACAAAATACTCCCTCCTACTCTTAAAAGAAGCCAGTGCACATCTTTCTTTACTAACAGTACTGGTAGTTCTATTTCTCAAAAATACGGTAGATTTTCGATGAAATGCACCATGGAGAATTGATCAAACCGGCCAATATTTGTAAGTTATCCTGTAAAATTCTAGCAAGACTGAGGAGGAGGACAGGTATTGTTTGGAATCCAAAGTGAATTACAAGCCTCACTGAGGCTAGTGGTTGCTGTTAGCACTTTCTGGCTCAGCTGGAGCAATCCAGTTCCATTCTCTAGTAAGTGTAAAAAATTTCGTTTTGACACCTTCATTATCACTTTGATAGAACATGTTTTGACCAAGCACAATTTTTGAAGGCAATCTTCTAGATTCATAACCAGTATGGCTTATATTAAACCCTGGGAGCTACAGTCCAAGTACATTTGGCTGCATAACCAGTGCAGGGAAGAACCTCCTCTGCCAGTGACGGGTGTACTGATTGCCTTTGCAAGGGTTGTGGGTCACTGACTGCAGCCTGTGCAGCTTGAAGGAGAAAGCCAGGGGCAGCAATTGCAAGCATGACTAATTGAGAGCACAGACACAAGCTGTAGAGGGTAGGATACAAGAGATGTGTCGATTTTGAAATAAACCAGTTTCACACTGTGCTTAGAGAAACATGACTTTCTGCAAGTAAACAAGATTAGTCCAGAGACTACACCAGACATTAGAGTCTGCTTTTTAATTCTAGCAGAACAACTGAAGTCAATAGCTTTGAATCGTATGCTAAAATCAAGCACCATATGCAAATATTCTCCAGATTTATGATCTCTGCTTTTTAAATAAGAAGTCAAATTTATCAAAACACTGAAAGAACTGAAGGGAAAAAAAAAGAAAAAAAGAAAAATTAATGACTGTCTGCATGTCTCCATTTCTTTTCCATCAATAGCAGCTCTGAAACTTGTGGCCTAGATACTATAAACATTATACTCAGGCTTAGCTTTATGCACATTTCTCATATGGAAGACAACCGTCGAGTAGTTTCTGTACTGTTTAAGAGACCAATATGGAAAAATGACTGCAATACCAAAGTCAGTGAAAGCCATTTATTTTCATATTTTTGATTTTCCTCATGTAAAAAAAAAAGGAAAATACATAAGACAGGGTAGAATTTAACTGAGGGAAACAGGCTTTACAGTCTTAGCAATGAAATAGTTGAAATGATTATGACAAGTTCCATGTTGCTAATGCAGACATTCAAAAGCAAAAGATATTATTGTGTTCCTGATGACAGGTTAAAAAAATCTGGTATAAACTTTCAGTGAACACAGATGCGTTTCCCTCAATAAGGTTTTCTAGAAGATTAATACAGAGACTTTGATTCTACAAATATCGGTATTTTTTTCATTTATGAGAAGAGGCAATTGAAGTTAATTTACTGAAATGAGATGTAATATTTGCTTAGAACATTGTATTGTTTGATAGAAGACTTGATATAATAATCATAAAGAGTTTTTAATCAAAGGAATGTGAAGATATACTTTAACTGTGTACATGGCAAAAGGAAAAATATTATGAAATAAAGAGATTATGGATTTCCTATCAGTGACTGAGATTATGTGGGTAATGAATATAAAAATGGTTTAACAGCACCAGACAGTAAAAATTTGACCATTATATCTTAATGTCTTGCAAAGGAACAAGCAACTTATTCAAGCTGTTTATACTATTCTTCCATTAGCAGAATAAGTGACTTAAATTTCCTTTTAATTTGAATTGGGTTTCTTTTATTTGAATTGAAAGGATGGAAAATCAGTGTGTCTAGCTTTTAGAACATTATACTTGACCAAAAGAATACTCAGATGTGCACAGCAGGAGAGGTTAATAAAAGCCATACTGTTTATGAATCTAGAAGATTGTCTTCAAAAATTGTGCTCAGTCAAAACATGTTCCATTTAAGTGTTAACAAAGGTGTGAAAACTAAACATATAAGGAATAAACCACTCTACAGAGCAATGGAAAACAAGAATGTTCTAAGCAACTGGATTCTTCCGGTTAGTTTCGATCCGGATCCATATCCAAATCCTAAAGATTTCTAGTCCATTTCCACTATTAAGTTGAAAGAATAATAATAATGGATACTCTGCCTCAGCCAAATGGAATTTATGTGTTTGATGTAACATCCACTGAGATCATGGTAAAAAAAATCAATCTCTTCCCAGTTTTTGACCTATGTGGAGAGGCATATGGATTCAGAGGATGGAGAAAAAAACAGGGACATTGCAAAATTAATTCTGTTTCAAGCTCTCACACGAATCTCCTGTATGACTTTGGAGAACTCACACCATGTGCCTTTCGCTCCCTTAAAAACATTGTGCTATTTTATGAGGTTAGATAGCAGTCTTTGAGAAACAAGGGCTTTTACTCTGTGTTTGTACAGCACAAGCACGACAATGTCAGGACTTAAAGTTTCTGGGTATGGTGAATAAATATGGGCACATTCAGCAAAAATAAGATAAACAACAAAAGAGATTGTACATGACAGTATAATTAAATAAAGAAAACTGGCTGCTTGGATTTGACACCATCTAAGTCTTAAAGGTAACACTGAGAAATACTTGGTATATTGCTGATTCTTGCTATTGACACCAAAATGAAGCTATAGGGCAAGTTTAGATTTTTGTAATACAAGTTTTGCCTTGCAAAACATAATTGGATCTGTTGCAGCAATTACTCTTAAGTGGAGACTCACACTTTTCCCTTTGATAATTATGTTGCAAGGTTTGAAAGAGATTTGAATATCAATGCACCTAATTGCCCTTTCACACAAGTGAAAGTTTCCAGTAAGGCACACAGCGGCATGAGTGAAAGCTGAAAACTCAGTCCAGGTTAGACATGGGAGCTGCAGAAGTTAGTTATGCGCTGCTACTCCTCGTCTTAGACTTTCCTGGTTTATTACAATGTCCTTTTAAAAACTATGGGGAAATCACTCCTCACAGAGCACAAAAAAAGCTTTTTGAAGACAGCTGCATTGTATCAGAGGAGTAAACTTAATCTTGTTTATGTCATTGCTAGTTGATCTCGCAGATTTCCTGTGCTCTAGTTAGCAAACACTTGAAGATATGAATCTGACCTTAGATTTTCTGCTAGGAGAGAAGTCTGTGAAATGAACAACAGATCTGAAGAGTTTGTGGCAAGCTGTGTTGCTGAAGAGAAATAGTGCATCATGCTGCAACAGATAAATTTTCCAGAGTACTTAAGGTTTCTTGCTCATTTATAATCCCTTTATACTTCAGAAGATGTACCAAAGACATGAATAACTGAAGCCAGGTTATTACTTCAGGGTGAGGTAAGTCTCTTAGCCCACAAGAATTCCCAGGAAGTGTTACTCACCACTGCTCAGAGTTCTAGGCACTTGCTGGGACTCTCATAAATAAAACCCCTAAATTACTAAAGTGTGGGTGTAGATCTTTAACTATAGCAGCCTACATTGCAGCTTCTCCTAAATGGATCCCTAAGCGCTGCATTATCACCTCTCTTTTGCTCAGATTTGCAATAAGGTATTTACAATATTTATCCTACAAAGACAGACATTTTTCAAACAATAAGCCATTCCAATAAAGCCAGTGTGTATGTGCTTTAAAACAAGAAATAGCAGGAGACATTTGCTAATTGATGATGTTCAAGGTCATGTCACCTATTTAATTTACTGGAAGCATGTAGATGTTGCCTAGGACCAACAGACAAGTGATCCTTGCGACATAAAGAAAATGTCAGTTAGTAAAGAAGCACTTTCTCATTTCTACATTCTTCAGATATATCTATCAAGGAAAAATTTAAATATTTTACAGGCATCACATGTTTTAGCTATTCTGATTACTCAGTGTATCATAGAATAACAGAACTGGCAAATGGTCTAGCATACAAGTCTTGTGAGGAGTGGCTGAGGGAGCTGGGGTTGTTTTGTCTGGAGTAAAGAAGGCTCAGGGGAGATCTTACTGTTCTCTACAACTACCTGAAAGGAGATTTTGGCAAGGTGGGTGTTGATCTCTTCTCCCAGTTAACAAGTGACAGGACAAGAGAAAATAGCCTCAAGTTGTGTCAGGGAAGTTTGAGATTGGAAAAATCTTTAGATTAGGAAAAATTTCTTCACTGAAAGGGTTGTCAAGCATTGGAACAGGCTGCCCAGGAAGTGATTGAGTCACCATCCCTGAAGGTATTTAAAAGGCGTGTAGATATGGTGCTTAGGGACATGCTCTAGTGATATTTGGACTTAAATATAAGTACCTTTTAAATGATAATGAAATAATTTTAATTACATCTGTAAGTAACCCAGAAAAATAGTCAGCTGTAGTTACTTAAAGTTAGGGGGTCTTTTTTCCCTTATCTGCTTAATGGCCCAGCTAAGAAATCTGTGGGTTCCAGCAGTTAGTAGAGGGAAGTTGCTTTACAGAAAAAGACTTGCAGGTGCTGATGAACACCAAGTGGAACATGAGCCAGCAATATGCCCTTGTGGCAAAGAAGGCTTATCCTGGGCTACCTTAGAAGGAGCACTGTCAGCAGGTTGATGGAGGTGGTCCTTCACTCTGCACTGGTAAGGCCACAGCTGCAGGTCTGCTGTGTCCAGGTCTTTGCCTCCTTGTACAGTAGAAATATAGAGCTACTGGAAAAAAAATGAAGCAGAGGGCCACGAAGATGTTTAAGAGACTGGAGAATCTCTCCTATGAGGAAAGGCTGAGAGAGCTAGACCTGTTCAGCCCAGAGAGAGAAAATTCAGGAGGGAGCTCATAAATGTCTACAAATATCTGAAGGGAGGATATAGAGTATATAGATCCAGGCTCTTTTCAGTGGTGTCCAGTAACAGACTAAGAGTCAATGTGCACAAACTGGAACACAGGAAGTTCTGTCTGACCATCAGGAAACACTTCTTTACTGTGCAGTTGACTGAGCACTGGTACAGGCTGCCCAGAGAGGTGGTGGAGTCTCCATCCTTGGAGATATTCAAAGGCTGTCTGGACAGTGTCCTGGACAGCCTTTTCTAGGTGTCTTTGTGGGGGGATTGGACAAGATGACCTCTAGAGGTCCCTTCCAACCTCAGCCCTTCTGTGATTTTGTGATCTGATTCTGAGTGCTTCGAATCATTAATGCTAGTGTTTGGTATTTCTTGGAACACTGGCAACGTTCTAGATAATAGAAGAAAATTTATGCTATGACAATATTAAAAACACTTATTAGAAAACATCAGTCTTGGCCAAGGAAAAGAGTTGGCTGAAAAAGAGTTGAAAAGTGAGGAATTAAGTATGATAGTGTAATTACAGCTAAGCATTACAGGTGCAAGAAATGGATATTTTCATTAACTTGATTGTTTAATGGCATTATATTTTGGGATGCAAATACACACACTCCACCCTAAAAAAATTGATTTAATAAATTGCTTTGTGACATTTTAATAATAATTTAAAACCCCAAACAACTTTGACAGAATTTAAATTACAGTTATAGAATCTTTATATTTAAGCCAGGATACAACAGTAGCATTTATAATTAATTTATTCAGGCTTTCATCCTTCAATCTGAACAAAAAAATAACATATAACATGACTAATAAGATATAGAGGTGAGATTGGAGAGCTGGATACTCAAGAATAGGACAGATTACTGACAAAAGTCAAACTAGGTTACTGGGTAAACAGTCCATAAGTGGGGCAAAAAACAGTAAGCAACCAAATCAACAATCCATACTCACCAAGAGAGAGTATGGGACGTTTTACTTATGAGACAGGAGACTATATGTTATGTCTTAAGAAGATTCTGTCCTGCACTGTATGGTCAGATTTATATGAACACACTGTTTGTGAAACTGTCCAACAAAAATCAGGAAACAATCCCGGTACAGCCTGGAGCCCAAGATTGCATAGGTTAAAACATTACTGCTTTTCATATCCATACTAATGCCACTGGAATCATGTGTCTAATTCTAATGGCTATAAGAGTAGGAAAGAAATTACAGAAGAATTATAGAAAATAAATCACAAGGATAACTAAGATGTGGAAAACATTCCTTTCAATGGACAACTTTCAACTGCTATAAAAAAACAGATGAACTGTCTGCTTTACATGGGGGTGAAAATGTCATAATGTCTCTGAGATAACTGTATCTTTCAATCCAGTAAAGTCTAGCTGAATACTGGAACTTGCTTAAGTACAGTATCAACTACATTTAATTAGGTTTTATGATTCTCTAATTCTCCAACCCATTCTCTCAAGAAAAAAGCTGCTTCTTAAGACCTCCCAGTGGCTGATGACTCACTCAGCAAAAAATTTTGTGCACCGGAAACATAATATATGCAGATAGCTTTTTCAGTTATCTCAGAGAGCCCCTTTGGCTCATCTTACTAATTCAATTCACATATTTCAGACTGTATGCTTTGAATTACAACTTTCTTTTCCCCTTCAAAATGAAAATATTCCTAATTATACAGTGAAAGTCCTGACATTTAGTGTCTCTAAATTGTTCATAGCTTTAAACTTCAGCAACAACTCATGAATTTGTCTCAAACTACCTATATTTTTTGTGTTTCTGTTTCAATTGTTGTAGCAATGCTCAGGTCATGACTTCAGGCAGAAAATATTCATGAGGATTTGCTGAATGCTAATAAGATGATCCCTTAGACAGTAAATTTCTTTAGTGTAACAAATGTGGAAGGAGATGCAGATAATAAAGAATGTTATTGCAGCAGAACCATGCAAGTTTATGTCTTTTGCAATGTTCTTTGAAGCATCAGGCATTCAAACTGATCTTTTAAAACATATTATTTAGCCAGGGAATCCTGAAACTGTAACAACACAAAAGGGATAATCCAAGTGTTTGAATCCATGGTCAGTAAACAAAAAGCTCTAATTCCCAATGGTAACCTCTCTTGATTAATGTTCTTTGACAAAACCAGACACTGTTGTGACAGTTTCTCCAAATTCTTGCCATTTTGTCATCTCATTTGCTTCCTTCAGCATCCGTCATGCGTGGCTGGGTCTGACAGACAGGCTGGTGATAAATCCACAAACTTAATATGTCGTCAGGGGAGTGGTTGAGTCACCGTCTCTGGAGGCATTTAAAAGATACATAGATGTGGCACTTAGGGACACAGTCGAGTGGTGGACTTGGCAGTGTTAGGTTTACAGCTTCACTCAATGATCTTAAAGGTCTTTTCCAACCTAAGTGATTCTATCATCTTTAAAAAGTTGTACTTATCTACCTCAGTGCAAAGGGAAGTAGATGACAATGTTTGATTGAATAGCACTTTTTAAATTTGCCTACCATAGATATGAAAATGTAGGCTTATGGAAATTTTTGTTGCTTTATTGGTAAAATCAAGTTACTATAGAAAATGTATCAGTATATATTCTTACTTAAAATATGTCTGTTTGCTATCATCTTGTAAACAGAAATATGTCATTTGCATGTGTCTAAAGCTGTGAATGCAACTAATTTCTTCCTACCACTGCAGTATACCACAGATAAATTTCAAGCTCATAAAGACCAACAAATTAATGTCAGTCCTTCATGTCAATTGCTTTTTTGGTTAACCATGAGTTTAATTTATTTTCTATACAGATACTAAAACACTGTTTAGAAACAATCTCTTTGAAGGAAAATGTACTTTCACTTTATAGATGACAGCTACTGATTTCAGAATACTGTTTTTTGTCTCCCCTCCCCACCCAAAGCCATGTGTGTGGCTGGTCATGAAGCCCATTCATCCAGCCTATGTCCCATGACTGATTTCCTTGCCTGGCCTCATCCTGACCCTGTCAATACGCTGAGCCTGTCTCCGACTCTGGCTGCCTTCCCCAGACCCAATCCTTGCCCTGACCCGTGGGCTGATGGCCCAGCCAGGCTGTCATGCCTGCCCCCAGCCTGCCCTGCTCTGTGACTGGGGCAGTGGGACAGGCTCTGGCTGCCTGTGCCATGCCTTGCCCTGCCCTGCCCTGCCCTGCCAGCCCAGGAAGCCCCTGCAGCTCCCAGTGCCCTGGGATGCCAGGGAGCAGCCAGCACACATGTGCCTGGACATGGCAAAACTACCTTCCCTCAAAACCCTTCCTGTGAATCAGATCTGTGGTGGAAATAAAAGGTAAAATCAAAGTCCGTGTTATGTTTTGTTTGGCTTAGTACATTCGTAGTTTTTTGTGTGGACCATTATGCAGCTGCATATTGTCATCCTCACTTTTTCTTCATGTTCTTAGCTGTTTGTATAGAGCCACGTAAAGGAAGATATTCATGGCATATTCAGTGACTAGGAAATCTTATCAGCATTAGAAAAAGTCTGTATCTTGGAAACTCGGTATTAATAACTCTTATCTGGAAACCTGGGGAAAAGGTGCTGTATTATTTTACTCTAAATTAAGGTACTGCTCTAGAATGATTTATTTTAACCATTCTATGAGATATATGGATTTGAAAAACCAAACAAGAAATAGAAGAAAGTTGACTATTTTGCATTTTCAAATCTTGTTATGATTTGGTGGTATTCAATGCTTCCCATATGGAATAGAGATGGTTTTTTAAATATTGGTTGGCTATACAGTGAACACAAATCCTTCATTTTGGGGAAGATAATTTAACTCTACAATCTGAAATATCTGATATCTTTAAAAATTAAATACTTTCTTTCCATATACTGTCTTATAAAATTAGGCCAAATTCCAATATAATTTTTGAAGTATAAGTCTGAGTAACTTTGTTGACTTCAGCCTGGAGACCTGGAAAGTTCTAGCACTTATATATTTTCATGTTTTCTACTGTCATCAACATGGCAGCCTTCCCAACATTTATATGGATGACAAAATTATATCCCCAGTTACTTCCCCCAAAATGATATTGATCAGCTTAATAGATCTTGGCACTATGCCCAGAATTTTCTTTAATAAATAATTTTCCTACTCTCTAAAGACTTTTTTGTCTTGAATTTACACAGTTTTTATAACAAGACTCTTTGATTAAAAGCACTATTAAGTATAGTTAAGAATGAATGGAACCAATTCATCATTTTCAATTCCACAAGCCAATATCGGTAAGTATAGAATAGCTCTGACTGTCCCTTACTGAGATATGAGTAATTTTTCAGAGCATAATGCCTGTCCAACCTGGAAAACAGCCACAGGTTATGTTACAAAAATTCCATTCCCTGGCATTTTTGCAGCTATCATGCTTTATGAGTCTGCAGAGGTTTTTGACTGTTCTCTGTAGAGTTTACTTCTTGCAGACTGTAAATGGTAAGTTTACCATGTCTCTCACTAAATGACCTTGTTATACTTGCATTTTTTTCACTAATACAGACTAGGTTTTCTTTTTGCAGGTAGGTATTTCTGAACTCAAACACCAAATGGAACCGCAACTTTTAGGAACTAGTATTTGCATACTCAGGCATGTAGCCTGCAAACTCAGAGAAGGCAAATCACTGTTCTTTCACCCTCACTGTCTTGTCTACTCTACCCAAGCCACATTCACATGTTCCATTCTGTGCCTGTGGGTATCCTCTGGTGTTAGGATTCAAAACTAAAGGATTTCTAAGAGATGGACAGACTGACAGACAGATAATTATGTCCATGATGGGTTGACCCCAGCTGACAGTAAGTCCTCATCCAATTATTTGCTCACTTCCTCCAGAGGACTGGGGGAGACAATTAAAAAAAGAAGTGAGATTAAAAACCCCAAAGGTCAAGATAAGGACAATGTAATAAGTGAAGGAAATGGGAAAAAAAACCAAGAAAACAAACAGAAAAGATACTAAACCAAAAAACTACCCAAGTGATACAAAAGCAATCACTCACCACCAGCACACCAAAGCCCAGACAGTCACTAAGAAACAGTTATTTTGGAAAAACTCCCCTCTATTTTCCTGCTTAGCATGATACTGTATGGTCTAGAACATCACTTTGGTCAGTTGGGGTCAGCTGTCCTGCGGCTGTGTCTCTTCCCAACCTCTTGTTCACCCTCAGCCTCCTTCACTGGGATCACAAAGTGAGAAACAGAGGAGGTTTTGGCACTGGACAAAAAAATGTTTAGCAATAGCTAAAACAATGTTTTAGTCAACCATTTAAAACACAGTACCAAATAGGCTGCTGTGAAAAAAATTATCTCCTTCCCAGAAAAACCCAGAATAGTGCTTTTCAAGAAATGAGCATGCACAGTCTTTCCTGAACAACCCCAAGGCCAGAATTTGTTTCATTCCACCGTCTACTGTGTATAGCTTGTTTGGCTTAATACGCTGATGGTATTTCCTTGGCCAAAACCAGGTGTGTTTTGGTGATATTCTGCTTAAGCATCAGTCTTAATATTTCTGTTTGCGAGAGTAATCAGTCAGAAAAATAAGATTCTATAATATTAGAAAATAGAAACAAAATGGACAAAGAAGTCATTAAAACACTTTGGTGGCAAAAACGATGTACTACTCCTTGTCCTGTCAATCTGTCTTTTCACTGAAGAACTGCAGCATAGTAGAATCATGCTCATTTCTAGACACAACTTGGCTAAGAGGAGCTCCTTCTTCCAAGAAAGTAGATGGGCAGGCTACTTTTTATTCTTGTAAATAAAACAAAGCTTGTGAATGGTTCATTGGCCCAGAATTCTAGTGACTTGGGCTACATTCCCACTGACTAGCATCTAACCAACATTTGCCTCTGGCTTCTGTGAGAAGTTCAATTTTCAGTTCTCAGAGGCCGTGCTGCCACACCTCAGAGAGGAGTTTTTGTAGAATGAGACATAATGTGTCTCTTTCTGCCTCTCTGAGGTAGGAGCATCTGAGTGTACAAAGTTTGCTGGACAGTGCTGAAGAAGATTGAGGGGGCAAAGGAAGTAAACCTAAAGCAGTGTTGTTCACACAGTATATTGAAAATGGACTCTGGCACATGCTTTTCCCTGGACTGTTCCTAGGCATTGTCTCAAAGAGTGCTAGCTGTCACAAACCAAAGTTATGTCAGGAACTAAGCAGTGCGGAGGATTAAAGATACCTTACTCAATCTCATGTCTTATTGCAGTTTGGTTTTGCACCAGAGACAAAGCCACGGGGTCTGAAACAGACCTTTTGCACCCCAGCACACAAATGTGGGTTTCTATTGCTATCTAAGATACAGCTTTCCCAGACCACTACAGCTGCATGACTAACGAACCGCTGGCAAGCGACTGTTTTGTTGCTAGCGATGAAGAGTTACATTGCTATTGCCAACTGGCAACTCTTATTTTAGGAAAATACCTGAAATTAATTATGGTTTTCAGATAAAGTAGCTTTCCCCCTGTAGCATAACTCAGATGCATGTAGTTTATGCTCAGACAAAAGCCAAGAGGCTTGTTAACCAAGAGGAGTACTGTAGCATGGATTTGGGAAACCACATGAACATCCCTGCAAAGCAATGCCAAGTTGCAGCATAGGACTGTCAGAGCATCCAGTATTCACATTCTTTGATTTTGTCAGTAATGAAGCAATCATGAGGGTGCTTTTAATTACCTTTGTTTGGTGACTTTCTCTCTTTTCTTTCCCAGCTGCTAGCAAAAGCCTGTATACAAACCATACGACTGCAAAGAAATTCAAATATGCTTTCAGTATTTGATGTTCTTTGAGAGGCTGAAGGAAAAATGGCACTTGATTCAGAAACACAAAATTCAGATATTACAAACATTTTACAGAACTGCAAGTTCACACCAAGATACCATGTCTCCAAAACTAAAGAGAAATATTTGACATGCTAAAGTTCTCTGTTGAAGGAATTTTTCACCAGTTCATGTAAGGGGCCTCTCCCAGGCTATATGGAGCTAGGGTCAAGGAAAATTAAGATGCTGTGCAAGATAATGTGTAGGCCATGTGGTGGTTATAATGAGCAATCGATTGCTAATGCTGTTACTGTTTATGGATTGTGAAATGCCTTGGGACATGTTTTAATGATATGTTACAGGGTGCTGAAATGCCTGTTGTACTTATTTTTTAGACTCCTGGTGTGAAAGGACTGCCAATCTGCAAGGGTTATAGCATGCTAAATTGATTTTATAGATTGTGTTGGTAAAGGTCAATTCATTTAACAAATAAAATATCATTTAATTTTATCTTCAAGCTTGGTTATTAGGGGCATAGTGTGCCATTTAATTGGTTCATGTAAATTGTGTGAGCTTTTGTGTGTGTCTGCATATTTTAATAAAAACTTTTTGTAGATCAGTGGCTTCCTCTTTCTTGCATTTAAAGCACTGAGAACATGTGCTTGAACATGGTAACTTAGGAAAATCTTGATGACAAGTAAATGTACTTCAATCACTAAACAAGGTTCAACGTGTAATTCAAAAATGAATGTGAAGGCATCTTTGGTAGAAAGAGAGAAGGATTTCCTGGTAGATCAGTACTGAATTCAGTAGAAGGGGAAATTTTTTGTTTTGCCAGGTGTGTTTGGCTTAATTATTCTGCATCTCTTTCCCAACGCTGTGTTTTCAGCATTGCTCACCACAAGGTGGTCACTCCCCATGATAAAAGAAACTGGAAAAAGCACAATCCAAGCACTAAATGTACTGCTACTTCATAAATGTAACAACAGCCTTAATGCATCATAGGCCAGTTGGGAATTGTTGCTGCAGATCAGATGCTGGCAGCACTGTCAATCACATCTTCAAATTGCACAAATAGGAGGCTTTGTTGGACTGCTGGCTAATGCCTTTTGTCTTTCATGATTGTTCATTTGGCACTGTTACCCAAACCTATGAATGCTCAGCTTAGTGAGATTGCATTATCAAGACTAATTGTTTTGTTACTGAAGCCAAAATTATGGTGTTTGGCCTATTCTCTTCATCTGTTCACCAAAGTTAAAGTATCTCTCTCTGTGCCATTATCTGCATAGGAACACATCCTGAGCTTTCTATAATGGGTGTTACCCGGACATCAGAAATTAGCAGGTCCCTGCTGGTACTCTGTAGGAAAAAATGGGACTTCAATGCTGAATAAGGCTTTCTAAAACGGCATCCATCTTCCAGTAAGAAGATGGACAGAGTGGTCAGAAGACAAAGAACCAAGAAGCTGTAGGAATAAAAAGGGCTGAGGTTGTCTGTACTTGAGGCTGTCACTTTCATCTTGACAGTCTTATTGCAAGCTGAGTGTGTACAGAGGTAAGAGATTGCCATGTACTTGAGACTTGAGGAAAAAGCCTCAGTATAGAGCCTGAAACATCATTGTTACATTATTGGTATCTTTTAAGTGAAAACCAGGTTGCTCCTGTGAGAAGTTACTTTGAGGAGGAAAATCGCCTCATACAATTTTATAGATAAATTCTATATTTAGTAGAGGGATAACTACAGTGACTCCCAGGTCTTTGACCTCCTTAGCTTGAATGGGTGAAGAGATGCATGCAGTGAAAAACTATTGTTTTTAAATAGAAGAGCACTAACCCCTTTGATATGTAAATATTCATTGCTCTCTTTTGTTAAAGAATTCGAATTCCCTTCTGATTTGGTGAAGGTTATTTTATCCACAGTTCTGTGAAATACTGTTGGAATCAATTCACTTTACTTAAAAGAAGGGCATCTCCCATCCCATACCCAAGTCTAATGTCAGGAGCCAGCTCTGTACAGGAAGAGCCCCAGATCCCTAATTTGCATTTGTGAGATTAACTTGTTGATTTGGAACCAAGGAAAGGTAAAATTTTAGTAGGGTTGCACCACTACAAAACTACTGTAAGGAAGAGTAGAATCACTACAGGTGTTCTCTGTGTCACACTGTTGAGAGTACCTCAACTCAGAGCTGATCCTCAGTTGCGCTGCCTCTGTATTTAGCATTGCAACTGTTTAATATCCCACAGACAGAAAGGGGATGACTAACTCAAGAACCTTCTTTTATTAATGACCTCGGTATTTAATCAGCAGACGTTTACTTCATCCACCTTTCAGCTATTTAAAGATATTCCTCTTGCTTATCTTTGAAGTTCCTTGTTTACTCCACATTGTGTGTGACAAGTTTAGACATACTATGCTAATTTAGTTTTTTTTCAAGTCTATGCTGTGAGAACAGATCTGAAAACTAGTTCTCATTGTATTTTTATATTCTCATAGCTGAGAGATAATCAGCCAGATTCTTCCAGAAGCTCTGGAGCTTGTAGTACTGTCAGCAGGAAGAAGATCAGCACGGTTACGTCCCAGAGCATACAGAGTCTGCACATGGGCTCCACCATGACAGTCTGTAAAGAGGTGCTGCAGGAGGCAGCATGACAATCCCTCCACTGCACCCTCCTGATGTGAATTGCCTTGTTAGAGGTTTGAAACATAGCCATGATGTCACCAAACAACATTGCACATATACCAAGATATCTTAATAAAGCTTACATTGAAGTGTCCCTGGGGGCAAGAGAGCCTTCAGCTGATAGTTTAACTGCATTTATTTGGTGAGGAGTAATGAATTTTCGCTGCTATGAAGCATGAATATTTTATGGGTGGTGATATTTGTTAAAAATGAGCATTGGGAAGATTTGGGGTAGCAAGGAGAGAGTTAATGCCAGGCTCTACAGTGTTGAAACACAAATCAGGTATTTCTTGACATAAATAGATAGAAAAACACTAACTTACCCTAGTGGAATGAATCTTACTGACAGTAGGACTCTTCTGGGGTATTCATTATGCTCTGGAATGAAAATATAACTGCTTTGTTTTTTAAAATCTGGTTATCTGAAAACCAGGTATTTTGCTCGGTCTAACAAATTACCCATTATGCAGATGACAGACAGATTTTAATAGTGCTGACATCTGAAGTATGTTAATTAGACATATATCAGCAGTACCCTTATATCAGAATCAGAACATTTGTTTAATTCTATCTTGCATGGCAGTGGACTATGTTCCAACACAGAAATATTTTTACATTTTAGAAGAATGCATTCAAGCATTAACCTTCATGGTATCAGTCATTATCTGTGATTAATGACGAACTTGTAATAAACAGCTCAAAGTAAAGACAAAATTAACGTTGCAGCCAAACATCAGCAGATAAAATTTGTCTGAGCAGCTGTGTTTCTAAATCAACTGTCACCTAAAATGTCACATAATCCATGTGATATTATGAAGTAGATGTTTTGCTCAAAAGAGGATCAGGTGATAAGTATGTGCTATTGTTAAATTGGAACTGGCTTTCTGAGGATTTCTTTCTTATGCTTACATGTAGCTGGTCTGCTGGTGAACCCATGCTGAAGTGTTTTCTTTTCTCTGTAGATGACAGTTCAGACACTGGGTATTCCTCAAAGACAAAAAGAAACTCAAGATGCAAAGTCTTCATTGCTTATATGACAGTTTAAGTAGGATAAGCATGATGATACAGAATACTGCCATGGGGCTTCTTCCTATGTAAACAGGGAGCAGGAAAATAAATTTCATATGATTTCACAGTTATAGTTTCCCCAAGAATCAGACTAGGGAGAAAGAAGCTGATGCAACTGAAGAACACGCATGATTTCTAAAACCCTGCATTTGCCACTATTTCACTTTCCTCCTCTAAACTTCAGCTAACATATTTGAGTTCATTTTTGTTGGAAACGAAAATTTTTTAGGTACAAAAGCAAATACTTTGGGTGATGTGTCTGATACTAAGATTTTGGAAAACCATCTTCAAAATCTAAGAAATATAAGTTTGTTTACAGAGCTCCTAATTTATAATAATGCCACCATCAAGGAATAAATATAATCAAACTCATGTAGACTCACATGATGGGAAAGTTACTAAGCTGGGCTACTGCCTAGAAATGAGTTTCAGCAGCACCTTGTTACAAGCTACTGACTAAGCCACACAGAACTTCTGTGAGTTGCTGATAGTGAAGAGAATGAGGGAAAGTGTTGCATCAAGCAAGTCTGACATTCAGAAAAAGCTATCTTTTGCTGTCCAGTTTGAACCTTCGTGGAGGTATTTGGGTTACAGTTTCAGCACAGAGATAGCAAATGTTTTCCTCATATAAAATAGTCCACGCGAGTAACATCCTGCCATGGAGTGCAAATTAAATAAGGCATGTTGTCAGCAAAGCCTACGTTGTAGTATGACAGAGTGTGTGAAAGATATTGCTGTGACTGTGTTACCTGAACAGGAATGTCTATACCAGTGAAGTGCCTCCTCACGGGTAGTTAAACTCTGCATGCTACAGCTGCACAAAGTTAATTTGTATGGCTTGAACTACCAATCAATAATTTTTCCATTAACTTTGCAGTAATGAAAGGTACTGGAGTGAAACTACTGATATTATTTGATAGCTAATTCCAAAATAATAGTTTTGGAAAGTATTTTGGCTGACATTATTTATCACATATGAGGAAGATTTAAGTTTCCAATATTTTAAGTTGCCTATAGAAGCAAAAGAAGCCCCTTAACCTTTAGTGCAGAGTCTTTCTTCATTGTGATTTTCATCTGCCTGGGTCTTCTCTTGATGTTCTACGATTTTTCCTTACTGATAAAGGTGTAGATTTTTATTATTTCACCAGAGTGCAAACATCTATTATCAACAAGCAATCAGAGCAAAACCGTAAGTATGTCATTTCTCAGATTCCTGAAAAGGGATCAGATGAATGTCTCTTAGAAGAGATCTAAGATGTGATCCTAAATTCCTTGCTCAAATCTTCCACTGATTTCAGAGAAATTTTGAGGACTATAAGAAAAATGGATGAACAGCCCTAAAAAGACAGATTATCTCCATGTTGTCAAGGGTCCTTGTGGGCTACTCATGAATGACTTTTCTTTCTGGCTAATTTTGCCCCACCAAACAGAACAAGAAGCCTCACTTATCTAAGACATACATGTTTTTCATCTCATGTAGAAGCAGCCTGTAAAACACAAACCAACAAATCTTGACTCCTTCCCATGCTCAGATACAGATACAAGCAAGACTCATCTTTGGTTTCTCTTCCACAGGACAAAGGATGAACTCTCCACTGATCCAAAAAAGGGATATTGACACATGCCTCAGTTTACCCCAACCTGCATCATGTGGTCACATCTGTTTTCCTTTTCTCATGAGTACATAAAATGAGGGAATCACCTTCAGCAAGATAAAGCCCACCTCAAAAAAATCTCTGGTAAAAAGACATACCAATGATGGTTGTCCCTACAGTTTTTCCCTGCTTCAGGAACTGGGACAGACCTTTTATTCCTACCCAAAGATCACAGCAGAACTGTTAGCTAATCCCTGAAGGTTAAAAATTCAAGACTTTCTGAGACGTGGTAAAATCAAGTCATATTTCAGAATTAAGGAAAAGAATGAATCCAACTGCAGAGATGTACCTCTAATTTTCAAACTGCATCAATTGTAAAGGTCTTTTACCAAAATCAAATTCTGAAACATGAAAGAAAAAGACAGTTGTTGAATTAATAACCTTTTTTCCCCTGGATTTTATCTGAATCTGAATTTCCACTTAATATATGCTATTATAAATGGCCGGTCCCACAACTCAGGACAAAAATACATAATACATAAAGCAAAAAAGTAATGGGGGGGGGGGGAATGGAAAGCCACTTAATTCATCTAAGATCAGGATTCATTTTACTGCACAATAGAATTCAAAATGAACTTGATGTGCTGAGTCTCCTGTGAATTTCCTGCTTCAGTACAGAACAGCCTTACCAAGAACAAAAATTATTTCTATACTTTGGTAAGCTTCTCAATATGCCTGGCTTTTTCCAGTGAGCTGAGAAGTTAGGGTAAATTGAGTGCTTATGCTATTAATAAAAGAAATGCAACACCTTCTCCATAGATAGACCTCAAACCTGTGTTTTTAATATGTATTAGCCCTCTGCCTTCTTTTGAGAATTCAGAACTTAAAATTACTTCTGATAATCAAAGTTCCCAGCAGTTTCAAATTCCAAAACCAAGCACTTTTTCAGTATACAAATACCAGACTTATGGGGTAAACAACAGTAGAAAACAGGTAAAGAGAAAGATAGTCACAAGCAAAAGAGAGCATGTGAGATAATCTCTGCATGCATCTTCCTCAAGAAGGCATAAAAATCTTGGAAAAGAAAGTGAATGCACTGGAAATTGTTGAAAAAGAAGGTCCTTCCTACAAACAAGACAACAAATCTCTGAAATGTGTTGCTAGTCACAGTGTATTGCAGAAATTCATGTACAAGCTACCAATTTCTCTAAGCTGCAGTGGGTTTTTCAGCCAGCAAATGGTTTCTTCATAAATAATGGCAGGAGAAGGCACAGGGCAGGGGGAAATGGCAAGAGTTAGGAATATGAGGCAGTTATTCGTGGCTTAAAGTAAAGACAATAGATGCACAACACACAATAGAGTGTTCTGGGCTCTGGCTCATTGCCTTTTTTCAGGAAAAGACATCTGAAGTAACATCAGAAAGCACCTTATTGAGATACTGGAGGAAGTCTATCACTCTCTACCTGCAAATTAATATAAAAATCCTTGTTATCTGTTCTGCACAGACCACTTTGTTAGCCATTTTAGAGTAGTGTTCATAAGGTCCATTGCACGTTCTTTTAAACATGAGGTCCTAGATAACAAAAACTGCTTCAAGGAGGCACTGATGTGTACAGCCTGACCTGACCTTCACCTGCTTCAAACGCAAAACAGAAAAGCACATACAGATGGTAGTCAGACACACATCTTGATGTTTTTTCTCTCCCCATCCCTGCCTTGAATACGAGTACATAAACATCAAGTGTCTGTATCTAATGTAACTGTATTATACACAGAGAAAGAGTCTCAGAAAAAGCATCCACACAACTCTATTCCTATATGTCATATCTGGGACTTGCACACACTGGCATGTGTACATACACACACGCCCACACAGGGCAATTAACTGTGTAATCACTAGCTGGTTCCCATCTATAACTTGCTATTTGTCCATGCAACTGCTCTAACTGTGAGCTGAAACTTTAGACCAATGTGCCATCTAGTGACAATGCAGATGATCCTGAAAACCAAACTCAGATTCCACCATTTTATCTGAAATAGAAATCACTACCTTCTGCCACAGGACCCCACTTCTCCTTGGAAGAGATTTGTGTTTTCAGGTTTTTACTTGGTGCTGCAGGAGAATCTGTGGATTCTGTAGTCATGAATTTTCATACAGACCTGTTTGTTTTGAAACAATGCTTAGCCTGCAATGGACAACTCTGTAACTCCTATTTCCAGCATTTCAAGTTCTGTTAAATACCCACATCCTTAGAAAATCCTGCTTTATAGTCATCCAGAAATCTCACAGATATTCAGGAGGGTATGCCAGATGTGCAGCCATGAAAGTTGTGTGCTTACAGCCCAGAAAGCCAACCATATCCTGGGCTGCATCCAAAGCAGTGTGGCCAGCAGGTCGTGGAAGAAGATTCTGCCCCTCTGCTCTGGTGAGACCCCACCTGGGATGCTACATCCAGCTCTGGGCTTTTCAGCACAGGAAGGACATGGACCTGTTGGAGCAAGTCCAGAGGAGGACCACGAAGATGATTAGAGGGATGGAGCACCTCTTATATGAGGAAAGGCTAGAGAATTGGTGGTTTTCAGCTTAGAGAAAAGAAGGCTCCAGGTAGGGCTTATAGCAGCCTTGCAGTACCTAAAGGGATCCTAAAAGAGAGTAGGAGAGGGACTTTTGCATTGCCATGTAGTAAGACGATAAGGGGAGAATGGTCTTAAGATGAAGGAGGGCAAATTTAGATTTGGTATTAGGAAGAAATTCTTCACTATGAGAGAGGTGAGGCACTGGAACAGGTTGTCCAAAGAAGTTGTGGATGCCCCATCCCTGGTAGTGTTCAAGGCCAGGTTGGATGGGGCTTTGAGCATCTAGTTTAGTAGATGCTGTCCCTGATGTCCCATGGCAGGGGCATTGGAACTAGATGATCTTTCAGGTCCCTTCCAACCTCAGCTATTCTATGATTCCGTGATTTTATGATTTTATATTAGAGTCCTTTCCTTTTCTTCTCCTTTTCCTGTCTGCAGTTAGAACAGCTTGATTAGTTTGTAATGGTGTTCATTTATATTTGAAAATGTCCAATTGCCAGGAAATTGGTGCAGAGAAAGCAGATGATGAAAGAGAGATTAAAATTTTATTCTGAAAAATGCCCTTAATTTAAATATTAGCAAGAAGTGATCATTCAGCAGAGCAATACCGTCATCTGCACTGCAAACATATCTGAAGGACAGTGAAAAGATACCAGGAAGCTGACAGAAGTCTATGAGTTTAATTTAGCTTTTTTTTTTTTTTTTTAACTTGCATGGGGCTTTGTTTCAAATAAAATACTTATCAACATAGTTCTATATGGGCTCTATATATGTTTTAATACATGTCAACACATATATGTATATGTGTGTGTAACGTGTGTGTGTGTGTGTGTGTGTGTTTAAAAACAGACACCTGTCGAATTAATGTCTAAATCAAGATGAATTCTTGAGTGGAGGTTTTTAATGGTGAATGCAAGAGAGAGAGGCAGAACATAGCAATACCAGGAATATATCAGTACAGACAGCCTGTTTGGGTCAGAAATGGAATGATACAACACTGAACAGTCTACCAACA
Source organism: Orthonyx spaldingii (assembly GCA_013397795.1). Lineage (NCBI taxonomy): Eukaryota > Metazoa > Chordata > Aves > Passeriformes > Orthonychidae > Orthonyx > Orthonyx spaldingii. The sequence continues at coordinate 532,026 of VZTJ01004967.1, forward strand.
GAGAAATTGACTAAAAGTCACTTAAGCATGGATAAAGGTCAAGAAAAGAAATGAACTGTTCTCAATCATAAGAAGATAATCACTATTCAAACTTTTTTTAATTGAAGTTGCTCACTCAGCTGCTACTAAAGCAGAACAAGATCAGAAGAGCTGATCCAAGCTGGGAAGTACCTGAGAAGCTCAAAAAAGAAACAGATAATTAACAGGAGAAACAATTAAGAGAGAAACAATTACCAGTCTGCTCTGGTAATAGAAGTGGCCACTATCACAACAATGCAGTTGTCATTCTAGATGCCGTTTTGCCTAAAGAACAAATTCATTCATCTCAGTTAATGTCAAAGTCAGGATCTAGAGCCAGGATATATAAAGAAGTGACCATAATAATTGTTTCTACTGCCACAAAGATTTTGAAGTGACCAGTGACTTTGGTTATCTCTAATTTTGGCATCCAAAGACTTGAATTTACAGGATGTGCTTAGCCTTGTCATCTTTGAAAATTTCACCATAGATCTACATAAGACTCCGGGTTTTTTTGGTTTTTTGTTTGGTTTTTTTTTCTTGTTACAGAGGGCAATGTACTGATCAGCTCCATTTATAGGCCAGTTTTCGCCACAACCCAAATGCACTAAACAATCACATCTTTTTAAACACATTAACCTTTTAATCATGTGTCCAGTACAGCCAGCAAGAGAATTTGCAAATCCACGAGTAATTCGAAAACAATAATAAATTGTAGCTTTTAAAAATTAATCTGATGAATTGATGCATATCTAAGACAAACTTCATGGGCCAGACTAGCTGGGTTTGTCTGCTGTCTTTTGCTATTATTTCACAGTTGATACCATCAAACTTAAGAAACCCCGAGGTGCAGAGCGCTGTTTGGGGTGACAAGTGATGCCAGTTCCAAGCCTGCAGTTAAAAAACCAGTAGATGAGAAGCAAAACTGCTCTCTCACAAGCTTTCATGAGTATAACATCCATAAAAGAAGAAATATTGTTTCATCTTCTGAGCTGAATTTTCTAGATGGAGGATGTTTAGCAGTGAAGATACAGAAGGATATTTATAGTCTACAGAGTCCCAGTTTTCCCTTCCAAGGATGACTTGGAGCACTAAAAGGGCACTGTATTGACTCAGTCTCTAGACTGAATACTTCAGACTGCATACTTCGGTCACAGAATGCAGCGCTTTACAGACAGGCCCACAGAAATTCACTTATTCCAGAGCCATGAGCAGAAAAATAGGTAGAAATGGTCATAATAGCACACTCTTCAACAAATATGTAGTTCACCATGATTTCTTGTAAGGCTGTGAAAGTCCAGATCAGCATGAAATCCTCTCTCCTTGCTCTGGGACAGTCTAGAGCAGCCAGCCAGAGCTCATGGTCTCAGCCAGGTCTTTTGCTGGGACTCAGACACAATGATGGACCAATCCCCTCCTCTTGCCTGTTCACCTCCTCTCAAGGTGTAATAGGATGGGACTGAGTGATAACAGCAAGTTGTTAAACCTGACATGAGCAGTATGCAGGTGGAAATTCCTCATCATAGTTGCTATCTCACCTGGAAAAAAATTAGATGTGTGAAAATGGACAGCTGTAGGAGAATTTCAGACATCGCTGCAGCAAAGAGCACATATAACAGTGAAAGAGCTGCACAACTGCCATGCATCTTTATGCAAATGGACAACAGAGAAGGTCAGATTTGCATCTATTATTTCTGTTTCCCTTTGGGAAACACTTTTTTTTCAACGGCATAGGCTCATCTAGTAACACTATGTTAATATAATTGTAATATTTGCTTTCCCAGTAAAGCTGTGGCTCATTTTGCAGTTCTGCAGTTTACAAGGCTCCACAAGTTGAAGTAATGCACTCCAAGATGCATCCCAAGACACCAAGAGCATCCTGGAGCACACTATAGGAGGTTAGTCAGATCCCACTCAGGTTGTCTCCCATGATTTCTCTTACCCAAACCTATGAAAGTACCAGGGCTGTACAGAAAGATGAGCAGAGACCCTGATGAGTTCAGTTGGAGCCCAATGAAAATGTCTGATGGACTTGGGGTAGCTCCCTAATCGCAGAGAAAGATAATAATAATGGCTAGAGACTGAGTCAGGGCAAGTATATTAGTAAAAACGAGGAAACATCACACATGGAGGACCTTAGATCCACTAAATCACTGAGGATTTGAGAATCCCTGAAGGAGACAATGCTGGAGTTTTAGTGCATGTTGCTACATGAACAGCAGCTTCAATGGCTTTTAAATCCAAGACCTGTTTTTAAGAATTTTGATGCCTATTTGAGTCAAGCAAGACAGTTTTGCAGTTTTAAAAAGTCCAGAATTATCCAGCTACCAATTACAAAACCAGGCTGAGTCACTCACTGTATCAGGTTTGATATTTATAAATAATTCTGTGTGGATGTATATAGGACAAAGCACAGTTCAGCCATCTGCCACACAGCTGGATGGCTTGTATCACACATGGGCTGATTTGGTGTAGCTTTCGTGAAAGAAAGAAGGAACAAAAAGGAGAGATGGGGAGAAGAGAAGAAGCTTTAGTGTGGGGGCATAAAATCTCCACAGTCTTTCCTAGTTTATGTTTGCTTTTTTATTTTCCTCAACAACGTGCAATTTCAGCACCTCCCAGGTGCTCACTGAGCAGCAGAGCTAGTGCATCTAATGTGTGTTAAGACTGGTGTGCTGGCTTTTTTTGAGCTCTTTGGTAAGAAACAAGAGCCTGTACTGGTGAAATGCACAGTGGAGGGGACAGAGGCCTGCCAGCTACAACCACAGTCTGCTGACTTCCTCATTTTAGTTACAATCAGTGTTTAAGTTCTGGATGTGTTTGTGTTGCAAGATAAGTAAGTTTAGAAATCATTCCATCAAAATACATATATTAATGGATCTTGTCTATCTGTATAATTTTTTCCAAGACAACAGCACCTAAGTTGCCACCTGGTGATGTACAGAGGGTTAGCAGAAGAGTCACTTTTTTGGAACTGAGACAGAAAACTTTCTAGGAGAAATAGCTGCTGAACATTGGTAATAGACGACATAGAAACAGAAAACCTGGGCATCTGCACTTCCTTTATAAGGCTTCCTCTCTTGCTGGCCTGGGAAAGATGGAGATGCAAGAGAAGCAAACTAACTGTGCCAGGAATCCCAACAACCATTGTCTCAGAGTCCATATGTAGTAAATGACCAGGATAACCTTACAAATGTTTAGAAAAGCCTCAGTATGGATGTGGGCTTACACAAGGTAACATTTTGACTTGATAGAGTATAGTGCAGGCACTCATTCTAGAATAATTGAGTTGATTTTCAGCAGTTCTAATTACCTGTATGCCTGGTAATGCAGTGAGTGTCAGTGAAGGGCAAACAGCTAAATGCAGCAGTGTGAACCCTTGGTTTAAGTACTGGAAGGTAAATCAATATAATACAAATCTTCCTAATCACTTTACACTTCAGCTTTGAGCCACAGCATAGTCTCCAGAGATGCACAGGAGTTAAAGGGAAATAAAAAAAATGAAGTAAGGAAACTGAAAAATTGCAAGTTCTTTGGATCAGAAACATCTAAAATGATGATCTCATATCATATCTAAAGTAATGACTTTAGACATGATTTCACATGTTTTCTCTTAACCACATATGCCATATTTCAAATGTCTATGGAATAAAAATCTAAAGCTTTAAATCACTAAAGTGTGCTCAGCAGAAATGTGGTGAACATATTTATTCTCCAGATGTCAGTCACGTGTGAAATGAGTTTGATATGTTCAACTTCTTTTCACAGCTAGCAGAAGTCCTAGTTCCTTCCTTGGTACCAAAAATATATATGTATGTATGGTTTGCAATCCTATCTCACATTCAAAATTATCATCAAAGCTCACTGGCAAAGGTTCAGGGAATTGCTTACAAGAAGTTTCTTGCAAAATATTTCTTGCAAAATGTTACAACTGTTTCACTATGAGTTCCTCCTATTACTGAAAAAGATTCATAAAGATAAAGCAAGTAGCTATATACAGCATTAAAAAAGAAACAGGATGAAAGATGAGAGAGGTTCCCCATTCTTCAAGAGATTAACTTATTTGCACAGTCTGAAGAAAATGGCAGAAATTCAGTGTATATGGGAAGTAGGATTAAATAAAAAACAAAGTAAATCAATGTTTTTTGTCAGTTCACCTTGCATGCCCAAAATTGGCAGCTACAGACACCAGTTATTTTTTATGTCAGCCATTTACACAGACTCCCTCAATATTAATTACCTGTGCCTGAACTGCTGTATTTGGTTGTGCAGTTGAGACAGGAGAGCTGAAATTCAGCAGGAGCTATTGCATATTGCACTATGAATCAGGAGGTGGTTTTAATGTCGCTTGAGAAAAGCCATGCTGTGGTTTGAACTTTAATTTGATATCATTAACTGTACTCCATGACTAACGCTGAAATACTAAGGGCTGTTTCTCATGGCCTCAAGCTTATCTCCCTAATGACCAACAGACACATTAGACTCTGCGCCATTCCTCAGATGTGCATGGGAAATGTAAATGTTACAAAGACAGATTTAATCCTTCAGTTGTGTGATGGAAAATGTCTAAGGAGTTATAATGAAAATACCCCACAGCTTTCTTACAAACCACTTTAATCACATTCTTTTCTCCAAGTTCAGGAAAATGTTATGAGATAGATGAGACAATGAAAAAGGTACCCTGTAGATGATGACAGCACAGCACTCAAAACCAGATATTGAACTTCCTTGTGTCACACTGTTCTGAAGTGTAAATGTGAACAGCAGAAATCAAAGGCCACTGCTATCAAGATTATAACATTAAGTGTCAAATAGGAGAAAGATGTAACTGTCTTAGTTTCCTTCCTCTGATGGCAAAGGGTTCCCTTCAAGGTGAAGAAAAGCCAGACTAGGAGACTGACCCAGTACTCTCATCTTCTCATATAAAATGGTATCTCTCATTCTCAGACCATTAGACCAGATAGTCCTGCTGACTAGCCACCACGTATCTACCACCATTCTAGATGAACTGAAACGTGAAAGGAAAACCAGGACTTACACTTCAAAAGAAAATGGTGGAGAAAAAAATAATAAATGCTGGTGCTTCTTTCAGTGTCAAGGTTGGAGATGATCTTGTTTTACATGTCTTCCCTTCTCATTTCATGGACAGGAAGTATCCTGCCTGCAGCAGACTTCTTTCATGACTTTACAGGTCCAATTCCTCCCTCCTCCACCTCTCTGAAGTGCACAAAAGCACGGCAACCTGCAGCACCAGGAGTTTTGTTATGTGACCTGGCTAGTGATGGCCAGCCTTCCTCCTGCCAATGGCAAAGCCTGACCTTTGCTACAACTATTCTTCCTTGAGTGAGCCAGACTTGTTTTAGTCCTCACTAGCTGGTTGTTTACAGCAGCTGGCTCTCCACAGCTGCACTGAAGCAAAAAGAGTTGTTGCTCAGCCCTCATAAACATCTGGCTGTAGCAATAACAATAACATCATTATTCAAGTAGTTGATGCACAGTCTCTTGCTGTGTTTCACTGCTGAGACTACATAGCACAAATTGCTTATTTATAGCAGTTTATTAAAGCTATCTCAAGCTAATTTAAATTAATTCTGCTTGGTCATTCCTCATCTAACAGCTATTGTTCATCACTGCTCATGTAACTCAAACTCCTGGAAGCAGTAAAATATGATAACCTGTAATTTTGAAAACTCAGTTATAGGTCATTGATTTGCCTTTTGATGTAAATAATTATGCATGTTACTGAGAGCATGAAAAATCTGGAAACCACGATAAGTACCAAATGCCGTTTTGCAGCAAAGGGTTAGCTTCCCAACATGAGCACTTAACTGCACTGCTCAGCACAGCTGACATGTGTTAATTCTTATTGATGGTCCCCTGGAAAACACAGAGAATTAGGGAATAAGCACAGGCACAAAAAATATCAAACTGAAATACTGCTTTTGCTTCTTGCATGTTGTCTGTGGGATGGAGTTTCTCTGACTGTACCGATGTAATGGCTGCTGCGAGAGAGGAAACAGTTTGAACAGGAGAAGTACTTATCCTGAGGAGCTCTGCTGTGGGCTTTCTTAAATGTGACTGATTGGAGAAGCTGCCAACAACCAGGGAGGCAGGCAGAAATAAGGATATTAAATTGCAAGAAAACACAGAACCTGAGCTGCTGACAAATGCATCACATAGAAACAACCCACAAACAGAAGACATGTGTCAAATAAGTGAGGCTCATTGTGGTCAAATCCATAACAAGATTTGCTCACACACCAGATGACAAAAGGAAAAGCCTTGAATGCTCGTGACTGATCTCAGACTCACAACAAAACAGTAAAAATTCAGACATTTTTTGTCATGTCAAGTGATAGAAGATGCAGAAGGGGGTGTCCAATGAACATGGCACTCAAATGGCCTTTTCTGACCTTCTTCAAGAGAATGTGGCGTGTATCAGAAGCTGCCTGCCTCACTGGGACAGACACTTTATGGCTCCTGTTCTGTGTCTGTGTGAATGGAATCAAGACCAATGGGTTGTTCAACCTCTTGAGATGTCTGTCATTTGTCTATTTAGTGTAAGAGCAAAAAAATAACCACTTCATTCAATTTTATTTTAAATGTAGAGGCCAAAGTGGCAAGTGCACTCTGAGCTGTCATCATTTGACTGAAATTTGAGAGGGAGTGAATGTAGAGAATTCATTGTACAGGATACAGGAATTCTTCACTTGGTAAACAATTCCAAAATGTTTATTCTTGACAAGAAGAGCTCCTTTTCTGCCTCCACAGAAAAACTCAGGGATCACCACGGAGTTGGTAGACACATCCAGAATCTGAGGACTGCAGAATTAAGTTACATCCATCTCTATTCTGTGGATAAGAACTGATTTATCTTGGACTATGCTATTAGAAAGAGCTCTTTAAAAACCCAGATGGAAATACATGATCCTGTTTTGCTCTTCAGGAAGCTGTTTGATAGTAAAACAAAAATAAATTACTAATCTGTGTTAATCTAAGATATGATTTAAAACAACACAAAGAAAATCAGCCAAGAAAAGTTCTCATGAACTTTTAAAGACAGATTTTGCTTTTAGTCACAAGTTCCTCCCATCACAAAACATTAGAATTACTACGTATGGCAGACCTAGGTAAAAGTACAGTAGGTTGAGAAAGATACAGATTCAGCTATCAGTGAAAATATCATCAAACTGTTTTAACTTCATTGTAATAAAGATGGGAAGATTTGCTGACGTACCTTGCAATGCAGCACTTACTGAGCACTCACCCTGCATCTGTTGTTCTTCAGCATAAGAGCAGCTGCTTTTGATATTCTTTCCTACCTTATGTCTGCCTCTTGATAGTATATCCTCTACAGAGAAACTGTGTCCACGTCTGAAATAGCTCCTGGTGCTGTGCTCCACACACCCAGCACATTGCTGTCCCCGTTTACTGCCTTTATGGGTAATGTTGTGAACTCAGTGTGTACTCACTTCTTTGCAAAATTGTTAAGAGTTTTTGAACAAAAGCAGCAGAGAGCAGAGCATGGGAAGACATGTCTTGGACCATTGCAGGGGTCTTGGAACTCGGTAATTCTGTGATAAGAAGGTGGATCACCCTAGTGTGATGGATGCTGTGATGAGTCTGTGAGAGTACTGAAAGGCTGATTAAATTGTCTTCAAACAGGTCTCAATATGCTGAAAATCCTTTCAGTGCAGTGATATTCAGAACTGGAATGACATGGTTAACTGGGCATAAACCACAATTTTTTGAATAATCCTGTGATGGATAGAGACCAATCAATCTAATCCAGTTTTGAGTAGGCACTGGAAAACTCTTTCTTTGCTCAGTTGTAATGTTAATACCGGGCATTTGATAGCCAGATTCTCAGCTTTATCTTGACTTGAATTCTCTGCAAAGCACATTAGGATCTTTTTATAATCCCATTTTCTGATTGAAAAAAAAAAGAAGACTCTCCTTATTTCCTCTGTGTTAAATCTTCCTGGCCAGGCCAAGGGCAGCCAAAAACATGAGGAGGTGATGAGAAACCATCAATCATTCAAGCAGTTCCAGAAACACATTGCTGTTGAAGTGCTCCCACTGGCTTTCAGTGTACCACTGCAGTGGTAGTGGCTCTTCAGATCTCTTCACATCTGTTGTTATCTTCATAAACTCAGCTGGAGAATGAGGAGGACAGTCCAGGGAGCTACAATGGGAGCTTTAGTCCCTCAGAGTTCTGGGGCCTGTATGTCACGGCACTAACTGAGCAGGTGATTTCCAATCTGCATTTGTAATAGCTTGTACAGCAGTCTTTCCATGTGGTAAAAGTTGGAAACTGCTCATTCATACTTGCCTCAATTTTCTTCTGAATATCTGTCAGCAGACAAAACCAAAAAGTACTTACAAAAAGTAAGTAATGGCCAAAACGATTGTGTTTTTTTATGCATGTGTAGATCATATGTTGCCATAGGGGGGATAAAAATAGTCCAGTTACTCAGGTTCTCAGAAAATCAAAAATAGAAATGGCAAGCAAGTAAATGTAGTAAATGTAGTAAAGCTTAGTCAAAATGATTGAAATTATAGTTCTGACATGAGAACTTCACTTAAAAAATTAAAAATAAAAAATGGAGAAAATTTGAAAGGCAGGATTTTAAATTTGAGGAATAAAATTATCTTTGCCTGGACTGCATATAAAGAGCAATCTCCATGCAGGAATACTCAAGATACTTGTCCATCAATTTTTCTCCAATTACTTCCCATAATTAAATTCTGACTTGTTGTTAGTGCACTACCAACTCAGTTAATAAGCCTTCTTGTCCAAAGTTCAGAGTCTGGCTTTCTGATTTTTAAATCTCAACTTCCAGGTCCCTTTCCCTTTTCGACCCCAAGTAATTGCATTTGGCTTCTCCATTTCTCAGCTTTATTTGTACATCTGGGCAAAAAAAGGTGTTTGAGCCCATCCCCTGCTTTTCTTGATTCTATGGATCTATTCATTTAACATTCGAGCTTTAGCAACACCTGAATGGTTCTGGCATCTCAGTGTAGCAATGGCCCTTTCCCCTCTTTCGTGTTTTTGAAGCACTTTGCGGGATTTCATAAAGCACCTGAGGCATTTTCTTTAGTTGCTTCAAGCAACCCCGCCTACATTTCACTTATCTTAAGAAGCAGATGTAAGCATTTACTCAAACCTTCAAAACCGTTTAACATGTAATGAACAAGATCAGCACCCTCCGTTTACCCTACATATCAGACACGGAGGAAGCCTTGCTAACCTGGCTAGCATTTCTCTCTCCTTCCGTATCTCCCGGGAGGGCTGGAAGGGCTGTCCCTGTCCCACAAGTGACAGCTCACAGCAGCTCTGGCTGCCTTCGCTGCCCCGCACCCTGACGAGCTGCAGCACTGGCTGTGCCGACTGCTGCCTCCTGCCGGCCTCGCTGTTCCCGAGTTAGGAAACTGACGAGTTAGGAAAGCCCAACCAAAACCAGGACAGTGCCCAGTGAGAAAGCAAAAATGTTATGGTTAATGGCTTAAACATTGTTATGAAGAGCTTTTTGCCCATTATGGCAGAACTGTATAAAGAAGCTGCGACCACTGAAGCCCACCCCTCCCTGAACAGGCCTCCTGAGGGGAACTTCGGGCTGTGAGTTAAGCCCCCTAAGAGTACTTGAGAAAAGATAAAGGTGACACTATTGGCCAATTATCTCAGGTCTAGGGAGAAGCAAACAAGGCTGAGGGAGAAGAATGCATCCACAATAAAGCCAAACACAGCTGTGCTGTGAATCATCGCTGGCTGGGTTAGGCGTGGGGGAGGCCATAGCCCACAGGCCCATCTGCTGAGGGCAGCTTTGCACAGATTCCCCCACAACCACGCCGGGAGGAGGAGGAGAGTTTTGGGTGTGTGGCATAACCTCTGGTCAGAGGGAGTGAACACCCACCCGCCCTCACACAAACTGGCTCAGTTATAAACCCCATCCCCACCCCAGGAAGGCCACACTCAGGTGAGAGGCAGCTGAGGAGGTGTCAGAATCCATCACAGACCCCGAAAGCACTCCCAGACTCATTCCTGAGGCCTTGACCCGGAGCACTGCACATGATCCAAGTGAGGACACTGGTCCAGAGTCTGTTACAAGAGACAGTGTCAAACTTGTCCCCACCCAGGGGAGGTACCTGGGCATTCCCACCTGGTCCGAATGTATATTAACCCATTGAGCTCTATATTTTGTGAGACCCTCACCACCAAGAAGACCAGAAGAAGGGGATAAATGGTACACCATTGGGAGCCACAGATACTTTCTACTTAATCTGTCTCTCTGTCACTCTCCCTCCCCTTTCTCGCTCTCTCCCTTTCTCTCTGCCCTGCCTCCCTCCCCCTCACCTCCACCATGTACTATTAAATAAAATCCATACTATTGACTTCAGCATGTGGTCTCGTTTTCACCTTAATTCTGGCAAAGGCATCTCTCTAAAATTTTTAATACTCAGATCTTAACATGGCCTCTTACCCGAGTCCTCCTGGGTGAGGAGAGTGTCTCCTCTGGACAGCCTAATTTTCCGTCCAGACAATCAACTTCTGCAGAAATCTCTGACACCTTGAATTTCTTTGCAACATGACTCATTAGTTGTTGAAAACCAGACTGGGAAGGTTGCAGCTGGATGTGCAGGTTTGCCTGAAAATTTGATAGAAGTTGGTCCAATCAAAAAGCTTTATTTTTCTCCATTCTTTCTGTCAAACCTAAATTCTTTTAAAAACTGTTTTATGAGAATTTTATTCCCCTTCATTTTATTTATTTAAGGAATTTCTGGTCCTGATGGTAATTTACTTTGAAAAGCTTAGAGTCCAGTGCATTATTTGTTGCAGCTTGGTTCAGCAGGAGTATCAGCTTTCCTTAGAAGCTCTGGTGCTGTAAACTGCAGCACTGCTTTGTCTTTATTATCCACCTGTCAGACCAGTGCACTGGTTTCTATCAGAGAGAAAATCAGTAAGACAAGTCTAGGATATCCCATGGTGAAATCATGTCATAGGAACCAGTCAGAATGGGCCAGAGAGAACTTGACTGTCTTGAAATAACCACGCTCTCCCACCTCTGTTTTCTCCTTTGATAGCAATGCTAAAAAACTTGTACAGAATGTAGGATTACCCACTTAGCTCTGTCCTTCCAGATTCCTGAGAAAAATGAAAGCTTGCAGTCCTTTAAACACTAACTTTGTATAGTTCAGTGGCAGCTGTGACACAGAAATTAGAAAACTTGACCACTTTTCAAAGGAAGGCAGATCTACTGGGCCATGTGGCCTTTCTTTCAACAAGTAACACTTACATTTTTGGTAAAATGGCAGCTTAACTAGAAACCTTTAGAGGCTTTAGATTTTTTTTCCTTACAGATGTATCCATGTGCTTGACAAGGCCCATCACCATATTTTTCCTTTTTTCTGATATGTTCATAGGACAATTAACATATATGAAGAAAACATGTACAATCAGTAACTGAGGCTCTAGACCAGAATGTTTCTATAGAACCCTCTAGAACCACCTGGGGTCTACAGCTATGTCCTTCAGGGAAACTGTTTTGTGGCTATCTCTCAGATACTGCTGATACTTTTTGGACAATTGAACAAAAACCACTTAAGTAGATGCCTTTCACTCTAGGCTTCTGCAAACATTTAGAAATGGAATCCATACATTAGAAAACTAAAATAAATAGCTACATCAGGGCTTCTGCAGTGCTGCAAAAGTAGAAGCAAATCTAAGGCCCCAAGTACCAGTGGCTGAACATGCCTATTGATATGATCTCTGCTAGTTCATTAAATCTTGAGATTAAGAAAAATTGGACACATTTAAATATATGCATATAAGCCAAGATAATTTGCATGGAGAATCAGAGCACTTCAAGCACAGGAAGACGACATTAATTCAAATAAAACTGATACACATCACTGCATCTGGTGTTGTAAAGAAACTGGGATAAACCTGAAAAAGAAATTTTCAGGAGATGTGGAAGTTCTGAGAGATGAACAGCCCTGAGGGTATGTGTGTGACAACTCCATGGTTAACAGAAAGAAGATACTATCCCAAAATACCAAGTTAGCCTCCTGCTGCAAATGACTGCTGGGGAGGCTGCCAAGACCAGCTAATGAAGCTCACTGGGATAGGCACCCACATCGCAGCAGCTCCAAAGATGCCAGGAAGGTGCACTGGGGAAAGAGAAGTAAGCAAAACTGACCTGGCTGGAAAGACACAGCTCTCTGGCTCAGTTGCAGTCACTCAGGAGTTGGGGATAACTTTCATATTAAAAAATGACACTGTGAGATCAAGTAGCACATTATTAGTACCACCAGGCTGTGTGTTGTCACTTACTGAGATTTTGGTGTCGGCAGAGCCTTGTCTCAGCACTTTCCAGAGAGGAAACAAGATTTTTCTGAGTCCCTTTTCCCATCTGTAAGACCAGGATGAAATATTTCTTCATAGAAATTTCATAACAGAATGAATGTTTGTGAAGTGCTTGAAAGACTTTAGAAGAAAAGCACCACTGGAAGGTAAAATCTTGTAACTGTTTCTTTGGCTTCAATACTGCAGTGAAAGCCTGCAAGCAATATTGATGTTTGTAAAATTATCTGTGCTAGTCCTCAGCACCGCCGTCTGGGAGGCTCCAGAAAGTGCTAAGACCAGTTCATGAATCTGCAGTGATTCTCCAAAACTCATTTAGCATCACGCTTTTCACTGTGTCTCCTTGGAGAAAATCCTTAATTAGAAATTCCCTTCAGATATGCTTTTTAATCATACCTATTATTCTATAGATTTTTTTCCTACTATCCTATGCCTGCCATTTTTTGACTCATTGCATTTTAAGCAGTAAGACAAGTTCCAGCATGTTTCCTCATCTGGAGAAATTTAAATACCAATTAAAAGAAATCATTGATGTCAGTCAGGATTAATTTTTCCTACTAATTTTAAAATCATTGCTTTTGCAATGTCAGGCTGAAGCTTATAACCAACTCATTTAAAAATACTTGTGCTGGGGGGCAGCTTTTCTGAATTTTACATAACTGCATACAAGGGAAAACCAAAATGTAGGGATCTGGGTTTGCACTCAGATAAGCAGGTACAAAACTTCAGCTGCATGAACCTTTCCATTGACTTCATGGAGAGCAGCTCTGCTTAACTTGTAAGTCACTGCTGGAGCATTAAGGGACAAATGCATAATTTAATTGACAGTTTTCTTCCAGTGACATAAAATCCACATATTTTCCAAAGCAAATCACTTCATCATTAAAAGGGAAATGATGAATTTCCTTATTCATGTCACTTTTAACTTTGAAAATGCTTTTTACTCTCCTACAAGGAAAGGCTAAGAGGATTGGGATTGTTCAGCCTGGAGAAGAGAAGGCTTCAGGGTAACCTAATTGTAGCCCTTTAGTACCTACAGTGAGCCTGCAAAAAAGATGGAGAGAGACTTTTTACAAGGATGTGTAGTGATAACACAAGGGGAAGTGGCTTCAAACTGAAGAGAGTAGGTTTAGATTAAATGTTAGGAAAAAAAATCTTTACTATGAGAGTGGGGATGTACTGGAACAAGTTGCACAGAGAAATAGTGGATGCCCCACCCCTGGCAATGTTCAAGGTCAGGTTGGATGGGGCTTTGAGCAACCTGGCCTGGTAGCAGATTCCCTGTCCATTGGAACTAGAAGATCTTTAAGGTCCCTTCCAACCCAAGCCATTCTGTTATTCTATGATTCTGTGACAAATACTTAAATTGGCCAAACTTAGGAATATAGGTACTCAAACAGCTTGGAAGGCTAAAACCACATTCTCAAAACTGCAAGCAACAAATGCTGCTTGCACCAAAGCGCAAACACTGCTCATGCAGTTTGAAACATGGCTCTGAAGGTCTGTGTGCCTGGGGCTCGCGTTAGGGCTGAGATAAGCCACTAAGCTGTGTTTTCAATTTTGTATTTGAACTTCTGCTGCCCCTGGAGTAATAACTTCAGTGAAGCCTCCAATGGGATTTTCAATATAACCCAGCATTTTTAAACCTGCAGAGGTGTGGAAGAGGATATATATTTGCAGAGCTTGTACACTTAGAAAATCAACTCAAGAAATTACTAAAGCAACACTTTTGCCTCAGACTTGTGATGGGAAGAAAGCAACTTATTAGGTGTTAATACTAGTGTGTATTTTGCATTTAAAAAAGTGCATTTTGTAAATGACATCTTTTCAGCTGCCCATCATACTGACAGCAGCAATGACATGAGGAGCCTGGTTTGTATATATTCCTTGCATGTTTGGAAACAACAGAAAGAGTGAACATGATTGTGCAGCAAATTTTTGTTAGTATTCAAGTTCCTGAGTTTTCAGGTAATGAGACTGCAATATTATACACCTGCATCTTTAGTCAGTTACTTAATTTTTGTCTGTGAAGTCCAAAAACGCTTTCAGGAAAACATAAAACGAACTACACTGGGGGATATGAACTTGTTTGGAGGGTTTTATTCCATTATATGGAAGGCGCCGTCTATTGTTTCAGTCAGTCTATTTGAGAAACTCCAGCTGTTCCGCAGAGTGAACAATTATGTGATTACTAATGCATGCAGTAACTCCCAAGTACTTCCAGCGGCCATCCCCTGCCAAGGAGCAGGGCGGCTGTAGTCTCTCTTGCACCTGAGGCACACCTTGAAGCAGGAAGAGTGTTTCCCTGCACAGCTTCTTACCAGCTCCGGAAGTACCATTCTGGCAGGCAAATTATTATGTGTCTCCTGGATCTTCCAGCTTTCCTTTGCGCTGAAGTTGCCTTGAAACAACTGCATGGTTCAGTCACACCTACTGCCCTGGCCGGGGACACTGTGTTCCTTCCCACTCCCCTTGACTTCTGACCTGTTATTTGATTTCTTTCAAAAGTTTTTTTTAAAAGGTTTGCTCAACTTTCTGCACTTTATTGAGTCTCCTAATCCAATAACATCTGCTGAGAATATGGTATTCTGCCTGCTCATTTATGAATCAGTTGGTATACTGGGAAATACAATATAGGACATTTTCTTCAATAACTTTAAGGTATTTAATTTCTAAATACTTTTAAAACCTCCTGAATTATCTGCAGTCATTTCCCTCATCTCCCAACAAAATCAGTCATGGATCACCCGAACCACAACTCACATCCATGACTGTATGTCTGTATTCCTTCCTCAATGATTTTTTCTCAACTTATAAATCGCATTGCCCCAGAAGTGATGCTGAAAATGAAATGCAAAGTCACCTGGTAACTTTTTGTAAGATTATATATAATCCTTGTTCTTTGTGCTTGGCTTCATACAGGTCCACATGTCCATACGGAACTTAGTAATCTCATGTTGCCCATTTTTGTTTAAAACATTAATTAATTAATGTTAATAACAACATTTTCTCTTAAGATCACAGTTTGGTTGAAAGATAATTAATTCTGCTTCTAAACTGTTTTTTATCTAAAATATTTATAAAAATGTATAAAAATGTATTTTAATATAAAGGTTTTTAGATTTCTGATACTTTCAGCTATTCTGTAGTAGCAGAAAGCCTTATATACACATGTATTAATTTTTTTGAAATGGGTCTAAAAACGCTAGCCCTAAGAAATTGATAGACTAGAGCAGCGAACTTAGCAAGGGCATGTTAATTGGTAGGTGGAAATGTAGGGGCTACCCCTGAAGTTAACAAATCTCCATATCCCCTCACTCCACCCCTAAGGCCTTAGTGCTTGAGTAATTTTGGCAAATAGTACCTGAAAATGTTGCCCTATGTTGCCATGAGGTATTCAATAATAACAAACATCTGTTTTAATACAGCCTCCTCAGAGAGGGCATTTTCTAACACCCTCTCATTTTAAGAGCTCTCCTCAGACATGAGGTAAGAACTATTTCAAAAAATAGTAGCTGTTCGTGAAGCTGTCAGCAAGACAAAGCGAGCATTGGGTTTAGTTTTTCACTGTTAACTCTGGTCTCATTGGAGCAGGTAAAGATCTTTGACAGCAGGTTTCCAGTTCTCTTATCCTGCTTTAAAGTATTTCCAGGGATGCATTATCCCACTTATTTGTTAAATGCATCTTTTCCTCCCAAAATATATGACTAGTGAGAAAAGAATCTGAAAAGGAAATGCCTTGCTCCCCAACCAGTGCTCTGTCACTAGCAGGAACAGCACTGGCTAAGGCTTACCAAGTTGAAAACAAAAATTGTTTTTACAAGATTACTGAGCTAGTGCAGTTGGAAATGCTCTTCAGCATTAGGCAGCTGTCCTTGGACAATACTGCCAAGACAGACATTGTCGGATGTATTTAATATTTGGCAGTCATGACTGAACTACCAGGACTGTAACCCTGTCAGCATTTACAGATCTAGCTCTATTTGAAGTCAAAGGTGACATTTTTACACTTTAAAAACTGGTTATTCATCAAGATGAAGCTAAGCAACTTATCTGGTGAGTGCCTAAGTTTCTTCCTTGTAATTCTCTTCAGACACAAAAGACTTGGGGGTATAAAATCTCCTTGGCAGGCAGCAAGTGGCCTCCTTTTACTGTATACACCATGCCACCGACCGCTTCACACATTCCTGCATGAAGGAACACGCTTCCTTTTCATGGCTTCCAACAGGCATTCACTGGAAGTCAGTTTTTAGTATGAGGCAGTGTTCTCTTTGGAGATTGCAGTACCAGTTGCTTCGGTATAATATACGTGCTCTGGTGAAACACCACCTTGCTGTTATCAGGTCAGGCACACAAATTCATGACCTTAGCTTTATTTCTGTAGCTAGATGTGAGTGTCATTACAAGTTGGTTTTGGGTGTAGAATTCGAGCAGTGCATGCAACCAAGGGAGGAGCCACCAATGCTGATCAGAAAAGGCTTGAACTCTGCTTTCTGTGTCCCAGCACATCAGCACCACTCGCTGGAGTCTAAAGGGAGCACAGGGCTGATGCCATCTGGCCGGATTTCCTAAGTACTTCTGAAAAACAACCCTGCACAGCCTTGGCTCCAAGTAGCGTGGTCAGATGAAAATGCTGTATGGGAAGAGTTACACTTCTGCTTAAACATCAGGGAGTCTGCACATGACAATACGAGCCCAGAAGTGCATTCCTCTATCCTCTGCAAAGACAGAGGGACACTGGTAACAAGTGAGGAAATGACAGCAGATAATGAAGCTGGGGAATATGAAAAAGTCCTGCACAAGTGGAAAGGCCTTGTAACTTTCTCACGATTTTGACAAAACTGGCATCTCTAAACAGTAGTAAAAATCTCCTGCCTCTCAAGAGCTGAGTGCTATTGACTGTTACTCAATAGTGCCATTAGTGCTGTCTTAATGCCATCAGGCTAGGGATATAAAGGAAAAATACGTACACAGAAGCAAGACCAGAGCAGCTGATGCTAAGCCACAGCAAAGTTCAGCAACACCGAAATGCTTAACCTGGGAAGACATTCTTGGAGCTTTGTACCAAAGTCATGGTTTTGTTCCTGCATGAAGCCAGCTAAGAAAAGGCAATTTAGTGTCTTGCAGGCAAATTATGCATAGAGTCAAATCAGGGACAGGAGGAAAAAAGGCACCAGTCTGGAGCCAAATCAGAATGTTCAATAAAGTTTTCCAATATATGATGCAAAGGGAAAGCAGTCTGATAACCATCTACTGTTGCAGCTGGCAGGTGCATTAAAACTCACTTTCATTCTACAAAGGGAAACAGAGCTTCTGTTTGGTGACTGGCATACTGGATTGTTTTTGCCTCTAGCTTTGCACACAAAATCAATTGAAGTGTGGAAAAGAACTGAGTACAGGAAAGCGAGCCAATACCGTTAGCACAGAATAACTGATGCAGTGGCAGCAATAACAGAACTTTTTCTGGAGAGAAGATATTTATGAAAAAAATGATTTCCTATTTCAGTAAAGGCAAGTTAGTCTGCAGGAAGATTGTGTGCACCTCCCAGCTCTCAATTACATATTCACACATTTGTAAAGTTCCAGAAACACTTTATTTAAAAATGGAGTTGTAAATGCATATAACAAAATAACATACATAATAAATGTAACAAAAATAAATAAGGAGAACATGTCCATACAAAATAATAACATAGTAATGCAAAATGCTTATTACACAACATAAAGGTAAAAACGCCTGAAAGAACACAAACAGAATCTCGTATGAAGAGCCTGCACCTTTAATCCTTCCTAGCCATTTCCTACATTCCATTTGAATCTGCAGAAAAATTATGTTCCCAAGCACTAAACAAAAGAAGGAATTATGGTGATGGTTTGGTACACTCAGTTTTCAACACCTAGCTCTAGTTTCCATTTATTTTTGCCCTTCTGCACCTTCAAAAAGTTTTCCTGTAGCCTCTGTAAACGAGTGTCATTCAGGCTCCCTCAGTTAGCTGGAGTAGAGCATATTGAGTCATACATGAAGACTGTTTGCTTTTAATTTTTTTTAAAGAAAATATGAAATCCATTATACAACAGATTAGTGGTTTTGTTTTTACATCTCTACAAAAAAGTTTTTGCATCTTTATTAACTGGTCCAACTTTTACTGATTTCTGAAAGCCTGTACAATTTAAAAGCGTACAGAAAGTAGGTTTTTTTAAAAACAAATCTCATATATGTTTATTGCTGAAATATTAAAGACCATTTCATAAAAGCTGCAAAACTGTATCTTTAACCTTAATATATAGAGACTGATGCAAACATAAGAAAATTCCAGTCTATTAGTTACATTTAACAGAAAAAACATTCCTCCAAATTACAGTGTTCTGGAAATACAAAGTAATTTACTTTAATTTTTATTATTATTTCCAAATGTTAAGTTACTGGGACAGCTGATAAGGAAAATAGGCTTATATAGGAAACTTTAAATAGACTTGCTTTTCAGTGGTATAAGCAAAATGTCCATGTTAGCAGTCGTCGTCCAGAATCCTTTTAAATATGTAAGACAGGGACAGTTTTACTAGCAAGACTACAGGAAAATATACAGAAGCAAATAAAATAATTTGCTTGGGAGTGCATCTATTGATCAAGCAAAGCATGACAACTCTATTTCCAAGTCTCCTAAAGAAAATTTTACATCTCATGATCATTCCAAATAAACAGTAATTTCTTCTGTAGGCTTATGTTGTATTTTGACTGGTGAGAGCCCGTTTGCCTCAATATGCTTCAGTATGTCCCACATTGCTGTTTGTTTTTTATTTCCTAGTTTCAACAAAGATTTGGACAGAAATGAGATATGAAATACTTCTAATTTCATTAACATCAAAAAGACTTTTGAAGAAGATCAAAAAGTGCCAAATAGTCTTTTCAGAAGGTGGATTAAAACACTGTAATGATAATACAAGGACAGTATTATCAGTTTTCTATGTACACCAAAACACTGCTTGCTGTTCAACAATATCGATATGTTCACCTACCACTCCCAGCAAATCTTAGTGCAAACATAATATGTGAACTTATTTGTAAACCCCAAGACAATTTACGCAGTAACAAGGTTACATAAACCACAGAACTGTTTGAGATTTTCCAGTACATGAGAATGAATGCTTTCTGAAATCTGTCTTACTTTTGCAGTAATGTGTCATTGTAGTCAGAGATAATGTTTCCTATATAAATCATCTAATTCAGAACCAAATATAACTGTTCAACAGTTCTGTACAAGCTTTAGAGGAGGAAGTCCCTTCATCAGAGCAGCTTGGCAAAGAGATTTGGGGTTTTCAGTAAATGTTAGACTGCTTGCATGGCTTTTAAAAAGAAATAAATCTATTAAGGGAAAACTGCTGATATAATAATTCTTTTGCAAAGCACACAACCACAAAGGGCAAACCTGCCACAATCTGCTTTCCTACACTGGTATCTATGCATATCTTTATGATTTGAAAAGGATTTTTGTGACAATCAAAGCATCACAATTAAAGAAAACTGATTTAATAAAACAACTGCTGCTTGACCAAGCCTTTTTTTTTAATTATAAAAACAAACATAAGTTTTCCTTGATTTCTAAACATTCCACATGAAAGGTTTTTGTATCAAACACTGAGATTTCACTCACGCAGGGTGGCATCTTCTTCTTCCCCATCTGGGTTAAACCTGTTGAAATGTATGCTGAAATCTGCCTCGGATTCAGCATTTTCCAATTCAGCTGCCACAGGGCCTGTGGTGGGACGAGTAGCCCGAACCTCAGGCTGGCAGTTTGGCTGCGCTGGAGAGCGGGGCCCTTGGGAAACAGGGCTGGACTTCGACTTCGGCTGAGCTGGTAAGATGGGGCTGGCGAATCCCAAGTTGCTCAGAGCATCCAGGGTACCATCAGGGTCAATCATAGCATTAATTGCTAAGCCATCAAGAAAGATGAGAAGAAGAGGAAAGAAGCCATAAAAATACAATCTTCTGTTACTATAAAAATATGGAAATCCTTATCTCACACTTTTATTTTTATGACAGAAATGAGATTTTATGTGTGCTGTCCATGACAAAGAAATGGTGTATCCAACATACATGTAAACTGATACATATATTCAAAAGCAGTTACATATATTAAAACTTTAGATGAAATGAAACTGCACAAACTAAACACTGCCTGATGTGTGGACAGGAAACAGAGATGATAAACCATCTACAATTAGGTTATAGCGACTGAAAAATGGGATTTTAGTTTAAGTAGCTTTTCCCCCTGATGTTACCATTACATTATGCTTTGTTCCACCCCACCCCCAGAAAATAGCCATAATAGCTGATTCCATGATTGAAAGAAATTTGTATAAAAGAGCAGTCATTTATCTACACAGTGAAGGCAAACTGAAGCACCTAGTACCATTTCATTTTATAATACTATTAACATATTTGTCACACTTAACAGAACTTTTTATTTCCAAAAATGGACTAATATTTATTACTAATTTGTCTCTAAAGGTGGTTAATGACTCCTCCTAAAACATTATTTAAAAAAAAAATGTTTTGCTCTAGGATTAAATCCAAATACTAAAACCACCAAATATAGGAAATTTACAACTGACGTAATAATAAGCATGGACCACTGATCCATTTGCCCACCACTGCTGTTAAACAGTAAAGTAAGTATAAACAATACACAAATAAGTCTGCAACTTCTTTTTTAAAAAATACTCAGTTTTTAAGTTTATTTTGATAATGGAATATATGTTTAAATAGCAAACCTTGTAAGAAAAGCATACTTTTTCCCCTTTATATATAGATAAGACTTTGTGCGTGCAAAGCAAGTAACTTTTCAATTTCATACTATGTGGGCTCCACAGGTAGAAAGATTGGACTTTGCAGTGTGAAGGGAAGACGTCAAGAGCTAATTCTAAATTTTCATTTTATTGTAACAGAGAGAGTTGTGGGGTTTTCTGAGATTTCCTACGGATTATAGTCTCAGTGCATTCCATATACTGAATTGTGCCACTCATGAGGGTATTACTGATGTGCATAGCCTATTTTATAAAGCCTAATCTCAGGATTCTCTATCACCTACTCTGCAAAATTTACTCACAAAACTATTCTATTAAGAATGTTTCACAAATAATTCCTTTGGGATTTTCAGGACTACTTAATTATTAGTTGAGCCTTTCATCACCTATATAAAAAGATATGATCACTCTTTTCTTTTTAAAAAAACCAGCCATGTTTATCAAATGCATCATTATATGATATTAATGTACATAACTGATATTGTGAGTATATTTTAATAAATCACAGTAACTTTTTTTCATGCTATACCTATATACATAATAGACGTCTATTAAAAAAAATTTAAGCAAGGAACCGCAGGAAAGTGAAAAATGATTTGTACCTTGCAGCTGCTTCTCAACTCGTTTCAGTTCCTGTAAGATTGATGATATTTCCTAGAAAGGAAACAGCCATGTTTAATTATAATAGAATCACAGAATTGCCAAGGTCAGAAGAGAGCTTTAAGCATTAAGCCCAGCTGTCCACTCAGCACTGCCACTGTACCCCTTCAACCATTAAACTATCACCCAGTGCCAGATCCAGATGCTTCCTAAACAGCTCCAGGGATGGTGATTCCACCACCTCCCTGTGCTACCTGTTCCAATGCCTGACCACTCTAACAGTGAAAAATATTTTTCTAACATCTAATCTGAATCTCTCCTGTCCCAGTGGCCATGATGGAAAAATAATGCAAATTTCCATTATGGAAAAAGAGATTTAAACTATCTCTCAGCAGTGAACAATCCCCCTCCCCACTCCTTGCAATTGCAATATACTATTTGGATTGTCCTTCCTGGCATCAAGAACATCCCTGCTGGTGGTAGCCCAGCCATGTACCCCAGGGGTCCTGGGTGGAAGTGCTGGAGTCTGGAGAGCCATGTCCCACTCAGAAATCCAGAGCCCTTTGCACTGACTGCCTGCTACCCATCCACAAGGCTTCATTCTGACCCTTGTTCATCTGCCTGTGCCACCTCTGCTCAAGCACAGACGTACAGATACCACAGTTCTGTAGAAATCAGGCAAAGTAACAGCAGACCTTGAAGGGGAACTTACAGGATAAACTCAGTATTAAATGGAACAGAGTGATTTATAAGGTTGTAGAGATGTGAGTCAGACAGCGAAATGACTGCATCGAGGTTCTGTCTGCACCCACTGGCCCTGTGCCCACGAGACCCTGCACAGCACACCAGTGCTGGGGCCTCAGCACTCCTCTGCCTTACAGATTTTTCTCCACTGTGCTGCACTACTTGCTAACATAGCCACAGACACAGCCACACACTCAGAAACACAGCAATCATTAAATGTACCACATTTTAAGATGTAGAATCACAGAATATTCTGAGCTGGAAGGGACCCACAAGGATCATTGAGTCCAACTCCTGGCCGTGCACAGGACACCCCAAGGATCACACTGTGTGCCTGAGAGCATTTTCCAAACACTTTTTGAACTCTGGCAGGCTTGATGCTGCGACCACTTCCCCGAGTCATTTCCCTGATCATAGAATTAGCATATTTATATTAATATAAATATGTAAATCCTACAATTGAAGGAGCCTACACTGAAGAATAGTGTTAATGCAACTGCTGAGGAGAACTGTCAGTGTATTCTAAAGCTGAGAATTTTCAAAGGCACTGATTTCAGAAAATCATTAATCCATTTCAGAAAGCTGTTCTGTACTAAGGACTGTGATTTTCATGGGTGGCAAAGAGATTAATTATCTTTACAATACCAATATCTTAAAGCAGATTTCACATCTGAGCTGGACATAAATGTTCCAAGGACAAAACAAACATCACATACAATTGTCCTCTCTTAACTTTTAATATTCTGTGGTAAAAATAAGCACTGAATTTGAATAACATATTGCTCTGCAAACTAAGCAGAAACTTGAAAATCAGTGTGGAGACAAAAAAACCGTCAAAAAACCCATAAACTTTCAAGCAATGAGAGATGCTTTAATACATTGAAAAAAATATAGTAAAATGCTGAACTTAGGAATAAATATACAATTAACCTTTTTTTCTTTTAAAGAATGCCTTAGAACCCCATACTCAGGGAATTTAGAATATAAAACACAAAATTTGGATCTTATTCTGGACAGGGATAAGAGGAACTCTTTATATCATAGTATTTCTAAAATTAGAAACTTCCATGAGGCACTTGCTTAATTAAATTTTTTAAAAACGTAAGAAAAACTATCAGCAAATCTATTAAATTATAATACTGAATTCCTAATGATTGCTCTTGATAAATATACCATTCTGCAGAAATTACAGGCCAAGTTTTTTATACTTCCAGGAAAAATCATCTGGAGGAGTTTAATAACTGATGATAAGCTAGCAGAGAAGTGCTAGCCTGTTTAATGCCAGAGGAAATGTATTCACATTTGAATTCTGAGCAGCCCAGTATGAAGTATGTGAGCAGTTTCCTCTCCCACCTTTCTCCCAGAAAAAAAAACCTGCCTCTGTAAACAGACATTTTTAACAGCAAACTCTACAGATGGATAATGCAGCTCGGCTCTGCCTGCTCTCACATGCAAGGATGTTTTTCAAACCCTACGCTCTGTTTAGAAGCAGAGGAAAAGTCTACTGAGACACAACATGTGATCTGTACCCTCACACTGTCACACAGTCTGGTCATGAAATGGCCTGAATTAGGCCATAAACCACACCTGATTTATGTAATTGGGCTATTACATAAAACAGCTGGAGTTCTAGTGGGCACCCTATGGTTACCACTTGCAGGCACAACCAACAGGATTATTTTTCACTGAAGAGTCCTTTTATTGCAATGTGTCTTATGGATTATTTTTGTCACATGTATTAAAACAGAACAATTTGTCTAAATATTAATAATCAGTATTAATAGTATTAAGTATTACATATTAAGTATTGATGATTAGTAGGTAGTTTTTAGATTGTAAAACAAGTTCATTCAAAAACAATCTAACTTTCAAACTAATGGTTGCTACCTTTTGTTAAACAAACATACTGATGGTCCATATATAGTTTGAATCCCCTTTACTGCATTATCTGAGAATTTTCCCTGAATAATTACTTGTTTCTTTATGAGACAGTAAGTCTTAGTAATTATTAAAGATTAGGTTTATTCTTGAAATATACTTAGTGTCTAAATAAAGCCTTTTAAAGATTTTTGCCCCTATGTCATTGAAAACAACACATTCCTCCACTTATTACTAAGCCATTAGATGAGCAGCATAATCAATCCCAGAAAAGATAACTATTCATACCATGCTTGATGTTTTCACAATAGGAACTTCACTTTCAGCTCGTAACTTGTTTTCAATTTCTTCCCAATTTCTGTCTTTGTCCTTAAATAATATTCTAGAAGAAAGAAATTTTAAACAGTATATTTAAAATAGAAAAAAACCCCACAAAATAAACTGAACGATTAAATAACATGATAGGAAAAAACAGGAGGAGTACTATATGGAAGTAAAATATAAAATATTGAAACCTGACACAATTTAACCATACAGTTTAAATTTTCAGGGAAGCATACAGGCTTTCAGCAAAATCATTATTACTGGCATTAAAATGGCAGTTCTGTAGCTAAATACTTGCTTATGTTATATATATATAGACACAGCTGATTCCTTCCTCCAGCACTGACACATTTTTTAAAAAGCCAACCAGAAAATTTCCCATTACATACTGCATTTTATAACAGTAGCAAAACATAAGATGAATTCAACTGTTACATTTGTATTTTATATTAATAGAAAATAAAACATTTTAGGAAATGAAAAAAATGCATTTCATATAAGAAGTTTTCATTGAAAAGTCTCAATATGGAAGTTTTATATATACATGAATGAGTATTAAATATGTAAAACAAGTATCACTCGTATTACATGTTTAAAGAAGGGACTTCTAATTGTAAAATCCCAAAGCATACTGTGAGATTCCCATTTTTTATGTTTTGCTTCCTTGCTTGATAAAATTTTTGTTTTCATTGTCATATAATAAACATCAGTTAAACTTTCTCCACTGGCACAACTGGGAAAAAAAAAAAAAAAAACCAAAAAAGCAATATGCAGATATTTAAGGTCTGTCAAATGACACCATGATGATACAGAGCAGTCCAAATTCACTTCTTCTCTAAAAGTTCAAAAATAGCTGCAGTAAAACTGCTAAGCAAACAAAACTGCCAATTTCAAATCATGGTCAAAGAGCAGCACATTTTAAAGAAGCTATTACTGTAACTAGGTCTCTGAGGAAATAATTTTTAAGGTGGAAGATCACGATACAGTGAATGTCAAGAAGACTAAGAATTTGAAAGAAAGCTGTGAGACTTAGTACTGCTTTGCTGTTCACCTTGCTTCATTTATCTATATCCTATGGAGAATTTCACTCTCCATTACTATCCTGTCAAGAAAATCTAATTTTGCAAAATATGTACCCTTGCCTTATTTTATCAGTACACAGGTGCCTATAGACAACCCATCCAGAAGCACTTTTAATTCTTCTTCTGTCTTTGAGGTCTTCACTCACTGCTGCTTTGGAACATGTTTATGTCAGAAGTTTTCACTGTGAGGAAGTGCTACTTTGATGACACAATGTCATCGGATTGAGGCAAGGGACCACTTCTGCCAGACTTGGCATTCATGTACAAAGCACAGAAGGGGTAAATATTAATACATACTTTTTCTTGGGGAAGGAATAAATAAATTAAAAGTAATCAAAACTGCAGTGAAGAAAACATGAAACACATTGTGGCCTCTACTTGGGTCATCATCTTTTTTAAAAGTTCATCATCAGAGGTCTGGCAAATTTTTTTTATGTTCTGGAACGGAGTGAAAAAGTTTGCAAAGCCATACAACTGCAAACCTGGATACCAAAAGGTTCAAATACAATGGCAAATTTTGTATTTCCTGTCATTGAGGAGTTCAAATACACATTAAAAAAAAAAGAAGAAAATAAAGCAGAGACAATGAAATCCTTTATAGGATCATAATTTTTTTAAAAAGGCAACTTCTGGAAATATTTGATTCAGTATACGAACTTATGCAACTATATTGTCTCTAATATATTGGCATTTCTATCACCCTGGAAAGCAGTGGGAACATAGAAAATAAGGCTTTATTTAGCAATAAACAGCATTAGCAGAAACAAAATAAGCTATTGTGATATTGTGTGATTTTTCATTTACCTTCTTGCCATGTTCTATTAAAATAATTCTATCCTGATGTGTGATTAGTGTCTTTGCTTGTGTATGTGGTGTTTTTAGAGCTAATGTTCTTACTTCTCTTTTATAATTCGAAAGGTTCTCATTCCATCAGTCACTTTATTAAAAAAGAAGGGAACAAAATGAAAGCATTAATTAGAAATTCTGAAACTGTTGTTATTTAAACTATAAAGTGGACAGGTCAATTTGTTTTTACTATAAAGTCAGGAAGCCTATTTCCTTTTTTACTTCATCCTTTTGAATTCTTCATTTATTTATTTTTAACTTCTGGGGGGGGCTCATCATCTCTGTCTTTGCTCTTTTTCTTTCTAACCATACTTTTCAAGTTAAAAGAATATATTTATAAATGCCTCTTGCCTTCTTCTCTTGCTTTTCCCTACTTTCTGATGCAAACCTTACTTGACTGTGCTCAATCCCCATTTTTCGTTCGGTGCACTTTGCGGGATGCACAGCAAACAGCAGAGGCCGACAAGCAGCACTTGCACTGCTGTGACTGCTTTGCCTTGGTTGTGCCTGACTCAAGAGGCACTTGCCTGCTGCAAGACAAGCCAATAACACTGCACTCACGCTGCAGAGCACTGACAAAACTGTGCAGATCTTACCACAAAACCTCCCTACCTCTTCCCTCCATAGTCTCTGAAAACTCCTACAAACTCACTGTAACATATAAAAGTGGAAACACGGTAGAGAATGGATGGAGAGCAGACCTGGGGAGAAGGACTGGGGGTGTTGGTGGGTGAGAGGTTGAACATGAGCCAGTCATGTGCACTCACAGCCCAGAAACCCAATTGTATGATTTTAAAAAAAAGTACCTGATTTTGCCAGCTGTTTTGTCTATGGATTGTCTTATCTTGCGAGAAAACTGGAAGACTGAGGACAACAGCAAACTATCTCCCATAACCTGCAAGAAGATTTTAATAAAAAAGGGTATCACTAGTTTAATAGTAACAATTCCATATATTTTGGTATCTTTAACTATAAAAAAATCTTACTTATGTTTTAATTAGTATCATATAGAATGATATTTGAACATTTTGCAAATAAAATAATACACAATTTTTTCCAATATTAATGCCACCTGCTAGAGGTAGGAGAGACAGGATAATGTCTAGAATATTAAGTGGGGAGATAACTGTAAAAGCTTAAAATCGACACATTCTTAGAGAGAATCCTGTTGTGTGCTCACTTCATCTCTGCTCCAAGTCCTTCTGCGGGTAATTGTTGGGGGATCGAGGGCCTCTGTCAGCTGAGGTCTGGCATCACTAGGCCGACCATTCCCTTCCGGGGGTTTCGCATGCACTATTGGAGGGATTTTTCTAAAATTGAGACTTTCATCAAATACTCGGTCCACCAACTGCGGGATAAAAGAAAAATGAAGTTTATGAAATCTACTGGATACATCCAAAAATCAGATTACTGGGGTTTTTTTCTCCTGAAACAGTTTGTAAGATGCCTATAAAATAAAAATCATTCTGTTGTCTTCTATAGTATAGAATGATGCATCTCTTATGTAAGAATCTCTTGTACAAATGAATGTTTGGGATTTTTGTAAAATACCAGACATATATGGCAAATTTAGACTACTCCACTGAAATTTTGCTCATGGACAGGTAACATAATAGCTACATATAAACTGGTACTGAATCATTTATTCCTTTGATTAATGGAATATATCCGCGGAATTAAGTAGAGTACTCTGAAATTTAGAGTTTTTTTCCAAACTAGTCATAGTATTACAGAAAGATCTATACTACCTAAAGCAGATACTGCCATCTGCAGTATGTACACAATGCACCATATATTTTGAAGAAGAAAGTAATCATTTAATAATAAAAAAAATCGGAGTGATCTAACTGGATCTGAGAAAAAGAGCATATTACTTTCTTAAAATTTAGCCACAGTCCATAAGAATTAAAACCAAAAACTATGTGAATGCATTTATAATTTTTCTGAGTACCCAACTCAGATTTCTTATTGCTGTTTATATCTTTTTTTCCACAGAAAAAGACAGTATTAAACTAACCACAGTAAACTAGTGTATTAACCAAAATTTATGCACACAAAAATGAATAAAACACATTTTGAAAGGAATACTATGAAGGAAAAAAATGCATTAAACATTTACAACACATTATTATGGTGAATTGTAACATGGTAGAAAGTGATGATTTAAATTCAGATTAACATGTTTACCAGCATTAGACCTGTGATGGTTACTAGAACACGTTAGTCAATATATTCATAGAACAGCACACCAGAGGTAGGCAAAGAAAATAAGAATTATTAGAAGTATAAAGCAAACTTATTTCAAGGCAGTTTTTGACAATGTTATTAAGAAAGAAAATCTAAAGTTAACTGATGGTACCTAAGTATTTCAGTGTTCAGAAGATGAAAGTTTTATGTCACCTGTGAAAAGAGGGACTTTTTTGTTTTTAATAGCTATGCAAAGAATTAAATGTATACATTTATATATACTGCATACATACTAGTATTTTTAAATGCACTTAGATACCTTCTAACAGTATCTAAGGCTGCAGACAAGCAGGAAACAAATAACTATCTTGTCCTATGTTTCGTGGAAAAAAAGAGACAGACAGTATGCATCTCTTGACAAGCTGTGTTCACAGAATAACTTCTGGGTTGTTTGTTGAAATGTAAAGGAACTTTAAATCAAAAAAACAATGTAGAGATCATGCATACGGGTTGAGTGGAAGTAACTAAAAAGGCTATGCAAAATGCTAAAAGCAAAAGAAATAAAGAAAAGGAAGAACCTTATGCATTTCTCCATGAAGATCTCCTACCTCTTCTCTAGTGTCTATGGCAGAGCCAGGGGTGGTGGCGGCAGTGCTTACTGTGGTACTGGGGGCAGTGCCTGATGAAGTCACTGAATCTATCTCTCCTGCTACATCGTTGATTTCCCGTGCGATGAGAGCCAGATCTTGACTGATCCTAGTAATAAAGAGAGTGTTACATTCACCCCTACAAACACTTTTGGGCCACTAGAGCCCAATCTGCAGCCTTTGAGGTTGTAAGGTCTAGTTCCTGATAATGGTGCTATGAAAATGTGCACACCTTTCTAAATGGTAAGATTATTTGTAGAACCATAAAAGCAAATTTTGACTGAAGCTTTTAATAGCATGCCTTTCTAGAGGAAGAAGGTGGAAGGCAATCTCAAAAGATGGAGTACCCTTGTTTTCTTCCTAGGAATCACAAACAGATGTGTGCAATACGCAGTATATCCAACACAGAGGACGAACAGGAAATATGCTGAAAATACTGCACAGATGAGCTATGTAACATGTCAGTAAATCTGAAATGTTCAGAAACATTTACTTTATACCTTAGTTTGCCTACTTGAAAAAAATGTTTTCAGGACCTCTGATTTTCTAGCAGCCCTGCAACTTGCTCAGATCAAGCTGCTTATGTCTGAAATTCCCTAAGTTCTCAATTTAATCAAGACAAGTTTTTCAGTGGGAAAAACAGAACATACCTTTAAAAACTTGAATATGATAGTATTACAAAAATACAGCTAAATTCTCAGCCAAATATTCCTTTTGCTTTTTTCTCATTCACTACATCAAAAAAACCCCAGCTTTGCTCTGTATTCTGCTCAGCACAGGGAGGAAGCTTGGCTAGCTCTGCTTGTGCTACTCCTCCCCAGGACACTCCAAAAGGAGGAGGGAAGAAGACAAAAAAACCCCACAAAGCAAAAGCTAAAAGCCCTTACTAACTATGGCACCCTGAATCTCCAGCTTGGATCACACAATTCAGAAGAGCAGACTGCCAAGTGATCCCCTTTCACTTCTGCCTGACAGCACCGAAGGCACAGGAGCCAACAGTGCCACTTCTGCGCCTCCGAGGACTCAGTGGCGCACAGCACCCGCCACTCAAGTGGAAAGAGGTGCGCAGCCACATGACAGTGACACACCCTGGGCTCGACAGAGATTGATTGTTTAAGGTGAGCTTCCTTCTGCCCTTAATTTTCACTTTGTCTTGAAGTCGAAAAGAAGGGACACCACTGGCCTAGAGATAGCTTAAGACTAAGTGAACAGAATTTCAACTAGAAAGGCAAACGTAACTAGAAAAATTTCCAGCCAAATTTCAACACTGGATTTTGTGGCTAATCATCAGCAATCTGCAATGAAGTATAACTTTGTGCAGCTTAGATACAGATATAATTGAGATAAGGCTGTAGACAAATACATGGCAATTACTTGTGACCACTCAAGACAGTATTTCTGGTTTTAAACTATCAAAGACTGGAACAATAAAGCATAAGACAAATCAATTACTCATTTAAATAAATTAATATATGGTAAGTGCCTATTACTACATTAATTAACTTAATTATTATAGCTTTGAATAAAATTTTCATTTATATTTCATGTTCTTACATATACATGCCATTAAAAATCCAATATTCTTAGTAGTAGAGATACTAAAACAGCTACTTCCTTTGTTTCATCCAATCATCTAACTTTTTCCTTAAATAAAGAAGTTTCCACTGATCACATTTGAATTTCTGGGACAAATTGTGGTCTTTAATGAGTAGTTGTGATGAAAATAAAACCAGGAGATTTCAATTATCAGCAAATTTTCCAGAAGACAAATGCTATTAAACACCATAATCAAAAGTAGTATCCATTAACTAAGGCTTAACTCTTCACAGAAATCAGCAATGCTTCAACACGACACAACCACTTCATCTGAGTTCTTACCAAGAAATCAAAATTACATGAAGTGTCAGATCTCTATATAAAAATGAAGTCAAATGAATCCTGGAAGTATCAGAATAAACAACCCTAACATTGATGGCAAGTAACTTGGCAGACAATTATCATAGTCAAACATCAGTCATGTGAACAAAATCTGGAATTATTTTCAATGTGACAGTAAGCTATAGTCCAGTACTCAGCTACATTTCTGTATAGAAACAATACAGAGCACTAAACAAGAAGCACTGTGAAAAAGAAAGTAAGAAACCAACCATGAGTTGAGCCTGACTTTTCATAAATGAAGTTTTCAAGTAATTCTACATTCACTTTCAGAAACAGAAAGTATTGTTTACGTCTAAGGAGTATGTTTTGTGTAACGAGGGACAAGAGACAGGCTTTAGGTGCACACTATTTACTCTGCTGCAACCTTAGGCTGCCTTGCAGATCTCTACTGCTTCCTGCATCAGACCTAGCAATCATACAAGGCAAATCAATTCATGGGGGCAAAACTAATAAACCTCCAATTCCCTAAATCCCTCCACCCGCTCCAGGAAACACTGCTTTAGATTCACTCAGTGAGCAGACTCAGGCAGCTACATGGCTACTTAAGGAACAGACTCAGTTGCCAACACATAGGAAAAGGTGAGAATATGGGGCTTGGGATGGAGAGAGCATGGCCGTGTTTTTCAAAAGCCTTGAATTCTAGTTCTTATTTACCTCTAGTGAAAGAATACCCAATGTTAGAAAAAAATCACAATGAAATAGGAATATTTCTAAGATATCTCTAATAGTGCTGAACTACTGGATTACCAAAAGCATTTTTATGCTTAGTCATCTATGTTACACTTCCTATACTGAGTCAGTGGATTTTGTAATAATACTTTAACATCCTTAAGTATAATATACATGAAGCTCCTGTTATTTTGAGGGTGCAAATTCCCTCCATGTCAAAGAGGCTTTAAATCAAATTTAGTTATTCCAGTAAGTTTCTCTAAACATCTCTTTCAAATTTTCAATTTTATTAGCATCTGTAAATTGTGAAGTCTGTGAAAAGTGAAAACTGGGTCAGTCATAGAGGACCAGTTAAAACATAGTATGATGGCAACATGGACAGTGAAATGTTTGCCATACAGTTTCTACACTACTTTTTTCTACACATATATTTTATGGAAGGCTTATCCTTACACCTGCCTAATCTAATCAGTTACTCAACAACAACAACAACAACAATAAAAATAAATTAACTAATTTTAATAAGAGCATAGAACCATCTATTAATTTTTTAAAAAAACGCTAGAGTTGAAAGGACCCTGATCATAGAGGCTGGACTGATGGCTGGGATGGAAAAAAACCCAGGGTAGACAATAATAGAGCCTATGGTTCGCAAGGCAATGGGAGCAGAGACAAAAAGTATCTTCTAGAGGACAGAAGTTAAAATCAAAGCCAGGGGAGCAATAATATGAATCAGTACAGAGATATATGGAGACACACAAAGGATGAACTAGTGGCCTACAGTAAGGGCTCTCAGAAGAGGCTAACCAAAGCAACTGGTATTGAAAGCAGTGACAATAGATGACAGTAACCTGGGATTTCTCAGGTGCTGAGTGCTAGTTTTCTTCTACCTTAAATAAGCTCATTTAATGCAGTTTGTGTGAAATTTCTACATAAACCCAAAATTTTGGCAATACTGATTTGAGCCTCTCAGCACTTTCACTGAAAACAAAGCTGAAGAGGTAAATACACAGCCTTTAAAACAAATTTAAAGCCAGTATATTAATGTGGAAAAGGGTAAGAATCCCAAGGGAAGAGAAAAACCTGCACACCTGAGCATCAAATGACTTTAGACAGAATAATCAATTACTTTCAGTGTCAATCACTCCTAGATGAGCAAAACATTCCAAGAAGTTTCACTGAAGCAGAGGTCCAGCAGTACTATTTATCAGGACAAATTAATATAGTATGGCTATCAGGTTTTTTTCCCATATACACACAGTCCTTCCTACAAGCATCTCTAACTTTAGATTTCTGAAAAGAAAGAGATGTTCTAGGAAGATGATTTTGAAAATGTTTATTTAATTATTTATCCAGATACTATGAGACTCCCTTAGGTATCTTCCGTGTGCCTCCCTTTACACAGATCACACTAGGAAATGAAATGTTGAAAAGTATTACCAAGATCAGGAAACAAAAAATAATTAATCACACTAAGCAAAACACTTCCACAGTATTAAGAAAATACTCCACACTATTAAGATTAATCTTAAAAGGAAAACGTATTTCTTGTTTAGGCTTCCAAATTAACTTCTGTGAAAATCTTCGGAACCTGAACACTGACATCTAAGTATTAAATAACATTTACAGGCTTGTGCAAGCTCTCTGAAGTTTTCACTGCCTGGGTGTTGCATGATAAGGGAATAATTAGTTACCAGAATGTGCAACTAACTTTTGCTTGGTTCACTTGAAGCACAGTGGTACCAGCAGTAACAGAGGTATTGATACACTAATCTCAGGGACTTGCAACAACAAAAAAATTACTTTATGGTGAATACGCATGATTTAAATCAGAAAGTACCTAACATGAAATAATGTCTAGATAAATCAAAAATTAAAATGAGAACATGGTCTCTCACATTCCAAAACCCACTTTTTTCTCTTTCTGTCACCTGTGATTGATTTGAAATTTTACCGTAATACGTAAAAGTATTACACATATACTTCAGCCTCAGAAGTACCTCTGCAAGTCCCAATAATGCAACTGAAAGTTCATATTCTGGGATTTGGCTATCATAAATCAGAAGTTACTATCATTTTCTACTAAAAAGAGATGTGCTGGTAACGTGAGTGTTGTGTCTGCCAGTCCCTCGTAAGAAGAATTTTAAATTACCCATTCAGTTAGTGAATGAAAGCAGTAAGCAGTGATACAGAAAATCCATTAACTTTCTTTGCCCTCTATGTGCACCTGTCCAAGCAGTTGAGTACAATCCTCTGTTATTTTAGAGGCACTCCTTTCACACCAACCTTGCTATCTCTTCCCGGTGGGCAGTCCAGTCACGAATGTAGTCTTCCTGTTCCTTTATCCTGTGCTTGAATGTGTTGCTGCTTTGAGCTGCTGTCCCAGCGCTCTGCAGTCGCGCGGTTTTCAGGGCTGGAGAGGTACGTAGACGGGTATGTTTAGGGGAATTACGGTTTGATCCGAATTCATCTTCTGAGGTGGAAGCATAATCTGTAGGAAAGCGCCTCCATCTTGCACTTACTAAATTAGTTTAATTATTAAAAAAGAATTATTATGGCATCTTTAATAAGAAAAACCAGCATTAGTTCAGTAACATCACAAAAATACACAGCTATTCATTATCCATCCCCAGGTACCTCACAAAAAGTTTATTTACTACATTTTTAAAAGAAAGCTACAGAATTTGTGTTAAATAAAAAATATTGATTAATAAAAACATAAACTAATGCTCTTTGTATAGTGATGAGTGAAGTACGATGTAAAAGCCAGCGATTGTATATGAGCTCAAACAAACTGTATCACAAAACAAGGGCCCAATTCATTAACATTCAAGTATATAGTCGGATTGCACTTTTTCTGCAGATATTTTCCCAAATTTCATTCAAGGTTTACGCGATACACGAAAAAATGAAGAGATATGAAGGAAGGATGGAGCTGGCACCAAGCCTGTAATGAATGCTTACATAAGGAAAGCATAAAACTCCTAGATGATGCGTAGGTCTTTTCCAGCCTTAATGATTCTATGATTCTATGATTATGTGTTTAGTAGAGAAAAAGAATACATAAAATTAATATTGTGTTATAAAAATCTGCAGCACATCCATAAGAAAAGCAGCCTCAGAGAAAAAGGTATATATTCTGACATGCAGCACATAATACGTTATACAGCCATGTTGCTGAGTACAGCCTCAAGCATAGGAGAACTGAAACTAAGTAGGAGCCTCTTGTCCCCTTATGAATTACTGAAGTCTAGAAAATGGACTTCAGATATGCTGGCCTCAAACATTCCCAGCAGGAAGAGACACCACCAAGTGTAAAGAAATGCCCATCACCACAACCTGCCACATTTTTGCAGGGGATTTAATACCCCAAACTTACTGACATTCATGAGGCTCTGTAAGTATTATGGAAAATTTAAAAAGTGTGTGACCACCTCTTGGAAATTGAAAAGTAATAGAATTGAATGATGTAAATTGTTTTTTAGTATTACAAAATGTAAGAATTAATAATGATTTCTCCTGATACATTAAAAAAATCAACATTACAAATACAGTATACACCAATATGAATTTAAGGAACAAATAATGAAAGTAATTTTTGTGTAATGCAAAGATTATGGTATGTAGAATATGACATTGGTGTATAAGCTTACATCCCTTCCGTCATATAAATAATGAAGTTTCAATTGCTGAAAACAAAGCAATGTTTTCAGCAAAAAAAAAAAAAAAAAAAACTTGTGTAATTTTTTTCAGATTTAAATGTGTGTTTCAAATTATGTCCAGTTCTACTTTTTTTTAAAATTTTCTAACTTTATTGTAGAAAGTAACAATGTCCAATCACTTTCTGATCTCTTTTTGGACCTTTCAAAGTTGTTGGATCTTAGGGAAGTAAAACATGAGCAGAAAAAGTACATTTTCCCACCAATAGCATGCAAGCAATGTGTGACCAAAGTCCAAAGAGCTTTATGAGTTGGGCCCACATTTTATCATCCATTTTTGTTTAAATTCTTTGTCCCAGTTCAAAATAATTATAAAATTTATTTTAGAATCTCCCAAGTGAGCTAGTTCAGCAACTCAGCACTGTACAATGAGCATATGTAACAACATATTTAAAAACTAAAAACTGAATGAGAAGTGAAATATCAGAAACAGATTTGATTTCTAGTACTCTACCACTGTAAGTTTCAACATCAGGGTCTGGGTCTGGGAGAAGCTTGGATTTCTCTGTGTACAAAATAGTGTTTTATCATGTTAATTCGTTTTAAAACATTCAGATTAGAAGCATTTGCTTAAATAAAATATATTGATGAGATTAGTCTTAGGTCCTCTTTTGCACCCACACTTTTTTAGGAAAAGATTATACATTAAATCAAAAACGCTGAAATTTGCAAAGGCTTGAACATTTCAGAGATACTAACTGAAATGACATCAATAACAATTGTTTACATAGCATCATAAAACCCCTATTTTTTAAGACCATTAAATTTTAAGGCCTTAAAATGTTGGGGGGTTAAATATTATCAATGTGTTTCTCATTAATATGAGGAAAAAGTTATTGTAGACCTAGCGGTAAAAATCTCAAAGTTCTATGATTCACGGCAAGCAATATCCAAGCATGTTTCCCAATAAGGTAACTATACATTTGCACATGTATGCTTTTAATACTATCTTTAAATTATGCAGGCCCAAAATGTCATTGTAGCTTACGTAGATTTCTGAAAGCTGTTGTGCAGTTGCTTATCTCAGACACCAAAGACTGTGAATGTCAGTACCACTGACTAGAAAATCCTCCAAAACCCTGGCTAAAATAGTCAGCATTCAAACCTAATTTAGTGATTACTCTGTGAGAATTATAATGTCCTGACAACACATTAAGTTGGCAAGTTTGGTGATTTGGACAACATACTCTTACTTTTAAGATCTGAGAATTTTATTGAATATATTCCTTAAATCATATTCTACTCTCATGGATGCATTGCCTACTCAAGGTGCATCCATTTCCAAGATCCTAATACTAAAATATACTTAGTAAGGGCTGTTTTTTCTCCATTATCAATTTCTTTTCCCCCACAGTTACCTCAACAGCTTTGATCAACCTGTCTGCCAGCTATTTGCAATGACAGCTACATCAGCAAGCCAGCAGAGCTGCCAAACACAACTGGCTGCTCAAGGTCTCTGTTCTGACTCAACACTTAATTTTACAGTTGCAGCTTAGCACTTTTGCACTAGGTCTGACCCTGCTGTTTGTTTTCCCGATATATAGCTCCTGTAACATCTTCAGTTTTCCTCCGTTTTTGTGAAAATAGGTCTTTGGTCTCCTCTGTTTTTATTGATCATACTCTACTGTTTGATGATGCAGTGCCTTGATCAGACCTTTCACTGGTTGTGCTATAAAGTTACTAATTCTGCTTCACGTGTCTTCACAGTGTTGTCAGTTATCAAGCTTCCTACCACAGAAACACTCTGGTAAATGACTTTAATGCCGACAATTTTCATCCACGATGTTCCGTTGATCTACTTGCCTTTCATATAAAAGTAAGAAATACTTCACTGCCTCAAGGATTAGAAATGATTCTTGAAATTGAGGACTTACTCCTAGCTCTGACAATTTTAACCCAATGTTGAAATTCATCCACATGAAGTACAAGACAATAAAAAAAATCCAGAAACTACATCTTATTCTTGCTCTCTTTTTACAGGTATGTATGTCTGAAAATTATTTTGGGAAGTGCAGAAATAACTTTGCAGGCTGGATTTAAGAGGCTGTCAATGTTTAGTGATCTACAATGTGGTAATACTAACTGACCTCTGACGAGAGAACTCATGGAACATATTTCACATTCTGAGAGCATCTAGCCTTCTGGTAAAGGAAACAAAACCTCAAACCCTATATTGGTAATAATAATTTATTTTCCAGTTTTTCTATGTCCAGGGAGAGAAGAAAATCCATTCCTGTTATGCCTTGGTTAAATGTGTCTGAAGTAAAACATATTCAAACAGCTGAGGTACTTTTGTCAAGCACTTCATCAGTACTTTTCGAAAGTGCTAAAATTAATTGAATTGTTGACTTTTCTAGAAACAAAATTAAACTGAGGAATTGAAAGTGGCCTATACATAATAGGAGATGCATGTATATATATACTCCTATATGCACGGGAAGATTACACCACTTTCAAAACAGTTCAGATTTTCCTAACGTATAATCTAAATAAATCAGTTAACACGTTATACAATAATGTTACTAATACAGACAAAATTCAGAACTCTAAATCCTAAACAGTAGTAATAACATTTTTCACTTATATAGTAAGAAGACTTGATCGGTTTATTTAGTGATGATTTTGTTTTGAAAGTATCTGACTGCTTTATTAATTGCTTTCAGATTTTGGCCTTTACATTGATAGGCTTCTTCCTTGATATATATTAATTGATAAAGTTTTATATGACAGAAGCTATTACTACCATAGATTTTTCTAAAAACGGTCTTTTAAAATTACCTAGATTATTATGTTGGGGTACCCATGAGAAGATGGCATCTTTTCTCTCATGAGAACACAGTATTTTATACAAGCTACAGTAAACTTTGACTGTGTGACACAGGGAAATGAACATTTAGCAAAGACAACTGTGATAGACTAATAGAGTGGGAAGAGAAAGATACACACTCCCCTGAACAGGAGCAGCAAACCAGTTCAATACAGCAACCTGGGAAAAGTTTAGGAAGCCTGCAATACTTCCCAGGGACACAAACTCAAAATTCATATACAGTTTTGTGAAAAACAAAAGCAGTGAAGTAACAAACAACATCTGGGCTTTATCTTTTGAAAAATCAGCAATATCATTATGTGAACTAGTACTCATTATTAAACTAAACATACAGAAATCTTAACTGACAGTTCCCTAACCTGGCGTTGCCAACTTTCAGGCTGCATTGTCAATTCAAAATTTTGACTAAAACTGAAAACATGCTACTTTTCCAATTATATCTTACAAGGAAAGACCGAATTTTTATTTGTTTCAGGTACCTTTGTAGACACCTGTGGTATCAAACAGATTCAACTTTATAGTTCAGCAAACACCTCATTTGTATCTCAGCAGAAATTTCTATCCAATTTCTATCCAGCTAATAAATGACACAGCCAAAAGTAACTACCTGGGGAATACACAATGTTAAGAATCCTGACACGGTCCACTTATGATATACAAGCAATAGAAGGACAACAGGAGTGTGGGAATTAAGTATCACAGTTGCTTATATCGTCTGAATGGCATGTAGCACAATTTCAGTGCACTACAACACTGGAAGCCGCTCTATTAATTTTATTCTTAGACTGTGGATTGACTGCAAATATGGTAAAGCTGGTAGCATGACAATTCTAAAAACAAGCAGACATTTATTTTAGATACTCATTCTACATGGAAGTTCACTTTTTTATAATGACCACATTTTATTTTGATATTTTGATATTTTGAGATTTAATATTGCTGTTGAAAAAACCTACTAGCTTTCACACTGCTTGCACTATGCATGTTATGTTAACTTCTAACAGAACAGTAGGTTAAAATTCATAGATTGTATGGATTTTTCCTTCCAAACGTAGAACAAGGTAGAGTAACCACCACACCAAAGAAGATCAACATGATTTGGAAATCATGACTAAATCATAAATTGCCATGATTTCGAACAAAGAATGGGAAATAATCCAAGATAAGGCAAACTCTTTAAAAGAAATTACTTTGTAATATTTAGTTAAGTAGTATGTAGTTTTTCAATTCATTACCTCAGTGTTACTATTCTTATCAAAAAAATCTCTGACTGCCTATTTACAAGCCTACCTTATAATAAATATTTTATCTTCTGTGTAGTAAATAGTGTTGCTGACCTTCTGAACTTCTACTACTATGATTTGAGCGAAGCGATCTTGAGTCTGTTTTTACACTGAAACAAATGACTGCTGACACATTTGACTGTCCCAATGCAGTTCTGTTTCACCGGTTTCAAGATGCAAATATATCCAAGAGTTAAAGGATTACAATTTCTTGTCTTTATGATTTTAAGTGAGAAACCTCCACAAGACCTGCCATGGAAGCCTCTTACTCCAAAGAAAAAGACTGCATCAACTAAAACCCAACAGTTTCATACGAACTCTTAAACAATTTTTAAAAAAAAATCCACATTAAAAACATCTAGTATTGTATAAAATTATTTCAAATTATCTCACATACCTGGAGAATTATGAGCCGAAGTCAAGGATTTGGATTTTGAATCTGAAAGTCGAGAAATGCTATTGGCTCGAGTTCTAGCAGAAACTTTACTGCCATCTCCTCCTGAGAGCAACCTTGAACCACTTCTGATAATCGCTTCTGGGGTACGAGATGAGGCAGTGCTTCTGGTTATTGTTGCTTCAGAATCACTACGTGCTGATAAAGAGCCAAGCCGATTTCTGCGAGGCTGAGCGAGTAAGTCTATTCTGGAAATATTTCTTCTCCCTGATGGAGGTTTTGATGTAGAACTTGTAGTGGACACTTCAGAAGCTACTGAAGCCTTATCGGCATCAGCAAGCTCGCTATCTGAGACTTCACCAAGGCGTGCTCTGCGCAAGAGAGAAGTCCTTGTGGGACGAGGTCTTGGAAGAGTGGTGGATTTACTAGATTGCCCAATGGGAGAGGTTTTTGATTTAGCTGACTTTCCTTCCATCTTGGAATGCAAAAGTTCATCTGCTGAGGCAAAAGGAACTCTTCCATGTGATTTGCCAGAGTAGTTTTCCTGGTCAGATGACAAGATATCAGAAATGGCAGAATGAGGTACGCTGGATGTTTGGTCATCATCTGTTAAATCTACTGACGGTTGTCTCATTCTTCCACTGGATTGCACAGTTTTGCGAACGTCAGCTCTAGACCCACCATCTGAAGATCGACTCTTAGTTTTCTTTTCCATCTTTTCTCTCGCACTTGGAGAAGATTTTAAAACATCCTTTGAAGGAGAACCAGTGGAACATCTATCTTTATATAAGGTTGTAAAGCTCTTCCGCTTCTGTGTGGATTTTCTTTCAGTGTCACCAGTAACAAGACTGATTGTGCTGGCTGTATCGACGTCTGATTCTGGTGATATGGAATTATCTCTGTTATAACTAGGAGTGTCGGGACCTTCATCAGTTTTATTTTCTTCACGCAATTTAGCTTCAAGGAAAGCCATTACAGCTTCTGTGTCTTTTAAAATTAGTGTTGTATCTATACTGGAATCAGTGTCCATTGAATCACTTCTGTCACGTAACCTGTTTGCAGATACTAAAGGGGCAGCAGAACCACTTTGCTTATTAATGTGAGGAATAAGTTCTATAGGTATATTTGTGCTTGGCTTATCTATAGTAAAGCTACCTTGCCTCACTAATGGTTTTGAAGATTCCTTTTTTTCTCCTCCAAGTATTTTAGGACTTTGTCCTCTAATGATTTCCTCATTTTTTCTTCTTTTTCCCTCAATCTGCACCAACTTAATTTCTGCTTTATCTGT
The DNA here is from genome assembly GCA_013397795.1 of Orthonyx spaldingii. NCBI lineage: Eukaryota > Metazoa > Chordata > Aves > Passeriformes > Orthonychidae > Orthonyx > Orthonyx spaldingii. Next base: position 573,636 of record VZTJ01004967.1, read on the forward strand.
AACATGTCCAAGAGCATTGTCTTGATTATCCAAAGTTCTGGGTGACACAACAATCTCCTCCCTACCTTTCTCAACCTGGTTTGCAGCAGATTTTGTAGAGGATAATTTTGTGGGTGTCCAGTGTCCTTGCTCCTTTCTTTCTTGTTGTTGGATTTTTGCTAAAGCTTGTTTCACCACAGAAGTTTCTCTGCCAGTTTCAATTCTCTCTTTAGTAGAAGAGCTAGGAAAAGAAAAAACTTTGTCTCCAGTAGCTTTGGGTGAAAGGCCATTCATTGTTCTGCTTGACTTAGCATCTGAGGGACGAGCTGGAGTTTCTTTCTCCTGAAGTTCAGTGTCTTGCTTTTCACCTATTTCTGACCTCAGATGAGATACAGTTTTTGTTTTTGAGTTTTCATTCACTTTGTCCTCTGTGGGAAGCTGTGGAAGTGTCCTCCTCTTTCGCTCACCTTGGCTGGTCAGAGAAGCAGCTGAACCAGCACTTCTAACAGAAATACCGGACTCACTGATGTCTGTGTCTAAAAATGAAAGAGAAAAAAAATATTTGAGAAGACATTCAATACCAAGGCAAATAGAAAGATTAAATGTTGGAGACTGCATAAGACTAATACAACATAAAACAGAACTGAAAAAGTCATCAGTCCATCCTGCTATTCTACGGCAAGATCAATTATATTTAGACAATTATAGGTTGAAAAATATTTAACAAACTCTTTTAGCCAGCTGGATCACATATACAAACAAAGTTTTTATGATCTCACAGTAGGGTAAAATAGGTAAGAAATCACTGTTATATCAATCAGCACACCATTACAACAGGAAGTGGAAAGTTAGTCTTACATTCCTAAACACCTTTACGACCAGATTTCAAAACTACCAAAAAGAGTAAGATCCTCCTGCTTCCTCCCTACTTGCCTGTTCCACAGCTGAAGGTCTGTCTCATGGACAGACTACAGCCTCTCCCTGCGAGACCTTGGCTCACTCAGGCAAGAATCTGCAGTGCTGGGAGACACCTTTCAGCAGTATTGAAATGTCCCGCTCATGAACAAAGAACTTACTAAGGTTGAGAGAGCAAAAATAACATTTTTATCCTAAACAAAACACTGTAGTATAAAAATGTATAGAAAACTCATACAAAGCCTCAAAAGAATGCAGTACTACTGTAGTACTTTCATCAAATTCCTAGTATACACAGAATACTCCTTAGGCAGAAAAGCATGGCCATCCCATGGAGTGTTGCAAGGAATAACTGTTTCAGAAATCAAATTTTACTTTTCCACAGTGATGATGGTGTCCTCCTTGCTCATTTAACAAACACAGCAGTTGTGCAGTCAGAAACAAGCATTTATTTCTCAAAGGTGATATAAATTGCTCTATTAATTGCTCTGACTTTGAATATTTGGATAGAAAAAATTTTTTTTGCAGTTCACTTGTCAGCTGTTGAAATATAATGTGACACACTAAGTAACACACATCTGTTAACTCCCGTTTTGCCAGGAGAGATCTATAAACAACTGCTCTGCATACCCTGTTGGGATTTTCATATAACAGCTTACCACCACCATTAGTTGCTCCAGGAATATAAACTGAAGTATAGGGTTTCTCTCTGCAAGAATTCTCTAAGCAATTAATTGAATATCAACAATCATGCTGTATGTATACCTGCTACTTTCTATCCATGCTCTTCAATCTATCTTTTCTCTTTGCAATGTCACACCTTTGATGAGAATGCGAAATGACTCACAGCTTTTTTTCTATAATGTATGTTAAGACAGTGATTTGAGAAGCAGTATGTACCTCTGAAATCTAAGCAAGGTTCTCTAATTCCAGGACTGGTTTTTTTTCTTGAAAACTATGAAATAAATTGAACCTTTAATGAAAACCAATATGATTGCCATCTGCGAAGATTGACTTCTCTCAGACTTGCCTACCAGATCAAGTATTTTATACATATATAAGCACGTAACTTGCTTCTTGGTGAATTTCAAACAGCCTTTAGTAAAAAAAAAGGCATGGCATTGTTCAGCATCATATTTGGCTATATACGTTATGTGGAGTTCAAATACTAAGATTTCTAAAGAAGATACAGGCATCTAAGTTAACAAGACAGATTTTGTGAATTGGTTTTCAGACGTAGATACCAAATTTTATTTTCATTACACTTTGGTGCTTGAATGCCTTATTTCCCCTTTAGTGTTTTAGAATTCTTGCAGTATGGGTATGCACTACACAGTAGTTGCTTCACTTTATCTCTTATCTTAGTTCTTATACTGGTAAAAGAAGCCTTTATCTCTCCAAAGAAGATCCCAGTAGTGCCTCATCTGAAAGTGACCATTTAAAACAATACAGAAAACAAAAGACCACCAAAGCTCTCAATTAACCACCTTAAAGGATCAGTCTCAATAGTTATGATTTTAAGTACCCTGTATGTCCACATCTAATCCTTTCAAACAGTGCAAAATCTGCTCTTGATTTCCATTATTCTAAGTATATTGGATAATTTATTTTTTCCCCTTTCCATCTCCTTTGACTTTTAGTATCCTAGGCAAAGTTCAATGCTTATGAGGGGAGGAAATGTTACAACAGAAGCAGCAGTCACTGGTAAGAATTCTTTAATGCATTGATACAGAAGTTGTGCATTATGCAACATCAAAAGCAAAACTTTGTAAAACTTCTCCCAAAGATGATCACAACCTCTAAAGTGAAATTGGCAGGAAGAAAAAAGCAGAAGAGAAGTAAGGTAAGTAACTCGTTTATAGTCAAAAGTGCAGATTTTCAAGAATAAACTACTTAAAAATCAGAAATGTGAATAATTAAACTATGGAGAGACATAGCCTGAACACCTGGCACTGACAAGAAAGGGAGATAAGGTTGTTCACTGCTAAGGAGAAGGTTTCAGAGTTTTTCAACAAATATAAAAGGTTTCCAAGATAAGGAAGGATGATATGCTTCAGCTGAAGTCGTTCAGGCTGGATTGTTTAATAATCATTACACTGAAGTTCAATTTAGACTAATAAAGACGTAAGGAAAGAAACATACTATGCAGACCAATCCAAACTGTATTTAAGTCTAAGTTTCTCTAACATTAAACAGTTTATAAACTGTCCTGTTTCAGTAATATTCAGTGTAATACTGGCACTCAGCTGCCATGCTGGACACCACTACTGCTGAGCTTGTTTTTACAGTTTCTGCTCAATGAAACAGAAGAATTTCATGTGAAAATGAGGCATTAGGAGTACAAAAGCTGATTAAGTACAGTACATAATCATTCTTTTCCCTCTTTCACGTTTTTTTTCAGCATAAATTATGACAACAAGAACAGTTTTTAATACCATTCTCTAATGGAGCAGGCACAGAGGACTCCAATCTCATGTCATCTTGGTCATGACGTGTGTGATTAGCAGCCAAACTGGCCCACTGTGATACCCAACGTTTACTTCCGGGCTTAGTGGAACCTTCCTAAGAAAGAAAAGAAAAGGGAGAAGAAAAATTATAACTGATAAAAAGCATGCCATCCTTCCAGGTTTCTCCTGAATAGATATGTCAGACACTATTTTCCTGGAGGAGGTTGAAAAAAATAGTTTACCTCAAGAAATTTTAGAGTCCCCAGCTCTAGAATGGCAGACAAACAAACAAACAAAACCTATATAGTTGCAGAATCAGTACCAAATAAACAACAGTTCCTGGTGCAGTGAACTTTTAAACATCAAAACCTATATAAAATATATAAGAACATGTGCTAGTTTTAAGATCAGGTTATTTCAGTCCTCAGCTCAGAAGTGCAGGAAAAGAACATGGGGTGTGGGGGTGTGTTAAAAAATTAAAAATGTGCTTCAGGAAGACAAGAAAGTGACATTTTACCGGTTTAGAAGACCCTCTTGTCCAGATGAAATATTGTATTTACTTCATTACAGAAAGACTACATTAATGACTGAAAGAGTAAGATAACTTATGATGGAAAGGAAAGGAAACTCAGATTATTTGTTTGGCCTAAACAAAAAAAGAAGCAAAGATTAGTTTTAAACCATCCTACTGGGTAACAGTGAAGTCAATGTCATCAGTATTTTACTTTTTTTTTGCAGCTAAACGAGAAAGGAAATTAATTTAATTTCTTGATGGCAAGCCTTTTGAAATCTTGAAAATTTTTAATACGTAAGAAAAGAATGGAATTAAATCATCTTCTTATGTTACTACAGCATCTTTCTTTGAAAACCTGATTTCTAGATACAGTGCAATGTTACTGTCTTACCAAATATATTACAGTCTTGCTTACATCTCCAAAAAAATGTCACCAGCTCTGCTGCATCTTCAACTCTTCACACACTATTCAAAATGCTGATTTTTGTGTTGTGCCTTGACCACTCTTGGATTCTAGTCTTTGACCAGGAAACAATACTATACCTTTTATAAAATTTATTTAGCAGAAATAAAATGGTGAAAGATGTCACCTATTATATGACAACTTCTTTCAAAGTAGAAGTTATTCAGACATTTGAAAAGCTTGAATTTATGATCTTGAATTTCTCCTTATTAATGCAAACAAGTGCAACATCACGAATCTCTTCCAGAACATCATGAATGTAGTAAATCAGAATATAGTAAATCTCCATTCCTGTAACAATCTGAGTAGACTTCTTTGCACCTTCTCTAGACCTGTATCCACCCTTCTCGACCAAGAATGGTAACAATTCCAGTGCTATTATTACAGGGGAAGCTTCACCATGGTGATAACACTGCCCTTTTCTGCTGATAATATATTTCCTGGGTATCCAAGGGTCCTATTTGCCTTTTCACAACCCTATGAAACTGGTGATACATCAACCTACATTTCAGTATAGCATCTAACTTCAAATAAAAAGTAAGCATCACAGTTCAAACTAAATGGATTGTTCTACAGGACAGGGAAATATAGAGTAATTTGAGAGGACAACCGAAAGGAAATGTAGACTCTAAATACTCCACTTCTAACAAGCAATATAGCAAATATTTACATGAATGAAATTATTCAATACTCAGAATGTTAGTAGTATTATTTATCTGATCTTCAGTGGGAAAGACATAAAGTAGGCATTCAAAACAGCAAAAGGAACATTGTAGGCATTGATGATCCTGTAGATGAAGAACCAGGTTTCTAACTGAGCTTCAGTCTTACAAAAAAATTTTAAGAACCCAAACCAACAAAAAACCAGAAGTATATCAAACACAATGTTGATAAACCATTATTTAAGAACTGTGTTTAGCATAGACAAGTGATCACTGAAAATTAAATGGAAGCTGGATGGATAAATTATAGCCCAAATGCCTGCAGTATTTTTATTAACCAAGCTCATATGGTAAGAACAAATAATAATAACAACAACAACAACAATATTATCATCTTTGTTGTCTATTTACTGAATTTTTGTTCTTAAATCACACTTACCTTGGTTGGCAAGTGGCAGCTTACAATATAGAAAATAAAAGCATTTAAATATTTTAATAGACGGGCTTAGTATTTTCATTGCCTATATGTAATCATTGAAAAGGCAAGAACCAGCGTATCCAGGCTCAGTTCAACTGTGTCAAACACTGACTCTGCGTTTTATTTTATTCATGACACACACTACTCCAAAACACTTAAAAGATTGTTGTATCAAAGAAAAAGCTGAGAATTTCTTTAACTAGAAAAGCATTTCCAAGCATTTTATTCATTATACTTCACAAGCCCTGTAAAGCTAAGATATTTAAGTTCAGAACAAGCTTTCAACCCCCAAAGTGACTCTAGATGACCCTGTCCTGCCTTGGCAGCAAGGTTGGACTGGATAGTCTCCAGGGGTGTCTTCCAACCCTAACTATTCGGCGATTCTGTAAAACTGTTCCTATAAAATCTTTATAATTTCTCAGGCCATATTTTTCATCTTCTTGAATAGAAATATCTTAGATTTTTATTCTTTGCTTTTTTTCTATGCCAGTCATGTTCTGAATTCACCTCATTCTGCTGAATCATCTACAGAAATAACTGTGATGGACAGCTGGAAAAAGGTCCACCAACAATCTGAGTGGATGCAAAACTGGAACACTGAGCTACCCTGACGTTAACTCAACTATTTAGCCAAGAGCTTTAAGAGAGTTTATTAACTTATGATCTGCAGCTCAGTAATGCAGTAAGTCTTCCAAAACCCACAAGCAGAAAAGTTTGTATATGAGAACACGACCCACATACTTTACAAATTAAACACATTTGCCTCTCCCTTTCCTACTGACAAAACAAACTGAGTGCAAGTTTTGGTAATAAGACTTTAAATATAATAATCTTCTCTCAGTAGTTACCCTCATGATCATTTTCCCATTATTTCCCTATATAAGACACCTCTGATTTTCTGAACTAGCTTCTCTTCTCCATATCTATCAACCAACTTTTACTTTTAATTTTCTCTAGTAAGCTTTATTCCACTTTCATCTGTCTTTGACTCTTCTTAAACTAATCTTTGCTCTATCCATGCTGCTTATGTCAGTTTTGCTCCTTGATTTACTGAAGAAATTTCATTTTTTCCCCCATCATCATGCCTTGTAATATTTTAAATTACGCTAATAACCTATTCTCTCCCACTATATAAAGATCTTTTAATCCCGCAAAGCAGTCACAGTAATAAAACAGCATAATTTTTATAATTTCAACCTAAATCAAAGTGAGTTTTAGTATGCCACTGCCAGGTTTCTTAAACCTGCCATATGATTGCAGAAGCAGTCTCAGGCTTCTAAAAAGAACACCCGTTATTTGTAAAATATGACACCTGGAAAGCCCAATTATGTTCATAAAATAAATCACATATTCTTCTACTGCTTATGGAATTATGAAAGTGGAAAAATATCAATACACTTGAAAACTGGTAAGGCACAAAAGAGCAGAGTGCTGCAAAAGGTATATTAAAAAAAAGAGAGAAAGAATGTGGTTAAAGATTTGTGCAAAGAAGCAAGGTGAAAAATCTTCCACAGGACATGACTATGCTGTGTGGCAATACTTCACTGAAGCTGTAACCTTAGAGAAACTAGTCAAAGGTACTAATATAGACAAAGTCACATACGTAGTGTCTCAAGATTTCACAGTAGCGAAAATACAACCATAATAAAACACACCTCTAGGAGAAGCAGATTTGCAGATGCGAAAATCAATATATTTGCATGGCAGGCAATTATTACATTAAGTAATACTTTAAGCTCTTGATATATTAAAAAATAATTGCTTATTTATAAAATTTGCTAAATTACAGGATCATACTTCAGAAACAGTTTGCCAAGGGAAGTAGAAGTGTTATGTGCTTCATTACTGTTACCAGTTGATTCCGCTCTGTTGTGATCCTGTACTATTCCAGACACATTTCAAGCCAGTTTATCCATCACAATGATATCAGAATGTCTCCCAAGATTTCAGTATGAAACACGATCAATATCTAGCTTGTGTGCATATTCTGAGTCATATATAAAGCCAGGCATGTCCCTCTGCTTTATCTTTCACCAACTGATTAAGTTATACTGTGTCTGTATCAACTAATGTAAGTGACTTGTCATGAGTGCCACCTCACTGGAGAAGCGAATGTAAAAACCTGAAGTCCTCTGGCTTCAGAGAAAAAATCTGGAAAGTATTATCCACACTTTTTTCCTAGCTGACTTTGTATCACACATTAAATACATACATCTTATTTCTGAATTTTAATATAGTTACTTTGGGCTATAAAACATAATCAGCTTTTCCTCAGTTCTGCTGCAGAACTTACATGAAGTGTAAAGTTATGTGTACTGTGCAAAGTTATGTTGTTCAAGGAAACTTCTGCTACATTTCCAATACACTGGTGTTAGTGCACATAGAAAGGTAGCCAAGTTTTAAAACTCCTCCGCAATGTAATGTGCCTGTCTCTGACACAGAAGCTCTGATAATGCAATAATGGCCTAGGAGAAATAAAATACTTATAGATCTGAGTTAATCTTTTCCAGGCAAGATTTTGTTCCCTGTTTAACACTTACTGGTCAGTTCTTAGTGCTCTCTTTTAGTGGAAGAAAAAAGAAGACCGTCAAAAATTAAATTCTACCTCTGTGTCAAGAAATCCAGTTGTACTCAGTGGTCTTTTTTCTTCCAGCACTACTGTAGCAGAATTTATAGCCCAATCTTTTACTAAATCTTTCTGGTTCTCGTTGATAACAGGCCTATTATAATCCTGGCTGTCATCCACTCCAAATACCTGAAAATGAAACAAATCATTACATTCATTAACCCAATACCATCCTTATACAATGTTCAATGTTAATGGATGGATGGTGGCATGCTGGATAGTGAGTATAAATAGGTTTTATTGTATTATGCTTATCTGTCACCTTGGTGAAATCTACAAATTAAATAGAAGAAATATCTACAGCAATTAAAAAAGAAAGTGGAAGTCTACGTCAACATTATGAAAATTCAAGGAACTGCTAGTTGGAATGGTCAGATATGAAAAAATGACACTTTGATGAAAGGAACAACAGATAAATGCAAAATCATTGTAAAACCCATTTTACCAATTAAGGGAAAAACCCAATAACTGAAACCACCAAATTTTCAGATTTTTGCTATCATCCAATGAGAACAAGAAATATAAATGGTTGCATTTGCTATTAATATGTTTATTGAATTATTTCTCTAATACAAACAGAATTTCAGTTTTTCAATTGTTAGGGACTTAGCAGATGTTAGAAGTCCACCAGGTCTCATGAACCATGTAGACTCATCTAATCCAAGATGACTTGGCATAGTGCTTTTACTACTCTGTTTCCTAATGATGCTTACATTAATCTCTTCTGCTTATGCCAGAATAATTTTCCCATGACATTTTAAAAACATTGCTTAGAAAAAAATACTAGAAAAACATTATTACCAAGGCAATTTAGTAGCAATAACTTTAGCAGGAGAACCACCGTTCTGTTTGTCAAATTTCTCATGAGTCACAGAACACAAGGAATATGAATTGCTTTCAGAATTGATGTATAATCAAAGATATTTTAGAAAATATTTTGTATCTTGGAAACGTAATTTATAAAAATTGCAAATTTCTGCCTAAGAAATTCACTACTTTACTACTTGGGACTTAGACATTAAAAAATTACAGAATAAAATGAACTCACACACACATTAAAATTGGTTGCCAAAAAGGAACTGTTAACATCAAACATTGTTTTTTTCATCCTCAGAGATGTTATCCTCCTATAACAAACACTACCAGTGCAGAAGAGGAAGACGTGTACAGAATTCTTTTTTCTCCAAAAGTGTTCTGTAATTCAGTTTTGCACAGCAAAGCTAGAGGACTGATGTAGTAGAATTCTGAACAAGGTTAGTGTCTTCAAAATGGATTCACCACTAGATGGCCACAAACCATAACGTTGTCAGCTTCCGAAAAGCAGACAAAGGAAAAAATAATAGTTAAGCATCCTGTCATTCAACTCCCTATGTTCTTCTAACTGTACAGGAAGACCTTACTAGAGCATTAGTACATTTAGTCCTGAGGAAATTTTCTCCAACACACTGGATTTGTATTTTGCTCTCACAGAAAAGCCTGCTTTCCTGACATCTTAAAATTCAGGCAGTGCTCCCTGAATTTTCAGTTAATACATACATCATATCTAGTGTCTCTGGATTAGAAGTTGCTTAACAGTTTTTACAAAATATTTATTTTCTTTTTTTAAAGAAAGTGTTATAACTTAAATTTTTGCTTTCATGACATACTTTTGATTTGTACAGTTGTAGCAATTTTTGAAGTTAGAAACCAGTTACCATCCACTGACTCCTTTCTTTGAACGTATCACTGCTCTGCAGACACTTTTTTCTTTGTGTACCATAGTTTCATTGATTACAGAATTTTACATGTTCTTTTAAATGAAATGAAATTCTGGTATTATCGCATAAGCACCCAAAGGAAAATATGAATTTCACACTTCCATATCTAAGAGGACTACAGCAGCAAACTGCTGCCTGTAAATCACTTCATTTTATCTGACAGCACATTCATTTACCGTGTCAAATTTCTTTACTTGTATCAGGAATAATGCTTCTTGCAGTCTTACCTTTTCTAGTACTGAACTCCTGTTTAAGTACATTTGGTTATTCTTTTTCTATTACTGAAATCACTACAAAACCAGATTTAAATATTGCCTATTTTTTTCTGTGAAAGGTAATATGGATATTAGTAAGACCCAAGTAATAGCACTCCTAACGTTCCTTCTGTCTATACAGTGGGGATATCAGAAGAGATAAGCAAAATATTTGGGGACAGTATTATTAGAAAGAAAGTAAAACATCTTCTTCAATAAAAGTATATTTTTATACTACAATGTCATTCTACATTTGATATGTGCATGCACCCATCCTAAGTTCCACCACTATACAATTGCAAAGCTTCTCTTCTCACAAAAAAGAAGAGATGCACATAAGTGTGATGTCACCCAAAGACTTAATTTCAGAATTGTGATATATAAAAACCCCTTGGCAGGATTGTTACTAACACATAATTAAAAGTTTCAATACTAAAACTATTCACAAGATAAAACAACTCATGTTAAGTATTTGACAAAATTTAGATCATCACTTACACGCTTGTCACACACCTGCAGAAAAGCAGTATTATCAAAAATTCAGGATTAACTAATCCACATACTTCATTTATCAAATGATGAGAATACACCCTCAACAGAAACAGCCAGGGAATAACCTGAATGTTTCTGCTGGAAATCATCTCTCCAATATTTAGAAAATGCAATTTGTACTTTCTGAGTTGCTGCAGTATGGTATGTGTGCAAACAGTGGGCTGTTGTGACTGAAGCCTGAATGGATAGTGACTTGCATTTTCCTACAAAGACTAGATTACATTTTTCAAAGCTTCTTATTCTTTAGATGTTTCTGTTCTTTAAATATCTTCATGATTGGAAAGTCATTTAAGGGAGGTCTAGGAGATAACCAAACCTAGAGAATTCTGAGGAAATGTTGATGACACATATTGCTCATCTCTCATCTATTTGGACAAAAAGACTGAAGTTTCTTTCTGTAAAGCTTGTATTTATCAGAAGCAACTATGAAATGTATTTTGATTAACTGTATTTTGGGGAAGAAAAAGATGAAGCCAGGCTCCACAATACAGATTTGGACACATCAAGCTGTTCAAAAAATGAGAAGCAAGCCTTTTTTGTTTTATTTTTGACAAAGGAGGTAAAATAACTCTATGTATTCTATGTATGTGAGTAACCATCACAAACCACACATACCCAGCACACAGCTGTCAATGAAAAAAATTTTCCTAAATCTTTTACATTTTTTAATAGTACTGTAAACAACAGGGACTTTCCGAATACCCTAGTCTTGCATTTTTTGAGAGAATCTGGGGAATGAGGAGTAATGTAAAAAGAATAAATAAAGAACAATTCATAGAAATATTAAAAAACCAACAATACTAATTTCTTTTTTTCTTAACAGGTGCAATTTAAAACTGGAACTACCAGAGAAAGGTATTTCCAAGGTATCAACTTCCTATAAGCAATCATTCCAGAAAGCTAAAAGTTTTTTGCCCTGCTCTGTCCTATTGTTTATTTTTCTGAAATTATACTTTAGCCGGAAGATTGCATTATTTCATCCTGAATGTTTCAAGTTTCGTGAAGTTAAAAAACAAAAAACCAGGATGATAATTTTCATAGAAACCCTGAAAGTTGACTGCCCCAACATTCTGCATCATTTCACGGGGTTCCTGCACAGTCTATGCCACATAGCTGTAATGGCAGAACAGACACAAACATGGTATGAACTGCAGTGGTGGTGTTTAAAAATAACTACTTTATTGTTAAGAAGCATGAAACAATTTCCATTGCAAATCAGGACATTTTGAATGGCAAGGGAATGATGACATGCTGTAGAAAGTCAAGACCCGTCTATGAAATGTTCTCTATGTAATTTTGTTAAACCTGCAATCCAGCTGGCCTCTTAAGCAAATGGATTAACAGGTGATACAAGAGAGACACTGTCTCACTGGGGCAGCTCAGCAGGAGCCACCAAGATGGCCAAGACTACAGCATTTTACCTGTGGAGAGAGTCTGGGGAAGCTGGACTCAATCAGTTTGGAGATGCGAGGGCTTTGGGGTTGCCTAACTGCAGTCCCCCAACTACTATGGGGAGTCTATCAAGATGACAGCCATGCTCTTCACAGTGCTACACTGTAGTAGGACAAGGAACAACTCATGTAAGCTGAGACAGGATATAAAAAAAAGTTTTTGCACTCTTGAGGACAGTCAAGCAAGCTTGCCTTAGTCTCTGCCCATGTAGGGCATGAAGACCCAAATGGATAAAGTCCTGGGCCACTCGCCTGACCTCAAAGCTTCTTTGAGCAGGGGACTGGACTAAAGATCTCCTTTCCAGGTCCTTTCCAGCTTATGTGACGCTATGCTCCATATTAACAGTGATCTTACAAAATAACTTAGCATCTCAGGTCTCCTAGTGCAAAGTCTTGAAAAAGCCCCAAGCACCCTAAAGCAGCAGGGAAAAGGTGAGCTCCTGACACATACTTGTCAATTTCAAAGCAGTGAATAAGTCCCCCAAAGATCCCCTAGGATACTCCATTTACATTCTGCAGTTCATCCAGTAAAACAAAGGGACAAAACAGCAGGCTAAAACTATAGCAAGTGTCAAAGCACTATCATCTTGCTACTTGCTAGAATGCAAACTCACCCTGAAAAAATACAGAAGAAAAATATGCAATAACTGATGGCAAAACAATTGTAGCTTAATGAGGATATTCATAAAATTCATCACTTTATATCAGCAACAGTTTTTCCAATATTCAGAGAATATAACCTTATCTATATTGACCAGTAATTTTGAAAATTCCTTATTCAACCAAAACCAAGAATTAACAAAATCTATCTAACACAATAAAAGCAAGATGCAAAGGTTGCAAGAGGTACTGGCATGTTTTCAGAGACAGCGTGAGTTACAGTAGTGCCAAGTCTGAGCACGTGCCTCGGTCTCTTCAGCAAGTGCTAATTTTGTAGAAAGCAGAGTACTCTCCTTTGGCAGGTCATATACATTTCCCTGTGATAACAGCTCATGACTCAGAGTTCACCTGCTCATCCCCATAGCTGCAACACAGCTCTAAAACAAGCCAGCTGTAGTGATCAGGAATTGGTCGTGTTCACTCTCCCTTCTCCTGCCCCAAAGTAGATGAGTTAATATTTTTTGTAGCACAGGTGAACTATACTAGAGGCGAACATAATGGCTTTAGAATTAACTATCAAGATGATTCTTTAAAACCACAGAAGTCGATTTTCTTTCTTGATATGTGCAACACTTTCAAGAAATTAAAGTAAAAACTGGTCAGAAAAAAATAATGGCAACAGAAAGAAATCATTTTTCCTGAATCAAAAGAAAGACAGTGGTTTACTAAAACCCCCCCCCCCCCCCCATACCCACAACCCTCAACTGATGTTCTCCTTATGTGGTTTTTATAAACTTTTAAATTCTTGACTAAGAAAAAACTTTTTCCAGTTGTATCTCATTTAGATGCTTTTCAAAGTTCACGATATCTGGACTTTATACTTGCTTTAACTTTAAACTATTTCATGGTGTAAGAAGGTCACAGTTCTACTACAACTCTACAATACTATAATTATTCAGTACTTAATGACCACAGAGCTAGTTCCTTGCCCAAATCACTACTGAAGATATTGATATAAATCGAAAAGAAGTATAATTTGACTTCTAATAGATAGGTCCACTCAGTTTTATAGCAAATTATGTATATTAGAATGGAAAAATCTGAAGAATCCTATCCAGTTTTAAAATTTTTACTTTCCAAAGTTTCCCCCATAATCTTACTGCTGATGTCTTAATGAAAAGGATATACAGTAATTACCAATAATATCAATAAAATCAACAGAAAACCAACAAATAAATAAATAATAAGAATTCTAGTTGGAATTCCTATTCATTAATGATGTTATTTGAAAAGTAAATTTATTTCAATAATCCTCCTATTCTTTCAGATCCTAACAATAGTCAGGGACGTAAACCAGAAACATATTTGAAAATGATCATGATTTGAATGTTATTAATTTCAGTGTAGACAATCTGTATAAAAGGAACAGAATAAAACCTAATGACAAGAAAGATAAAAGGCAATACAAAGATGAACAGTTGAAAAAATTAAAATCAAAGCAGAGCAAGGGTAAGGGACAAGGGACTACACTGTACAGTGCATTAAAGAAGGATCATGGCAAAATAAACAAGGAACAAGTGATTTAATTTGAAATAAGGCATTTGTCATTGTAAAGTGATGGGAATGTAAATTATTATAGCAATTACGCTTCGTAACCTTTTAGGGGAAAGGAAGATGATGAGTATATTTGATTGTCACAGAAGTCAAAAGTAGATTTCAGAAACTGAGCTGTGAACTAGTAAGAGTCAGACCAGCAAAAATCAAATTTCTTTTTAAAAAAGGGAAGAAGTATGATTTTGGAAATACAAGCAGGATTTCAGGATTTGAGCACAGTTTGGTGTACTAAGAAAGAAGAAACTGTAAATAAACCACACCCAGAGGATGATTGATTGATTGCAAGAGAGGATTCCAGAGAGCAAGGAAATGGAACAGGCTTCAGATTGTCTACGCAGATCATCTTGGCAATGCTGCATTTAGTGTTCAGACTGAGCTCCTGACAATTCTTCCACAGAAGGTAGTTCAGGCATTCATAATACACAGTAAATTGGTTGTTAAAAGTCAGTTATTGATCACAGAGAAAAGACAAAAGGCAAACATTTTTTCCCACCTTTCAGAAAGTGAGATAAGAGTACAACACCTCAGCTCACTTTGTGTTTAGCTACTGCATGAACTGTGTTTACCCAAGCTGCTTCTGAGGAGTTCCATTTTAATAACTTTTGCTTGTTCTTGGCAGTTATCCCGGCCATCCCAGGCAAACAGACTGTGTTCTGTGCAGGGCATATCTCATGAATAGCCATGGATTTTCACAGAAGCTGTTTACGTCATTTTAACTCTATATTGAAGTTATAGAATCAGATGCAAGATGCTCTGGCATAAAAAAAGCTACATAAGCAAATGAAAAGAATTAACATGCCAAGTCTAAGAACTTCCTTTCACCAGACAACAGTTACATATTTACATGCATACGTATTTTCTCCTAGTTTGCTACTGTGAAGAACTTGTTTCTGTTAGGATTCCAAATTAAAAAGGAAACAGTAAGTTTAGAGGTTGTAAAACTTCTTTCCTCATAAGAATAAAAGATTATAAACATCCTCTGAACTCTTGACAAAATTTATCAGCTCAGATGATTGGATAGGCTTCAACTGGTCTACTGCTTTTTCAGCATAAAATAGTCATTCTGCAAACAAGACACTCTGTGGGGCTCAAGGCATTTTTCTAAAAGAAACTGCTGAAGTAATAGTAAAAGCAACTAAACCCAGAGAGTATGAAAAGACAGGAGACCTGCAAATGACTTTCTGAAAATAGATACATCTATCTTGGTTTCTTAAACAGTCATTGAAACACACTGAGGGTTTTTTTTTTTTTCTCCTAACTTACTCCCTGCCTGTTGATTCTTTTCAGGTAGTTTTTCCATTTATAATACTGAAAAAAAATGCCAAGAGGAGTTCCATAACATGTATGTTAATTCCATAACAAGAGGAATTATAACAATAACAATCTGCAAGATAATTGATAAATTTTTAATGTTTGCAACAGAGAAGGCAAGATCTGGTATACAAACTTTATGAACACTTAGAGCAACAACAATAAATCATTCAAAAGTAAACACTCCTTGAAAAACACATTAGCCAATATTATAATGTGGTATGAACAGATATACCCTGGGAGTAAAAGAATAAGGAGATTACATTTTATAATAATCACCTTTCAGAACAGATTCCCATTCATACCCATACTCAAAAAAAAAGTCAAAACAAACTGAAATAAGTATCATCATGAGCAGAAAGACCTAGAAAATAAAATTGGAAAACGTGCTGTCTACTGTAAACACCGATACAGTTTTCCCTCCATAATTACTATTCCAAATTTTTAAAGAGGAAAGAAGAATCTTTCTCAAGATTGTGTCAATAGAGTAAGATTTTATATATACTCATTATACAGTATATAATCAAAGAAAATTCAAGGTGATAGACTGCACATTAAAAAGAAGAATATTACTACTAGAGCCTATCTATCTATACAAACAAAGACTTTAAAACATCTATAATATGGAGTTTGCATTGAAAACAAAATCATTATATGGTCACAGTAAGTCTTTCTGAAGATGGCAGAAGGATGGATTGAGGTTTGACTTTGATACATTTTGTCAAGTCTTCTGCTTGTGAATCAGTATGAATCAGTTGAATTTCCAATCTAAATTTACTTTGCTGATGAAAAAATCAATTCTCTATGAGGAAACTTAAATGAAAATAACACAAATCAAGTAAAAAACTTGGGGACCAAGGAAAACTTCAAGCCAAACGTCTCCATATGCACACAAACTGCTATAACACTCCAGATTTCCTGGTTAGCTGATGAGACTTGAAACATTCATATAGACCCAATTCTATTCCATTCCTTCCCTTCCCACACATGCATAGAAGAGCTTAACCCTGCTATAGTAAGTTCTACAAAACATTTCCATTTTTAAATACCCTAAAATGAAACTGGCTGAAGAGGAAAGACAACAAAAAACCCTACACAGAGCAAAAAAAAGACCCCTGAAGAAAACCCCCAAAGAACTTGCAAAAACATCACTGAGTTGCTTTTTATTTATTGCAATAGCGTCAAAGTATTTAATATTCCAAACACATGCAGAATTATTTGCACATTCATTTATTAATATTTATTACTGGCAGTACTTTGCTTTATTGAAAAAGGAAAGTCATTAGCATGATAATTGGGTCTCTTTATATCAACAAAAAAGGAAGATGAATTGCAGAACCATCATTTTGAATTCTTTCATCCACTGACAGACTTACCTTTTCTGTGGCCTATGAAGATTTTTTTAATGTGATGTGACTGCTGAGAACTTTCTTCTAACAAATTTGATTTATTTAAAAAATGTAAAATGGATAGAAAATTTACAACTCAGAGATAAAAAGAAAGCAATTGCTAAGTGTTAACAGAAGAAAGCACTGAACCCATCTAAAGAGCAGAAAGGCTGGATGTAAAGGAAAAACAAATCCTACAACTGTGCCCCATTTACTCGTGTATTTTATATGGTAAAAGTAACACTGAAAACATGTTCTGAATTAAATTAAGATCCTGAATTTGCTTTATTTTGTATTTAGCTGTTAGCTGCAACAATAAGACCATTATTCTGCTAGAAAGAGTTGTGGCTTTCTGGTGCTATTTGAGCAGAGGATATTTTATGTCAGGTATGTTCAAGGTGGGCTTTGTGGTATGTAAGAGCAGCTTGGCTTTCTTAACACATTGATGAAATTGCTCTCAGTGGCAATTTTAAAAAGAACTCTACAAGTATAAAAAGAGATTCATCATCTATTTTTTCCCTCATGTTATTAATATATTTATTTTCTAAAGCTTAGCCTACTAACCAATTCATACTTCTCTATGAAAGTAAGTAACATTTGAACACCTGGATGCACAAATATCATTCGTTAATGAAGGACTTTCAGGAAGCAAAGTTTAGTGCTATTTTTCAAGTATTCTCTATTCATAAAGAACATTAAGATACAACCATACATTTCTACTTGCATCTTCTTTTAATGTTTACAACTGAAAACTATCTGTATGTGTACTCTATTTCTTCATCTTAAAATAATTTTTTTTTTTAATTCTTGCAAATTTGAAAGTTGTATAAGACACAAGCCATAATGTGTTTGAAACCTTTCATTTTAGGCAAATAGCAGATATTCACTCCAAGACAGTCATGACTGCAGATATATAACTACATATCTCTGTTAGGGAAAAGAATCAAAGTTAAAAAGCTGTTCTCTGTTACTTATGAAATGTCTTCCTCTTTCTTTCTGATAATGCATTTTTCTCACATTCTCTTCTCAAAAGTCAGGCTTTAAAATGGTTGAGAAATAAAGGTTCTGTCATTTGCTATTCTACTCCTTTTCTGCTGGAGTGACAATACCTTTTAGAGGCTGAAAGAGCACCAGAGGAAGAACTGGATCCTTAGCAAACTAAAGGAAATGAAGATGCTGAGTAAGCAGGACTGCATGGTTTCTGGATTTTTAAAACTGTTTCACACAACCATCTATTTTTCTCGAGACTATTTCCTAGAATCTTTAGTAAAAGGCTACATTAAGCAAAAATAGTAGTTTTGAAGGAAGTAGTACAGCTCAACATTAAGATTTTTACTCCCCTTTTTTTACAATTACCTAGATAGATGGGTGTTTTCCTTTTTTTTTTTTTTTCCTGAGAATTTTAACTTTGATTTCCTGCATGTTTCTCTTGGATTCTTAACTCAAAGAAGCATTAATAATCTCACCTTGATTTTTAACAAGTTAATACTACTCTTGCATTTCTGGTTTGCTCCTTTGCAGAGAAAAGAGAAGAAGTAAGGCTAAGGCTGAGTCACACTTGGAAGTAACATTTGGATATTTTGGTCGTTCTCATCCTTTCCTCCAACAAAAGGGAAAAAATACCCAAATCCCAGAAGTACTTTAGTCCATTGAAAACTCTTCAGGTAAACCACACACATATCTTAAAGTAAATTGCTACTGACAAGACTACATTATTTGTGCAAATGTTTTAGAGAGTGATCCCTACTATTTGTAGTGCATTTTCATCTCGATCGTAGCAAATTAAACTCTTGACTTTCAATTAAACTTTTGACCCAAGAGACACTCTTAAATGAGACTCACTTGAGAAGGCATGGTAACTACTTGGAAAAAGGACTGACTTGCCAACAATGAAAGAGTGGTTATACTGAAATAACTGATAAAATATATACCAATAATTCTCTTAAATTCCCAATAAAGAAGCACAGGAGTCAACAGGCTGACAAAAGTCCTTGTCTTATACCTCACTTATCCCCCTTAGGCAAAGTAAGATTATCCAAAGCATTAGCAATTTAAAATAGAAGGGAAGCAAAGTTGAACTCAGCTGGAGGAATAAATTTTGGCTTCCATTTGGTTCAGATTTTCTTCATTGCCTGTTTTTCTGCACTTCATAAAAATAGTATCATACTCTTTCATATCACCAAATCAAATAAGAATTGCATAGTAGGACTCTTTGAACTGGCTGTAAAATATAGTGTTTGTAAGTTTTCAGCACAGATACTAAAGGAAATGACACTGAAGACCTTGAAGAAAAAACATCTGTGCTTTACTTCACTGTAAATCTTTAATACCCTGTGGTGACAACTTTTAAGCTAGCAGTAAGGGAAATTTATTATATCCAAAAGCTTTAATATAGCACTAAGGTTATTAACCAATAGTTTAGTATCATCCTTAAGGCTTCTACTCTCTTCCTGTTCCTGAATCTCTCCTGTGAAAGGAGAGATTTGTTTCAAACAAAGAACTGACTTCAGAGCATCTGAATGGGTACTGCAGACTACAAAAAATTGGAAATTTTATTAACACTCTCAGGTGGTGTGATTCTTGGAGTGTCCTTGGCGTGTAGGGCCAGGAATTTGACTCAATGATCCTAATTAGTCCCTTCCAGCTCAGCATATTCTATGGTTATAAATATTAGACAGTATTAATATTTTTATCAAGTACATAAATTGTCTATTTTCAAATGTTACTACTTTTTGTGGTTTCCAAATAAGCCCTGTTGAACAGCTATACTTAGCTAAAACTTGACTTACAAGTTTTCTGATGCAATTTAGTTGAAGATCTATAATTTAAGAATAAAATGTAGAAATTTGTAGTTCTTTAATATTCACTTGCTTCACTGGAAAGCTGTTAGTTCCTAGTTGTTTTTTGGATATTGACTCAAAGAAGTAAAAAATTTCCTTTTCAGAATCCGTTAGAGGTGAAACTATTATCTTCATTACGTTATTTAAGGTGATACCCTTTAATCCCTGTCCCCAAATGTTCCATAAATACCCTTTATAAAAGAAAATCATCTATAATAAAATGTCCCATTTCTCCACTACTTCAAAATTTTTTTACAAAATCAAACCAGTGAAGCTACCTTGCCTTGCAAAAAAGTTTTCAACACTACCCAAAATTAATTCTAAATGTATTAATGTATTTGTTCAGCTCTGAAAAGTTTTAGACGTGCAAATGAGTCCTTAGATAATTCTAAAACAAGTAAGTGATGAATTTCCTGTTAAACTGGCAAAACCCTAGCCTAGAATTGGATGCAGGCATTCTATCACAGTAGATTATCTAGGAAAACACAACAAAACCAGAAAAAAATTCATTTCAAGAGTCATGTTAAGCCAAATGATTAAACATAGCTTCTGCTACCCATATTTTCCTGTTGAATCCAAAGAACAGTTATTTGCAGTTAAGAGTTTTTAAACCGTAAATACATTTGTATTGTTATTTACAGTTCTATTGTTACCAATAAGCAACTAGAAAACTTACATTGCTCTCATATAAACACGTTTGGAAAATGAAAGCATTTTTATACTTACTTTTTATAACTGACACTGAAATTTAAGTTACTGTTACTGAGGATAATTTTTAAATAATATAGAAAACATTTACAATCTGTATCTGTATGATAATTTGGATGAAACCAATTTATATACTGAAAATTAGAGAGACCATAGGCTTTTAAGAACAAGTGAGTATTTCCATAGGGGCATAAACCACCCTCATAAAAATACCATTTAATTGATTTTTGGTGCCTAGCACTTTTGTAGTACTGAAAACTTTTGAAAACACATTAAAACTACCAAATTTTAAGAGAACAGCAGCATGAAACAACGAATAATGTTTAGCCAAATGCCTGCTGCTGCTCTTATGACATTCCATATTTTATCATTATACACTGGTTTAAAAACTTGTGTTACTGCAGCAGCTTTAATTAGCAGAACTGAAGTGGCAGACTGCTGCCCACACATCACATAACTCTTGCAACATCAGTATACATTCCAGGTTTCTCACCTTGTCAATCATTTTGCGGGCTTCCATTTCTTCAGAATTGGGATTTTCCAACTCAATAGTGTAAGTACCTTTGTCACTCTGGTCATCCTCATTGTCCTTTTCAGTAGCAGCAGAAGTATGTTGGCTCTTCAACTTTTTGTCAATCTCCTGGTTCTGATTAGGCCTATGGCCAAGGCTTCCTGAACTCCTTAACAATGCAGCTTGTAAGGCAGGTAACGCAGTAGAGGGTTCTTCTGATTTCTGTTTTAGAAGTTTGGCATGAACACCATGTACTGCTCTATGATGTGATGAGCTAGCTTGCACAGGTGAAGGGACTTTCTCTCCTGATGCAGGTTTCCCTCTTTCAGCTCGTGTGTGAGATGTTGGAGATGGAGATTCTGGGCACAGACCTCCTACATTCTGAGAAAAAGAGTAAGAACGTCTCTTGCGAGGATGGTCTTCATCAAAAAACTCAATCATAAAGGCAGTCTGACTCAAACCACCTTGCTCTTGCTGCTTTTCTGTGGAATGGACTTTCTGGTGTGCCTTTTTCAGCTCTGTATGATGATGCCTTAAGTGTTCTTCAAGTGCTGCCCGTTTACTGTAATGCCGGTGTGCACCAATATTCTCTGAATCACTTTGTGTGCCATCATCATGCTTATTCCCTACAAGCAAAGCAAAACAATATATAGCACTATGAAACAAAGGAAGGTCCCACATAACATATACAAAAAAAGCCAAGCAGCAAAGCAGAAAGGAAATTGTTTCAAACTGGATTTCTGTTTAGACTCCAACAGCTTACAGTACCTGGCTCTGCAAATTTGTAAGTTCCTGGAAATGCAATCAACTTGCTACAAGTCAAACAATAAAACATTTTAGAAGCTGATCAGTGACAGCAGTGCATTTGAAGTATCCTTTCCCCAATACTCTCATCTGTGAATACTTATCAGTAACATCAAAAGCCAGAATTTTACCAGCTGTACTATAGTATGTTTTTGAATTATATCAATTTTGTTACAGAGTGAGTTGATTACAAATGACTACTGACACATTCCAGGCAGGGTTAAGTGGAAAAAGAAAACCTTACTAAAGTCCTTCCGACAGTGGAAAGGGAGCCACAGTTCATATTGCTGGATTCCTCCCACATTTACAACAGTTTATCATGAGAAATGTCTACTTAAAATTGGACTGAATTCTTTATTACTCTTTCCAAGAAGAGCAATGACTTTTTCCCTAATTCAATCCACTCGGCATCTGATGTGTGCATGTAAAATGGTTATTACTTATTCATTCCACAAACTAGTCTGAGATCTATGAATAAGGATTACATATTTCATAAATCATACATACACCTATAAATGTACTTTGCAATGATACCTGAAAATGCACAGAAGGCTGGATACTTACACATAGTAAGTGTATTTAACACAGAGCAACCTCATGTACAATGAAGGTGTCAATGCTGCTAAGTTTTAGCTCAGTACCTGGGAATGAACAGCTTCACCCTCTCTGAACTCTTCTAGATCAAATTTTACTCATGAACATATGTATATATAGAGTACAATTTCTGTATTTTTGATTCTCAAGAGGATAGCTTTTTTAAGGTTTTCTCATTTAAACAGTCAGGATACGCAGCTACTATTCAGTTAAATAGTAATTACATACTGGCTAATCTTAATTATCAGATTAATACCACAGAAAACACACCTGAAATCCCAACTTAACATTCCTAATAACAGTAGGCACTATTATTAGAATAGTGCCTACAGAAATGATGTGATGATTCATATACTTCCAAATAATAATGAAACAATGTCAACACCACAATGAAAGTCATATAATTTTAGCAGTGGGACTTCAGTACAGAATAGTATAAGAAAAAGTTGAGCAGAAAAAAAAGCAATAAGCTTTGAGTTTTTTTTTAAAAATCAAACTTTCCATGCAGCTAGGTATACTTACTATCTAAAAATACAACTAATGAGTGAGAATACAAACAGCCCATAGAAGATTGTAACATTCAGATATTTATTATGGCCATATGCATCCCATAACTTACACCTCTTTCAGATGAAAATTAATCAGACTTTGAGGAGTTCCTGCCAGGAAAAGGCTTATAAACAAAGCCCCTTCTATTTATCAAAGTGTCATGGCTAGTATGTTAAAGAACACTCATGAATACAATACATTTACATGAAGGCCAAAGAATGTGATTTACAATGGAAGAATTGCTAATTCTGCTTTCAGAATTTTATTTTTAGCTTAAGTTGAAAGAGTCAGCCTTAGAAAGCAGACTTTTGATCAACAAGGCAAAGAATGTTGGACCCAGTCCCAGCTGCTTTAACAACTAGACATGATAACATTGCAGAGTCAAGGAAAATGAGAATTGTAGGGTTAACATGCTGAAATTAAAAACAGAAAATAAGAGAGACTTGAAAATATCAGTCAGAAGTTTTCATTCTGAAAGTTTGAATGGTACTGGAATCTTCATCTGAACGTCAAGACTATCTGCTTCTCTATTCTGTTAAGTGATACTCAAGAGAAAGTACACTTGTCATGTGTAACATTTGATTTAATTTCATTTGAAAATCACTGACTGCAATAAATGAACATGTATGATTACCTGGAACTCCATTCAACAGCAGCACTCTTATAAATACAATATTCACAAGCTGAGTATAAAAGTTGAAGCTTTTGCTTTGTTTCTGATTCCTGACTCAAACATTACTCCACCAAACATGATCCGTATAAGCAGAATGACTATATGATGTATTCTTTGCCATAAATTATTTCCTTAGAACACACAAATATTCATATAACATATGCTATTGAAAGAGTTGCTAAAAGCATAAATTGAACTTCAGAGCTTTGATTCTAAAAAGCAATTCAGCTTTTTAAAGTAATTAATGAGAGAAAGTGAGACATATAAAATGTAACTAAGGTATGGGTTTTTTCCTTTTCTTTTTCAAGATCAATATTTAAATATCTGATGTTTTCAGCCATCCTAGAACACCTCCAATTAGCACATTGATTGTAAGATGATTCAGCATTTAGTTTCTTAAGCTCTTTGTAAGACTTTATTCAGCAATAAAATTTCCCAGCCCAGATCCTTGCACACATGTGGAGTATCTGTGATTTCAACTGAACTCCGCAAGGGCTCAGGGATCCTCTGACTGGGTGCTGGCGAGGCATTGCTGCTTTCAGAGATAAGCATAGCTGGAATTAATCACTTTACCTTTCAGTCTCTTCAAGTACACTGGAACATCACTCTTAATACTTTTGGAATCCTCCTCCGTTGGTTCCCATATCATTCTCGGAGGATTGTTCTGTGCAAGCCAATCTGCTACTTTGCTCTCTGCAGCCATCATCACAGTCTGAAGCCCCGGCAGGTCCTGACCACTGGAGGAAGAAGGCTTTTTCGACTTGTGACGCTGTTCTGATGTGAATTTTGTCACATGATCTTTGATTTTTACTTTTCCTGGAGTGTTGTCATCAAATTCAATGGTAAAGGAAGCGTGCCCTGAAGCTGCTGTGTGGGAGCTTTGGGTGTCTTTTGTTGGAATTTCATGAATAGTGCTCTCTGCTACCTGTGAAGCTTGCTGGCATTCTTTAGTAGGGATTTCAAAATAACTGGGCTCCCTACAGAAAGGATAAAGTTCTTCACTTGCAGATGCAGATTGCTCCTCAGATTGCTTGGCATCTGTGCTGCATCCTATTAGGAAAAATAAAAAAACAGATTTCACAATACTTGGGAACTTCAGGCTCTTCAAGAGGTTTCTGAACTCCTGTAAAGGCCATGTGAGTAATTTCTGGAATAAACAGTAAGACTGTGGAGTAGATTGAGCACCGCAGTTCTTGAAAAGTAATTCCAGAATTACATAGAGAAAGTATTAATAAAAAGGCAGTTTGAACTTCAGCTGTGAGAAGTTTAAAGTGGCAAAAAGCTCACTTAGAATTTGTCAAAGTGCATGCAAAATAATTTTAGGAGATGTAAAGATCAAATGAGTTATTTGAACATGGGAAGCAGATAAATCACAACAGAGAAATTGTTGAGATAATCATTATTGCAATTCCAACCTATTGGAAAAACATCAAATCAAGGTGCTCCTAAAACAAGTGCTAATAATCTTCCATCTCCTGCAGTGGATAGCTAGTATAATTTTGTTTGGCCAAATTCTTCAGAAAAACAATTCACACATTAATGCAACGTAAACATTAATTCTGGCTTGAAAAGCTAAGCACTGGAAACTGTTTTGGAATTCAAACACTTTATGTTTCTACAAAAGATAAAACCAAAGAATCAAGCTAAATCCTACTGTCATGTGCTCTTCTTTTACTTGCTGCCATAGTTTGTACATGAACAGAAAGATGAACGATAGCTGGAAGCATGCAGAATGTTAGCAAGCCATGCTCTCACTGGCTACAGAAAGCAGAAAGTAGGAAAAGCACAGGGTAGTAATTCCAAGTTCCACTGCACAGCCTAAACCAAGGCTAAAGCTTCCTGCAGTTGCAGCAAAGCTACCACTGTGCCTTTAAGAAAACAAACCTTCTGACTACATTTCATGAACTACTAAGTCAAGCCAAAATACCTGGTGCAGAGATGTGCTAAAAGCAACAGAAACTTGAGATTTCAGCAACAATGGCAAGTTAGAGTCCAGCAAAAGAATTCTGAATCGTTCCTAAGCGATTTATCATGGATCACATTAAGATGTTTCGGAAATCATTTCAGGTTCCCAAGTATAGAAGTAAGACTGCAAGTAATTGATTTTGAGTACTGAAAAAAGCCACACTACATCAGCTGAGAAAGTTAATATTTGTGTATGAAACTATTATGCAATAAGATAGCAATAGAAACATTTCTACTGAAGTCAGGAATTTAAGGGGTAAAGGATGCAGGATGGAATAATGCACCTATGCTGCTCCTCACAAACACATGCTTCTTGTGAGGATTTATGAAAAGGTTAAAAAATTAAAAAAAAAAAAGATGGTATTTTGATACAGAGAAATAAACTATTCAAGGGAAAGAATAAGAGCTGTAAAAGTGAAAAAAAAAAAGGTATTATTGAGTGAAAACAAGAACAGTACACATTATCGTTGCATATAAAACAGCATTGTATATATATCTCCATCTCTCATAATATATCATTTAACTACCTGCTTTAAGGGGGTTTAAGTGAAAAGAGGGCAAAACTACACTTACTTAAATATATTGCTGTGATGGGTCTAAAGAGTTCTGTAAACTCCCCATGACACACTGTGCACATTTGCTTCTAGAGCTTTGCAAAGCAAGCCTTACATATGCAGCATTTGTACACATTTCATGACAAAACTCATCAAAATTCTAGAACAAACCTCTAGGAAGTTAACTGCTAATACTACTGATTAAACATCACACATTACAATGTGTGTAATCTCTTACACACACTGATTATACTGGTATTTCTCAAATAATCGTCAGCCTGTTTTACCTGGAAACGACACTGTTTCTTAAATGTGAGGAATGTTTAATCTGACATATTATTATGCTGGAATTAAAATTCATGCCAAGTGGAAAGAATTACTTCAGATTCCTAAAGTCTTCTTAAAAACTTGTTTCTGCCTTTTCTTAGATTTCTGGTAAAGGCATTAATGATGTAAAATTCTACAACTACTACTAAGATCAGCAGAGAATGCACTTTTTGCTTTTCCAGGAAGTGAGAGTGCAACATATGGCAATAATAATAATTACACACCCAATAAACCTGCCAATAACATGGACGTTTAACAGCTGCAGCATAAAGTCACACCAGAGACGTACACACAACTGTTTATTTTAATATAGACTAGTAGATCTATGAATCATCAAATTAGAGCATTACATATGTCTGAAAAATGTAGAAAAAATTTTTCTTTTCAAACTTTTCCAGGTTATTCTGCTCTGTTTGTAAATAATTTTCATTAGTGAGTTTCTGTTGTGATAGAAATACAGTAACATTGAAATAATCTTATTAACTTGAGACTGTAAAGACTAATTGTCTATAGGTGGCTTAAGAGAAATAAATCTCCCACTTCAATCTCCTCATTAAACCTTGCCCCATCTCTTAGAATTCAAGTCTTCTTTTCTATTCAGTAAATAATCATGTAATAAATCATTAAAGCATGACACAGATTTTTAATAGGATTACTTTGTTAAAATGTTATTAGACTTTATTGATTTGAGTTAGTTTAAGAATTCACCTGTAATGTACTTACTTTTAGGCAGTTTATATCAAAAAGCGTGTCCCAGATCAGTGTTTTAAACACTTAATACAATTTAACCCATGAAAGAACAATTAACTGCGCCAGTCTTGAACATTTTTTATTAAAGTTGCTTATATTTTAAAAGTATCCAAGCATGACAGTCTTGTGAAGTTTCAAATTTTCTTCCATACAAGTGTGTCTTTATATTAATTTCCTATTATTATATTCATTTATATTATAAAACCTAAATGCTTGAAGAAAACACATAACACCTTATTGAAAAGAAGTTCAGCTTTTCATAGAACGTAATTGCAGGCCGAAGCAGCCCAAAAATCTTACGATTTTATAACTGCATGAAAACATTCAGAATGTCTTTTGCACACTTCTACACAGACACAGTGTTCTGAGATGGTGGAAGTGTTCACAGAAGCAAATATCAACTCTTATACGGTTTGTCTTCTCAGACTCTCTGCCAACACTACTAAAAAATATCTACAATAGTCAAAAACCAGATTAGCAGAGCAGACAGTTAACGTCTACTCAGAGAATAAGTGATCACGATAAATAAATCATTTATCTTTACAAGGGATTTTAGTTCTACATCCTCACAAATCAAATGGTTTTGCAAAAATGTCAGGTTTTGGATTTTTCTCAGTAGTGTCTTCCTTTCACATAAGCTTTTCTTTAGTATGTGCTTCTTCAAACTGAATTGCATTCCTGCAGATTTATGAGCCTTTCAGCGTGAGAAAATAAAAGCTATTCTTATACTCTAGTTAGATCAATACTATTCATAGGAGATACATTCATGGTTAAACAAAAGCAACAACATAAATAAAAGGGATTTTTAATATTTAAAAAAAAAAAAAAAAAAGGAAGAAATGTATTTGCCAGGAAGGCTTTGGGCCCAAATTTAGTTTTTTTTATAGTGTATACATATGGAAAACAAACAACTTTAAATACTTTAGAAAATATTAATCCATTTTCTCTATTCATCATTTACCTTATGATGACTTCACTAAGCAAATCATGTCAAATATATCCCCATTACTGAAGTTCAGTCTAGAACAAATTTATTTTTGTCTACTACTGAAATAGATGGCATCTCCATGATTAGTTTCAGTGCAAGTTGGAATCTTATTTTTCTTGGAACTCAGGAACTAAGATAGTCTTGATACGCTTGATAAAATAAATACAAGAGCATGTAAACCATTTGATGCAATTTGATGCTTCTGAAAAAGCAATTTAAAATCATAAAAAATAAGAACAGGCACACTACTAAATACAAGCTGGCACCTCGTGTCATACCTTGGTAATGGCATGGCATTGCATCAAAAACACAAACTTTAGGATGCTACTTTTCAATAATCCTATATTTAATGAGGATTAATGTTTTTTAGATTAAAACAGTGTAAACAGATACAAACGAGTGTGAAAAGCTTGATGAAATCTTACTTTTGTTATATTAGTTTGCTACAGACATTGGCATCTAAGCAATAAACCCACAGATACTAGAGACTCTACCATCCCTATTTTGACATATACAACAAGATACAGAGTTCCAGGTTTCATGGCCAATAGCTAATGCTTCCTTGTAATCTGAAAAGCAAGGAAATCATGTGGCCAGCAAATGCCACAATGGCCACGATCAATACCTCAAAGGCAAAGATTTAATTCTTTTTCTTTTTAAATGATAGCATAAGCACTTTTCCTCTTTGTTGAGAAAAATGGAACTGGAAGAACATCTAACAGTCATTGTCCCTCATTACTGCTGCCATTAGGAACAAAATTTCTGTTCCTTAGGAATGCTCAAAAGTGTTTGAGGAACACATTTCTAGACAAGATTTGAACTGTAAAGCTACAAACTATTAAAGTAGGATATTTAATCTGTAGTTAAAAAGCCCCCACACACGCACACAACAGCATACTCTACTCATGCTGCGTGCAGTAGAGATATTTTTCACCCAAAAGATAACCAAATAAAGAAGTGTTCTATAACTGTATTCCATTATGATGCAGTTCTTTTATACAAGACAACGTTGTTTACAGTGAACTAAAATGATTACTAATTTAAATGTTTTCATTTGGTTTCTTTGTACTAGTCCAAACCTTAACGGACTTACTGTGCTGTCTGAATGGTGAGAACTTTAGAATAATATGAAAAAGGTCATTAAAAAGCTATGGCAAAAAGTTCATTCCAAAGACCTTGCTTCCACTACATTGAAGTGTTCATTTAATTTGATTTTACATGTTTTTAGACTTCACTCCAACTCCTGCAAAATTCATGTTAACCAGGCAAGTACTATGACAGGAAAAGAGAAATTCTCACCTCAAGTAAAGTACTTTAAGATCTGCAATCTTAAAACTACTGGACCTTAAAAGTGTGTCTAAGAAGCTAAACAAACATGGTTGAATTTTGTCCTACCTTGAGTAAGTTTTAAGTTACTGTCTTTATTAGAATAGCAGTCACTTTATTTATATGCCTGATGATAGATATGAAAGCCTAATTATAGGCACTGAGATTGAAGTTTTGGCAATACATACTGCGTCTAGACAAGCTTACTAATAGAAAGGTCTGTATTATGGGGAAATAAACATTACCAGTTTAACCTTAGACTACACAAATCTTTACTTCAAGAACTATGAAGTGCAATTCCCACTAATACAGCATTATTAAATGACAGAAGAGTTAGCACAGATAACCTTATATAGCTAGAAGTCAAACACAAATATACACCACCACCATTTATTTTTAGAAATTATTTTGATAAAATATTCCTATGCATATAAAATGCGAGATATGGATTAAACTGAAAAAAAAGGACACACTGGTTCAGGTAATGTTATTTGCTATACTTACTGATAGAAAATTGTATTACATACTAGAAAATACACATTATATGTGAAATTGATCTCTGGAAATGCATAGTTTCTCACAAAATATGCATTTTTAAACTACCTTAAGTTTATTAAGTTTTAATAAGCTTTCATCTAGGCAAAGTGTCAAACTTCTAGACATTAGTATCTGTTTACTTCCTCAGTTAAGAATATATGCAGTTCAGTAAAGAGAAAAAAACCCAAACAAAAACAAGACAACAGACTTACCTGAAGCCCCTGTCTCAGGCATTTTTTCTTCACGCTTGCTATCTGGCTTACAACCACCTTTTTCATCAGCTTCATCTTCACCCCACCAGGCTGGCTGTCCATACAAAGGTGTCCCACGAGGCATGGCAGAAAGATCTATAAAATCAGCCCAAAGCAGAGGTAATTACTTTTCTGTTTAGCTGTGATATTTAGGCTAAAAAAACATGAAGAGAAAGTAATTTGTTCGAATCATTTCTCCTGGAAGCTGAAGTGAAATGGTTGCATGCATTTGCTTAAATACAAAACAAACTTGGAGGCTGGACAACTGATCTGGGTTCTAAATATAAAAGCTTACTAATGACCTGATCAAAACTTCTGGTACAAATGTTTATGTAAAGGCAGCTGGCATCTCTTATTGTTACCCTGATACATTTGTAAATATTATTTCTTCTTTCAGTTTGAAGTCATCAAGATAGCAGTACATTCCTAAAAGCTGTTTGCTGACATTTCTATGAGAAGATTCTCATTCTTACCCACATTGACCTTTCAATGAAATCTGAACTCACTGCATGAAAAACTGATCAAATTTTGCAATGTTGCCAAGGTTCCAAGTTGCTGACAGCTACTACAGAGTGCTGAAAGTTACCTTGTGTGTAAAACATTACTGAGCACAATCAATTTTAAAGGCTGGGGTTTTTTAAAAGGTATTAGTCTTTTTAAATGTATTAGCTAAATTATAGTACAATTAAAAGTGCTGTATACATGGTCAAATATATTTAAATGCAAAAATTAAATAAGAGAAAACCATTGATTTAATTAAGATTTCTAACTTGATAATAAATTGGCTGGGTTAGGTTTGATCTGATCTTTTGGAAGAATACTTCACCCTACAGAGATTTGGCTATTCTAGTATCATACAGATGTTCTGAATATACTTTAGAGAGTCTTTATCTAAAACACCATCATCTGTTAAAATCTATCTTAGGAGTGTGTCTGTTACTTTACCTATTAGGAATAATAACTTCTTTTTCTATGTTTTCTACATTTGCATTTCAAAGATGATTTCATAGCCATGCCAAAGGTTTCAACACAATTTTAAGACATTACATACTTCCTTTATACACAGCATTATGTCTTAGTCAATACTGAATTGGTTTCAAAAACATGATGGTTGCACAGAGAATTTGTGGATGTCCCTTTCCTGAAGTGTTCCAGGATAGGTTAGATGGAGTTTTGAGCAACCTGCTCTGGTGAAAGTGTCTCCTGGTCATGTCAAGAGGGTGCAACTTAAGTGATGTTTAAGGTCTGTTCCAATCCAAACCATTCCATAATTCTGCTTCTGTTCACTGAATTAGCAATAGTGAACAGATATGCATTTATATAGCAACAGTGAGAGAATCAATCCCCAAAAAGCTTCTGAAAGTTGCACTCAAATATAAATCCCTATCCTGAAGTCTGACTGTTATTTTCAGAAGGGTGAAAAGAAACATAGAAGATGAGGATAAATTGCCATCCCCCACGGTGCTACTTTATGTACCCTTAACAGGATGCTGGATTAGACAACAAAACAAACAGGTTAATTAGGTATACCACAGAATCCTGTATGTGGGGAAGAGAATTCTTTGAAGTGAGTCTTCTCAAAGAACAGATGAAATCTAAACAAAACTGAAGAGCCTTGACTGAAGGAAATCAGACTCAGTTCCATATTAAGAAAACAATTCCTGATCCCCTGCTCATTCTTGTGGTTATTTCCACTACACTTCCGCAAGCCTCATGCTGAAGTTCATCATAGAATCAGAGAACGGTCTGGGTTGGAAGGGCCCTGCCACTGGCAGGAACACCTTTTGCCAGACCAGTTAGCTCAAAGCCTTGAACACTTACAGGGACAGGACACCCACGAACTCTCTGGACAACCTGTTCAAGTGGCTCCCTACTCTCACAGTAAAAAACTTCTTCTTAAAATCTAATCAAAATATCTCCTCTCTCAGTTTAAAACTGTTCCACCTTGTCTTTTATCACTATCTGCCTGTGTAAAATATGCTCTACCTCTTTTTTTTACAAGCTCCCTTTAGGTACTGAAAGGCTGCTATGAGGTCTCCCTAGAGCCTTTTCTTCTCTAGGTTGAACAACTCCATTTTGCAGCCTGTCTGCTCCAGCCCTCTGCTCATCTTTTGGACCTCCTCTGGCCTCGCTCCAGCAGGTCCAAATCCTTCCCACACAACCCACACAAACTTAAGACAACCACAGCAGAGCCACCATGACACATGAAATAAATATGAACGATGATGTAGAAACAGGCTGAAGCTACAGTATCTACAAATCTTTAAACTACAACAGAACACTCACGTTATATACTGACACATCTAACAATGAATGCTAGGAACTATAAAACAAACAAACAAAACTCCAACCCAATTAAAAAGGAAAAAAACCCAAACCAACCAAATAAAAAAGATTGCACTTAGTAATGGTCATGGTAAAAAGTACAAACTTTCTGAACAAATACTTTCAGTTAAACTGCAAAAAATACCAATTTCTTGCCACAAATGCTGCAAGTTTGGGGAAGGAGATGTGCAAAAATCTTATAAATGCCAATTAAATCTCTCTTTAAAAATTTTCTTAACATGTGGATGTTACTGTAAAAAACATAGAAATTAAATTCCAAAAAGTATTATTTACAGTGAAGTAAGGTTAGAAGTTCACGTGTGAAATTTTTACTATCTACAGAATTTCACAAGCATCCTACTGAAGGAAATTAACATCCTTTTGAAGTTTTTGTGCTTCTGCAACAAAAAAATGAACCTTACCCATTGATTTTTCTTCAGATTTCAGTGCTTCTGTAGTTTTGTGATGCACTTCAGCTGTGGAGTCTGTTACCTTGGACTCTGCACTTTTGGAGCTGCTTTGTTTCGATCCTTCTGCCTCTGAAGATTTTTGGGATAACTGGAGTTGGCTTGTGAATTTTTCATGCTACATGACATTAAATAGAGAAAAAACCACAAATCCTCAAAGAGTGGGAAAAAAAATCCCTACGTTATAATAACTACACAAAGACAAAAAACCATATAGGAACTGCACATTGTTACCTTAAGTGCTTCTTCAGGGACCCTCATCTCACCCCTGACCACAGTAAAAAGATTAGTATGTAGGAAATTATAAGGAAAATATTGAAAAGAATCTGGATTCACAAGAGGATTTTACAGAAAAGCAATAATTGTGCAGCCTATTATGCCACTAGAATGGTGACAGCTTTTCAAATATGTCATATTTTCAAGTATGTAAGGATACTGTGTACTATCATACTCATCAAAGCAAATGAAGTTATTTACTATTTGTAAACAACATTGAGTGGATACCCTAGTGCTGTAATAATACAAGTAATTTTTTTTCTCCATTCAGTAGTTTCCTGAATAATTAATTGTAACCTTATCTGCTGGTATGCAATTGCATATGATACAAATATTTGTGTATTTGCCTCAAAGAAAACAGTAATTTTAGCAACACAGAAGATACACACGGTGTTTTAAATTGTAATTGGAAGTTGAGTTTTCTTGCACAGACAATGAAATGTACTTTATCAATAATTCAGACCAAGCCAGAATATTCTGAACCCTGAGATTTTTCTCTAATATAGGCACTTTTGTAGTAATGAGAACCCTTCACTTAACACAACCATACTTTTAACAAGAAAAGTGTGTCCCAACACAGTGCATTTTTATGGCAAGGATATCATATCCAAATCTCAATTTATCTTCTAACTTCAGAGTGATGTAAGTCTGTTCTGGAATCCTCACATCATTCACAAATGTCTGCAGAAACAAATGAGGACAGAAAGAAATACCATTAAATTCCCAAACAATAAAATTAAATCACTTAAATAATTTTATAAGAATGTTTTCAGCACCACAAATTTTCTACTGATGATTCACAAGGAAACTATAAGCTCATATTTCCAGATGCTTAATAAACTATGTCAAAAGAAAGGTTAAACACCAGTTGCTAACCAAGTTGCACACTGGCCTTGAAAAATTTCTTGCATGTTTAATCTTGTTAGCAATACTCATGGAAGTGTTGATTAATGTTCCCTTGAATTAGCACCTCCACTTGCTATTTTTCTTGTAGTTTGCTTTTTCAATCCCAATTAACTGCCAGAATTGATTTATCATCATATTTGTACAGCATTTAGCATTGATATGAGAGTTCTGAGGCAGTTTATTTCTAATCACTGCCAAAAGACTCAATGAAAACATGGACCAAGTTAGTGCATCTGAGTAACACCAAATATCAGTGGTCAGACTTCAGTATATTCCAACCCTACAGGATCATCCCACTTCTAACTTACAAATTCTACAACAACATGTACATGTTTCTAAAGAAAGAAACAGCTGAAATATGCCATTTTATAAGCACTTTGAAGTTGGAAAGACTTGAATAATTAAATAAGCCAGGAATCTGAACCGTTGAATGGTTGTGTTGCCCATGAGTCTAGTATTAAATTAACTGTGGTTAGAGAGAAACAGTCTCCTTCCCCAAAACAGTAAGAGGATCTTCCATTTAATTTTCTTTTTCTAAAGGAAAACATTTTATTTCATTATTTAAAAAATTGTTTATCTGCTTCATAGAAAATAACCTGAATGGGAAATAAGGATAAAACATACAACTATTTACTGGTTTGTAAGCATGAAACTTTCAGTAATGTTTCAGGCATATTTATTTCACTTTAACATTTTGAGAGTCCAGGGCAAAAACCCATGTAAAGACTATCCTCAAGGCAATCAGAATTTCAGTGAACCAACCATATTTAGGCCACCTTGCAGACATGCATGTATGTGTGTATGTATGCGTTTTTCCTCCTAAGTCAGAGTTCTGAAATTCATGTGCATGCAGCACACACAACACAGAGAACTCCAAAGGCTGTGTTAGCAGTCTACTGACATCCTCATGTTCATGACTGAAATGACAGCAAACAACAACCAAGTCTTAGTTACTTTGCCACTGGAGCTTTAAAATCTCATCAGATGCTTTGGGATGCAAGACAAAGCTAGCTTGAAAAAGCTAGTTACTGTGTAAATAAGGAATCCTTTCCCCCTTTAAATCATTCCATTCACATTTCTAAAGTTTATACTTCAAATAGTGAGAGCCAACTGTCTTTAAGCCTTCATAAAGTTTGCTAAGCTTTTCACAATCCAGTCCTGAAACATCAGTGTGACAGGACTTTGCTATCCTGTAAATATTCCTGAGAAGAATGTTATTCAACAGAGCCATAGATGTTTAATACTTCTTCTGGTATGTTTCTGAGTTCACAAGTCAAAGGAGAAAGTACAGTTGAATTCTATTGATACTAGGGAAATAATTACATACTAGCAACTGCACACATTTTCTTCAGGAAAGAGAAATTCCTTCATCTTTTTTGTATGGAAAACCGGACTCTCCAGAATGAGTCACAATGGACTATCAGAAATAAAATTTTACTTTATGTAAAACTGATTAAAATTTACTTTTGTTTTATTTTCAAATCTAGATGCCCAGGATAAAGATGTCTAGATCTAGAAGTCCAGGAAAGAGACTGCTGTGACTTTTCACTGAACTGAGTATGAATCAACCATACATATAAGAATATTTAGGCATTAGGGCATCAGGTGCAATTACAGTTCAGCTTGTGAAATTGTAACACTCGTAACACTCAAAAGTATTGGTAGTAACCATTTCCCCTTAAACTCTGAACTACCTTGAATGGTTAAAGTACATTACACCAGGAATGGAGTAGTCCTGTATAGTAAGAAAAGTATGTATCTGTTCTCAAAAGAGATGGGACCAGCTGGAGAGAAGCAAAAAAATCTTTTGATGAGGTATGCAAAGTAATAAAGGGTAGAAGCTGCTGAAGCTCTAGAAGAGGCACTTGGCTGCTAGGGAGATAGTGTTCTCAGTGGAAACAGAAGCTAGACTAGAAGAATTATTACCTAGCTTGCCATATGGTACTGAGGCATTGCATACATTGTTCTGCCACACAATTAAGTATGGTGTTACAAAAATAAGGTGTTCTCTCTTTTAACCTGAAACCGTGCAGAGATACGAAACAAAAGCACAGTGGGAAAGTGATAGTAAGGAAAACACTGTGAAGACAAATAGAATGCACTGAACTACTGAGACTTAATATTCCTTGTCCCAAAACAGTGGGAAGAAAGAGTTCCTTTGAAGTCTCTGAGTAAACAGCTCTAAAGCAACTGAAGCTTCACCTCAAACTTGAGAATGAATTAGATCAAGTGAAGCAAATCACTGAAAGCTCTTTATCAGAGGCAAAAAAAGGAGCAGAATGAAGGCCTTTTAACATATATTTCTATTAAATTCCAGTTTTGTGACAAGGCAACGAAAACCTGAAGGTATGCCTACTGACTATGGGAGTTAGAGAATTAGGAATAAAACCAAATGGCTCAGCAAAAAACTTCTGTGTGCTAAACTTATTTTTCATCATTGCCTTGAAACAGCACACCATCTTTGAAAATACAGAGGTATATTAAATATTTAAGGACCAAAGTCCTTGTATGTCTATAACTGTTCAAAGGATATAGCCCTTCAGTGGTTTCACATGAAGTCGAGACTCTGACTCTTTGGAAGGCTGAGTTAGTTAACTTAAAACACAGAAAAGCTAATAGAGACACAGTGACAGGAGTTTTATTTTGAAATGCACTTCAAGATCAAAAGGCAGTAACTTGAGATTTCTTCTTCCTCTCCTATTTTTTAAAGCATTTGACAAAAGTATTCACTATCAGTAGCTTTCTAAGTATTATTCAAATAAGCAGTCACAGATGAACTCATGATTTTATTCTGTACATATGCATGACAGAGTCAAACATTTAAAGTTATAAAATAACAACCATAACTAGTGCAAATACACAGTTCATAAAGAAGTATCTAAAAGGCTATAAAATTCTGACGTTATATGTTTTTAATAATTTGCTATAATATCAAAAGCTGTTTTAAAAAGTGATGCTTAGCTAGACTATTGAATATGCAATTCCTAGAAAAGCCTTAAAATGTAATGTCATAGGAAACGTTACTTTTCTCATAACTTTGGGTTTTTCCTGTATTAGTTTGTAATTACTTGACACAAATTATTCATAGATATTTTAATAAAAATTATTCTGAAAAACTAAATGCAAATATAGAATTAGTTAAATAGGTTTTCATGCAACATGGTTATTGCATACTTAATTTTTTTTCCACATATGAAGTACAGTTTAGCATTATCTTCTCTATTGTAACAGGAGAAAAAGGAATAGCATATGAAATAAAATCCATATCATAATCGTGCATTTTAAAGATTGAATAGGGTTGGGGTTTCTATACAGTATATTCAAGATTCTATTTTTTTTTACAATTCTGAAATACAGAAGTATAACATATTCCTTTTTATTTTTCTGAGCTTTTCCTACTGCCAAGGCTCTCTTATTACTGGAATTAACTGCAGCCCTTTAAAAAAGGTGCAGTGGAAAATCCCTGCAAAGACAACACTTTCCTTTTGAATGCTCCCCTATTTCCAGTATTAATGTACAATTAATAACTGCTTGAAGACTCTCAAAAAAAAGACACAGAACACTATGGGGAGCTATCTGTTTGTGACATTAACTTACCCCATTCAAGCTGCCCAAATCCTTCACCAAGTGTTCATCTGTAGAGGCATCATAGTTGAGTACAGCATGTTGCTTGTCCACGCTCCGTGACTAAAATGCATTAAAGAAAATAAAATAAGGTATTTGAAAACCACATGAAGTGGTTATGACTATTTCTTAGAGCAGCATGATTATTTTCTTTCTACATAGCACATTTATTCAAATTATATAAAAAAGTTAGTCCCATACATGAAAAGGACAATCTCTAATGCAGCTCTGGGTACCCATAGCAGAATTCTAAAATTAATTCAGAGTAATTATTTTCTTAATGTTTCCCTAAATACGATGGTAAGTCAGATCCACATATATCTCACCCAAAGGTTTTCTTTTTTTTCAGTCCTCCCTAGTATCACTGATGTTTAATATCAACTTCACTTTATTTCTTACTCTCTCTCTCTCCCCTTAATTACATGCATCTTTCAAAACATGACTATGATTCCGGGGTGCTGCTCGTCTCTCTGAAACACACCATTTCCTGTCACACATCTGGGATAATTACCATAGTATACAAGCACTCAAATTGTTTCTCCTTGATCTCAATTTCCTCAACCAATTAGCTATAGCCTCTTCACTAAATGTCTGAGCACTTCCTGAATTACTATTCCCATCAGTTCTGACTTTCTCAGTCCTTCCTTAAGCAATTCAGTATCTATTTATTTAATGAATTCTTTATTTCACATCCAAACATCACCACACAGATGAGGAACAATCCTTGCTACTATTTCATCCAAAACCAGCAGCTCCCTACTAGCCAAGTCCCTCTTTCAGCACTCACTCATGGCCAAGTGTTTGCAGCCTGAGGTGCTGATGGCAAGCAGGGGAGATGGGACTGGATGTGTGTCTCCTTCATGCATGCATACGGTCAGCACCTGGACATCTACAAGAGTTCCCAAGTGAATGGAGAGCACAGCTCATCCTCTCCATCTGCCCACACTGGATCTCATGTCTGCCAGTAATTCTGCTAGTGCACTGTCACTACATGGTTGCGTAGCAGCGAATTCCTTCCATCAGCATTCTTCCTAATTTCAGGTTTGCATCTTCTATTCTTGTTACTCAACTCCTTATCAGGACTATATTGCACAGAGAATGGTACATTTCTATCTGAGACTTCTGTGACTTCTGTGTACCAGCATTTGTGGTCTGTCAGTTCTAGGAGTCCTGCCTTACCAGCGCACTAGCCAGTTCAAGGCATCAGGACACACAGTTAGTACTCCTAATGAAATGTTTTCTCTTCTTATAATCCTATAGTTATCACCTCATTCCTTCTCCATTTCTTAAGACTTGTTACTATTATTTTCCTTATTTTCAATTTACTTTCTCATTTTCCTTTCCATGCCATCTTTTGACTGCTCTGCTTTCTCCTCAAAGAACTGAAATCAGTGTTCTTTTGCTTATACTTACTATTTTATTTTTAGACTTTTTATTCTGCTCTGCATTTTTGAAGGGTATAATGGGGGGGGGACGACAGGATATCAAAGAGGAATGGAGAATAAGGAAGTGGAGAATAAGGAAGTGGAGAATAAGGAAGAGACAGACAAATGAGCAAGTTCCCTGCCAGTATAAGCTGCACTAATATACTGCATCAGTTAAGTGTTTTTAATGGCAGATGAAGATACAGCAACATGGTTCATTTTCTACTAACTTAGTAGCCTTTCAAGTGAAAACAATCTCAATACAATGAAATTCATTGATGTGTGTGTTCTGCTGAGCCTACAATATCAAGCAGAGATTACATTTTTCCACACTCAAGTGGAACCAATGCACCAAGAATTACCCTATTTTTACCTAAGCTATTGAAAAATATTCTGAACTTCTTTCAATGTTGTTATTCAAACACATACTGTATTAATAATAACTTATTTAATTATCTTTATGTGCTACATCCTATTAAAAATAAGTTAAAACAGGACACAAAAAGATCCTCAAAGCTTCATGATACTGTCACATCATCTGAAATTATAAGAATGATTACTGAAGTTTGTGGCTTTTACAGAAACACTTGAAATGCTGCAGAACTACAGTTCTCCTCAGGTTCAGATTACTTGCATATAATTGGACATACTTTTTATTCATTTCAGCTGATCTTTATAGGTGCAAAGACCGTGCAAGTCTTTTAAATGCCTGTTTTCCTTTGGCTTTGTTATTGCAGCCTTCCATTCACATTTAAGGGCTTTTAAAATTCCTTCTTAAAAGACTGTGGTGCCCTGGCTGGCAGCTAAACACCACACAGCTCACTCACCCTCTGCTGCCCCAGCGGGATGTGGGATAGAACAGGAAGAGCAAAAGGAAAGAACTCATGGGTCAAGTTTCAGCAGCAAAGGAAGGGGGAAGAAGGAAGAAGAAGTAAAACAAACCAAGTGATGAGAAGGCAATCATGTACCACCTCCCACAAGCAACACAGTGCCCAGACAGTCTTTGAGCAGTGGGTATCTTCCCCAAAGCCCCTCCCTCAGTTTTCATTGCCAAGCACAACACATGATATGTCACAGAACATCCCTTTGGTCAGTTTGTGTCAGCTGTCCTGGTTGTGTTCCCTCTCCGCTTTTTGTACATTCCCCCAGTCAAGTGTGCGTAGGAGGAGAAGAGTGAGAGAGAATGCCTTGAAACTGCACACACACTGTTCAGCAACAGCTGAAATAGTGCTTGTTATTACCAGTGTTTTGGTCAAAAATCCAAAACATAGTACCGAAATGGCTTCTATAAAAAAATAACGCCAACCAGCCAGATCCAGTACAAAGATTTATATATGACTGCAGAAATAAGAATCAGAGAATAACTGCAGTAAGAGCCATACGAATATAAAGAGGAAAACTCCATCCTCAATTAAAAAAAATTTGTAACTGGTGTTATTTTAGATAGACGTTTTAATTCAATATAGACTACTAATAAAATATTCAGACTACAGAAAATAAATGCATTCTTATTTGCAAATACTTCTGATATTGTGAATAATGTAATTTTTTTTTTCTTGGAGATGATTTCTCTATCAACATTCAAAAAGATTTCTAACAATAAAGGTGAAAGAAGGGGAAAATGTAGCATTTATCCACAAGCAGGCTGATGCAGTGGAACAGCTATCTAAACAGGAAAATTTCACATTATGTTTGAATGTATTTACAAAAAAATCTGTATTCCCAGATGTGAACAAAATCTCTTAGAACAGCAGTGTTAGGTATAGATATGAGGTCTATCAAGCATGAAACAGTTGAAATTCTTGTCATTAAGGCCTTCATAACATGTTTTCTGTCAAGCAATTATGAATAAAAGCATTAAATTCTGCTTTCTTTATCATGCATTGTCCACATGCTTGGCAGTAAGAGAACAACCAAGTTGTCAAGAGTGGAAAGGAAGGTTCTGCACAAAGAGCTATACATACAGAACAAGAACACATTACTAGCTTCTCTTTTGGTGGGTTCCTCCCCCTGAAGCACTATGTGGTATTACAGTCATGCTGGCATGCAGACCTAAGGTAACAGCAGGCTAAAAAGAACATTCCTGAAAATCAGCAGGTCCCTTGATTCTTTTCACAAACTCTGAAGTAAATACACAACAAATCATGTTTGTAAATAAATCAATTCTATTCACAGTATTAATCAAAGAGGCAGCTACCTTTGAAGGTGAAGTTCTGTAACAAAAAAGAATAAATGCTTCACTCTAAGGACTGATCTACCACAGATGGCATAGCAGGTAAGAAAGAAGACACTCCCTCATTCACAGATAACAGCCCTCTAAAACAAGTTGCTAGTAAAACAAAAGCATTTCTGGATTATAACCTACTGGGCAGGAACCAGTCCGGTGGGGCTTTTTGGTTGCTTTTCTTTTGTTTGTTGTTTTGGATGTTGGTGGGTTTATCTGTGTTTGTTTGTTTGGGTTTTTTTAAAATAGTTCCCACATGAATTACCAAGACATCATCCTGTCTGTATTTAAAGAGAAATTAAGAGTATTTTCAACAGCCTTCTAACATCACCAATACAACCTTTGAATGCCTTCTGAGGCTGAGAGCCAAATGCAGTTTACTAGGGATACTACATTCTGAGTAATACACACAGGACTACATCTCTAGGCACTTCATTTACAAATAAGATTCGAATTTGGCCAATAATGGCTGCACACACAACTTTTGGGAACAAAAAACCCAAAAGAAAACATTTTATTGAATGGTAGGAAGGGTTGAGAATATTAGTTTTGAACTTCAATCTTCTTAAGAGCCCCATGGTAAACAAAGACAAAAATTTAAGAAGAAACTCCCAAAATATTAACATTAGTCATTCAAAAAAATATATTTTAGAAAAAGGCAGCTCAGAGGACTACAGCTTTAACAGGGCAGAGTGCATGCAATATGGCTACATAACACAGCTGCACATATCTAAGAGTTCTACACAGTGATCCTCAAGGTTGAGGAAGTTACTGAAGGATCAAGCTATTTTGACTTGTATATTTTCAATTC
Organism: Orthonyx spaldingii; assembly: GCA_013397795.1. Classification (NCBI taxonomy): domain Eukaryota; kingdom Metazoa; phylum Chordata; class Aves; order Passeriformes; family Orthonychidae; genus Orthonyx; species Orthonyx spaldingii. The sequence goes on from VZTJ01004967.1 coordinate 616,081, forward strand.
TACTGACACTGAGTCATTCAACTTCCTCAGAAACAAAGAAATACTCTTCTGTAATTGTTTCATTTTCCTTTACACAACACAATCAGGGCATGGGGACAGAGTTACATCAAATCATGTGACTAAATTAGATTACAAGTTGCCGAAAAAAGAAGGCTCCTTTCAAAAGCATCCAGTGCTCTTAACATTATCACATTTTATGGAACACAGTCTACTTACTTCACTGATCATTTTGCAAAATTCATTCATCTTCTATTCTGGCATTCTGCATGTGACTTACATGAAGAAAATGTGATTCTCTGTACTTAACCAGTAACTGCAAGATTGATGGCAATACATTGAAATGATTTTTTTTTCTATGGACACAAAAGATTCTTCAAAACAATTGCTTCCCCAACATCTGGGGAATTTATTTTTCAAAAGGAATGCATGAAGCTGGTGCATAGAGTTCATAATTTGAGCACATGGAAGGCTGATGCAATTACCTGTAACATCAGCTCACAGTCATCTCTTCCAACAAAAATCATTTCTCGTGGCAGCCTATGTCGGGTGCCTCCACTGCTCACCAAAAACCAGGATGTTAAGCTCATTTTCTGCTTAGCTGATAAATCCTTGGCAAAGCTACGTCATCCTGCAGTGAAAAAGAAAGAGAGACAGAGAAATTCATTTTAGTTATTTTTAGCTACAGTTTCTGCTCAGCAAACACTGTGAGCAGAATACAAAAAGCCTCTGAAAATAGAGCATTCTCAATAGCATGCACTGAATCCAGCAATCACAGGAAGCGACAGGCTTCAGATTTACATACTCGCAGGCTCTGCTTCATGCAACTAGGCAGATTTAATTGGTAACCTTCTGCAAAAGGAACAGGCAGCTAGCTAATGCCAAACTTGTACCTCGAGTTGTCAGAAAGCTTTTAGCATTTGACCGCTTATTACCAAGATAATTGCTACAATAATGCTTCACTATCACAATCAATAAACAATGTGGCAAACATTCACAAAATACAGCAAGTAATTTGCATGTGTGTCATTACATTTTACTGTGAAAAAGAACTACCTCATCTGATTTTAAGCTCAAGTCCTCTGTATAGCACCAAATCCAAGGAGCTTTAAATTAATGGAACTTTTGCTTCTTATTTAATCTCAGATTTCCATGATAAAATGTGTATCTTGAAAATTTAACAGTGTGCATTTAGTATTGCAAACAAAGCAAAGCAAAACGAACAAATTAGAAGTTACCTGTAAGTATTAAATTCAAAAGAAGTATTCCTACAAAACTTTACCTTTATTTATCAACAGAATGTCCAATGTACTCCATAAAACAGAAGCAAAAACCCATAGCTATTTAAAATGTCATAAAACTGGATAAAATCTTTTACGGAAAACTTTTTCACATAATATGATGTACTTGAAACTGGACAAAAACATGATTAAAGCTCTCTTCAGAGTAATTCAATGGCTAACAGTTGAAAAAACCTTTAGGAGTATTCCAAATCTCTCTTAGAGAAAATGCAAGCCAAAGCAGTTATTTCGTTCATTCATAACCACACTGTATTCATTAAAAGAAAAGCTAAAGAAAATGAAAAGCAACCAGTCAGCTTTTCTCTCAGTACCAAATAGCTGGCATTTCTCTTCACTTCTATTTCTATGTCAATTAGTGAATTTCTGCAAGGTTAGCAAATGCACTGTAAGTAGACATTAGTCTGTAGTGGACTTGAGCATACTCTTGAATAATACCAGGAATTCGGTGAGGTCCTTAAAACAAAGGCTAACATGGAAACACTGAATAAAATGACAAGGCCAGCACTATGCCACCAGACAAACTACAATCAAGGGGACACCACAAATTACTGAAACATGTAAAGATAACTAAGTTTAAGTCAAAACTGCATGTGACATGACAAAGCAGGTATCTACAAAACAGTGAAGTTAAAAGCATCCCATTGTCAGGTGGTAAAATGTACCAGCAGTGCTGTCAATCCAGTTAAAAAAAAAAATAATGCAATTCACATGGGAGAATTTAGAATGACTTCATGTGCTAAAGAGTTACTCAATAAAAAAGTAAGTATGTATTGCAACAGTATTATCTTCAATAGTAATACTTACAATAGAATTATCTTTCCACAGCTGTATCACAACATATTCAAGTGAAATGTATGTCCACTTAATGTTATCTGACTCAACAGAAGTAATACAGCATCTCTAACATATTTTATTCCCAGAAACTAAAGAGATTAACAATTACATCTACAATAAGAACTTGCTGAAATAAAATTTAAACTGATGTAGTTACTACGTACACGTTTTAATAATTAAAATGGATTATTTAGCATCTTTGAAGGAAATTAATATTTGTATTTTTAATTTAATCTAGTTTAAAATGACAAGATAAACTGGGTCTATCAAACTGAAATTTTTCAGTTCTCTTTAAGAAAGGAAAAGGAAGTATCACAAATGGCCAGCCTACGTTCCAGCTTTTAACAAGTAAATTAAACGGATATTTGACAGCAAGCATGTTTTTCAATATCAAAGCTCCTCATTCTGTTTATATTTTACCGCCTTTTAAAATCTCTCTTCAGTTTATCATAATTACATTTGCACAATTTGGCTTTCCTACTCTAACTGGAAATTCGCATGAAAATCTCCAAGATATCATAAAAAATCAGAAAATTGGAAAAATTTCTTAGTAAAAACTATGTTGTAGTTTACACAGGTAGACTGACTCTAAAAGAGGAAAACTATTTTTATTTATAAATCAGACAAGTAGGTCAGCAACTAGAGCTAGGAAAAAAAACCAACACCCCAAACTTCCCACAAATGATACAGCCTGACAACAAACAGATTAAATTAAGCTATCTGAAATAATTGAAAAAATGTATTATACAGAGCAATCATTGCCACACAGCTTGGCAGCACATTTGTAGTTAAAAGTCTATCACCAGTTCTATCGAACTTAATAACTTGTTCTTTTCAAACAGTTGCTGTCTGAACTGCAAGAAACCATCAACCTAGATACATATTTTATTTTAAAGTATTCTTTAGAATAAACCAATGCCTTTGATCAGAGCTATGCTGGAATCTGCATAGCAAAACTGGCTGAAAACAGGATCCAGTAGCAACAGTTGCTTAATATCAGAACAAAAAAAGTACATTAAAAATTGGATATGGAACTGCACACTTATTAGTCATACAGACAGTATGTGGACAATTACATTGCACCCCAAAAGCTTCATGAAAGCTTACAATGTTTTGAATACACTGCTGTCTTAAGTACTCTGGCTGTAGTATTCTGAACAATACAAGCATGAAAGATGCTTTGCTGCCTAGAAGATACCAAACTAAATTACTATATGACAGGTGCAAAATCATCACAAGAAGTGGCTCTTTACACAGTGCAAATTTAGGTCATGCTAATTCTTGCAATGAAATGTTACAGATACTAAAGGGTTACATAGGGTTCAAAAAGTAATATTTTTCTTTCATGAATGTTTATTATCAATCCTATTACATGCACTGACTCCACTTACAGCTCAGCAAGTGCATGCACTGTGCATTTTGAGGGGTTCAGAGGACATTCTAGTGGGGTTTCACTTGCTATTGTTCTACCCAAAAACCTCTCTTCCTTACCTAGCCTTTTTTAATGCATGGATATTGTCCCAGATGGACCCGTCTTACTCCAGTACAGACTACACTTTCCAGATGAAGTATTTACCAAAAATAATTCTACCCTAGAAAAAAAGAATTTTAAATGCTTTATTGAGGCATTTGGTTTTATTGGTATTTCATAAATTGGCAGTATTTTGTTGTAGTCTTTAACCAAACTAGCAAACATTTCATCAAGACTTAATCATTCAAAGCTTCATTCTAGATACCTGCAAGACAGTTGCTGAGACATCTAAAGGCAACAGCAAAATACTTCCTTGTCTGCAGAACAAACAGCATTTTATGGTGAAGGACTACAACTTTCAAAAGGCAGTAACCAGCGTGTCACAATGAACATGTGGGTAATAAGTCATTTGAAACAGATGATGCAGCAACAGGGAAACTGGCTGCATCATCTCTGTAAATATAATTCACTCCCAAGAGCTAAGGTCCTGTATTATGCAGCCAAAAGATGGGTGTAACCAATTTCAAATGTCTAAAGATACACTGCCAAGATTATAGTTTTGATACAGTCATGTTATTGCAAATAAAAATTCTTAAAAATCTCAAATTTGAGCATTTTACAGTCTACATTTCTGTATTTGCCTGTAACTGAAAACAGCTCCAACTAAACTATTAGTGAACATTGAGACACAAATCCTACGGAGAAACAAAAAGCTATGTTTAAAATTTAAATTAAACCTAATATATGTCTGAAATTCCAACTTTTAAGGACTACAGTCCTCGACATGAAGACTGAAAATAGTGTGATTTTAATGGTATACAATTATCCTATTACTGTACAACAAATTCTACTTATAAATATTTTAAAAAAATATTATAAAAGCCCTGCACCAAGCTGAGACACAGTAGACAAAGCCAGAAGCCCTTTGTTGCCCATTATTTGCCCTTATAAGTTCCCGTTTCCAGCTGCTAAAATATTTTCTAAAATTAAGTTTACCTTCTCATACAATTACCTATTAAAATTGAAGAAACTTATGACGAAACTATTCAAATACTTCTAAAGCAAGGTTAGAGCAAAATATTCTATGTCGCTACCTTTAAAAAAACACTAGCTGTACCTCATATATGGAAATTGGTATTGAAATATGTGTGGCAAGAGGCCTGAGTATCGGTTTTTACTTTGTATTATTGCTCTTGTGCAAATTCATCCAAATGCAGACAAGCAAGAGGCTTTTGAAAATCCTCCTCATGTATATTCATTCAACAAGGACAGAGGACAATTCTCTCAACACATCTGTCTACACAGAGGTAGTTAAATAAATTTGTGGTGCATGCTGTTTTAGTATTATAGTGCCAGTTGGAACCAAAAATAAGGCATCTTTTCCCCACTACTTTCAACTCATCCAATGTTGAAACAAACATGAGGGGTAGAAGGCACAGGAGAGAACATCACCACACCAGGACAAGACACTTGAATCAGAGCTGGACAGATTCTGGAATCAGATGCAAGACAGGTAAATGTCAGAAGTAAGCCATGACACAGGAGAAATCAGAAATGAGAGCAGTAATGGAGCCAGTAACAACTGGAGAAGACCTGAAGTTGAAGCTGGTAACCAAACCACAAAGAAATGCTGTCAGCAAACAAAACCCACCAACCATGGTAGGAGAAGTGCCTACCATGACCCCTTTACTGACTATTTAATGTAATAAAACATACCAGTGCCAGTAGTTCTAATTTTGACTGAAATGGAGAAATCTATGCCAAAGAAAGAAAAGACCAAACTGAAGGTAATTTCAACCCTGAGAAGATTATTGTATCCATATAATTGATATAAAAAGTAATCTATAAAGATAATTGATTTAAACCTAGGAAGTTATAAGTGGTAAACAGCACAATAATATTGTTTAGTCTGTAAAACCCTCTGAAGTGGGGTAGTGTAACACACAGTGTTCCGTGGGTGATCATAATTAACCTACTTACATACATGCATTAGAAAACAACCTTTAACTACATCACCACATATTTTAATCAGGACTCTACCGTACTCAGGTTAAAACAAAGAGCTTAACAGTCAGTTAATCAGTATTTTTTTTCCTCTTCTCATCAACTGATTAGCCTGTGCCTTATTTACTGCACATCACTAAAAACCTTTCCTGAATTATTAACTTCCTCCTGACTTCATCTGCCATGCTCAACACCACCACATCAGAAATTCATTAACACTTACGGTAAAAATCTCCATAAGTAGCTGTATAGAGGGTTTCATGTAAATGAAGAACTATAGAGAGCTTTTTTTAACACTGAAATATCTTAGTCTTGAATATTTCAGTTCCAAACCCATCAGCATTTCATCTTAAAGTACCTACTTTCACACAACATACTGGTGTTCAAATGGTCTCATTTATTTCTGTTACATCTCTGAACAACTAATTCTTTTGCAAAATGAACTTAAAGCCACTGTAGGGTGGCTAGAAAATTAAGACCACTTTTCCAAATAACAGGAAGGGCTCATCTGCCATCACAGGGATGATAAAAACAGGAAAATAAGTCATACTCTAGGATGGCTTCTAAATGTTTACTCATGAAACTCATGAAACTATCCTTGGTGCCTCCATAATTCTCTGCTGCCTTCACTGATCACATTGCTGTCATCCCAGAAAGCCCTCTGACAGAGGGCTGCACAGACAGCAGCCTCCTGACTGAAACTGTTCTCACAAATTCCTAGGGATAGTACACCAAGGGATTTTGTTAACAAGAGGGCATCTTGTGCAGGGAAAAACTCAACAAAAACAGCAAATCCAAACAAAAAAAAAGGAAAGTTGCAGGGCTGAAGAACCTTCCATTGAGAGCTGGAATTCAATCTACAAAAGCCATATTTCATGTGTAGTGTTGCTCATCAAAACCCTTAAATAAATAAATACCCATTTAAATTTAAATGGCTTAGGCTAATGAGCAATTAAAATACATTTTGAAGTATTTATGTACCTTTTGTACACTCAAGTGTACTTCACAAGGGGAAGTATGAAAACTACAGTGTTGGCCATAAAGGTTAATCAAAATATTCCTTTAAAAGGTTCTTAAGATAAAAGGCAAAAGAAACATAAATAAGGTAAATTATGCTTAAAAGCATTGAAATTCTTCATCAAAATGAGAAGATGAACTCACATACTTGGGAAAAATGACCAAACAATCCTAGATTTTCAGCAATTAAACAGCAAGCTAGTATTGCTATTTTCAAATATTTCATTGACTGGAAAAGTCACCTGAACACATCCCTCTAGAAAATTCAAATGCTATACACAACACTGAACACGAAACTGTCACCATTCACACTGATATAAAGCAGTATTAGTTTAAAAGTTCATTCAAATTTTATGCAATTACTGGACAAGAATGGAACTGGATCACAAGCATACAAATAGGTAAAGTGGAAGAGAACAGGTAACCCAAGTGAAAGAAAAGGGACTTACCCATTCAGTTTAACTTCCTTGCTCAAACAGGGAACTGGAGTGTGACTAGGATAACTGTCCTTATCATTAAACCAAAAGATCTCAAAAAATTTCAGTCCTTCTTGGTCTGTTAGCTTCTCTCCTTTACTAACATGTAACTGACAGGGCAACTAAATGATACTCTTGAGTATTCTGCTTCTAAAGCATTTGACCTGTTCCACCTTTACATTAGCTCATCCATCTGCATTTGACCACAATTTCTTGAAAAGAGATTAAAAATCATACTGAAGCCTTACACTATGTCTAAAAGATGTCATTTCCAGTGTAGATTGAAAGAGGCAGCCATGACAAAACGTTACAGTACAAAAGAAATACTGAGAGCAAAGAAACCTTCTTAATCACTACTCTGCAATACCATTCTCTTTTATCTTCTTTGCCCCCCCATGCTTTTAGTCTTGTGGTTGATGTTTTTCTACAGAGGGATGGAGGAGGAAAGAAGGCAAAATAAAAGTATGTAAATCTCCTTGAATCTTATGGCTGAAAAATCCCCAGAATTTTTGTTTATAGACAGAGAACATCTGCTAGATTCACTATTATAAAAAAGATTTTTCTAAAAGCTATTTTAAGCTTAAGAAGAAAAAAAATAGATACAATTAACAGATGAGAAACAAAAAACAAAAACAAACAAAAAACCCACAAAACAAAAAAAAAAACCAAAAACCAAACAAACAAACAAAACAAAACAAAAAAGGCAAGAAACTGCCTTTATAAAGCATCAGGACATCAAGCTCAGTCATGCCCCCTACTTCTTTCTTTTAATTAGTACAATCGTACATAGGTAAATATGCACATTACCTATACTGTCTACCATATAAGACTAAAACAACAAGAGTTACAGAGTTCTACCAAAGCAGTGTACTTCTCAGGCAGTCTGTGACTAGAAGAGAAAGGAAAAGGGGGAGGGGGAGAAGGGGAAGGTGGGAAGGAAGGGAGAAACAGCCACACTTTCAGCTTTACAGTGGTGCAACGGGAGGACACAGGCTGGCCCTAGCACAGATTAGCACCGCAGACTCCTCAGCAGCATTTGAGGAAAGAAGCATTTCTTCCACATATCGTAATTACAAAAAAAGGCCTTCTAGCTGTGAATATTACTAAGCATAAAGAGAGCGATTTTCCTCCTGCATTCAAGGAGTTTGAGATCCCTACAGAAGGGATGCAGATACTCTTCTTGCCCTACAAATCATCCCCTCTGTCTGATGGAATAAGGACAAGAAAACAGCTCAGGAGGCTGTTGCCCTCTGCCAGGCAGCAAATCTGTCCCATAATATTGCTGCAGCTCTGGGACTGCACAAGCATCCCCCTCCTCTGGTCCAGGTCAGAATTAGATCCATGTCTATTTTACCGCTGTGACACACAAGAACAGTTGTCAGAACAGCAACTGAAATAGACTTCTTTTTCTGCCAACAGTGCAGCTGCACTCAAAAGTTGTGTGGGGTTTTGATTTTGAGGGACAATGACTTAAAGACCTTATCCTACTCTGTTTTGGATATAATAGTGACTAAAAAAAAGAGAATCCTGAGATCTTGTCCTTTGCTACTATATCAGTATCAACATACAAATGCTGCATAGAAATGTATGAAATGTAAGGCTTACCTGATGGCTATCAGTCATTTGAGTGTCACAGTATGCAAAAAGATCTGATCCAGTGACAATTATTATTTCATGTGAGCACCAGTGACACAGCCAGGAGCAGCCAGAGCAGAACCAAGGATTACAGAGCCCTGGGAGCAGTGGTACAGCACTCTGAGCACAGGCAGTTTTTACATCAGTCTCCCCAGTTAAAGGGAAGGGTTTGAAAGCGTCATTTGAATCTGGAGAATCAATAAATGGTTACAGGACCAGTGTCACACACAGGTTTCGCTACCTAGACCATGGGACTCAGTTTGAAAAACCTGGTCTGCTGGGGGACTGCTGGAGTCCATCTATCAGAGAAGGGGAAGAGAATCTTTGGATACATGCTTGCCAAGCTGGTAAAAAGGCCTTGGAACTACAGTTGCCAGGAAGACGTCAGAGACCTGGAGTGACTGGAGTGCTGGAATGGAAAGATACAGGGTCTTTAGGAACGATAGGCAAGGCAGAAAGGAGGGGATATCACCCTCCATATCAATAATCAGCATGGAGCTCCAGCTAGGGATGGATGAGGAGCTGACTGAGATCTTACAGATCAGGATTAAAAGGAGGGCAGGGACAGGCGTAATTATAGTGGGTGTCTGCTGGTCACCTAACCTGTAAGACTGAGCAGGTAAGGCTCTCAATTGACAGACAGGAGTGTCCTCACATTCACAAGTCCTGGTCCTCATGGGGGACTTCAACCACCCCAGTATCTGTTGGAGGGATAACAAGGCAGGGTATAAGCACCACAGGATGTCCTGGGAATGCATTGATCATAACTTCATTCTCCAAGTGCTAGAGGAGCCAACAAAGAGGGGCTGGTGCACTTTGTCCTCACCAACAAGGTGGGGGTGATGGGGAATGTGAAGCTCAAGGACAGCCTTGGCGGCAGTGACTCCATGGAGGAGTTTGAGATCCTCAGGACAGCGAGGAGGGTGGACAGCAAGCTCGCTACCCTGGACTTCAGGAAAGTAGACTTTGGCCTCTTCAGGGATCTTCAGTCTATTCCTTAGACTAGGATATAGCCCTGAAGAGAAGAAGGATTCAAGAAAGGTCATTAATATTCAAGGATCACCTTGTCCAAGTTCAAAAGTGATGCATCCCAACAGAGAGGAATTTGGGCAAATTTGCCAGGAGGCCTGCATAGATGAACAAGTAGTTTCTGGACAAACTCAAGCTCAAAAAGCAAGCCTACAGAGAACTGAAGCAAGGACAAGTAGCTTGGCAGAAATACAGTATGAACAGCCAGGGATCAGGCCAGGAAAGCTAGTGCCCTAATAGAATAATCTGGCCAGTGATATCAAGGGCAACAAGAAAAGTTTCTTTGGATATGTCAAGATAAAAGAAATATTAGAGAAAATGTGGGTCCTATCCAGAAGGAAATGAGTGATCTAGTTACCCGGGACATGGAGAAGCCTGAGGCACTCAACCACTTTTTTGCCCTGTTCTTCACCAGCAAAAGCTCCAGCCACACTGCCCAAGTCACAGAAGACAAAGGCATGGACTGAGAGAACAAAGAAGGATCCACTGTAGGAAATCAGGGTCAAGACCACCTAAAGAACCTGAAGGTGCACAAGTCCACTGGACCTGATGAGAGACATGCAGGTCCTGAGGGAACTGGCAGATGAAGTGGCTAAGCCATTGTCCCAAAAAAAAAAACCAAAACCAAAATTGAGACGTTATTAAGGGGGAAAAGAAACCACATATCACAATCCCTAGTAGAAGCTAAGAGATCGAATTATATTAAGAACAGCAGATGGAAACAAACTCCTACACCAACCTGACCAAAAGAAAAAAAAAAAAAATACTGGGTTATCTTTACAGAGAATACTGGTAAACAAGCAAATCCTTAAAATACTGATTAGACAACTTTGCTTAGGACTGGTACTGTACATGAACACAAACTTACATAACAATCATAAGCCTTTTTATGCATACATTGTTCTTACAGTAATGAGAAGTACCTGAAGATTTAATTTTTCCTTTTAAGTTACCCTATCTAAACATTAAAACCTACTCTGTTATTGGCCACTAGGATAAAGCCATTAAGACTTAAAACAATGATCCTGTTTAATTCTTTGATAGACAGACAATAATGACATTTTGCATTTATTAAAGAAACAGCTCATTTCACATTCCTAATCTTTAGAATCATAAGCTAAAAATCATTTCTCATGAATGTACTTCTCTGCACCGTTCTTATGAATGGCAATATTTTTCAAAAGCTGCTTTCAATAAACAGCTAAAATACAGGTTAATGACTGCTTATAAGAGTAGCTTAATTTATGTTCAAACAATCAAGTATTCATATTTTGTCCATCACTTTCATTCAGATTAAGGAATTGCATAAAGGAAGTGATTTAAAAATTTCCCTAGTTCACATGGTCAAAAGAGGTCATCTATGGAGAGACTAGCATACCAAATATGCTAATAAAACAGTACATCTGATAAGTAGCCTTTAGAAACGATTGTGGCAAGCAAGCCAAGGAATTCATAACCAAATCATCTTTGGGAAAAAGCTCCCTGTGACGAAAGCTACAGAAATACTTCCTTTCTCTCTATACCATATCACACTATGCTATTGCTGAGATAAGCAAACAGGAAAATAAATAAATAAATAAATACAAATCAGGCCTTGCACTTGAGAAGAAAGCAACCTTAAAAAAAGCAGTCAAGTCCTCCTCTTTCACCTCCTATTCTCAGTGCCTCCATTGTGGCATATTTCAAGTGACTTTGTAGGCTGTGTGTGATGAGGTGATTTTATTTGCATTGGCCAAGTACTGACCACAGCCCTGAGCACTACTGAAAAAACAAACAGCATTTTGCAAATAAAACTGGGCCTCTTAACCTCCCAAGGGTGGTGATTTCACTTTCCCCAAAATTGTGAAATATATGGGGTTTAGCCCATGACTCGAGATACTTAGGAAATTAAATTACATTCAAGGCAATGCAAATTTTTTCTTCCTTCATACAAGGAATTATTTACATTGTGGGTATTGAGATAAGTTTACTTTCCAAAGAAAGTATGTAATGAAGTAGTTTTAACATCTGTCTCCTTTCAATTCCATTTTACTTCTTGACACAGTGTACGAGTACACAGAACATGAAAATGGAAGTGGTGCAGGACAATTATTGATGTCAACGTTACTGGTCTCCATATCCATTCAACAGTATTATAGATACATAACTTCAAAATGGTACTCCATTACTATTCTCTGCTACATCTCCACTACAACATGAAAACATTTATCATGTCAAGGTAGGCTCCACACAAAATATTTGATACATTCTATCCTCTCCCTTATGGAATGCTTTGGAGCTTTGTACAATTACCCTCAACAGCCAAGACCACAGATGTATTTTTCTTGGAAATACACTGAGTTGTTTGTTCCAAGTTCAGTAACACAAGCCCTACATTTTAAAAAAAAGGAAAAAAAAAAAAGTTGGATGAACTTATTTTACAAAGCAAGCAAAAGCTCAAACTTTTGCCTTAAAGTTGTAAGAGATGTTTGCTCTAGGCAATCTTCACTGTCTGAAGAGAGGGTGTGTGTGTGCATGGACAAAGCATAAAAATAATTCTGTATCACAATTATGTTGAGCTATGTGGGTATTCTACAAAGTAATTAACATCAGGACAAGCTTAAAACCAAAATGACTTAAAAATTAGCATAGTAGCTCTGATGTAAAGGATCAGATTTTTTTTTCAGCATTTTTCAACCTCAGACAAAAAAAAATGGACTTGATTTCTAGATCTTTTTCTGATGGGAAGTCCTCTTCTTGGATAGTCATATAAAAACAGAGTAGAACAAGGCTTAAAATGTGTTACATTTTAATTATTTTTTGTTTGGTTCTTTAATCAGAGGCCAAATAATTCAAAAGAAATCTAATCTTGCAGTGTGGAGTATGGTGTTTCTTTAATGTTTGTGTCCTCCTATCTCTCTCCTTACCATGAAATGAAACTGAAAGGTAACAAATGTAACAAACATTTTCTCAACGTATGATCATATGAAAACAACTCTCAAAAAGACAGTATTAGGAATTTAGCAAGACACTAAGCAGGGTAAGACATTTGCATAAATGCTAAGAATACCCGTGGTTTTAATGATCAATTCTACTTATTGCAAAGACTTTAAACCAATCTGTAATTAGTACCTAGTAAATGGCTTCCCTGCAGAGAAGCTTTTCCAGATCTGCTTGTGGTGCCTACTCATTCCTTTCTTGTATGCAGTCAATAAATAGGAATACAGCTACTAGCATGGTCTTAATTTTATTACTTCTACCATCTCTTATTTACTAAATGTGATTAAACAGTTACAAGTGAATTATCAAAATAAACTTTCAGAATTAACACATAGAGCGAATACAGAGCTTGACATTTTTATGCAAGAACTTGTTTGAGCAGGTAGATTACAACTCCTCACCTAAATCACAATCAGAAGTCCTCACTGCTAAGTAAGCAGACTATTTTCATGTGGACTTTATAATCTGGTTTAAGAATGACTGGGGATTTAAACTTGATTCAGTACATTAGCATATATTTTGTAGAATGCTACGATGAAAATCTGGTTAATTTCAGAATTGCTTTTATTAGTATCATACTACAAGTATTTTTAAAGGCTATTAAATTAATGCAAGCGTGTCTTTCAATAGACAGAAATCTGGAATTCAAATCATTCTGTGGAAGGAAATCTATACATTTTCTGTTCAATAATTTTTTCACCTTAAAAAAAATAAAAATAAAAGGAAGAGATGTGAAAGGGAAGGCTAAATGGGAAGAACTCCAAACTACACATACTTCTCCAGACACCAAATCAAACAAGAGGAAGTGGTACTGTAACCCCACCCGCAAAAAGGGATCAAGTCATGCTTTTTGTTTGCACTTTAGTGAACAAGTTTGAAGGCTTGGATTTTGATTACTTTAAGAACTACCCACAGTTACTACAAAAGTTATTCATTTGATGTCTCCAACAAAAAGATTAGACTTGAAACATAGTTAAGCTCAGCTGCATAAAAAGCTTAACTTAAGCACAAAAAGTTAAGCAACACAGACCATGCTGCTGCAAGACAGCAATAATCTTCTGGCTTACCAAAAATATTTTACATCATTTTAACATGGAACTAAATATGGACAAGAGCATAAGAAGTTGATTAAGACAGATCATTATGAGTTCCATTTTTAAAGGCTGGAACAATTCACATCCTGTAGTCTTTAAATTATTCTGTTTCATAGAATCTCGGAACGGGTAAGGTTGGATCCTGTGGGTCCTGTGGTCGAACTTCCCTGCTCAAGCAGGGTGATCCTAGAGCATATCCTAGGCACAGGACTGTGTCCAGACAGTTCCTCAGTATCTCCAGTGATGGAGACTCCATAAGCTCTCCACGAAATCTGTTCCAGTATGTGGTACTTGCACAGCAAAGAAGTTCTTCCTCATGTTCAGGTGTAAGTTCCTGTGCATCAGGTTTTTTTCAAAATGTACTCACCTTCTACCACACAGTTAGCAATTAAAACTCTTACTGAAACCATTTTTAGTTACCTGAGGAAACAGGGCTTAAGCAAACATTCTGTTTCCACCAATAGCTCCTCCCAACTGCAAGCCTTAGAGAGCTGGAGATTTCACAGACACAAAGCTCCCAAAAGTTTCAGGAAAATGGAGAGCTGAGCAGAACAAGTTCAAAAGAACAAGTCCATTGTCCCAGCTCCATACAGCCTGATGGCTGACCTGCGCTCACATGGTTCCTTTGTGCTCTTGCTACCTTTGCAGGGCATTTGCCACTCAAGTTATTTTCCCCACAGAACAAGAGCGAGCACATGTGCATGTTGAGGTTCAGTATAGTTTGGGATACAGGACACATCCTAACAAACCAGACGTTCTCCTGCATATGTTTCTCTCTCTATTTTACCTTAATAGGAATGCTTTACTTCAAATCAAAGGCAAAGGGCATTCTCAATGTTGCCAGAATTTCGGAAGTGGGGGTTTTTCCCCTTTGCTTTGAATGCACAAGTCATGTACTATTGCAAGCTAGAGGGAGAGAGAGAAAAAATGCAAATATTCTCTGTACTTGGTCCCCAAGATGAACAGGTTAAGGGTCATCCCATGCAGGCACACAAGCATTTTTAACAAAATGAGTGCATTCTCATGGCATTGCAAGATAAACACACAAGCACCATAATGGATTAAAGAAATGTGTCATTAATAATGGTCCAACTGTGTCCACCAATATATCCATAGAAATTCAACTCTACAGTTAGAAAACAGCTGGTCTAGAATATACCAGCAATTATCAACTTGCAATCTTTTGCAGACAGAAAGGCAGCTGAAAAATAAAAGAATACTGAATAATCATGACAAAACAATTATTCTTTATTATTTGTATTTTCATTCTAATTAGTTTAAAAAACTCTATGAACAACAGAGCTTCGAAGACTGATTTTTATTCAAATTTTATCCTCAAGTTCAAAGTGCTTTTCAGATATTTTTGGAGGTTTGGTCAGAGAGAAAGAAAACACATTTTATTTTCAGATTCTGCACAGCTTTTAATATTTGGTAAAATTCCAGTGAATCCAGAATTTATGACAGTGAAGCAGCCTGTGCCTAATTTTTACTAGCTGAAATGGGGAAGTTAGCTTAATCAAACTTAAAGATCTAAATATAGGAGCAATATGGGATGTGAAATTTATAGTGTGGCACCTCTTCCGTATTAGCAGCTCCTGAATACACACCTGTAGTACAGCAGATCTCAAGTAGCCTACTTTGTGTGAAGTACCTTGTGTTCCCTGCATCTGCCATGGAGTAGGGATTACAATACAAAATTAATACATAGAACACTAATACACAGATTACCCTGTCATACCTTGCTTGTATGTCCAGAACTTCACCGTATTGCCTTGTTTTCACCCCTAGTGTTGAAGATTCAATGGACAGGCAAATGAGTAGTTTTAAGCCTCACAATATAAATGCTAAACTGAAGAAGCTGCAGTTCCACATTAGCTCAAGCCAGTTTCTCTGCTGTCAGGATCCCAACTCTCTCACCCGGCCCCTGCCACAAAGTCAGGACTCCTCCCTTTGCCTTGGCTGCAGGACTCACGTGCCAGTGCAGCTGAGCTGGGCTATTTCAGTGCTCAACTCGCGACAGAATAACTCTTGTGCTCTTCTCCACTCCCATAAACAAATGAGTGTTTCCCAGAAGCTACACACCAATGTAGCACCACAGCAAACCGAGTGAGGCTGTGCAGCTGGGAGTGGTAGAAAAGGGAAGAACAGGGCAGGACCAGGATAGCCAGTAGCAAATTCTGCTTAGGCTGCTACGAGAACACAAGATAATCACACCAAATCCCCCTAAGCCTCACAGGAGTTCTTATATTTAGACAAATGTATAGGAACTGTAAGGACTATTAATACAGAATCACAGAATGGCTTGGGTAGGAAGGGACCTTAAAGATTGTCGAGTTCCACCCCCACCCCGGCCATGGGCAGGGACACCTTCCACTACCAGGCTGCTCAGGGCCCAACCCAGCCTGGCCTTGAACACCTCCAGGGATGGGTCATCCACCACTTCCCTGGGCAACCTGTTCCAGTGCTTCACCACAATTACTATTCAAATATAAAGTAGGTTTTCGTGTTTATCCATTACAGACTGTATACTTTGTAAAATGTTTCAGTGTGTGATCTTATTCTTTTTTCACTTGCCCAACCATGTTTTATAACACACCCAATGATCAAATCTTTAGTCTCACCTCATTATGCTCTAATACAGTTGGTCTTCTAAATCTCTTTTAGATCAGTGACCCTAAATGTGAATAAGTATCTTTAATAGAAAGAAAGGAAGAATTCCTATGGAAATAACTATATAAATAAAACAATACACTAACATTATTGAATAAATTTTTTGAAGATCAATGGCATTGTCACTCAAAAACCACAATAGATAAAAATAGCAAGGCATAATGCTTTTCTTGGTTTTGGAATGAAACTGCACCAAGGGAAAGACTCACAGAATTCAGGAACTCAAGGATCTTTATCTCTTAAAACTCTAGTCTTGTCCCACAGTGCTGTTTGAAGTAATTTCATTAACTGTACTGAAAAAACAGTAGTATGTTTGATAACCTTCATACTTTTTAATGAAATTAAAGGGTTCCATTTGCCTCAACTGGACAAGGAATGACTCATGACTTCCTGGTTCACTCTCATGTCTTGATGGTTCATCCTTTATTTTTACTGCTACATTCCAAAAGACTTTTCTATATGCCATAGGCTGCCCAGATAACATCAGAAGGAATTCATCTTGCTAGACATTTAAGTGAATACCCAGTCATATTAACCAAACCAATGGTTATTGAGTGGGGTACATAAATGAGGTAAGTAAAACCTGAGACCACAAAAGCAACATCAGAAACTCTGGCAGAAAAAAACCTTCTCTCTTCTTAACAAACTAGAACTCAAGCCACGAAAAATAAAAAGAAACCTTTGAAACACTTCAACTATGTGCAGGTATTGAAAGGTGATTGTTGCGTAAGTTAGTTCCTAGTTCTGTTAGAAACAGTGACCTCCACGGAGCAAGTAATCAGGCAGCATTTCGAAACAATCCATGTGCAGTGACAATCCTCAAAGAGTTCAATACAAACCAGACTGTGGAGTATCAGCCTGCCCTGTGGGGGAAGTTGACTGTTGCTATTTGCAGCTTCAGCAATGCAACACCTAACACGTTTAACTTTGACAGCTGAAGTTGCCAACAACATGTGCTAAAGAAAATGTAATCAGGCCACAAAAATGGAGAAAAGCAAGGTGTGTTTGTTTACAGGATGGTAGAAAAAATACACATCCAGTATGCAAGACAATAACATGTGATTTAGAAGTTGCAAAAACTGGAGAAAGCAATACTTATTTCAGGAAAATAGAAAAAGACAATATTGGTTAATGACGAGCGATAAACTTCCTACAGCAAGCTAAAGAATAAAAAGCCACAGAATTATATTGGGTTTTGTATTGTTGTGTAAAAACAGATCCTGACATACACAAAAGCCATCTGCAGCACCTGAGGATCCACTGACTGCACTATCACCTGGGGCAGTCAGAAACTTACCCATGCTCAAGGAAGCCAAAAACAAAATTTGGAATGAGAAAAACAAACAGGGTATAAAGATTCAGCACAAAGTGCCAGACTATGATTATGGAAACCATGATACATTTTCTGAAATGGCTACCTTATTTCAAATATTGTTATTGCCAAACTTAAAAAAAAAAAAAAGAAGTTTGTGACATATCTGGGCCTTTAAGTGATTGAGTCAATCTATGTCCAACTTAAATTCGACCTGATATTTTTTTGTGTGAATGTATTTTTCCATTGCTCATTCTTGGTATTCTTTTTCTCTAGGTTTGTTTTGGTTTGGGGTAGGGTTTTTCTTTTAAATATTTATTCTTTTTTGTAATATGTCTACTGACTATATCCAACTATTCCTTTTCACTAATTCCAGTTCTGTGCCAGCAATATTATCTTTCTTACTGTTCTCCAACTAGGACAAAAACTGAAGAGAACAAAGCCACACAGTACTATCTACAGAAGAAAAAAAAAATGACAAAAAAAAACATGTTCATCAGAAGTCTCACTGCAATTCCCCATAAAACAACTTGAGATAATTCTCTACATCAGGAATCTGTTTTCAGATGAAAAACACCCATATGCTTCCAATCTTCATTTCAGACCTTGATGAGTTCATGCCTCTTTCTGATATGCTATGTAATATAGATCTGTAGGAGCGAGAGTGGGCATGCAATTGCACCTCTCAGAAGAGCACTCAGCAAGAAAGAGTTAGGCATAGGATTCCTTGTAGTACATTAGGACTGGAGCTTGTCTAAAAAGAGATCACAAGGTGAATTTAAAAGCTGATTAATTAAGATTTGATTAATTAAAATATGCTACAGAATTTGTGATCAAAATGCTAATAGTTGAAACTAAAAACATTTATTTAAACAAACAGGCAGGAATTATGGCATACTTAGAAATAATTAATTTCACTAAGGCTGTTAAAGATTCCAATCTACAATGACTTCATCAAAATAAAGCCTCTATCCAGTCATCACCAATCTGGCACAATAAATTAATCAGCATGATGTTTAAATGACTATGACAGCATGATGACTGAGCAACATGTAGAAAAAAACCAGTTTTTGAAGAAGACCTTCTATTATGTTTATCAACAAGAACTGTACTAGTAAAACAAACAAAAAATGACCACCGAGGGCAATACTATGTGTAACATGAAAAAAATGTACAGGTTCCATAATTCTTATATCAACAAGTTGCCATCTTTCCTCAAAATTCTCTGCTAATGCAAAAGCTAAACAAGTTCTGGGTTCTCAGTGGTTCCTCAAAGGCTTTCTGAATAATTTCTGCTTAAAAATAAAAAAATATTTGTAATAGCCAGTTTCACAGTCAACTTAAAGTTAAAATTACAGCTGTGTTAAAAACTAGTGAATCCTCTCAAAAAGTCATTCCCACAAGAAGGGCCTCACCCTCATTTTATCTGACTATGCCCTCTGGAAATCAAATATAATAAAAAGGAAACATGACCATTTAAAGAAAGAGGAGATGAATGACCAGAAGAGTAATCATTATTATTCTCACAAAACTGGGACAGCTTTTTTGCAATTAAAAAAATGTAGAAAACTTATTATTTTAATTATTTAATTAAGCTGATATATAGCTGAACATAAATAAAAAATTAGGTTATTTTTACTGAATTGCCTTTTCAAGACTCAGTTGAAGAAATGATGATCAAGTGGAAGGAACAATCTTTAATACAAACTACACCTGACTCAAAAGTTTGAAGCAGAAAATAGATGGGAGGCTAGCAATGCTTCAGCAGAAACTACCAAATATTGCTTGCACCATTTTCAACTCTCTCTTGGCACCAGGTTATATCAATTCTTGAAGAAAAGTTACTGGGCATAAGTCAGAACAAAGGTCCATCTATGTGGCCGTTTTTAGGAAAATTCCAAAGGGGAAAAAAAGAGCAAAACTACAATATTACCCACTAAGTGTTTTCTGTTTAGCAAATTAAATTATGAAGTTAAGTAGAATAATTCCTGACATCAAGATTGCAGTGATGATACAGTTCCACAGAACTAAATAATCAACTAGGTCACAGGGTAGAGAGGAGAGAAGGTAGGATTAATGTAAGCAGGAAAAATGTATGTTCATGAGAAAATTGAAAAGGTATCATGACACTCTAAGTTCCTGCATTTTTCTTCCTAATTCTGAAATGCAATCCACTTTGAGAAGACAAATAAGACAAAACTGAAAAGGCTTCGGTTTTGAACACAGAATAGAATGCATATTTAGATGGCCAAATATTTGCAAATGAATAGAAAGATCAACAACAAAATTATTTGGGCATGTAATTTTGAGGGAGAAGTTGCAAGTACATCTGATTTAATGCATTGAGTGTACTACTACTTTCAGACCATAATGGCTTGCTAATGGATTGATTACAAGTTTTTCATGTACCACAGCTGAAGACTAACTAAATACCCCGTGCACAAAGAAACATCTTGGAAATGCCAGGGAGTGGCACCACTTCTGTTATTATGTCTCTGAAAAGCTCAATAATTGCAGTTCTTCCTGGAAAGAAACAAAATGAGCAGAACCAGAATTTTATTTGGAATGAAGTACAAAATGAGATCTAGAAAACGCACCACACAGACTTCAGAAGACTCAGCTATTTGTCAGGGACAATACCCTCTTAAGTTTCACTGACTAGATCAGCATATAAAACATTTTAGCTCAAAAGAATCGAAACAAGTAAACAGAGGACCCTATTACAAAAAACACCAAACCTTGCAATAAAAGCAGCAGAACCAACCAAAGAAGCTAGACAGTAAGAGGGCTGCAGTTGTTGGATCTGAATCAGCCCACCAGACCCACCAGTGGATGATGCTGCAGCTCTGAAAAGCACGTAGCTAAGGAAAAGTCTATTTTTTTCAGTAACAATTTCTCAGAGGAGAAGAAGAAAAGGAGAAACAAAGCTGACAGATTTGTTGGGAAAAATTTATCACATTCTATTCAGGGAATAAAAAGAAAAACTCTGCTTTGAATAAAAGACCCCATCATTTCTCTTAAATCCCTACCTACTAGCACCTTTCTACAATTCACAAAACCCATAGACTTCAAAATCAGTAAACAGGAGAGACCAAACTATGAAAAGACTTGAAAATTTATATCCTTAAATTCCATAAAGGAGAAGATACCAACATTAGCCTGGAACAAAAATCCTGCTTATCCTAGTACAAAGGCTACAACACTTAACAGGATTACTTGTCCTCCCTCTTTTCACATTTACTTTCCAAAGAAACATTTTTTTCTTCCAGTGATAGGCTGTGAATGTTTAGTCTGTGGCCGTGGACATTTTACGTATCAAGGACCTCAAATAAAGACTAACAGAAAGAACACACCCAGTATCTTAACTTTTTGTTTTCTTGGGTTTATACATAACCCACCTCCTCTCTGACCACAGTAGCCTGCAGTGGTGCAGGAGACAAACATATAGGACACTAAAGCAGATCAAATGTGTCTTTGCTACTGGACAAATGAGTGTTCCCCTCTTCCTGGCTTGACACTGCTGTCCCCGTTCTGTGTACTTGCTCTGGCACTCATCTGGCCACACAATAAAATAATTCAATCTGCTAATCCAAGGGAGGAAGGAAAAAAAAAAAAAAAAAGCAAAACAAAAAGAAAAGAAATAGTGTTCTTTCTGCTGGGTTAGTGGAGTGAATTAACTTCTCATGTACTTCGAAAACTACCAGAGTCACTGCAACACAGCAGTGCAGCCATGCTGTAGCAAACGCAAAGAAGGGGGAGTAACTGGGAATACTCCATGCAGAGGCATTAAGATTCGAGAACCATGAGTCAGCCTCTTTAATATCCACCCACTCCCTTACTTCTCACCCACAATCTAAGAGCCGGCAGGACACACTTCAATTTCAGTGATGCAGCACTGAGTACATTCCCAAACACAGGTCTCCCCATCTGAAATCTAATTATTGCAAAACTCTACTAAAATATAATTGTGGCTTTTATTTGAAACCTCTAGGACAAGCTGGTTTTGACATATGATAAAAAAGGATATTTACTAATTTAAAATATAAGGGTTTTTTGAAGGTCAAACACAATTTTAACTAAAAATATCATTCTACCTACAAATGTACCTGTAGAATAAAAACAGCCTCCCAGCTTTTTGGTGGGAGAGTCAGAGAAGCTAAACTACAAGAAAGTACTAGGCATTTGCAATTTAATTTTTTAAAATATTTTTATGAGTGTATAACTGTACAGCAGACATACATGAAGCTTTTTAAACAACTCTCTTCCCACCCTTATTTGCATGCATTATGTTACAGTTTAAGTCACCTGATCACATAGTACCATGACACCTGCACCACTGAACGCCCTAGACAGTCTGTGATTGAGGGAAACATCAGCATTGTGCACTGAAGGAAGCTGCTGTCAGTAGACCAGTCCCTGGAAAACGCATGGATACACAAGGATCAATACCAGAACGGAAGCCAAGCAGGCGTTCGGTGAGAGCATTATAAACCTAAGAGACAATGAAAGGCCCCCGCAGGGTCAATCAGTGCAGTGAAGATGTGCACCTTGGAGGAGATACACACATGTAATCCCAGCTCCCAGCTAGCAGACTTGAAGCTCCATCCCTCAATCACCAACATCTTCCTTTTCTCAAACTGCAGTCTCTTGGTCACAACAGAATCAGTTTTTACTACATTAAGTAGCATATTCTTCAAAGAGGGGGAAGTGTCATTGCGTCCTTTTACAATTTCACAAGTGCTAGAAGCAGATAGAATTTACTTGTAGAAAACCTCCTATCTTGCATGTATTCCATATCTGACTTCCCAGTTCAGAATTTTCTAAAGGAAAACCAGAATTTCACAGCTTTTCTTTGCTTTCTAGCTAAAGTAAAAACAATCTGTTGTATCTCAGTTCCATTCTGCCTGCAAAGCTATGAAAAGCAGTGCTGACATGGAAACTGTCCTGTCAGGAGAATCAAAGAGATACTATGATATCAAGATACATTAAATACCTTCTCCCTGCAATTGCAAGAACTGCAAAGGTACTGCAAAATCCATTTCTGCAACTACTCATGCCTTGGGTTTCATTCTAAGCATTTGAGGAAGCTTCTAAGCTCTCACCTACAACCAAACATAGACTTTTCCAATTCATTTTCATAACCTGGATCTTTTCTGGCTTGTATGTTATCACCAGAATTTTTAAGAAATTTTGCCTGTCAAGTTCATTACAGCAGGTGAAGCACAATATAGGAAGAACCCATTGTTTTTTTCAAAAGTCAGATTAGATATGGGAAACAGCCAACTGTCAAAACCACCCCCCAAACAATGCATTGTCATGCCAAAGTTTGGTAACAACTTATAAATCAGAAGGTTTCTCTTCAAAAGAATTAAAGCATTTTTATCGGATCCGTTACAAACAACTTTTAGATTCTTGAGATTTTGACAAAATTCTTTGTATCCACAGCTGCACTACTCTCTCTATTCAGCCAGCCTTCCTGACCTCTGTCAGACAAAATAAAAAAAGAGGCAACAAGAACAGAACATTTACATGAAGGTGACCAAATGTTTTAAAAAGTGATAATCAAAGAGTTAAGGGAGATTCTTTGCAGTGTTTATGTCTAACTTTTTTCCCCATTAAATAAAATTTAAAGCTGAGGAGCTTCCATATCAGCAGAATTCAGGAAGACAGACTTCTCAGCATCTGGACATAAAGTAATTCCAAGAGGAAATTAATCATAGGAAATCACAGCATATTTAATCATGTCTCCGTTCAGTTTACAAAAGCTGTCCCATCCCACATATCATTTTACAGACACAAGCCCAGGGCCAACAACGCTGTCACAACGCCATGAATGGCATTCCAAAGAAGAAAAGATGATCATCGCAGTGCTAGAACAGGCTTTATTCCTTCAAAGTACTTAAATATTTTATGAGTACCTTTGCTTCCACAGGGAAGAAAATAATTTCCTCCAAGTGCAGATCAGTGGATGCTATCTAATCTCTTGTCACAGGAACGCAATTCTTATGTATCTGCAACTCATCAGCATAGCATCTACATCTCATTTTTTTCCATCAAGCCGCGAGCATGGATGGGCTAATTGTCGGCTTATGTTAGAAAAGCGCTCAAAACACCGCGGCAAAGACGGGCAGGCAGCGCACGCCATCCCCGCCCGGCCCCGCTGCCCGGCGGCTCCGGGGCGCAGGGGGGCCCGGGGAGCGCCCCCGCCCCGCCCCTCCCGCCTGCTTCCTCTGCTGCGACGCCGCTTTCTGCTCGAAAATCGCCATCAGGTTTTTGTTAGCGCAGTAACCCGTTCGTCCCCACGGCGGGCGCACAAAGTGGGCCCGGGGTGCTCCTCCTCGCCACCGGGGACAAAAATCCTGATTTCATGTTTTCCCCGCGGAGCGCCTGGAAAAAACTCCCGCCTTCGGAAGGATATTTTCGGAAGCAGGGGACCTGACTCGTCGGGTGGAAATACGCAATATGAGAGAAAAGGCGAAACCCGCAGATTTTCTCCACCACCCTTTCATAGAAGACATTATTTTAAGGAGACGGGGGAAACGCCACATCCCAGACGAAGGGCGTCACTGATTTTTAAATCCGGAGAAACACGCCGCCTCCAGCCCCGGGGCAGTCAGTGAAAGAGGGCAACCCCAAAAAAGATGAAACCTCTGGAAACGTCTCGGCTGGAAGCGCGGAAATGCGCCCGCGGGCGGGGAGGCTGCGCAGCCCCGGGGCTGGGTGCGTGGGTGGGTGTGCCAGGGGCGCCCCGCGGGCGGAAAGGGGCCAGGAGACGCGG